>JAUMJK010000910.1:1053636-1774772 GCA_033558105.1 Coccyzus lansbergi
TATCTTTTTCCCCCCAAGTGCCTTCTGTTGTCATATGCAAGGAACTAAGCATTCTTAGAACAAATAAGAAACAAACCCTCCTTGCCTCTCTCATTTTTCTCATCTAATTTTACTAAAGACAGTTATGCAAGTTTGATTGCTTTCTTTCTCAGCCCAGACAACACAAAACAGTGTTTTATTCAACTGCTACAGAGAAGAGAGATGAATGAAGGCGAGAGGACATGTTAAATGCAAACACGCCCTTAATCAAACTAATTAAGGCAGAAAAGACTTCAATAGAAATGAAGAAGAAATATGGAAAATGTTTACTCCGTTATTCCAGTTCTTGCTGCGTATGCCAGGAGAGAAAGAGAAAGAAGAGAAACATTAGAAGTAGAATAGAAAACATGGATTAAAAGAACATTTAGAAGGAAGCAGCAAATACGCAAGGTTTAATCTTAAAATGTTAATGTAGACACTTATTTTACTCTAACTTTTTAGCAACAAATTATGCATTTTAAGATAAGTTTTAAGAACATGAAAGCTAAAATACAAATTAACTGAAATCCGATTATCCAGGAGTTGAAAACAACAATTATTCATCCTCCATCTGTTAGCCATATCCAGACACAGAAAGCAGGCTACGTGTCCACACAATGCCTGTAGCTATGACATATTGTTATTAAGCACAACACAAGGAAATACCAAAATCTGGTATTCTGAGAATTCATGCAGTTTTTTGAAGTGCTGATACCACTAAAAAGCCCAGTTATTTCAGTAGTTGTATTATACAATTCAAGCTCTATTCATCATATTAAAAGTTGCTTAGTTTGTAAACTGGTCTCGGCTATGCTATTAAGCAAAACATTAGAAGTGAGTATCAAAATGGTTTTTGTTGTTTCCATATATTCAGTTTATAATCCTATGACCTCCTTCCAGAGTACGAGATAAGTAATAATGAGCAGAAGCTCATAATGAGCAGAAGCTAATTTAACAGCAATGCTGCAGTTTTCTTGTTGCCTTCAGTGTACTACAAACACTGGGTCTTCTTTGTTATTCAGGCTTATGAAACAGGCTTGGGCACATTTTCACTCCAGATAACAAATGCCACAGACCTCTGGCAGATTTCTTGTAACATGGAAACTGCGTTATGGAACCATGTAGGTTAGAGAATTTAAGTTGTATTTACGACACAAAATCATACCTCAAACAGTTCATAACCCTCAGCTTCCACCCTACTGTATGGCCGGATGATGCCATCTTCATGAATAAAACGTGGAGGACGGAGACTAGAGACTTCTTCAGTTGATTCTGCCACCCTGCCAGTGTCAGTGGAAAAATAATCTGGTAAACTTATTACAATTCTGAGTTTCACAAATACATCTTTGAAATACACTCATTACTTGCCATATATCCCACTTGCACTACTTGGATACCCTGCAGATATCACAGTAGAGATACACTGGACTAACAACCCCAATGTCACCTTAGACAATTACATAGCTACAGGATAACCTGGAGAAGCTTATTCCCAACTGATGCTAATTTACGAAGGGTTCTCATGTTTATTAACAAACTCTTCTAGTGTACGAGAAGCCCCTGATGTGGTCTACTAAGTGAATTTCAAACTGGCAAGTTTTTCTTGGAAAATTTCAGTGGTCTACTCTTTACAGTAAGTTTAAATGGCATTTAGATATTTGCATTCAGCAGTACCCCAACCTCTAAAGTTAAAATTTACATGTGATCTTTAACTTACTTTCTAATCTAGGGAGGAAGTGAAAGCAAAAAAAAGACTAATTATTGTCTACCTAAACTACAACACTCCAAGATGCACTTGGAAGCAGCAGTTTCCAGAGATCATCATAAAATACATTCATTACAGACTATTAGACATCTGTGAACCCCATAATATCCTACCGCATATTGTAAACACAAAGGGTACTTAAAACTTCCTCTTGACATTTTACCTTTGAATTCCCTGGAAGGTGCTGCTTGCCATATCTACGATGCCTCCTGTTGGCCGGGCTACCACTCCTACAAGCCCCTTTCCAATTCCTTTGAAGAATCCAGCTGCACCTTCTTTTTTAGCTCCTTTAAAAGAAAGGGAACAGAGAAAGAAACAGTTTTAATAACCTACTTGAAGAGCACGTAATTAAACTATCACTGATTCAGGCTGCACTAGAACATACTGGAAATGACCCACTGCAACTGGTCACTTGCAATCCACTTATAAGAAAGTTCTCAGAGAAGTCACACTTTGCTTACTTATGTGCTTAAGGACTGTCGCTGTTCACTTAACACCTTAGCAGCCTCCAAAGCCAGCATAACCGAGATGTTCACAGAATCACCAGGTTGGAAGAGACCCACTGGATCATCGAGTTCAACCATTCCCACCAATTTCTAAACCATGCCCCTCAGTACCTCGTCCACCCGCACCTTAAACACCTCCAGGGAAGGCAAGTCAACCCCCTCCCTGGGCAGCCTGTTCCATTGCCTAATGACCCTTTCCGTGAAGAACTTTTTCCTTATGTCGAGCCTGACCCTCCCCTGGTGGAGCTTGAGGCCATTCCCTCTCATCCTGTCCCCTGTCACTTGAGAGAAGAGCCCAGCTCCCTCCTCTCCACAACCTCCCTTCAGGTAGCTGTAGAGAGCAATAAGGTCTCCCCTCAGTCTCCTCTTCTCCAGGTTAAACAACCCCATGTTAACTAGATACTCCTTCTCACACTTACAGTCTGTACTGGAGGCCAATATATCAGATTTTATAGGTTGGTAGTAGTAAAAGACTAACATATGCAAGTATAATGGTGTTCTTGCCCATCACAGGAGGGCTGGAACAAGATGACCTTTAAGGCCCCTTCCAACTCATACTACTGTATGATTCCATGATTACCTAATCTAAATCTACTAATGGCTTTCAGTTTAAAGCCATTACCCTTGGTCCTTTCACTACATGCCCTTTAGGTACTGGAAGTGTCTTTATCCTAGCTTTAAACAACAAACTGGGAACTACAGCTGATCTACTGAAATAGGTCTCTAAGACAATCATTCCTTAATTCATACAAAGGCTTAAAAGGTCATAAGCCAGTAACAGCTAAGTTAAATCATTACATAATGTCACATTTTAATAAGAAATATAATCTTGCTATGTCTTAGCATCACTACACTTAGACTGATACTTCAATAACTACTACAAAATAAATTGTGAAGTACTGGGAAACCATGTAAGTAGTGCAGTGCAGCCTTAGGGCTTACCTTCAACCGGCTTAGTAACCACACCAGTCACACCTTCCACAACACCCTAAAACAAAAGAAGATAATCAAGTTCCTACTAAGAAACGGGAGTGTTATAGTCCAAACTGGGCAACCAGTTGCCTTTCACCCTTTAAAACTTTAATAATGAACTTCAAACTTTATAATGAAATTCAATATCAGAAACATTGCTTGCTTGGGAATTTCCAGGAGTTTGGTTTTGGCTGGTTTTTTTTTTTAACTTTAAATTTTTATGAACATTAGAACCACAGGAAAGAAAAGAGATTGAAATTAAAATGGCTAAACAAATATTTATGCTGGTAAGAAAGACTAACAAAGATTTTGGACAGTAACCCATCTTGTAATAATTAACCAAGTCTCTATTCCCCTTTCACTAGTAATAAGAAGCTGCCAGAATTCCCAGTCATGAGTGAGTGACACCAAACATCCAAGATAAATTAACATCAACTCTCTTAAAGATGATGAAGATCAAGTAGTGCAATAACATTAAGACATAAGAATAATAATCCACTGAAGTAACTTCCAAACTGTCACCGAACAGTATCAGAAAACTCCACAATATCTATTGCTTCTAATTGCTCAGAAATACATTGACTGGTTTTATTTTTGAATGGAAAGTGATAGACTTCATTTGTATTCAGGTAATACAGATCTCTCTACGATAGTTTTCATGAAGTTTGCCTCATCCTTAACGTTTTAACTAAAACTAGATGTGATCTTTCAATAACCAGAAAAGGTTCCTGGTTTTAGGTTATAAAAAAATTACAAGAATTGCGCAGCTTTCATTTCAGAAGAATCTCTCCAACCTAATGCAGTGCTTAATTTTATACACACTCATTTGCTTTATGTTCACATTTGTTTAAGCCAAGAAAAGCCAGTGGTTTTTATAAGGCCTCAACATACACAAAGCCTTTTCCAGCACATGCCCAGAGCTCATCATTCACAGCCCACTGACTTTAATGACAAAATTGACGGCAAGGTAAAATAAGGGCACAGTTAATTTCATTAGACAACACAGTTGCTGAACATGAGTAACAATCTGTTTATTTGTGTAACTCATGGGAGAGATTGGTGTTACTTCCATCACTCATTTTCTGAGACCCTACCTTCCATTCCTCAGGTTGCCCAAAAAACAAGGCCTCAAACACTAAAGCTGACACAATACACAGAGTCTTCTAGAAACCGAATGTCTCTTCCGTCCAGTTCACAAACTGATAAAGACGACATTATCAAATTTGCCAGCATATTATTTTTAAACACAGATTAAGAGTTGGCACACAGTGCACTCAACTTAAGGTTCATACCCATAACAAGCCTTTTCCCCCTTTGGCCAGGCTGTCACCAAAATCTTTCGGCTGGCGACCCATTTCCTCTCTCCGTTTCTGCTGGAATTCTTTGTCCATAGTAATAGCAGCCAAGCCTTTTCCAACAGAACCAGTGATCCTAGACATCATCCCTGCCGCACCACCTGACGGAACACAACATAAAGCAGGAGTTATTCTTTCTCAATTTAACAGTAATAAATACACAAGAAGCCACAAAGTTCATACCAACTTCCCTTCATACTCAGTTTCGCTATTACAAATTTATAAGGAACGACTACCACATGTTGTTCATGTTAAGACTCCAGAATCTCACCTAAAATCCATAACTACAGCTAAAGGTAACTCTTAAAATCATTTCAATACATGTTATATAGCATATTGGATGGAAGCATATATTCTTTAGTTACTGTGACACCCAGCTAAATAAAAACAGGACCAGCTACTGTTACAAACAACATTTCTCAGGCTTCTCCAGGCATTTTAGGATCATTACAATTCTTTCCCAGCATGTTACTAATCCAGTTGTGCATGCAATGTTTCCCACTGTACCACAAAAACTGGCAACAGCATGCGACAAACTTAAAAACTCATCAAAAAAATTACCATGTAGAAATGTCACTGCTTTCCCTTCAAAGTGACAAGTAAAAAAAAAAAAAATCCAAGTGCAATCCATGAGTTAACGTCATTTATCAAAACGGAAACAATATGACACTTTACCCACTGTATGTCCAACGAGACTTCTAACACCGATTACAATGCCTTCAGCAAATTCTTCAGGTCCCTGAACAGCACCCTAAAAAATAAAACTTATTATGAATAGCAGGAAGTTATAAGTTTATTCATCTGCTTCTAGAAAAACTATCAAGTCCTTTCAACTGACAAATAAGGGCACCTGAATATTTCACCTCTTTAAATTTGACATGAAAAAAATCCCTGTTTTCTTAGTTCTTCAGTGTGCAGAGCACAGCGACACCAAAACTACAACCCTAGCAGTATATTCAATCAGCCTACTATTCATACACAGTTGTGGAATCGGGAAGTTATACCTGGAATGGCTCATAGAAGAATGCTTCAACTCCCTCAGATAAGCCTCTGATTAAGCCAAATGGGTTTCCAAGAACATCTAATCCAAGTACAAGGACATACATCTGTTTCAGGAGCTGAATAATGAGAGGGGGAAAGCAAAACCAAAAACAGCATTAGCAGCTCTTGTTATATGTAGTTCTATATTAATCTACAACCTGAGTAATGTGTTAGAGTACTCCAGTAAGTATTCAAATAGTATGGAAAACTAGTAAAATACTTTGGTGAAGAAAAATATAAAGAACAGAAGCAATCCAGAACACTATTGCTTTTATGTTTTTCTAATATGCCACCAAATTCCTATTCCAATATGATGAAAAAAATATTAGCAGCTTTTAGAGGTATTCACCTTTTGTATTTACTGCATTCTGAAAGATGCTTACTCATAATTTAACACAAAACTTTGACTAACTAAACTTACTTGTTCACTATAATGTCTAACAACTCTCTTCATCAACTGGTCTCTTTTGTAGAACTGGTATTTAATTTCAAAGAAAGCAAGTCTGAAAAACAAGTAATCACACATTAGTGAGAGGCACTCCCCTCCTCATTAGTTCTCTTTTTTTTTTCCTTCAGATAAACCTGAAGTCCTACTTGCTCAAAAATGAGCTCAAACACCACCTTCCCATCGTTCCTCCCTTTCCCCAAGGGCTGTATCTACAGCGGCCAAAGTTTACCATGGACCAAATTGTTAAACGTATAGCAGTTTTATTCAAAATATTAGGAAAATAAAATCTTTATGAGCTTACTTGAAAATAAGATCATCCACATCTGTCAGAGTGGCTCCAATACTTTTCAACAGCAGGTTCAGAGAATGGATGGCTATCATTGCTTCCCTGCTTTCTGATGCTTCTCCCCCAGAAGCCAGAGACAGACTCAAATGCAACTGTCAAGAAAGAATAGTAAAACAATACAAATCAAGACAATAAAGACACACATCAGAGAGCCTCAGGGGAGCATTCTGTAGATTGACAATAATATATAACTACTGATAATCTTGCTTCCCTTGTTCCAAAAAATCAAACTGGTTCAAGAGAGACATTACAACAAGCCCACAAAAGGGCTTTATTACTATCACTGCTTTATTACTATTTGTCATACATGACTTGGACACCTTTAGGCCAGCACTTTGTCTACCCTTCCTCATTGTTACACTCCTTCACTCTTCCCTCTTAGCAATGGTTAAAAGGTCTGTCTGTACTTATGGGCAACTAAGAAAGTTTTCCAATGAAGTACTAAGTTATAAGAACATGAAAAAAATCCCCATTAGGAAAAGAGCATGAAGATCTCAATTCCCAAGAAGGTTGACCTGAGGATATATTTACTATAAGGGATTGAGAGATCGTTTATTTTAATTAAGTGTTTTATTACCCAGAAGTATCTCTCTTACATACCTTAATTGGAGAAATATGGAAGTACTCAAAGAAGCTGAGCATTGACAGGTCTGTTAGGGAAGATTCCATTAGCTCAGTGTTTAGTGCATCTATATCTTGCTGAATTAATTGAGACTGGTTTTATAAAAACAAAAAAAGAATAGAAGATAAGTTTCCCATCAACATATAAACTAGTATAATTAGATGTGCGAAATACAGTTAATAATATATATAAATAGATGTAAAAATAAACATGCATACAAATAAAAAGCAAAAATAATCATAACCTAAAGTAATAAAACAGTTATACAGCCAAAACCTTGAAAACCGGAAATAGACTAATAATTTTGTATAACAGATTATAAATGTGCTAATACTTTATTTTAATCCAGGAAAAAAAAAAAACCACCATGACCCATAGAAATTATGGGTGACTTTTCCAATTTATGCTACTTTCACTTGACATGCCTTTAAATTCTTCAATCACTTCAGGTACCACTTCTAAGATAATTTAGTAATATTAGTAAAATAACTAACTTCCTGGGACTCTTTGCATTTTTATATTTCCTCACGAAGTCAGACTTTTTAATGCAGCACATGTAAAGCCAGCATCTTTAAAAAAAAGAAACTCATAGGAGTGACTCTCTTATGAACACCAGAACCAAGTAGACCTTTCTGAATATTATCCACCTATGTAGGACAACTTAGAGCCATGAAAATTGGTTCCATTTTGTTCTCTAAATACAAAATAGGTAGACTAGCAGACAAGCAGAAGGTCACTCTAGAGACACTAAACTTAGTTTACCTGCTTCCCTTGCACATACCCCACTCAAACTTGTCAATTCGTAAAACTCAGAGCCAATATTTAACAGAAATTTCAGACATTTACTGAAAATTATCTTATCCTGTGTCCTTTTTCTCAGTGTAGCCAAATGCAACAGTCACTCATTAAATTGAAAGATTCAGAAAATCGCAATACTGTTTACCATAAATGCCCTGTTTTGGCAAAAAAACAGTTTATCCTATTCATTACCCTTTGTTTCTCAGCTTCTGGGTCTGTAGATGGAGTGAAAAGTTCACTAAGCGCTCCTAAAAATCCTTGATCGATTTTCACTGCCATTTCCTGGATAAGAACCATGAAGTATCTAAAACGGATTTAAAAAAGTGTATCCTTGTAGCAGTTAAGCTTATATTAAGACTTATAACCCACAATATCAATTGTCTATTAGACAGAGGGGCTTAACACCCTCATCAACAGTAGATATTACTGTATTATTCATATCTTAACACTTTCAAAATTTATCTAAAGATATTAACCACCACTAAATACTTCTTATATTCATACATTCTGATTTCATGTGCTCCATGGATAACGTTACCTGAAAAACATATTCCTTCCTCTTACCCAACCGCCTTTCTCCAAATCTCACAAAACTTAATTATTTTATTAAAATGCAGCATACTCAAGTATTACACCCAGACTAGCTAGAGGGGAAGGGAAATAACTCTCATAATAAAGGAATATGTGTGAGAGTCATTTTATATGGTCACTCCTTACTTCTAAAATCAAGTTTCTTTTAGAATAACTTTTTATTTTCATTGGAGACATTAAAAAACTCAATTTAAAGTCAAGAGCTGTTTGGATAAAATAACCTCAACTTTTAAACAAGGTTCACTTGTAAAATGCACCAAATCTCTAAAAGGGCAATACAACAACCTATTGAACTCACTTAAATTGCAGCACTTTGCTGTATTCGTTGAATCTGGTGATGACGCTGATGTCAATGAAGGGTTTTGGTTCTACAGAGAAAAAAAAACATCTAAGTATATTGAGAAAGTAAATTGCCAACTTGATGTTTTCCAAGGCTCTGATATTACTGAAGGCTTTCTCTTACCTGAATCCATAGCAATCGACTTGGGAGGGGCTACAGGGTGAAATACAACAGGAAACATCGACCCTGGTAGCTGATTATCAACCTAAAAAATTAGTGCATAATTACACAATTGTCTCAATGCCATTAAATTTAGCTTGAGAAATTTGTTTGTAGATTGTATTCAAGAAGATCAATCTTTTTTCGGAGGAAGGGGAAAAAAGGAAGAGGATTACACTGAAATTTTTTTGGAACATTTCCTACTTAGCTATAAAAGGTCAGAGGGTTGCAAGTGTTTCACAAAGGATGCTTACACACACACACACACAGATTCCTTTAGAGGAATCTCTAGTTCTGTAGCTGAAGGCACACTTCACTGCAATAGTAAAAACTTCCACACAAAATAAAAACAAAATGTGAAAGGAAGAAGTAAAGAGGAAACAGTTCCCCACCAGCTGGTAAGAAAAGACATCAACGGAATCCTCCAGGACTCTCCCCTGGAGGAGTGTGCAGCACAGTAAATGGAGGTGAAGACGACACTGATGAAGATGAATTTCTCACCATTATTTTCCTTTAGTACTAAATACTTTTCAGTTGTAAACAGCTCAAGAGCTCTATTGTTTAATTTGACAACACTATTAGCACTGATTGTAGTATGTTAATCAGGTACAATTGCAGAACATTAATTCGCTGTTTGGCTTAGATGCAGATAAATCATTGCACACTATTTCTGAGTATTCAAATGTCTATTATCTAGTTTTCATTAGACAGCAGGTCTCCATGTGAAGATACACTCCCCAGGGTAAGACGTTACATGACTATAAGACACACTACAGTAAACTTTTTCAAAAAAGGGTGAGGTTTTTGTTTGTTTCTTTCAAAACACATCTCTTCAGAAATAACCTGCTCATCATATCTTAACATAAATTCACTATTTTGTGGATTTTTGTCCCCCATACTATTTGCAAAACCCTCGTATGGCATTTCTGCAGCACTATGCCACCAACAGAGCATTCACACCACTTCTTCTACTCTGAACAGAGCAACAAACATGTGAGGTTTTGGGATACTTTTTCAGGTAAATGAGTAAAATAAAAGCCTATGTGTGCCTGTTGAGTTATAGAACATGATGAAGAATGGTACCTGCAGCCAATACAACTGAGCCCGTAAGCTTCTTTGGTGAGGTGACTGTTTGAATTCAACCTGAATTCCCGACAGAAAGTTGCGTCGGATGCTGCATCTAACTGGGAAACGCATTTCCATTGGGACCTTACTAAAATTCACCTGGAAACAGAAGAAAGCAGAGCTAAGAAACAATTTAATTAGGTAAATAATAAAATGTTACATTACTAGTAAACCGACTAGTAAATCAAACTTGCAATTTTCCTTATTTCACTATCACATGACTACTGAATTACTCAATTCAATTAACTGTATGGAAAACAATGAAAACCACAGATTAGACTGATAAATACACTGCATTACAACTTTGGTTGCCCCAAGTGGGAAGCTCTGCCACCTTAATACCTATTTCTTAATGAATTATATATTATACTGGCATAATTAAAGATATGTACACACACCTGACTACTTTCCCAGCTGATGCTTTTACCGTGATCCTGAAGCATTTAAGGGATGAGAAGTAAAACCAAAAACCTCTCTCCTTGTTCCTTGCCAAATGTAACAACTTACAAATTTCTCTTAATACAGCATCTCCTCTTACATAGCAAAACAAAAGTCTGTTTTATCTGCTGCACACGTTCCGTAATCATTTGAACAGTGAAACCTCATAACATACCTCAGTATTGTCATCTAGTTTATGCCAACCTGGAGCACCCTCAGAAAGATATTTTTGATAAGCTTGCTCCAATAGGTTTATCTGCTTTTGATTAAATGGTTTCCACTTCTGCTTTGGTTTCAGTTCCCAAACAACACCAGAACTGCAAGACAAATAACAAGTTTAATGACTTATAAGTACTCAAACCTTTTTTTAATGCATGTAAACCATGTACAAAGATGTTAATGTATATTTTCAGGCTCAAAAAAACCCTATTGCTTACTTTTTCATAATAAAAGCTAAGTAAGGAGGTAATAAAATCCTATTTATTCACGTTGCACAACAGGAATAAAGACAGAGTTTAATTTTACTTAAAACCATTTGACTTAATTTCATTTGAAAGATATCCCACCCTCCAATCCAACTGCACTGCTAAAATTATAACATGCTGTTACATTTTGATTACTTAAAGGAATATTTAGGCTTCCACAGGCAGTACCTTGTAATTCCGATGTAAGAGATTTCTTTTTTATTTTCATTGTTAACAAGAGAAAGTCCAAGACTGTGGATCGACAAGTTGATTTCTTGATCAGGTTGCTCTAGCTCCTCTGCTTGTCGGGCTTTAGAAACTAATGCGACATCATCTGTGAAAAGCAGCACTCGTTGGCGTCCATCCAGGAAAGACACCCAGTGTATCTGAGTATTTGCATTGTAAGGAAACTGGCCACATCCATCCTGCATGGGGAGAAAAAGTGCTTAGAATAAATATATTACAGGAGTAAATCCATCATGTTGCTCAATGTGTATAAGCAAGGAAATCTAGCAGCACACATTCAAACCAAAATGCACTGTTTGTCTTGTTTGTTGATTTACCACTTCATACAAGATTAGCTGGTATCTTGTATTCCAAACAGTAAAACCAGATCAAGATTTCTGCTCTAAGAAATGTAGATACTCTTTATTTGTTAATCTCTGAGGCAAAACAAGAGACAGTTAAAGCCCTTTTCTCAAAAACTTAAGATAATAATGAATGTAGCCATAATCATATACAAAGGAAGTAAGTTTCAAATTAAAACCATTTTTAAATGCAAAAAATTTGACCCAAGAAAGTGCTTGTGCAGTAAAGCACATGGTAACAGGTTAACCATCACAGCTGAGTTATGAGAAACCAAATGCATTCCCAATACAAGTGAAATGCAAACTTGCTTTGCTGCTCTCTCTTTTAGCTACTAATATTCTCAGATTCATAACTCTGTGCCCAGACAACATAAAACCCAACCCATTTCTGAAGAATTCAGTTTAGGAAAATGTGAAAGAGAGCTACTATTTAGAGACAGGCAGGACTTTATTTAGCCTACATTCCAGTTAAGTGAGAAAAATCCCCTTCCATCAACGCCTGCTTCCCCATTCTTTAATAAAATAGGTGCCCCGTCTTACCCTAGACTCAACTCTGCTTCTAGTTAAGATTTTTGCTCTTGCCACACTCATTTTTCCCATCTCGATCATTATTATTTTGTCCTCACTTCACACGTTTTCCTCTCCCAATATTGCCCGAGTTAAACACCTAAATAGCTCTTAGTGAGCAACTCAGGATTTTCTGCTCCATGCAAGCATAACCCAGAGGAAAGGGAGAATCGCAGCACTTGGGGAGGCTTCTCCATTTTTAGGGAGATAGTTAAGCTGAATGCAACACTGCCAGATAATCGATGAATTATCCATCCTCTGTACAATTTAGATACCTCCACAGCTCACACACTTTATCCTTCCTTCGCATCCAAGAAAATTATGGAGAAAATACAGATTCAAGTTTGTGTCCCATCCTCGACTTTATTAATTTAAATATCTAAATCTTGCTACTTGAAAGTAGGCTCAGAAGTCTCTTACAGAACAAGAGAGATGCAGTTACTGGTGAAATTTTCTCCCAGATAACTGTCGACTTGTTCTAGTCCTAGCGTGGCTCAGCGTTTACACCTCTCCCTTTCTGAAGTTTACCTTAAGCAGGTCGTGTTCACCAAAGTTTTGGGAGTAGCCCCAAAGCAATTTTCTTGTTTTAGTTGGATCCGTCCATGCGAACAGGCATACTTGATTTGGTTTCAACTCCATTTCCTCTTGTAAACCACTGCAAGTTAAAACAAAAGTTGTAAAAAGCAGCATTCACTGGTTAAGGCCACTGACTGAAACAGTGCAAAATGATCACAGTGTCATACACTCCACCTCTCCAGCCTCCTGGGGTGAGGCAGGAAGGGTCCAGGCCATCCACTCCAAACAAGTCTAGCTGTAGCTAGGTTCTTGGCAAACTAAGACCTGTACTCTCACTTTATTCTCTCCACTTTCTGAAACTAGGATCTGTACTCCCACTTTATTCTCTCCACTTTCTGAAACTACAACAATTGCTTGAAAGTAGACATAAAAGAATACATTAAGGAAAACTGTGTTTTTTACTTTTCAGGTACCATAAAGGTAAAGGAGAAGTACTTTCCTCACAAAGGGTGCCCCTCGCTAAGCAGCCAGTGGTGAATTGTGTCTTTCACATACCTCTGTTTATATCTGAGAGAGTCCCATGAAGTATGGTTAACAATAAGAGCTGGAGCAGCTCCCTCGTGGTAATCCGAAAAGCTTATGACAGTCGAATGGTCGGAAACATTCACATCTACCAGTAAGCCCCCATGCTGGAGAAGAAGTCAGACAGAAAATTCCGTATTTGTTCTATGCATACACGGCAAGTTAGAACAGACAAAACTGTCATTTGAGATCAGTCCTGCAATGGCCTCTTCCAAATGAGGAAAGGAAATGTACTCTACATTATCTAATTACAGTAATCTCAAACCCATTGGTTAATGGCTTAAACCAGACATCAGTAGCATTGAAAAACTACTCATTGATTTAATTTAATTGAAACACTATATTCAAATGATAATGGAATGATAACAGAATGATCAAGGAATTGCCTTATTTGGCTAAGTTCAATGAAAAGTACAGGCAAGCATTCTCTTCACTTTGTAACAAAACTTAGTGTGAGAAACTATGTCTGGCACCCTACACAGTGGTAGTAAAACCTCGTTACACGCAGGACAAGAAAGGATTCTCTTACAAAGCTGAACCATCTGCTATCTTAGAGCAACGAGCAAAAAAACCATACTATTCTAATTAAGTGCATCAACAGAACACTAGATCATGGATGACATCTTGTTCCAAAAACATTTTTTCAAACTGCTCCAGCAAACTTGTAGAGCTGCATTATCCTCACAGTCACTTGTATTGCAACTAATTATGGTACTGATTCTCTCCAGAGACTTGTCTGAGCACGGTGCACTCACACACACATTCCCTGAAGCTAGGCTAGGGTGAGTTCTGAAATAATTAAGATTCTACTAATTGAATCATAAATTATTTTAGCTGTGAACTGTGTGTCTCCACCATGTACTAGCTTATTAAACATAAACAAAAAAGCAAAAAACAACCAAAAAGAATTCTATTTTGGGAGAACTGAACAAACTGTAGGCACCAAAGAAATAACCTCTGCAAAATAACAGATGTTAGATGTGTATATCATTAATCTAATAGCAACAGAGCTGTTCAGCTTCCTATAAGCTTGTCAAAACTAAACCAATTTGACCATTTCACAAAGCTATGAAAACATTAATACAGCAAACTTGATTCCCAATATTTCTTGTGCAAAAGAACTCAAGTGCAGCAGCACGAGGTTTCAATCTTGATTATCCTGGAGAGTCAGGGTTTCCTTAATACCATAAGGATAAAATGTAGTATTAAGAAGGGAACAGACGAAGTCAATCTCACCAACTCCTCCAGCCTCAGCAGAGTTCCATTATCCTGGGCTTTAAACAGGAAGGGTTTGGATGATCCTTCATAGCCAACTACTCTTACACAAAGTTCACCAGATGTGCTTTCAGGCCAAAATGGAAGACACTATAAAACAAGATATACGTATGACTTCTACACTTAATACATGCCAAACACAGTAAATCAGCAGTAAAATAGAGTCTTGTGTAACCAACTATTTCAAATGCTTTAGCTGTTATCCCAGTGTCTACTGATAAACATTTAATCTACAACTCAAGTACTTGATGAATTCATCAACATATGGAAGCTGTGCTGTTCAAGCTGCCCTGGGATGTGAGGTGCCCACATCACATCATCACAAGTGACAGAGCTTCTCTGCTTTTTCTTTAAGCGACAGCTAAGGGCCATTTGTTTGTCTACCATAAAAGCCAAATGAAAAAAACTGAAACATTACCTCTGAACTTGAGATATAATTCCATTTATTTGTTGGATAAGAGCCATCAGGACCAATTTCTCCAACTTCTAGTTCCAGAGAAGATTTGTTTGCTATTGTGTAGAAAGGAGTGAAGGTAACTATCCTGGTAAGGTTAAAACTGCTCATTTTGATGCTAACTCCAACCTATTAAACAAGAACAATTCAAGCAAACAATTAGGCTTAAGAGACAAGTCAGGACAGAAAAAAAGAAAAACCAAAGTTTATTGTGATTATAAAAGCATGCAACACTCCTCTTCTGAATACCTGTAATGCATAATCAAACAGCCTGCAGAAAAACAGCAAACTATACAACACAATTAACACAATAGTAATGAGACAGTTTTAACTGTAGCATTTTGTAGCTGCAACATTTGTGTGGAAAAACCCAACAAAAATCCCTCTGCAGTAAAATCAAGATGATCTAAAATGTCTGTAGCAGAGATCAGTTAAAGAGTATATGGAAACACGATCTCCTGCATATCTGCATATTGTTATAAAGTGCATTCTTTGTTCTGATTAATTGTGGAAATGCAGTCTTAGACAAGGCTGCTGAGCAAATACCTAAATACCTGCCAACAATTATGAATTTTGAGTGTGAAGTCTTATCTCCACTCTCCAACTCCACTATTGCATTTTCCAACAGCCTAGTACTACACTTTTCTTAAATAAGCCACATTTATTAACTACACAGAAACATCTGTGGGTAAAATTACACTTTGCCAGGTACAGACCCCAAGAGCTGGCATATAAAAATTACCACCCTAGGTATTTAATATTTCCATGATTTAAAAGCAGTGTAATTAGTGAAACAAAGGCTTTAAGAAGAAAAGGGAGTCGGGCCAAAACCTGACCTCTAGAGTTCCACAAAACAGAGACATTTATCTTACCAGATAGTCCATGTTGCTTGCTGAACACCTGACACACCCGTAGCTTCCAACAGTATCTAGGGAAAAGCTACTGGACCAACCGCTCGTTGAAATGCATAACTGGATCTACACACAAAAAGAACAACATGGAAAGTACTTTAGTAATTTCAGTTTTATAGTTCAAGCATTATGGAGTGCAATTATATCACTTGTAGCAGTAAAACATGACATGAGTGCTTTTAAAATCTCCTATAAGTTAAGCTTGAGGACGTAATATCGCTATTCACATACTGAATTATCAGGCTGTGCACGAGATCTGGGAAACGTGTTAGAGTAAAAGGTAGCAAAACAGAGGTATCCTCATTGATTACTTTCATGACAGCGCACACACGGATGATAAAAAAAAAAGCTCCAGCTTTGTGCTGCTTAAACTTGAAGAGGGGGGAGGAAATAATCTTGTCAAGAAACACCTTGTTAAAACTGTTACTTGAACCATTTTGTCAACTATCGTTGGGTGAAAAAAGGTATTTAAAAGCAAAGTAGAGCCATTTTTAAAAAAGATAAAAACCTCTATGACAGTAGTCCTCATTTGACCATGCAAATATCATAACCAAAAAAAAACAAATCAGAAGAAAATAAATGTTTAACAGAACATTCTGTGCAGTTCATTTTAAACCCCAAGCACCTAGCTGACTTTATTCAGTGGAAAATACTTTTGCAGAAAGATTCAGAGGAGCTTTCCGTTTGAGTATTAAGGGAGTTCACATTCTTCATTTTTGTACCTACATTAAATACCTCTCCCTGAGGAAACAGATTTCTGTCAGGGTACCCTTGTGGAGAGGAGGGAGCTGGGCTCTTCTCCCAAGGGACAGGGGACAGGATGACAGGGACTGACCTCAAGCTCCACCAGGGGAGGTTAAGGCTCGAAAAGGAAAAAATTCTTCACAGATAGGGTCGTGGGGCACTGGAACAGGCTGCCCAGGTTGGGGGTTGACTTCCCTTCCCTGGAGATCTTTAAGGTGCACGTGGATGAGGTACGGAGGGACATGGTTTAGAGATTGGTGGGAATGGTTGGACTCGATGATCCAGTGGGTCTCTTCCAACCTGGTGATTCTATGATTCCCACTGTGTTTTCAGGATCTAAGTACTCTACACTATCAGCCAGCTTCTGGCCAGCCTGAAAGTTAAACAAGCACATGCAATCTCGATAAGGCTGCAGCCTTTGCATCCACCTGCCTTCCCTTCTTCCTAATCCAACAGGCACAATTAACAAGCACCAGCAGCCATATGAAAGCCAAATAGATTTAAATAGTACCAAAAAATTCCTTAGATGAAATGTGTGTGCGGCTCTCCCCCCTCCTCAGAGAAGCATTTTGATACATCACCACCAGAACCACCACCTAAAATAAGCACACCTTGTTTTTACTGAAAATATTTTTCTTTTTGAAGGAGAACAAAACAATATCTCTGTAGTCTGCTGGATGCTTCACGTGAGTGTCTTCAGCTCGATACTGGAGAACACGGGAAGTCTTGTTGATTATCCAGTAAGGGCTGAACACAGACAAGATGACACGGCTTCCAATTCTCCTGGTATGAATGTAAATATCCACGTCGCCAGCGTGAGATGTGCAACACACGGAAAAAAATTCAGGCATCCCATCCCAAATTTTAAGATGCCCATTCCAGTCTTTGCCTTGATATTTCATCAACACAAATTCCATTATTTCTCCACTGATTCTTGACTGAAAAACATCTGCAGCACTCCCTTCCGTCAATTCATGGACGTCTGCTGTTCCCTGTAGCAAGATTTAAAGGAGCAAGTTAAAATTTTAATATAGAAAATTTAGGTATTGGAAAAAGCCCAGCATTTTCACCTCTGTTCTACATTTCTGTGCCTCGAGTACCGAAGTACAGTCAAGGTAAGGAAAACGAGAAGTATTCATTTAGATCTTCATTTCACTTCTGCTCAGCATCCTAATGGATGCTGAGCAGAAGTGAAATGAAGATCTAAATGAATGCTAAAGTTAATTACACTGGTCAGGTACATCCAAATGAACAAGAATTAATCCCCCAAGCTCCCAGAATGAATCCATCAGCTGACTCGCTCATTTACACTGGGAAATACAACTAACATCATTCAGTATCTTCCATGCTACATTCACCTCCACTTCGAAGTACAGCAAGTCAAGGATTTAAAAACACAACCACAAGATAACATACCTCAAGTAAAAATCTCAAGGAATATGGCAGAAGATTCCTCACGGTCAGTGTAGGGTGAAAGTGGATAATGTAAGCAGGATCCCACTCCTCTCCATAACTTGAAATAAAATTTAGTTCATCAGGTACAGCTGTTGAGCTGATTATTAAAGGCAAGATACTCATCTCTGAGGCCGGGCAGTGTAACAAGCACTTGACTTCACTGCTCCTATGCAGCTCTTCCCTCCAGGCAATGTAAGTCGTGGACGCTCTAAACTGACCCTGTAACATTCCTGTCGGTTGAACGTATAGATGACACCTATGGAGAGAAGACAGGCAATGGTACGTAATAGCTTTGCACTGACAGCTGACTTGAGCCATTTAAAACTTATTGTAAGCATTCTGAAGGGCTTTTCCAGCACACTAGTTAACTAATGAAGGTATCATTTGGGGGTTTTTTACCCCCATCAAGACGAGAGACTAGCACATATTTAAGCTTCCACACTAATGTTGTATTTGTGCATTAGTCTCACAAAGATTAGCATAACAGAAAAAAAGGAGTGTACCTGTAAGAGTGTAAAGGAACATGAAACTCCTCTTCTGGCTTGGATATACCAATTGGCTCCAGCGATTTAGAGTCTCTAGACAGTTTATAGATTACAAATGGCACTGAGAAATGGTTCTTGACCTAGGATCAAAAAGCATCATTTCATTACATTTCTATGATAAAAACTGTTAAAGGAGTAAGTATGAATAGCAACAAGGAAAACAAACAGTAGTAGATTTTAAATTCCTCTGGAAAACAGACCTACACATCTCTTATGAAGTACAATTCTGAAGGAGAACAGTATGCAAGTGTGTAAGAAAATGACACTAGTTTTAAGTTCTATGAACTGAAAAACAGGTTTAAAATGCCAAGTCACAAATTAAGTACCTATTCCAACCTCAATGATAAGAATATCAGAAAGCCGAAAGTAAAAAACAAATCTTTCACTTATCAGGAGGATATACACAGAGAATACAGATAAGCATTCATGTAACAGAGTAAAATACTTTATAATTTGATTTGAAGCAGCTTTTTGGAAAAATATGATCTCAGAAAATTGCATTAAGGAAGAAAAGCAAAGTCACTCAGAAAACAGTGATTTCAGGGTTTTGGTTTGTTGGGTTTTTTTTACCTGCAGAGGAGATCGTATAGTAATAACCTTGTTTCCCTCTGTAGCATCTATCTGTACAATGATCGAGTCTGAACGATGAACATGAAGGTTTTTTATGTTGTACAATCGTCGACCTGGTTTGGCTATGGGAATGTTGACCACTTCTTTATATCCTTGAAGTTCTAATCCAGAGAAACATACAAAAGTCTTATTACACAAAGCAAATCGCATCACCATTTTCTATTTGAAGACTACTCAATCTTTTTCTATACTCAGCAACAACCAGCATAAAAGTGCTCTCTGGCAAAAGCACCGAGAAATTGTGTTTGAGCACCACTGAAGGAAAGCTTTACAGTCAAAATGCTCTTGAAGACTGTAGCTCTAGATTATGATTTACCCAAACAACAAACCAAGGTGTTTGTTAACAAGACAGAACATGACCTTTGTATCACAGCCAAATACCTTTGTATGAGATGGCACGGGGTAGCACGGGATGCAAAAAAACCCCAAAGATAAAGTATTAGTAGTAATTATATCCTGTTATCCCAGGAGTATTTTCTGGCAGAGCTGAAGCCAGAAAAACTGTAACTGGATAACTACAGAAAGCTAAATGTGTCATTACACAGTCTTCCCCAGTATAATACCTAAAGTTATGGAGAAGTCAGAACTTTCTTGTCGGTACAACGCAGACAACTTTTCTTCTTGGAGTGCTTCAGACGCAGCGTATTCCAGTTCCATGCTCTGACCAATTCCAATTTCATTGATGTTTTTTTTGTCAACTGAACCAACTATCTTAAAGCTGGAACTAGGAAGCACTTTGAGAGGAACACCAAGGGCATTTTTCACCATGAAAGGTGCTGTCTCTTTAAAGGAATAGTCATACGTGGATGCAGTCCCTTCTGAAAATGCCTGTAATTAATAACATATATAGTACATCAAACACAAATAGCCACAATAACATATATAAAGGCTTTAGTAGTTGCTGAGAAACATTGTCTGTTTTAAAAGAAAAATATACATAGCAATACCTATGCATTGTATAGTAGGAAATCAAGGAAGCAAAGGTTACGTCCAGAAAATTTCATTATTATTCTGTGATTTGCAGCCAGTGCTGACGCTACAATAAGCATTCTTGCTCCTCATAAGGCATTTTTGACAGTTGTTGAGAAAAATAAGATCTAGGACACACAAGTCCCAAACACATTCACTATGTCCGTACTTCCTATTCAGCCACAACGTAAGCTTACAAACATTTGTTTGATTACACTAGACACGTGGTAACTGACTGCAAATACAAGCCTACAGTATAAGCAAGTACTACTAATAAAAACGTTACTCGTTTAGAATTAAAAAACAAATAGGCCTGCAGAATAGGCAATGCAATGGCTTGTGACTGGCAGCACAGAAAAGTTTGGTTTAAAACAAAAAAAATCAGAACTACAGAACTATATAATTTAGCACCTTCTGCCCATTAGAAGTACCTTGGCTAGGTTACTGAAAACAGCAAGAGAACATTTGGATATTGTTATATTCATTGTATCCTTCGAAGAGATGTTCACTGCAGTTTGTGGATCAGGAAGAACAATGAAATCATCCCCAGGCATCAAACTTCTCTCTTGGACAGGATTGGTCTTCATCTAAAATAAAAACCTCATTAGTCAATGAAAATCACATTGATTATTTGCTCCCAAGTTAAATCAAGAGAAAACTTGACCTACACTTGACAAGTCTGGCAAAGGAAAATCTACTTCACCTTGTAAACCACCTTTAACAAGTGCAGACGCTTCTTTACAACACTGAAAACCAGCAAGTTATTTTCTTTCTTCTCTCTATATGTGCTTACACACTACATTTTGCTTATGCACCTGGCAATTAACATTGTTGACGAAAACAATAAGATGTCTTAAGACCGATTTTTTTTTTTTTTTTTTTGGCAAATCACATAGTTCCCTCAAAACAACATTCAGAAAGTCAACTTTCTGTCACATAGAAATTTTAAGACATAGCTGTCTACTCAAACTATTTCACGTAGTTACAAGTATGTTTACATACTTCCAGCTTTAAACTCCACTGTTTCCCTCCTCCTTCGATTCGTTCAATAAGCGGTTCCCACACTGCATAGGTTTCATTGTAATAATGAACCTAGACAGAGAATAAAAATTAAATAAGGCATCTAAAAATGAAAGGGTGGACTCCTGTCATCAGCATTTAGTACAAAAAGCATCAATTACAAAACAATCCATTTCCTTTCACATTTTGAATTGTTAACAGTCTCAAAACTTAACACACACACACGTGTAACATTCATACATATTTTTATAAGCAACAACATATATGAAGAATTAACTACCTGCTTGGATTTTAGAGCAAGCAGCCAGCCTGTAACTTTTCTCTTTTTAACAATTTAGACCTATGATTAATCTGTACACAGAAAGTGTATTAAAAAGTTATTTAAACATTAGGAAATGTACAGAAGTACAGAAATACATAAGTCAACTGCAAGCAATTTGATTCTACATACCTCTAGTGACATATCAGCTGTGACCTCTGTCAGTGAAGACCAGTTTTTCAGAACACCAGAAAACACGGATTCTACTAACAATAAAGGGACTGTGCGATGTCCCAGACCACATTCCAAGGTGATTTGAACAGATCCCACTAGGACGTCAAATGCCTCTTGTTTCGTAACGTGTTCACGGTCCATAAAGTCTTCTGTTGCTTCTGTGGCTACATCAACACCAAGAAACCAAGCATTGCACTCATCTATGGGCTTCACTTGCCACAAATTCTCAGGAACTTCAACTGCTCCTCTAGAAGCCTCCTCCGTTGCTTTGGGTTTTATGGCAGCCATAATGGTCATCACAGTATTCAGAATAATTGGTGAGATCTTTAACAAAAATAAAACATACCTTTAAAGCTCAAAACATTTTAACATCAATCAACTTATGAACCATACAACATATCTGGTTTAGTGACTGACAGGATGGTTGGACTCAATGATCCAGTGGGTCTTTTCCAATCTAGTGATTCTGTGAAATGGAAATGGATAAATGCCTGTTTGTGTAATTAAACTAATGGGGAAAACTGAATTTTAAACCGCAATACAGAAAGCTAAAAAAAGCCCCAAGCTATACCTTGAGGAACACACCTGTTCCTCCAAAGATAGTCTCGGTAATCTTACCTTTATAATAAGTTCTTTTACTGTTACTACCACTTTTTGCACCCCTGAGGCATGCACCATATTCTCCATAACCAAAAAACACGGCTGTAACACCTGAGTGAAAAACAGAATTTTATTATTAACCCATTTGGATCCAACCTTTTCAAGTGGTCTTCTATTTCTTTAATCCCACCCGTGAAAGATATGCTGACCCCATAAATCAACAACACCTTTCAGAGTAAACACATTGTCTCCACAGCATTACTGTGTTTCACTCTAGAATCCAAATTTGCACAGTAGCAACTGTAAGGTTAAAAGCTAGTGAAGTAAAAGCTTTTGATGCAAGACTTTAACAGAAAAAACAACTCAACACAGATAGACTGTTAGTAAAATTCGTAACTGCACTACACAGGTTTTGGACAGAGCTCTACAGGATGAAGTCTAGCAACTGCTGAGCAAAGATTCACCTTTAAGTCACGCACCACAGATCCACAGTCCTTTATCTTCATAACAATCAATGATAAAAAACCTGAATTCTCTAAGCACTATGGATAAGCCAACTAAAGGACACATCTGCCAACAGTTCCCATAACTTTTTTCATTATGAAAAGCAAGTTTTCTTACTGTAGTAACATTCTTGTCTTGTTTTACTTTGAGGAATGGACAGGCCAACACCTTGAAGTCCTTCACTTGAGCAGTCATCCTTTGTACTGTCTTTTCAGATGTCAGAGAGAAGTCACATTGGAAGGAAACTTTCAAGGCAGGGGCATCAGCACTGGTCAAATTAGCAACAAACACAATTTCCGGATCCCTGACACGAGCTTCTACCACCATATTTGGCTGCATGGATAGTTCTGTGAAAGTAAGATTTCCATTTGCTTTTAAATAATCTTAAACATTTAATCCTGACAATAAATACAATCAATTAGCGCAGTGTTAAGAAGCTGAGCAAAGCAAGTAGATAGGACAGCTGTTGCACAATGAATCTGCTGAATCTCTTTTGACCCATGGCTTCGGGTTGTCAGGTTTTGGGACCGGATTCTGGTCTTTTCCTTCATTTATTTTTGTGGCTAAGGTGATTCACTTTTATCAAGATGATTCACAATCACCATTCTTCTATGGGCCTTGCCAGCAGATGAAATAAATCTATCGTATCAGTGGTCAATTCAGAGGTTGCAAAGAATAAACTCAAGTTAGCAAGACAGCATGTTGAAAGCTTCTAGATTATTTATTTTTATTATGATATCTGCAAAGCAGAAGAGTGGGGGTAGAAATCGGTTTTACAGACCTGTTTCTGATTTGCATTTCCCAGGTGCAGGATGCTTTAACTGGTACTGAGGTGATTTTGCAGTTGAGGATGCCGGCATTGAGTTAATGAAAAAGTCTGCTACTGTCAACAGAAACTCCATACTGGCACATACATACAGCTTCTTAAGGTCAGCACTGACTTCAGTTCCACTTTGATCCCGCTTGTAGCTTATATCTATCATAGAGCTGTCTCTGCTGTCATCCTTCTTGTCTATCATTCTGGAAAACAAGTTCAATATTTCAAACATCATAACCACTGAACTAGAAAAATGAGAATGCGTTAAGAAGTGCCATTGTTCCCCCCCATGTCTTTTAGAAATAAGAATTACAACATAAGGAATCAGTGTATCCTCCAGAAATAACAGGCTACAGGTTTCTCTAACAGAAGAAACATAACCATTTAAGATTTGTGTGCTAGCGTTTTCGAACTATAAATGCAGCATGTAACAATCGGGCTAAAGCTTTAGTGCACAGAACTCTCGCTCAGGCTGGTTGCTCTCTACTCAGACGTTCTACACAGTTTATTGTACTACTCAAGCCTCCTAGGTAATTGCTTTGTTTTAGATAATCCGGGAAATCAATATATAAAAGAAACTTACTTGGCATCATTAAAATTACTCCATCCACTGCCTTAGTGCACAGTACGGGAGGCAACAACACACAACACTATGAAGTTTTATAAGTCTCATGTGAAGCAAAGCATCAGACAAGGAACTAGTCTTCTTCAAGCTGTGTGGAGTTTAATTTCTGACACGCTCACTCACCTTGCAGTCACATTCTGAATTCCTTCTCTGAGATCATCCAAGGTACATGTCTCGAGTTTAACATTAAGACCCATTGAGCCATCTGAAAACATCTTCCCCGACGATTCCATGAGATGCAGTCGGAGCTCACCAAGGCGTAATTTGTCACTATGCAGTGAAACTGGAGACTTCTATATAATGAGAAATGGTAGGATTAGTTATCACAGAACTAAGTAACAAGCATGCTTCCCATGCTGATAGCCACATGCATTTTGATCCATGAACTGACAGATCTGATTAGCCTGTTGCCATCAGCCCTCCAATCCTACAAATTAGTCAAAGAAACTAACTGAGAAAAACAGAAAAAGCAAGTTGGGTTGGAATAAAGTTGTTTTTTCACTGCATTTCTAGCAGTTGCTCAGAATGAGTGACCAAAGGACTGAACTCTGAATCTCCTACCAGAGGATCCCTTGACTCCCATCACACTAACTCATTTACAACCAGTATCTTAGCAATAAGCAGAAAAGATATGAAGAAATAAAAATAAAACCTCCTGTACAGCCCACTACACAAGAATTTACAAGCCCCTCATCCAAAAAGCAACATGAATTCCTGCATTATAGTTATTTTAAATGCAAAGCTAATACACACTTACTATATACCATGACTTATAATGAAGCAAGCACCTTTGTATCTGGACAAAGCATATTAAGTCACAAAATCAAGGCAACATTGCCCGTTTTTTTCTACCGTTTTGAGCACAGGAAGGTCGGTCATTACTGCTCACATTGAGGGACACACAAGAGGGAAGCATGAGTCATGTACACCTTGCATCTGCTTACTAACTATATAAGCACCATCCACAGAACCAGTATCACCTAGGTTAGCAATTCCTGATTTTCCAATTGTCATTTTTGTTTTGGATAACTGGAGTCAAGGTTTGAATGACCAAATCAAAATGGTATGTGGTTTTGGATAGTTAGTTTATTATTTTTCTAAGTGTGATTTTCAGAAACGAACTGAAATCCTTCAAATTAAGGACACTCTCTACCCCTGAGGCCTCCAGGTTCCTGGATAAATTCCCTAAGGTCCCTAAGAGAAGCAAACACAAATGACCAAGACCTTTGTTTTACTGCCGTGAGTTCTGTCCATATGAGAAGCTTAAGTTTCTCACACCACCTGTAGGGTAAAGCATTTGTTACAAACCTGATTCACATCTCTACTGTAGAGGGTTACTGAAAGTGACTCAAAATTAAAGTCAAACTTAAGCGTTGTATAACGTTCCACAGAAGACTGAGCCATAGAAACATCTTCTTGTCCGAAAGCAAGGGGATCTGTTACGGAAACAAAAATTTTAACAGGTTTTTTCAGAGTGTTGAGCTTGGGGTTGGTTTTCTGGGTTTGGGATTGATTTTCTGTTACTGCTTTTGTTTTGTTTTTTTTTAAATGAAGATCAGAAAGCCCCAAACATAGGAAAAATCTCTAAATCCAGAAGGCTACTCAAAACAGTTCACACTTATTAATTCAATATCCCTTTGATCAATTTGGTGTTAGAATTACTGAGCACAGAGTGGTTTAAGAACCTTAAAAACAGCTGTCACTAACACACTGCAGCTCATTATTTTTAAAGGAGAACTACAGAATGTACTAAGACATTCAAGGAGCGTGCACTACTCTTCCTTCCATTTCGTTCTCATAGCACAGCAATTCAATAACTAGTTGAACAGTAGTTTTTTGACACTGAGAAAGTTAAGTTTTGGACAAAAAATAGACTTCTGGCAACAATTAGGAATAAGAATTTATCTACACATGTTGAAGTGCTTCAGACAGTTGTTAAATTCGAACTGGCTAACACCCCTCTGCCTAAACATATTCAGGTTTTGAACTGAACGTACCCTCATAGATACCTGATTCATTTGGAACCCTCCCTTTAAGTATCTGTGTATCTTGAATGTTCTCTCGCACGGTATTTGGCTGCGAAGAAGCCCCTCCAAGGTTTTCAACTAAAATTTTCATGATAACAGTTAGATCCTCTTCACTGAGTGCAATCTGCAAAGTGATAAATCCACAACTTCATTTTGGGGATCTAGAGATCCCCATCTTTACCAGTAGTAGGCACATGCTGGGAAGAAACAAGCCATCTAGTCAAAAAGATTCTGGTCAAAACACTGTAGTTTGTCCATTTTCCCCAAAACATCGTTTGTTACTTGTTATGAACAGGAGTTACAACTAACACTCTGCATAATAAACACTTTCTAGTCTTGCCAAGGCTCATCAACTGCTAAAGATATGAGTAATAAATGAGTAATGGATCACAAGCACTTGTTAACATTTTGGTAATGCAGAAAAATATCAAGATAACATTAAAGCCAAGATTTACACTGGTAAATATTCAAGTAACTGTCTTTCAGTAAGCCTTTAAGGAGTTAATGAAATCCAGTAACAACAGAACAAGGTCCTGAAAAAAATCAGCAGTAATAAGTGAGGAAATGCAGTCATTTCACCCATAATACATATTGTTAGAATATTTTTTTCTACTTTTTTCTTTTTTTACTGGTAGTCCTTGAAAAACACAGCACACATACAGCGATGAAGTCAAGCTCATGAACAACTAAAAGGCCCCTAAATCCATTTTTATCCACTTAAATCCATATAGTTAATGTAGGGAAAAAAATTAAATAAAGCCCTCCCCCTGCAAAGATATCAGCCACAACTTCAAACTGTTTTATATTAGAGATCTACATCTATTCTTTTCATTTCCAATAAGTCTATGAAACACCAAACCTGAATATTACAGACCAAACCATTTAAAATATTAAATCTATCCCTTAAATGCTAACTCCGAGTCAGTAAAGTCTTTGAGATAAAGTCAAAGGGCATCTCCAACAAATCCCCAGAAAGATTAAAATAGGTTTTATTCCATTTGCATGCAGCTACACCAAAACTATTCATAATATAATATCAAAACACCAACAGACCTGTGAAGTGAACCGTAAAGCTGGAAGTCTTATAATATTCTGTAAAGAACACAAACTGCAACAGGTTTACAGGTTCCTTAAACAGGCCAAGTACATTCTAGGATGTAACTTCTGATCTAGCTCTGATTTGCCATGATATTACCTGCATTGGTTTTAGGTCTCCTTTGATACCAATTGTTGGTGTTTTATGATACCAAGTTGCTGCTAAATTTCTCTGGACCAGTAAAGTCAAACTCACAGGACGCAGAATTTCAGAATCTGGCTGAGAATCTGTGGATGTAATGCACCTAGAAAAGACAGTGGGAGCAGCAGTGGAAAAATATTTAGCAGTTGCAGAATCTCACATAATATCACACTGTTGGCAGCAGAATCATGGGCATAGTGTACTTATTTCTAAATTAATAATAACCTGTGTTTACATGCACTTATGCCCAGGTAGGCACTTAAGATGACTCCAGTTACTGTCCCATCACTCCCTCCTTTCCAAGAAGCTTTAGAGATTCTGAACATATGTTCCTATCTAATAGCACTCCTAAACTTACCTCAGGGCAGTGGTTTGCTTGGTTTTAGTATGTTTTAACCACCTATGTTATTCAAAGAGTACAACAATGCTGCATAGGGAACATGGACCCTTTTTCTTTACAAACACTTTTCAACTGAGAATGAATTTCCGTGCGTACCTCGATAACTTCAAATGAGTTAGCTGCACATCCATGTTGTCAAGAACCGGAGGAAGAGGAGAATCATCTGAAGATACCAACTCGAATTTATTCTGGACTCTGATTAAGCCAAGATCAGCTACCAAAGCATTACTTGAAGTTGAAGATTCAGGAACAACTATAAGCGGAGCTTTCAAGTCGACATCCATTAAGAGGCGGAAGCTCTTTTTAGCAAAGTCTTTCATGCTGGAAGCAGCCATTTCTGCTGCCTGGACAGTGACTGCAGTCAGGGTTTCTTGTGCCGTTTGGAAATTGTTTAGGAAGTTCTGTTGACAGGTAGTGATAAAAAAAACCAAACAAAACTCCCATGAGAACAAATGAGCCTCACACAAAAAGCAAGCCTCTGGTAAAATGTAAACTTAAGACAAATACTACGGCTGTGGCAGAAACGTGAAACTCTGAATTCAACCACGCAAGTTTCCAAAGAGAACAAGGCTAAAATCATGCACAAGCTAAGACGCTATTAACCTATTTAATTTTTAAGATATTATTAACACGACCAACTCAATTCATCACTTGTTTTGTCACACTTCTACTTGTTTGTCATTCTTCTATAAAGCAGAGTAACTTAAATGACGTTTCTTCAGCAGAATACTTCTACACGCTCGTACATCAGCTTACCCCAATGTACAAGTCAAAGAGCCAATTACATTTTATTTGATTTAAAGAAATTTGATGTCAAAAAAAAAAAAAAGAACTGAAATGGATGTCTTACCAAGAGAGACATGAAGAATTCATGTAGGTAAATTATTTGGATGCAGCCCACTTTTAGAGACATTTTACCATCCACCTTTGACATATCAGCATAGGCTTCCCCTGCTGTAGCATCTGGATAAAGTGACATATCAAAACTAAACACTTCATCTCCCATTATGGAGACAGCCTGGAAGATCAAGACCATACAGTTAACACTCCTGGGCAAAAAAGCAAAATTCATCAGCTATTTCATGGTATGTCTCTTCTGAAGAGGTTATCTAAAGTCCATTTTCTATTTAACCCACGCTACCCAGAACTCAACATATCAATGAAAACATCATTAAAAGGAATTAAATATTGGATGAAAGTGTGTTTGGCTTCCCCGAGATATTGGAAATTAACCAATGAAATTTTGCTTAATATTCGGCACATTACAGTATCCTGAGTAATATACAGCACAGCAAATCAACTACAGCGCTATCATTAAATAACTTAAAGAACTAGGTCTTTTGCTCGTTTACAATCTGCAGTACACATCACCTTTTTATGGACTGTTTTTGGATCAGCATTTGTAATTACAATGTACTCAAGTCTGGAAAACACTCGAAACACTTTCGTTCGCACATCTACAGATGCATCCATTCCTGATTTGAGATAAAAGAAGAGAACAGCAGTTTGTTGAAGTGCATTTATTAGGCAGACACTTTTTTTAGGAAGAAGCAATTGTTTAATCCTGAATACAAAGAAGAGCAGAATGCTGGACACTACGCTATCTAATGAACAATGTGAAGCCCAAGACCGAAGCCAGAACAAATCTGCCAGTGGGAATTGATTCTAAGACTAGAGTAAAAATTCTAAATGCTATCTAGCATCTAGTTATTAAAAAATGGAAGTTTGTGTTACAAACAACATAGTGTCTTAATTTCTTTTAATTTTACACCATTTAGAAATTAGCTGCCTTCTTGTGCAGAGTCAAACGTTTTCATCCCTCACAGGCATTTTGGGGATTAAAATGCTTAACTATAATCATAGCCTGTATAAAGATAAATATTCAAACACATGTTACAGAGACATCTGCAGTGCACATAATGGCCTTTCAGAAGCTAATTAATTAAGGGGAACAACATATTTCTTGCTACAACCAACTCACTTAATATTTAATTAAAAACCTCTTACCTTGTATTCTTATGTCCGCAATGCTATGGGTCTGATCACACACTGCAATATTGAAGGCATTTAGCTTCGCAGCGAATTTTAATTCATAGATGTCACCACAGGCTGCACTGCTAGACACTGGAGAGGAAACACAGGAGACATTCAAAAATTTCACTATAAGCAAATTTTCCTTAAAAAACCCAGTTTAATTGTTTGATTTGGTTTAATTCTTTGATGAGTTACTGAGGGGCATGGTTTAGAGATTGGTGGGAATGGTTAGACTCTATGATCTGGTGGGTCTCTTCCAACCTGGTGATTCTATGATTGACTAAAATTATTGCTAATTATTAGTCAAGACACAAAGTAAGTCTTTTACTAACCGTTTTCTTCTGGCAATACAGTTACCAACTAACACACGTGAACTGCAACCAAGATCTCCTCATTAATAACTAGTTTTCATGCCATAGTGTGCTGAACATAGAGTGCATTTTTCATCACTTAAAACACTACCTCATATGAGAAGTATTCCCTTTTGTACAGAGGCCAATTTAGGTATGTTAGGTGAAAAGAGCTTCTGCACTGAAAATTAATATGCCTGCAGAACACAAAACTTAAGTCAGTCACTGTAAACTCAACCCCAAGAGATAAAGGATTAGAAAACCTCAAGTTCCCCAACAACACGACTAACACAAGAATCAATGACACAGGACCTGACAAAATATTCTCAAGGAGTTCCTGTAAGAAAACTCTTATTGCTTCAAGGTTACAGATACCCATTATTAAAATAAGCACAACACTCTTCAGTTCAGAATCTTGCTTTCCAGGGACGAAGAATGTATTTTTTCAGCAACATAAGCACTCTCTAGAGCCTTCAGACTGAAAAGCAACAAAGTTCTGACACTGACTCTATGAAAAGGCTTTGGTACTGTTCAGTGCAACAAAATCTACTCAACTTTTTAATAAAGGTCAGACTACTACCTAGCAAAAAAATCATACTGATTATTAATTTGACAATTAAGCAAAACCAAAAATATCTGGCTTTTAAAAAAAAAATACGAGTATTTTCTCTGCGTGTACAGCTCTGCATGCCACGTTTTTCCACCAAATAAGCTGTTATGCTTGAAACCAAAGGTTAGATGCTGCCAAGCCAAAGTATGACCTCTCTAATATCGCTTTACCTGGTCTAAGACTACTTTCTTTTTCTTGTTCTTTTATTTGAGGCTTGTGGTCTGATGCTTTATCAGTACTTGGAAAACCATCTGATGGAATACTGAACGTGAGAAAACTCATGATGGAAAGCAAAGCCTCTGTGTGAAGTACTATATCCAAACATGAAAAGACAACCTAAAAGGAGAGCAAGGAGACAAAGTAAATTGTTATTTAGCAGCCGTCTATTGTGTAACAAACTCCGAGTTACAATCACAGAATTGGGGCTTTTTTTCCTCTTCAGAGAGAAAGGAAAAAGTGGGCAACTAACAAGTTTACACAGCTGTTACTATTTGAGAAGCTTAAAATCTAAATACATCAGTACTTACATTGATGCTTTGCTTAGTGCTTTTGTAAGTAGTAACAAAATCTGGTCCATCAGCATCAGCCTAAAGGAGAAAAAGATTCCAAGCACACGCTCAGTCTCAATTGCATTAACTGAATTCATTAACTAAATTAACTGAATCAATTTAATTTAAACACACATGCACAGATTACATCCACTGCAAAAGAAAATAAAAGAAAGTAATGAAGCCCTAAGAAACAAGTTCTCTAAATAAGGCACACAATCAAGGGTACTCAAAATGGTCTGGCTTAAGGATAATTTAAAACATGTATTTTGCGAAAGTTCAACTGGTTGGTTATAAAGTTTTGTCTCTACTTAGGAGCTATTTAAACTGGATCCATTTATGCGCAGTACTTGCCAAAACAAATGAAGTTGTTTTTCTCTATAAAAATTATATCATTATCTATAAGAGCATGAGCAGCTCACTGGTTCTACAACCTATCAGATTTCTAACTATGATGCAGTTTTTATAAGGCCATCTTTTTTTATAAAAGCTGAAGAACTCTAGCTAACACATCACTGCCAAATGCCAGTTTTACCACCTGCAGAGAGCTACTTCTCACTTACACAGACGAAGACTAACTCATCTACTAAGTTTGACAAAGGTACTAATCTGTATTGTTCACAGAAAAGAACATACACAGACATTTGGCCTCACCCGTGATTTCAGTAATTGTGTTGACTTATGAAGTAGGCATGGAAGCAAGCGGAAAGCAAAATAAAATGGTAAGTTGAAAAAATTATAAGTTTCAAATACAAATCCTACAGTTTCAAAAAGAAGCAAATTAAAGAACATAACATAAGCTTATTTTATTTGCCATATAATCTTAGTTAAAAAGCACTAAAACCTTAATGTATTCAATTTTCAGAAGACGCTCATCTGTCTCACTTGAAGAATTAATAATGTAAAGAGGATCTCCTTTTGAGTCTGCAAATAAAGAAACAAAACTGTAAGGCAATACAACTCTCAAACTTTACTCCACCTAGAGAACGTCTCCCACACTACTGAAACGCAGTATTCACTTTTCTGCCTAACTAAAGGAAGCAAAAATAACTTATCTTGGTTCTGACAGAAGAATCACAACTGTAAATTTATTTGCATTCCAATCCTTATATTTGCATATTTAAAGCCATACTTTTTCTACGCTGAATACATGGCTGGTTCAGTCATTACTTCAAAAGCACTTTGGGTCGTTAAACTGACCAATCAAGGAAGTACACTGGATTTCAAGTGCTGCCAGAACCTTCTATAAAGCACAAATTCAGGAGCTCATCAAAACACTCGGAAGAGAGAGAATAATTCTCAAGAATGACCATTTCTACTTGAAGCAGACAACTAGCTCAAATAACTCATGCTAACTCCAACAACAAGAGTAAAACTTGCTGTCGGGTAGAACAGATTAATTGAACCTACATTACATGGGACAGCATCATTCAGTGAATTCCCCATGAAATCTCCTGCCCTTCCCCTGCCCCCATCACTAATTATTACTACTGACCATGCCACCCTTTTGCTACAAAAGCTCATTGCACACACTGTACAGACAGTAAACCAGCTTCCTAGAACACTTACCATTTATTTCAACACATCTCATCGTAATTTTTTTCAGGTATGCTGCTGCAGTTAATACATGACTTCTAATTTTGGTTTCAGTTCCAAGCTGCAGTACAGTTAAAATATGTAATGGGTATCTCTCCTTCTCAATCTGCTTCATCAAGGTTATTACAACCTGGAACGTGGAAAAGGCAATAAGTACACAATTCCAGTAAAGCTGTCGAGATACTACAACTTGCAGTTGTAACTGGGCCCTATCTCCTCAGTTAAGTTCCAGAGATAGTACTAATCTAGACTTTTTGTCTTTTTACAAAGAGAACATACAACATCAGTTTGTTAAACATTTCCCCCAACCCTCCCGTGTTACTCTTGGCCAAGCAAGTGATTAGAATGTTGAGGAAAATAAAAAATTGTTTTACTAAATGTAGCTGAAAAATGAAGTATAAGAACTGGTTACAGTTATTCACATACAATGTTAGTGTCAACGGAGTTATTTCATGAGGCAAGGCAAATATCTTCTGGTGAATAAAAAGGATGCCTCAACCTAACAACGTACCATGCGAGGAATTAAAACAAAATTCAAGTTTGTCAATGCTATGTCTGCAATATGATGTGGCAAACTCAAATTAGCATTTTATCATTAATAATCCAACATAAACAGCCCACAGACAAAGCAGACACACCTCAGTAAAGATTTCCGTATGATGTGTGTGTAAAATCACATTAAATAATACAGGATTGTCTGACCATTGACAGAATGAAAGGCCACGCTGACCTCTTCACATTCAGCATCTTCAGAAATAAAACATGCTTGGATGATTTCTTTTCCATCAGTATATTTGTTAACCAATTGTGCATTTTCCCAGTACTTCCCTTTCAACTTAACCTCAGACTCAGTATCTCTAAAGCAAAAATACCAGTTCCAGCTTAACTCTTTCACCTGGTTAGTTGCTAAGGGAATCAGATGCAGCATTACGAAGGATTAAGGGTAGGTGAGTGCAGAACTGCTAGAAGTAGCCTGGTTTTCCCCATTAGATGTATTGTATATATTAAATATTCTATAAACACTTATTTCATGTAATATAAACAAAAGAAACCAGTTGAAGGATCTGGGTTCTGGGTTTTCGTTTCCTGTTTATCAGTACATACTGCCTTCTTTGAACAGTTAAAATGGGTTTTCTAGCCCACTACTTCTAGGAAACAGACCTGAATACCAGATGTACAGTAATTTTTATGGATCGATACGTACCTCTTTGATTTCAAAATTAAGTAGCATATTGACTACATCTCCATTTAATGTTGTTTTTGTTTTTTCCGCCAGCATCCCTTCCGAAACACTCTTATCCTGTGTTAAAACGGATCTCTCCATTTCTTTCATTTTACCTGAAGCATTCAATAATCTGTTAACTTCTGAAATTGTCTCCTTTTGTTTAGCTTAAGAAACATATGCAATTCTTTTTCATTTAGATGGCTAATGCTCACTCAAGATTCGTTAGCAACATTTCCACAAGCAGATATTTTCACTTCAGAGCAAGCAAAGAAATAGAAATTTGTTCTGGCAAAAAGATGACTCTGGCATCTCAGTCCCTTGCTAGTTCCATGGTCATTTAACTAACTCAATTACCAAGCTTTGTCTTGAAAGGTTTACACTTTTTAAAAATGTTAAAAGTATGAGCATTGCCCTTGCAAATTTAAGAAAAGTTTACTACTCACACTTCGTACTTTAAGATCTAAGTTTCCCTTCCAGATAATAATTGTTTTAATTATTCCCAAAAGCTAACACACTAAATACTCATGACAGAAATTCCATCTCTGACCTTCCTTTTCCAGTACTGCTTTTACTGGAGTTGGTCTTTCTTCTGCTTCTCCAAGGTTTTCTGTCAACACTTTGAGAAAGACACTCAAATCCTCTTGACTTAACACAACCTACAAAATAGCAGATCACAGTTCTCAGGAAAAACACCTTGTGCTTTAAACTATCTTGCAAAGCTGAAAACTGTTTCCTGGCAAGAAAAGTGCTTATTTACAGCAGCATTTTGTCAGCAGCAGCATCCCTTAAATAAGACAACAAAATTCCTTTAACCTGTTATTGTTAAAGGAGTAGGAGATTCAAGAAGGTAATGATTTCTAAACTGTAGCAGTACAGATAGCTAAATAAAGGCTGTGATACAGGTTTTAAACTCTTTTCTGCAAATGACATGCTACTTCATGATATTTTAACTCCAGTTGCACCCAAGATGTACCTGGTATTTTCTTTCACAGTACAGAAATTGCTACAGAAAACATCTATCTTGAAGTCATTCAAGGGAGATGGGAAGTTACAAAGCTGAAGTTACTTAGGCAAATACTTGTATAAACCTAAATGCCTCTCAACAAGATGTCATTTAAAAAAAAAAGAACCAAACCAAAACCACTGAGAAATATTTGCTCAGAGAACTGGTCACTACAACACATTTGATTTAAGCTGGTTCTGCCTTATGGCAGGGAATGAACTCCTTGTAATCCCTTTCAGTTTCTCTCAGAAATGTACACAGAAGTTCAGGTGTTTTATATGACATTTTCAAGCTGCCACATTCTCACAGGTAGATTAAAGTCTGTTGACATCCCTGAAATTCACTCAACCGCTACTTAAAATGTGCATTTGGTTGCATCTTGGTGTCCAGAAATAACAAAGTCTAGTCTTATTTTCATTATCATTCTCACCATCTTCTTTTCACCAGACTTACGTTCATTGTATCCAGATGCCCTGTGACCTCCAACATTGGTAATTTGTGAAACCAAGCTGCAGAAAGATTTCGTTTCACAGACAGGCTTAAGTTGATAGGGTGAAGTATCTGTATGTCTTGATGTGACAAATCTGACTCCATAGTGGTCCTTAAAACAAAAGGGAAAGAAGAAAACCCAAAACACATGTTGGGAAAGTTAGAAATTCAGTCATATTTTACATTTTTGAAGCAGCATCTTTAAATCTCACATGTAGTATCTCTCTAGGCTTGAACAGCATCCTAACAAGAGTATATTATTTTACTACCAATTTATTTGCCCTTGAAATAACAGTTTTGTATCCTAATACCACAAATTTGACACTGTAACCAACCACAGCTTTTAAGCAAGTAGATTAATAGCCTACAGAGTATTAATATTATCAATTAGCTAACATATTAATTAGTAAAGTGCACCTTACCTAGATAGTTTCAGCTTTGTCAGCTGCACATCCATTTTGTCAATGACTGGAGGGAGCGAACGGCCTTCTGTAGACACCAAACTGAACTGATTCTGAACCTTAATCAGTCCAAGATCAATTATTATAGCATTGGGGGAAACTGATGACTGTGGAATAACTATCACTGGTGCTTTTAAGTGAATGTCCATCGCAAGTCGAAAACTCCTTTGAGCCAGGTCTTTTACACTGGTAGCAGCCTTTTCTGCAGCTTGGACTGTGGCAGCACTCAGTGCTTCCTTAGCTGTCTGGAAGTTGTTCAAGAAGGTCTGGAATAAGGGAACACTTATTTTTAGAGCTCCTCTTTTCCTCCAGTGAATACCAACTCCTACTGAAACCAATACTGAATGACAGAAAGCCCATTAGTGCTATACTGAAGTAGTCAACACCGAGATAGCTGACAAGGGTACTCGTATTTACAGTGAATTATTTGCAGTCCTCAGAGCATCTAACCTTGCAGAAACTTTTGTTTCAAAAGCAGAGGGTGAGAAGTGACTCACTCATACTGTGTTAGTTTTTGAAATTCAAACCAGTCTTTTAACAGTACACACAAAAAAAAAGACTAGCCCTTCTTTCAGAAACTTGTTACCACTTGTACTCAGGAGACAAACAAAGAAGGCTAATTAGAGAATGTAGTAGAAACATACAGAGGGAAAAAGACTTACCAGAAGAGACATGAGAAATTTGTGCAGGTACACTATTTGAATACAGCCTACTTTCAATGACACGGTACCATCCACTTTAGACATGTCAGTGTAGGCTTCTCCCTCAGTAGCACATGGATCTAATGCCAGATTGAAACTGAAAACTTCATCTCCTACTATAGACACAGCCTAGAAAGAGAGAAACAGTACCCACCAGACATCAGGAGCTTCTAAAAAGATACTTAACACAAAGAACTAAACATCGTCAGCCTATCGGATGTACAAGCTAATTTTTTTAGTATCTTTTCAGACAGCCATTCTTTTAATATTAAAACTACACTTTCCCAAGTATCTTACTTGAAAAACGGTATTAGTGACAGATCAAATATTTTAAAGAGTGTGGAATAAAAATATGTATTGCATTTCACTTTCATAGACACAAAACTAACCAAAAATCAAGTACAACTTAAAATCTTGTGGTTGAGTACTTTTTTATGAAGGGTCCTGGAATCAACATCTGTGACAACTATGTCTTTAAGTCGGGCAAAGAATACAGTGTGACTTGGTTGGAGGAGAAGAGATGAGTCAAGACCTGCAAAGTATAAAGAGAGAAACAGTAATACAGTATAACAGAAGTAACACTCATTTTCAGGGTAAGAACATATGACAACAGAGGGGAGAGGTGAGAAAATTTAGATCTTATGCATTGCAAAACTCTTTTTTTTTTAACAGCTCACTAAAATATCTAAGACATTTTATTTTCTCCTCTGTTCCCAAATGAACTAAATCAGTTATGGCATCCCTGTAGATAAGAGCTCTGTTTGATCCAAGGCATTTTATTCTGATTTGGATACAGGGGAACTAATTAGAAGTAACTCATCAACTATCCTAACCGTAGCCAAACCTAGAAGTGAAATGAACCCTCCCTCTCCCTCACATAACTATTAATAGCTACTCTGAAGGATAAGGAATGAAGGAAACAAAACCAAAACAAGAAACCCAAACAAACCCAAAGAGGTCAAACCCAAAGAAAACAGTGTGTTTTTTTAACTCAATTCAAGTACAGCAGGAAAATATCCAAAGTTTAGTACAACATGAAAAACACTCAAACTCCTTCAAAACACAAACCTCATTACCTGAAGAATCTACCATGCTTTTCTGGCCGGAAGACAAAACATGACAGACTAGGAGACAGACTTTGAAAAAAAACCACCACAAGCCATGTCGCTACAGATGACAGTTAAAAATAAGTCACATGCTGGAAATTTACACCTTAAATATCTTTTTGTCCAATTATTAGCAGTTGCTTTGAAAGTAAACTACAAGATCAGTTACTACTAACAAAGAATTTAATACCTTGTATCTTGATCTCTGCAATGTTCTTTTTTTCATCGCAAATATTTAAACAGAAGGCATCCAGCTTGGCAAAAAACTTGAAGTCAAAGACATCCTTATCCTTGGAAGGTTTAGCCACTAGAAATGAGAGAGGGGGTAATTTTCAAAGTACACGTATTTCATATTTCAACATGAACTCCTGAAAATATTTGAGCACTATTTTGGTCTAGAGATTTTTTGGCTTTCAGATGACCAAGCTTTGCTTCCTATGGGTTCCTTCACCATCACTAGTGTGATTAAGCCTGTAACATATCCTCTCAGGGTAACAAGTCTCCCTCTGAAGGCAACTCTACCGCTAAAAAATACCAGCGCTCATTTGTAATTCTGCGTCTGATATTACTCCCACATGGACTTCCAGAACTTAGACAAACACAAACGCACCTTTCTTCAATCTAGGGTCATCCTCTTGCTTTTTGTCTTCAATTGGAGTGTCTCTACGACTCCCACTGCCCAAAGGACTAACAGCAGTTAGAAAACCGAGGGCAGACATAAGGGCCTCTGTATGCAGCAGAAGGTTCAATGATGAGAAAGCTACCTGTTGAAAACATGAGACTCCATATGATAAAAAAGGCAGCAAAATAATTCCATAAAGCTACAAAGGGAGGGAGGTTCCTATGACAGAAAAGTGACGGCCCTTTGTAGTTTATTTCCAAAATTCTCCGTGGCACTTATTTTCCTTAGATTGAACTCTCTTCACTCATAAATACACCATCAGCATCACAGTCAAAAATTTAAGAAGCGAGGTACTAGCTGTCTGAAAATATTCCCCTACATGGCAATGATTTTTAAGAGATCAAATTCTCATTCTACTGGAGAGGAAAACACAGCATCGTAAGAAACTCCTGAGTTGTATTTCAGACTGAAGAATTAGAACATGATCCCTTCTACCCTCCCTCCACCAAATTAAAAATCACTTATAAAAGGATTTAGAGTTCTTAGCAAACACAGCCATTGGAATAGGCTGCCCAGGGAGGTGGTTGAGTCACCTTCCCTGGAGGTGTTTAAGGCACAGGTAGATGAGGTCTTGAGGGACTTGGTTTAGTGTTTGATAGGAATGGTTGGACTAGAAGATCCGATGAGTCCCTTCCAACCTGGTTGTTCTGTGATTCTATGATTCTATATACAATATTTTGAATTCACATGAGCAATCCAGACAGGTTTTTGTCACAGTTAATAAACAGACTAACCACTGCTCCTACTTCAAATCAGATAAAAACCTTCAAGTATGTTTTAACTCCTTAAATCTCCCTGCTGCAACACTACAGATGGGGAAAACAGGAAAGCTAGAAACCCTTTTTTGGTATCTCCCCTCTAAGCAAGCAAAACAGAATAAGCATTAAACTCTGCAGGACTCACTTGAATCTTCTGTTCCGTGTTGTCAAAAATTGTCTGGAAGTGTGGCCCGTTTCTGTCAGCCTGAAAATAATGAATCACATGAAAGTTAGTATTTATTCCAACTTGTCACTGAGCTCTTCAAAACATACAAAACAATCCACCAGCTCTGAATAGAATGTTTAAGAATGTAACAAGTGCTTTAAAAACAAATTAAGAAAGGCTTATGTATACCTTATTATATTCCACCTTCAGAAGGTCTAAGCCAGGTTTATCTGAAGAATTAATTAGATGAATGGGTGCTTTTTTACCTGCAACATACCACATGAAATACACAAGAATTAGGGTTATGTCTGTTCTTTGAGAGAACCAAAGAATTTGTGCCTTCAAGACACAGATTAATGTTCAATACTATTTGTTAAAACGCATTGCACCACCAAGTACAAATCATCGGTTTCTCTTTATTAACTCAAAACGGCAAGTCTGCACCTACAACTACCTGAAAGGAGGTTGTAGAGAGGAGTGAGCTGGCCTCTTCATCCAAGTGACAGGGGACAGGACAAGGAGGAGAGGGGAGATTGAGGTTGGACATCAGAAGGAAGTTTTTCATGGAAGGGGTCATTGGGTATTGGAACGGGTTGCCCAGGGAGGTGGTTGATTCACCTTCCCTGGAGGTGTTTAAGGGATGGGTAGACGAGGTGCTGAGGGACATGGTTTAGTGTTTGATAGGAATGGTTGGAGTCGATGATCCGGTGGGTCTCTTCCAACCTGGTGATTCTATGATTCTATGATTCTTCTCCATCCAAAGATGGAGCAGTGAGCTATTTATTTACAGAATAACCACTACAGTGGTGGAAGTCCAGTGCTTGTACCAACAGGACAAGCAGTGCCAGTGAACAGCTGCCTAAGAGACAGGAGAGCCAGTTTCAGACTAACTGCTATACACACACACACCCCTCCACACCCCCAGTGTATTCCTATTTTCCATTACTTCTTACCTCCAGTTTCATAGTAATCCAAGCTTATTTTCTTTAAGTAAGACACAGCTGCTAAATCGTAGGTTCTGACAGTAGCTTCTGTCCCAAGATGCATCACATCAAACACAAGCACTGTTTCCTCTGTTTGCTTCTGCCTGGTGAGTTCTACTAAAACCTAGACAAGCATGAAGCACACAGTTATATACCATGTTTTCACAAGCAGTATTCAAACCAACAATGAGAAAAAGCACAAAACGCACACCTTGCCTGGCTTTATGGAAATATTATTTTATTACAGTCAAGGTGTAAAAATTAAAAAAAGTGATCGACAGTAACACACAAACATCTTTGGTATTTGCTCTTTGCAAGTTAGTAACTGGGGTATTCTGTTATTCCAGGGCAAATTTTCCGTGTTCTACTCCCAAATCATTACTAGGTATTATTATTTTCTATCAAAACCACTCTAACATGGGGGTTTTTTGCTGATTTCTAATAGATACGCAAAGATGAAATATGTGTGTGTGTGTATAGTATATAAAAAACTTCAGATGCATACTATAACCCATGCATAGAAATACATATGTGCTTTTTGTCTGGTGGCTGTTTTGGCATCCAAATAAATCCATAGAACACTAGTAAGAGAACACTAGAATTTTTTTAGAATATTCTTTATGTAGAAGATAATAGGAGAATAAAAGACATACCTCTTTAATTTCAAACTTCAAGTGAAGATCTGTCAGCTCCTCTATAGCAGGCTCCTTATTTCCTACTTCTCCTCCCCTAATCAGTGACCTCTCAGCTGATTCAGAACTTTCCTCACAATCCAAATATTCTTCTTCAGAGTCTACAGAAGAGAATTGACTCCCTCCTTAGTAAAGTCTTTCTGGAAGCAGAATTAAGTATCCCTCCCTCTCTTTCCCATCCCAGTGGGATTTTCAACTGTATGAGCAATTTAAACCTTATCTGACAAAACATACGTTTTAGGTTCATACTGTTTTCTTACCCATTGGACAAAAAGTGAAGAAAATTAGAGCCATATTAAAGGAAATACTAGAGTTTAACTGTAGCATCAGACATTCAAGAACACAGATAAGGAAAACCAGTTATAAAGTAGGCTCCAGGAAACAAGTTTCCCAGGTTCCACTATAGCACAGTTCTTATCTCGAGGAGCTTCAGAACTTAATGCTCAAATCCACAGCATCGATAGAGCAATTTTGTGTTTGTTATGGTAGTTTTGCCTTTTCAAAAAAGGAGTTTTCTTAATATAAAACACTCAGGACAGTACACATCGTGTTTGCAACAGTATTTTTTGCCACTTTAGCTGCTTAATGCAAACATACACATCCTTTAAACATGTTATTCCCCAATGCTATGCACCCATCCCAAAGTATGTGCCTTGGAAATGGCAACAGATTAGTATTTGGCTAAATCCATTTAGAGATTTAAGCCAATTCTGAAATAACAGGTTCCTCAACACTTCATGCTAAAGACTGTCTCATGACATCCAAGTAATTAAATCGGTTTGCTAATGACATCCTAATACAGTTGTTAACTGATCATATTTTAAAAGGTTGCTTATGCATAATACTAATCAACTCCAAAGAAGTTTTTCTTCTTTTCTAAAAACAGTAAGTTTATTATTCTAGGGTAAAATGTGTATTTTATTTCAATCTTTTTTATGGACTTGAAGTTAGGGATGATCATACTGATCTCCACTATCTTTATAATATGTTTTAAGACCAATTGCTGCCTTCTACTTCTACAAAGCTGTATCCACAGTTTCTTACCTGACACTATTTCTGCTAACAACTGCGGTGCGTCAAGTAAAGTTTTTCTGACAACCTCGATTGTGGGAATAGATGGTACCTAAATGGAGAATAAAAAGGAAAAAAACCAAATATTTATCTTAAGACTTGCATAACTTGGTACATTCAGTGATATTTTCGACCGAAGATGCATGTTTTACCTTGTCTCCCCCACATTACTTAAAGGTCAGCTTTGCCAACACTTAAAAAGCAGCCTTGTTTGAGTAAGTCCAACACTTTCTGATGATAAGTCATAATAAAGACACTTTGCCTAATTCTGACTGGCAAAAGATCCCTTACTTCAAGTAAAAAAAAAACACAGACATCTGCAGGAATTCACACTTACTATGACCACTTCTGTGATGTCATTTTTTTTAATTCTAGCTTTCTTAGTTATGATCAGCTTACCTTTGGGCTTGGAACTGACACAGATGATTTCTGAGGCAGTGGAATGCTACCAAGCAGATCAAAAACCGCCTTGATTTTCTGGTCAGAAAGTCTGATGTGCACCAAAGGAAGTCCTCCTGACACTTTAAACCTTTTTAAAAAAAACCCTCTGATTAAACACCAAGACAAAAAAAGCACATAGTGGTAAGATTTAAATCAAGAACTACTATCTATGCTGATATAAAAACATGACATCACAGAACAGCTAGTGATTCTGCACTAAAGACAGATCTTGGAGCGGTTGAAACTCAGTATAGTCAGTAACCAGCAAAGGTGAACAGAGAACTACAGGCCAAAAAGTAAAGAGTAATAAGCTATTTCTATTTCTTAGGTTTACACCTTCAAATTATAAAGTGTAATTAACTTGTGGGGAAAGTAAACTGTCTTGTTTTCTTTAAGTACACCATTATTAAAAGTTGTCCTTTCGACATTAACATATTACTTTGCCATCCTGGCATCTCTTTCCACCATGGATTTTGCCAACTGTACATGAATATCCATTGGCTGTAATATGTGCAAAGTTGACGGATGTTGAAAACGAGCCTTTTTCCAGTCTTCACCTGCAAACATTAAATAAATTTAGACAAATAAAACACTGCTAACTGCAACTTTTAGCTGTTTTCTCCTGCACATGACCGAAAATATAACAGTTCTATGAATTTACAGTGCTTGGTGGCAACAGAGTTAAGAGGTGATGCACAAAAAATGCCAGCAGATCCGAACAGAAACTAAAGATTTTTGCTCACAGTTGAATATCAGGTATGCATTATACTCTGTTTTTCAGTTAACTCCTGGTACTGGTTTGCCCTTTCTCATTAGAGAACATATTTATCACAGACAGGCAGCCTTCATTAACCTTTTGAGTAAGCAGCAACTATGTTGTTTTGTTACCTGCTCTTCCAAAAAGTAGTTGCACGTTTTTTATTTTCACATCAAATTTGTCATAAGCTTTGTCCATGATCTCCTCTAAAGATGAAAAGCTGGAAGCTTGACTACTGTCTTGATTTATGCTGTTCAGCTAAACACGTGAAGAAAAGATAAAGTTAAGTCCAAAACTTACACACTATACTTGACTATTAATTGTAGTTAAGATAAAGAAGATCTATGATTGACATTCAGAATCTTACAGAGAAGAGATATTAATTCACTTCACAATTTACTTATCAAGAACAACTATAAGTAACTGTTACTTCTATCAATCCAATTAACTCAGTTACGCAAAAGGATTTTTTCTGATTAGTTTACAAGTTTACAACAAGAACAAATATTTAATCGCTTAGCTAAAATCAAGTTAAATTATTAAAATCTTTCAATTTTATAGGAACAAGGGAATCAACTTTTTCAAAACTATCTTCTCTTTTATTAACAAGGGTTATCATTATACAGAGAAGGAAACAAAAGCTGATGTGTTTTAATGAAGAAATTAAAGCTATTAAATGATAAGCTATTACAATCACTATTACAAAATGCAAATGTTTGCTGGGGAGATTAATCAGTATTTCAAAGAAAAGTTATTGGCTCTCAAAACTGATCAAACAGCTGACCAAAATTAATTTGCTAAGAACTATAGTAAGTTAAAGCATATTCATACAGGTCATCACCTCTGCCTTCTGGAAACAAGGTAGTTTCAGATGACAGCTACGTTAAAAAAATATTCTCTTCCTCTGAGCTTTTAAGACAAGTCATTTATATACCTGCAAAGTACCAAAGTCCAAAATCAGCAAATCTGATTTTTCATGACAGAAACCAGTCTGTGGAACCACAAGGTAGGAAGGTTTCAGATTTATCTTCAAGCTGAGGACTTTCCGCATTTCAATTATATGAGCTAATCCTGAAATAAAAAGGAAGGGATATTAAAAGTGAAACGCTAGTCACAAGCTAAACAGCTGTGCCAGTCTACATATACAGAGATGTCATCTATGTGAAAGATAATGCATCTTGAGTAAAGATTTAATTTTGCAACATTCTATTGACTTCTCACTAAACCTAATCCTCCCCCCTAACAAAATACCCACTAACTCTCCAAGTCAAAAATTAAAGGAAAAAACCCCAATCCTACTATTTGGCCAGCAATCAAAACATAAGCTAACCAGTTATAAAATCATACTGAAACATTTTGAGACATTCAAGGATTCACTCCTGTAACTCTCTTACCTGAAGCAGTTCTTTCCTTGATTTCTTCCAGCTTCATTAATGTAGCTGATGTTAATCTTTGAAGATCCATTCCCTTACTTGTCTGAAAGAATTCTACCATTGCATTTATTGTTCTCTTTAAAAAAAAAAAAAAAAAAGGACAAGAATTATCAACATACACAGAAGTCACTCAGTAAAAACTCAAAACCAGATATTGACAGAGCAAAGGGAATAATGGCAGAGAAAGGAGAATCAAAAGAAGAGTTAAGAGATTTGGTTACTACTCACTGCGTCATATTTTATTTCCACAGGCTGTGATTCAATAGTAAGACTCTGGTCAGCAGTACTATCCTCTGGGTTAACATCAAATTCTATTTTAAGTAGAGAAGACTTGCTATCCCCTATGGAAGCCACAAGAGATGGCACAATGTTTTCTTGTTTCAGGCCTGTAACGTACCAGTTTTCAAGCTTTGCTTCAACCCTAAAGATGAATAGTTAAGTACATTTGATTAGAATATAGAACAGTTCCATCTAGGAAAGACAAGCAAGATGAGAATGACTTCAATAAAGACAAGCAGGACTAACACAACACAGTTAAAAAACTGTTACATTAGTAAATGTAAATCTTATTCAGTGACTACTGCTTAATATTTCTGGGGTTCCCTCTCCTAAAACACAGGAAGGAGTTGGTTTCCTACACGCTGGTTATTCTCCTGCTCACAACACAGTTTTTTGATTCTGTAGGAAGCAGGCAATACATCCAGTAGATGCTCAGAGTGTGTCAGCCAAGTCATTTCACACAGCTTAGGTAACAGTGCCTAAAATTAACATTCAGCACTCGAACATTCAGATTCAAGAAAGAGCTTATTTTTGTTCATGAAGAGTAACAAATACTATTCCTTTCTTCATTCCATTCTATTTAATTCAACAAATGGCACGAGAGGGAGGAGGGGCAGGGGAAGGGTGTGGAGTGGAAAGGGGAAGATAATGTTTCTACAAAAAGAAAATCCAATCCAATTACTTAATGGCTTGTGCTCCTGGGCGCTGTGATATTTTGGTGCTTAGATCAATTATCTGTACTTTAAGAGTTTCCGCCACATTCTTGTCTTCCTTAATTGTAAGAGAAGTGCTTAACAGCTTCAGTGTCACAACATGGGCAACATACTAGCAAGAAGGACAGAGAAAATCACAATTAGCCTTATGGATAAATTAAGAAGTCCCAATTTAGACTAAATTAGTTTTCACAAGTAGTAAAAAATGGATGCACTGAAAAAGCTATCCTGCTGCTTCTAAATCACTCCAGATTAGGGTTATGCACAAGGTAGAATACAACCAAAGAAAATCTTAGCTATTCTTTTTGTTTCCTGAATTTACTTTTCAATATCTTTTTTCTACATTCAAAACAGGCTTGGCTTGCACTGAGACATATTCTACTGCTTATCTTAAGGTTAACATATATCAGAAAAATTTTCTCTTTGGCTCTTTTTTTGTTGGTTCTTTTTTTTTTACCACAGTCCCCTTGGGGAGTTGCTTACCTGCTTTGGTAAGGAAAGGTTATGTGAGCCGTCACTATATCCAATGGCAGTAAAGAGCTTAGCTTTCTCTTCTGGTGTCAATAGCTCATCAATGGCTAAAAAACACAAAGCCACAAAAAACTTGCACTTTAATTATGAATGATAATTATTTTTCTTCCTATTTTTTTTTTACCACACTTCAGTTCTGTTGACACGTTTCTCTGATTCTTCATACTGTGCTAAGTTTGATATTGTAAAATAATATAAAGAGAAGCAGTTTTTGTATATGGTTCTACATTTGTACCACAGCAAACAATATAATTTATATGATAAGAGTATCCATGCTTTACAATGATGCAAACAGCTTTGAGAAGTACGTTTTGGACACACCTCTTGTCCAGATAGCAAATCATCAGAACACAGTATTCCCACTGATACCTATTACACTACAGCTATAAGCTCCATAGTCTCCTCCTTACTGAGTTTCTGGAACATCTATGGCCATTTCAGAGTTATGCCTTATGTGCCATCCCAGTATTTATTACCAATAACACTATAAAATGGATTGATAACTGCACTGCTTCTGCCATACTCCCTCCTTCTGCATAGCAGAAAAACCACATATACTGTAAAACTTTCTTCTTAATGTATGCCAACATTTAAAGTCTTTATAGAAGTTACTGCATTACAGTCTACACCTACTTTCAGGAACAGATGATTCGTCATCTTCCTTTTTCCTAGATTCTCTTCTTCCCCAGAAACCACTGAACCATCCTGAACTTTTTTTTTCTGTTTCAGTGGTTTTCTTCTTCAGTAGTTTTTGTCCTGATCTTATTGTCTACAAACCAGACATGAAAATACATTATTAATAGAATAACTATATATTTAGATTTGCAATAAATAATGCATGTATGTGTGCACGTTGAGCAGACATTTAATTGCTGGACAGCTATACCACCCCAAAAGGGATTAAGGTCATTTGGATTCAGTGGACAGAAAGAAAGCCTCAGGGTTGTGGGGTGTACATGTGGTACTTTTACTTTGGATGGCTCTTTTCTACACATTTCACTAGCATTTAAACTACCAAAAGGCAGGAACCACATGAAAAGACAGTATTTCAGAGAGTAAAAGAAGCTATTATATTCCATAGGTCTGGCAGTAACAAACCTGAAGACTGATCCTGTGTTATTAAATATATTTAAAATTTTCAATTTTTGCTCAGGCTTTTACTTTGCATATTAAAAGTCAAGGTCTGACCACAAATACCTCAAAAATAAGAAACATCATCCTTGTTTTTTGTTTGATCTTAGACACCTGCAGAACCAGTCTTGAAATAACAGAAGTCAAAGCAAGAAAAGAATTATTAAATCACCTTTAGTTGCCTGAACAGCAGAATGCAGGTAGCAATAACTGCCCACACGGGGCTAGGTTTTTGAACTGTTTTCCAGCTGAGAAACTTATTTACGCTTGTCATAGAAGAATAGGAAACTTGCTTTTCCACCTCCTGATCCTACCATTCTCATCAGCACAAACTTCTTTAAGACAATACTGTGACAAAGATGTCCTATTTGAAACATGACACTATTGCTGAACAACGCTCTCTTACCTCAACTTGTGCTTGTTGTCTTGCTAAGACTATATTGAAGACATCAAGCTTCTTTTCTAAGTCCTGAAAAAAAGAATTATGAAATCATTTGCCAGCTCCTTCCTATTTACACTCCAAATTCTTTCCAGATGTGCTCCTTCCTTTCAAAGGTATACACCCAGAAGTTCATTAGAAGATGAAACTTGATTTTTGGCAGTCTTTTTTTTTTTTTTTAAATAGATAAATCTTATATTTCATTAAATGCATCCAAGTTCATTAATCCATAACGAAAAAGGGTTTATTTAAATGCCACTTCACTAGTATTTTCAGGTTACACTGCAGTTCAGATGAAAACAGTATTTCCTCAGAGCTCTTGTGCTCCTGTGAAACCACAAACCTTACTGACGTGTATATTTGAGGAATTATTTAATAAAGGGGCCAAAACATACCTTCTCCAAAGAAAAAAAAAACATACCTGAATTTGCCTCTGTGTTTCTTCTGACAGTTTACTCTGTGTCAGCTTGCACTTGCATGTATTTTTGTAACTCCTCAGAAGATGCCTGTGTTGTTTTATGTTACTCCATGACCACATTCGAGTATGTCTCTTGATGTGAACTTCAAGAACACTGTTAATCGCATAAATCCACCTACAAGAATTGCATGACTGTGAGCAACTTCCCATTTTTATCTGCGTATTACAACTTAGAAGTTGCAGGTGCAGTTCATTAATACACAAATGCTTGGCCTATCACTTATCCTCTAAGCAACTTTTTTTTTTTAATATAAATTTTAATGGCTTCAAAACCACTTTTGAAATATAGACTGAGAGCTTATATTAAATGCCTGGAGAACTCTAAATCTGCATTCTTTGACTTCTGCAGGTTTGCTAATTTGGGCTGTAAAAGTATAAAGCACACTTAAGCACTTTGATCAGCAGCATCAGTTAGTACTTAGGAAAAAGCCACACAAATTGTGTATCAGCTCAAAACTTTCAAAATAACCATTGACATATTTCCCTTGTAAAACATCTGCTGATTTCATTCTTTAGTCTTTCTAAAATTATAGTTTAACCTCTAGAGAAAACATCAGTGTTTTGTTCAGAAATTCTGAGGACCAACATGAGCTCTGCAAGACTTTCAGCATTTGTTTCTCTTCTGCAAGCCTTTTCCACTTGGCTAAGCCAAGCTCTCTCAAAATCATAATGACATGTGCAATCTAATTTTAAAACCACAATTAACCACAAAGGAGAACAGAGAGATTGGAGAGGAATCCAGCATCTCCCCAAAAAATGAATAAATGTGCACAGCTTACCATTGTCTCGCATTTTTATGGAGAGGTACATCTGGCCTAAATCTTCTGTATGGTGCATTGCGAACCATGTAATCTATGGACTCCAGAAGATCTATCATGCTGAGGTACTAAGCACAAAAAAAAAAAAAACCCTCAGGTTTCTTAGCAGAGGTTCAGATTTTGTCAGCACTTAAAATACATGTATACAGAGGTCGTGAGTATTCCCCAAACTATAAAGACATTTAGGCCTATGCATTTTTTGATTAGCATGTAAAAGCAGACCAACTATAAGGATGGCTCTTCAAGGACACGACCACATGAATTTCTGGTTTCCTTGAAGAATAAAATCTATTTGCATTTTTGTTAGCCTGCTCAGCACAAAGTTTCAGGCTTTCTCAAGCCAACAGCACTCTCTTTAATTTGTCAATACATAGTTTCACGAACTTTAGAACTGCTTTGGTATTACTGAACCTCATTGGTACTGTTCTGAACTCAGATGACACTCTGACATCACAAAGTGCTAAAAAGCTGTCTAGCAAACTAACTATATATCATCAACGAACAGATGAAAAAACTAACATTGCTGAGGAGCTATCTAAATGAGTTCCTTGATACTTGAGCAGGCTTTGTTGTTGAAGCCAATGCACTCCATTCATTCCTACCCTTCCTTTTATCTCAGCATCTCTGCAGTTATAATGTTGGCTTACAATTTTATACTCAGAAGAAAGATTCCATTCTCTGCGTGAAAGGAATCTACTGGAAGGGATGAATATCCCCAGAGGGTCCACAGATAACAGGGCTAGACTGTCAGAATCTAGCACCGAGAAGTGACTGTTAGATACAGAGAAATGATCCCACGCTTTTCCCATAGTTACTGCTCCCAAAGAAGAATATTTTCAAAAAAAACCCCAAAATCCTACATTTCATCACAAACTGAAAAAGGTGATAATGGGTACCAAGCTAACTTACTTGTGGTTTAGTGAATTCAATGACAATTCTCTGTACTTCAACATTACAATCAACCTTGGGAGATTTTAGTTCTACTTCTGCGTACGGGTCGATACAGAGTCTTGCAGAGGCTGACACAGGTCTAAAAACTTGTAAGACAAAAGAACTGAGATTAAGTTTACGCTTACAAATAAATTACGAGAAGTGATCTTACATTACTTATTTTCACTCCCTGATATATCAGCCCCTTTGCACTGATAACACATATGCTCAAGACCCACAGTATCAGAATTTGATTCTTAGCAAAATTCTGATAGCTTGGCAGTAGTCAAAAAGCATACGAATTCTATTATGCTGTATTATGTTTAGGCTTTTGGAAAATAAAGTTTTGCACCTTCAGGTCAGGCTTCTATATAGTAACATGCACAGAACAGTTAAAATTCACTCATTCTTTGCTTACTTACTATACTGGTAGTCTTGAGGCTGGTTACCACTGGATGGAATTCCTCTTTTCAGCTGATCCTGTAAAAGAATATGAAACTGTCTAGCAGTTGCTGTAACGTATTACTTGTTCATTATTCTCTAAGCTTTAAGTAGAACAACTTAAGTTCACATGTGTTTTGCAAGGGTGTCCTCCTTCTCCTAAACAGGAAGGCTAATATAGTCTGATGCTGACAATTCCAACTGTGGATTGGTTTGCGTTTACATTTCACTTCAGACTGAGATGCAACAGGGAAGAAGTCCACAGATACGTAATTTTGGAGACTTCTGTGGCTAAAGCAACTTAGCTATTAAAAATATGTAAGTATTTCTGCACGACTGAAAAAGTGGAAGTGCTCTGCGGAAATTTGGCTCTTGAAAGAAAAAAGCAACAGACTGTAGACAGGAAGATTAATCAACATTTTGAAAACATCATCTAAACAGGGCCCTACAAGGGGAAACAGAACAAAAATAGAAGGACTGAGGTTTCAAGTTCCACATATAAAGATTTAACGAACATTAAATTACTGGTTGGTTTTGAACACTTCACAATTCTGATTCAACCTTCCATACCAGTACCAAGCTTATCAAGTTAAGTGTATATTTTGTTAAGGAGGAAACATAAGAAAAAAAAAAGGTATCTGTAGAAGATGAGCAAAAAAATAAGAAACAAATAGTATTGTAGAAGGACACACAGAACATTTGTATAACCTTTATAAAGACAGCGGTTCAACAATGTACCATTTCTGCACAAAGAGCATTCACAACTGAAACAGAAGGCAGACACAGACAGCATACACTGCACACCTGATCTTCTCCACAGTAAAATGAAATGAGACTCAGGCAAACTGGCAACAATACTTACATCTCTGCTAGTTTAAGCAAAGTGACTTGTTTGCATAAATCCTTCTGAAGTTTACTTATTTAGTACACACTACTAAGCCATAAAGTCAAGATGAATAAGCCAATAGAACATGATTTTACAGATGCAGTTTCTGACCATTTCTAAAACCTATAAGGGTTGATAACGCATGAAGTTCACAAAAATATTCTAGCTATCAATGATGCAATTAATTAATTTATGACTCTGGTATCACAACACAGTTGACCATTAGGATGAGGAGAAGGGTAGAAATTAGTATGGTGTAGTTTTGAATACTACAACAGCTACAATACGGTACTGTATGATGCTTTTTCTTATACGTTACCAGTATTTGTTCCCGGGAGCCATGATAATACATTTTGCTGTGTACGTTCCAATAAGCACTTAGACCGTCCAGGCGCAAAAGCTGCACAGAAAAGAAAACGTTAGGCAGATTCCATGCACAGAAGTATTCAATTCATCATATGCACTTAGCTTTCCATTTGTGAAATCGGAGAAATAAAACCAGACTAGACAGCAAATCCACTATTAGCAGTGGTATGTATTTAATCTTGTAATACTATTTTTGAAGTGAAAACTGAATTGCTAAAAAGCACATTCTTAAAGCACACAAGTTCATGCACATCTGCTAAATACAAGTCCAGACTGCAGGGGCAAAGGCGCATAGAGCAAACACTTGGCTAAATAAAGCAGCCAGGACTGCTGAACACCTACTACATCATACCTATAATTTCTTATATCTCTGCTTCCTCTCTTCAGGATGGGTTTGAAGGACAGGAAGAACAGAGGCTGCTTAACTACCAGAATCCCAGTTACGGTAGGCACATAGACTAGAGTAGGAAACAGCAACTTGACAACCTACTTGAACTGCAGTTACCATATAGACTTGCCATATAATAACATTTGATGAGGGAAGCGGTGTTTGCATTTAAGGGAAATTATTTAAACCATGGAGTTGAAAGTTTTGCCTCATATAAAGCCAATTATTTGTGTTCCACTTCTGTTTAAGTACATGGCAAAATTAATAAAATCTGGAGAATTTGCAAAGTGAAGCGTTTTCCCAATTTTTATTTAGAAACCTAGACACTTTTCTCTCCAACTTCAGTTGTTCTTTTTATTTCTGTAGAAAAATAAAAGCACATTACCTTGTATATTATTTGTGCAGCTTCATTCAGAATAGGAGGTGTCCAGTTCTCATTTGTTGTCTGTAAGTGCAAAGTGATAAAAGTCACTCTGTGCATCTTGTCGAACACATTTGCAGTTTTATCCTGTACTGAATGAATGCATCATTTTGGTGTCACCTGATTACAGAAGCTGGTTTCTCTAGACCACACACGCACAAATCAAAAGCCATGATGGAATCTGTCAGTTTATTTTGATTTTCAACTCCTTATCCTACATATAAATTCATTAGCATCTAATGAAAACAGTGGCTGACTGTAATTTTCTCTACCCATTTCTCAAAAGGCCTGGCAAAACACCACATTCTTTATGATCATAATGCAATGCTTGCCCTAACTTAATTATTAGGCCTGAAATAAATTCCCCCATGAAAGTAAACGTATTCAGTTTTGAAGATCATTGGGATCATGAGAATAAATCACTAGTCTCTGTGTGATGTTCCTCAATCATTTTCCCCTCTGCTTTCCCAAAATTCAAGCACTATTTGCATGAATAAATGTCTGTCTTCACTTCCAGTTGTATGTATACCTTCACCATACATCAATACATCACTTTCCCTTTTTGCTACTCCAAAGACAAGTCAATAAAAAACATAAGAAGATGAATGCACACACATTACCAGTAAACTAAGCTCGCTTAAAGTCATTCCCAAGGAAATCGGACACTGTGGATCAGTGACCTACAAAAACAGAAAAAAAAAAACCCAAAACATCTATTTATTTATTTGGGAAACATTCTATATACAAGGCTTATAATTATTTCACGACAACTGCTTTGTCGCTTTCCTAAAGGAAGTTGGAAGCAGACTAGAGCAATACCAGTTTGGTTCACACAAACATTCTCATTTACTAATAGTTCTCCACGAAGTGCCTTCAGACTCATCTGCAAACCCATCAGTTTCTGCCATTCTGGATTTTACCCAGGACATTTAAAAATTCTGTACATCATCTGCACAACGTTAACATGTAATAAATATCCACCATTCACATTTAGCGAGCAACTTTTTCAAGGCAGCAGACAGCAGTTTCTGTCTATGGACTAGAAAATCATGACTGCACTGGAGTCCAATTTAAAATGAAGAGAATATGCTCCAGATACTTACGTCATCTTCGTATTTAACATGAATGCCTGTGATTTTGACTTGCACATTTTTTATCACTTGAGTCGCAAGCTTTTCTAAGAAAGTATCTTTCCTCTCCTCCTTTGGTTTGTCTAAAATAAGAAATTTTCAAAAGTCATCATGCAGTGGAGTAGTTGCGTCTTGAGTTTAACAACACGAACAGCTATTCTAACATAAATTTAAGGTTTACTCTGACAAATACCTAAAATTCAAGTTTTCACTTCTTTAGGTTCCGTGATATGTTACAGCTATGCAAGTGCAGAAAAATAAGGACTACAGGTCTTAAACTGAGTGTAGGACTGTGCTCTCAGTTTGACTTCTTAGCTGTTTGTAACTTTTGAAATATGCAATGCTGTATGAACATCATATACCTATAACTCTGTGTATCCTTCTATAAAAAATATTTGTTTCTTTTTTAAAAAAACCTAAGAGAGATTCAGGAGATAACATTTAAAAAGAAAAGACTTTACTTTCAACATGATATGACTGTTTCAGTCAAAACTGCATTTGAGTGCAGGTTAAAAAAGCAGAAGAAACCACAACATTATAGTACTTTTACATGCTACTCATTTTCTTGCATTAATCATCTCTTCACAACTCCCACACCCTATTAACAGAAACCAACACAATACTGATAAAGACAAGGGCAGAAGTGCTTATCAAACCTTCAAGACCTTCAAATGAAAGCAGGCAACTTGCTAACATTTTTCCAGCCAGATGCAGCTAGGAGCAGCAATACGTTTCATGTCTTACAAAGTTTATCTAGGGTCCCCACAAAGCTTTTACTCCAATTACAAGTCTGTGTCGCAGCTTCCTCCAAGATTAAATAAGTAACAATACAATCACGTGGGATTTACATCCAATTTACATCCTCTCTTTCACACAGCAGAAAAAAGGTACATGAATCCAAAGTGGATGTATACCCAAGACTAAGAAAAGCTCATCCAAATGGAAAACAAAGTATTTTAAAAAGTTAAAAGCCGTAACTTTTACCCACCTTTTGAGCGATCATGACTTTTAAAGGGTCTCTTAAAATGCTTTTTATACTTTTTACGCTTACGTCCTTTTTCAGCGCAAGCAATTTTTTGGGAAAACGATAAAATTCAAGTTAGTAAAGCAGAAATGTAAGAAAGCATAAGAGAAGATGGCAGAAAGTTTAGCTTGCGTTAAAGCAGAAAGCCATAGTAAGGTGTAATTAAAAGCTTTTAAAGAATTCCAGATCTGTTAAGAAAACAATCAGCTACTTCCTATAGCACAGAGCCTAACTTTTCATAATTTTGTATACCTCTACTCATTTTCAGGGAATATATTTTCATATATTCCTTACGCAACGTCTCAAGAGTTCGAGGAACCAGAAATAATCACCAGGCTTCTCAGCAACTACAAACCCAGACCACTTCATGAGGGCACTGCATAACAGAATTCCAGATCACTTAGGGCCAAAAAAAAAACCCCTAAAACAGAGCCATGACTGCTTAACTAGAAGCCCTGGTGAAAAGGTTTTCTGCAATCCAAGTGTCTGCTTTTTATTTAATGACCTCAGGCAAAGGCGTAACTGCCATAACTGAACAGTTAATAATATACACGTGGAGAAAAAAACACTTATAAGTTTGAATTCATAAGAGGCTTCCACCATAACACAAGGATATAACTTCCCAGTTAAGATACTTGAGCTGTACATGGAAAGCCAAAGAGCACTTTTCAATATGCTTCTCATGCTTATGGTATGCAAGTGATCTGAAAGGATGATACCAGTAACTGCAAAAAAAGGCTCTTTAAAAGCTTTTATGAAATTAAACTCTATTATCTACGCACAAATTGTGACCCACACAATCACAACCACTTCATGAGTTAATTGAATGCTCATATTTTTCTATATTGTTAAAGAAAGCCAGTTTGATGAGTTGCATTGGTTTTTTCCCTCCTCTGTCTGTACAAAGGGAAACTCAGCAACAGGGCTGCCTGTGCTTAACCTTAAGAGACGGTAGTGCCAGAAGGGTGTATCTCACTAAAACAAGAAGGAAGCAAGTACAACCGTGTTTTAACCCTAGGGAGCAACTTTATCTTTATGTAATTTGCACGCCTGTTCAAACAAAGGAGGGCAAAGTGCCTACCAAGATTTCAACTTGTCTAACAGGTAAGGTGATGGGTCTACGAGTAGCAAAACGGAAAAACTATGCCATATAGAAACAACATTTTCATTTGGAAAAAAGTTGCTTTTAACAGTACAAGTAATCCTACATAAATGATATTTTAAAAAGACAGCTTCCTTCACCTACTACTGAATCAGTAGTTCTCAGGCTTTCAACATCTGTGTATTACAAAATCAAGGCAATACAATTTTCCTCTTGATTACTCACATCCATTACTACAGAAAACTTAAATGTGTGGCCTTAAGCTCATTCTAAAGCTGTTCTTAAAAATAAGCCCACTAAGTAAATTTGGCTAACGGTAAATTTCTGGATATCTGGTTCGATATTGTTTATCTTGAGAGCAATCCAAACAAACAGAACCATGGAAAAGCATGCTAAATGTTTTCCATCTGCCATGGTTTGAAGTTCCAAGACAGCCTGACCTTCCAGTATCTTAAGCACAGACACTTTAAGTAAAGTTAATTATGCTCTATTCTTAAAACACCTAAACACCATGTTTTAAAACCAGAGTAGACTGTTGTCAGCATTTACGACAGGACTAGCCATTGCAAGCTTCCACCTGAACGCATGCTCATCAAAAACCTATTCCTAGAACCATCAATATCTGTGTGCTTACCAAACTATTATTATTTTCTCATTTATATGTTTGGCTGCTTGAGAGGTGGTTGTTTTTTAAAAATGTAAGCTGCACACCCATCACGCATGCGCAAAATGTAATCATCCATACCCACCAGGCTTGGCGTCCTTGTAAATCAGACTCTCCAACCCATACAAGGAATCCTGTGAATGAGTGCCTTGGTCCAAATGGCAGCAAACAACCAAAAAAACACATTTTGTTTAAAAGAAGGAAATCAGCTCCAGATTTAATGCCGAGTTTATAAAACTTGTATGATACATTAGTATCATACAGTATCTGACAGTCAGAGTCACTTCAGAATACCTCATTTCAAAGATTACCTACATAGGTGAATAATGAAATTTTCATTTTACTTATATCGAGCAAAAGACAACAGCTGCTAAGTTTGGTCTCCATATTTGAGTTTTGATACTGATAGATTTTAAGAGCTTAGAAAACAAAGTTATGTTTTGTCAGTTTGTGCCAGCAGAGCTTGTTATCTGTTCCCCATCGCACTACACTAACCGCACAGTGATGTGACCATTTTGCTCAATATTTCAACAAAAAGTCTAAGGGAAAATATCTCCAGGACTATTTATGCTAAGAGACTCTAAATAAACCCGAGTACTGAATCAAGATGGTAACCACTAAGATAAGCCCAGTACTTATCAGAAAAGCAAACAGAGCCAAGAATTCATGAATTCTGATAACTTTCCATTCAAGATATTTCATAGACTTTCACCAGCTACTCTTAAAACCTGTAGAAAGAGATATATTTCTTATGAGTATTTAGTGTACATATGTAGATGCAATTTGGGCCTTAAGATTTCTGCAGGAAAAAGATGTGCTCCTGCAAGAGCTACTCAAGTCTTCCTGAATACAACACTCTGGTAAAACATCAGAAATACAAATAACCACCACTGAGATACGATCACAGAATCACAGATTATGTCAAGTTGCAAGGGCACCATAAGGATCATAATTGACTGAGAGGGTAACTACAGTTTAAAACTATCTAATTTGTACATCTCAAACTAGCAAAACAGGAACAAGATGGTGGAGTCCTGTAACTGAAAAAGTAAATAAGCAAAAATATTATAATCAAACTATCTAAGTTCTGAACACTATTTTGTTTAAGGCAATGACTTGCAGCATTACAGCTATCCAAGAGATGGATCTTAAGAACCATTATCCTGCCCAACAAATACATCTAACTTCAGACAACAACTCCAGTTATTCCCTTTTCCTCTACCATGTGTAGTTACCTGTCACTGGTTCTGAGCTTGGTTTCTGCCCAAAATAGCCTATTTATGCCATAATTTTGTTCAAGATACGTGTTTGGCTGTTTTTCACATATCAGGTTAACCAGACTGAAGTGATCAACTATTTCAATCTACAACAAAATTTAAAATTTTTAATGACTTAGATCAAAAGTTAGTTTCCCATGTTCTTCAGCTGTTCTCTTCTGTCACATATTACTTCCCGCTCAAGAGAACCTCATTTCTCAAACCAGTCAAAGAGCAGTACACCACAAAAGGACAGCAGAAAATGAAACGCTGTTGAAGTAAAAATACAAACCTTATCACTCTCCTTAAAGTGTCCTTTCAGCAAAGAGCAGCCTATCACACGCACCTCTAAAACTCACTATGAAACATCCGTTACTGAAGCTCTAAAGCAAGAAAACATAAGCCTCATGCAATGCAGTTTCTATCTTTGATCCTGTTCCCTTAGAACTTTAAGGAAGAAAAGAAAAAGAAAGACATACTAGGTATCAAATTCCCATTTCAAATGGAAGCTGACTGGATAGATGAATGGTAAATAAATAACATGAAACAAATAGCATATCTTTCAAGCTTTAGAGGCAAAAGGCTTGTCAAAGCACTGTAGTAAAGATTAGACACTTGAAAACACGAAATTTAAGTCAATCACAAAACAGGACTTTTCTTCCACAGCACAGTCTAAGTCCTCAAATTCCAGTGGACACTTGTATTATTAACTCAGTACCTTTTTCCGCCGCTTTCTGCAAGGCTTCCTCAATTCTTGCCAGTTCCTTTTGTTTATTGTCCTGCAAATACTTTTCTTCCTTCTCTGCGTCATATTTAATGCCTGTAAGCCAAGTTGGGACAGATTTAATCCTAAATTTCAAGTTATATAAATGCAAAATCAAGCAACGCACACCATATTCAACATTACACTGCAAAACATTTTGTTTGAGATAAAGGCTATTCCAGGTTTAATTGTTGAAAGCTGCATCCAGCCTCTGAAATGGTTATTTTTACATAGTAAGATACAAAAAGGTCATGACAATGTCTAAGCATTACTGCACCTTACCATGGAAATTCACGTCCTTATATGTGGTCTATGCAACACAATGAATGCTTCCAAGTGTTCTTAGTACATAAAAGGTTCTGATTTCAGAGCAAACCAATGAAGTTCTCTAATTCTCTTGCCTTTCCCTAAACATAATTCTAGTGGAATTACTGCTTCCAATTGCTGTCAGTTAGAAGCAGATGAACTATATCATGCCACAGGCAACAGATCTAAACCACTCCAGAAAAGCGGATTCAGGATAAGCACACTTGACGGAAAACTTGGCTGTTAACTTGAATTTGGTATGGATACAACCAAAGATTTCTATAAAAGCAAAAGGTGCCATTTTCTGCCACCCTTCTGCTAACTTGCCAGCATTTGTCTAGAAACTTCCCTGAGGAAACAGACTAAAAATAGCAGCTTACTTGAATTACTATTAAATACTCAGTTAAAGGGTACCCTTAGATACTTTTCTCTCCCATTATTTAATTGTGTTGATGAAGAGTTTACATACTGGCTCCAGGAACTATCAGAAGATACAAGCCTTCTAGAGTTGCAACAACTGCCTCGCCGTAGAGGTTCTTCCAAGGAATCTTCAAAATAAGTTTATCTAAACAAAGCAGATGCAATTACATCAAAATAAAATTCTACTTTGTGCTTGGTCCAAGTGACACCTCAGGCATCAAAAAGCATTAGCCTTGTATTCTCAGAAGGTGAGGAGAAACCATACGGCCTTAAACATTTCATAAAGCCTTTGAAGTGATACAATATAGGCAAGGAAAATAAGTCATACATCTAAGCAAGAAGATGCAGTCTGAGGAAGAAGCACTCAAATCAAAACCCGAGATCCTGACTAGAGTTCAATTCAGTGGGCTGAACATGATTTTATCAGGGAATCAGAAAGAGAAATACAACAAGCAATCATCTCCAACAAATGTTTCATGTGAAAAAGCCAAGCTGACCACTAAGGAAGGCAATTTAAAAAAAACAAATTCCTAAACCTTTGGCATGTTTGCCAGCTTCAGAAATGCTACTTAAATTCTTCATATTCATAATCTGTCCTTTAAAGAGCCAAACACATTCTGCCTATGCTAAACAGCTTCCTTCATTATCCATGCACCTGGGAAGAACTTCAGACATGTTTTTCATACCAGCCTGTAAAGTTACACAAACAGGTCTTGCCAGATAACATTTTACGACTTACCCAGGACAGACACATTAGACCTTGGACATGTTAGACAATGGACAGGACAAGAGGGAATGGCCTCAAGCTCTGCCAGGGGAGGTTCAGGCTGGACATAAGAAAAAAATTCTTTACAGAAGAGGTTGTTAGGCACTGGAACAGGTTGCTCAGGGAGGTGGTTGACTCGCTTCCCCTGGAGGGGTTTATGGCACAGGTGGATGAGGTGCTAAGGGACATGGTTTAGAGATTGGTGGGAATGGTTGGACTTGATGATCCGGTGGGTCTCTTCCAAACTGGTGATTCTATGACCTCTATGCTAGTTTGAACAGTGAGTAACATCAGAGATCACTTAAGACTGATTAAAGAAATTCAGAGATTGGCCTGTACTAAAATTTCTATTTCAATACTTACATTGCAACATAAACTTACCTATTTGACCAACTCTTATTCTAAAAGGTACATCCAGTTCACTCTATAAAGAAAAAAAAAAAAAGAAGTATTACACTGATACATGTAGTTTAAAGACAAGCCGGCTCATACAGCAAAATTATCTTCACTTCTGTTAAAATTATTTTCCCAGAACTCGAGTTCCAGAACAGAAACAGCTCTCCATACAACAGAGGTTTAATTATTCAGCAATACTCACATCAACTCAGGAATTCCTAAACATGGTTAGGCTTGTAGAAAACCTTCAAACAAAGCATTTACAGATTTCTGGCAGTTCTCTCCTACAAGTGTACCACCTCACTTCAAAGGTTACTAAAAAGTAGATTTTACCTAAACAGAAGAATTTCATTTGACATTTTGATTGATATGACACATTGGTTTTTCTTTTTGATAAATCTTTAATATTTACAAACATATAAAAGGTCTCGCTAACAGTACCAAGAAGTACTCTTCATAATCCTTTATTTTTCAAGGCACAGGCTACGTCTTTAAAAAATGGTGTTCGATATTGACCTTCCTTTAATTTCTTCTGCATAGAAATCTAACATCTTGCAACTGTAGAGCAGCCAAAAACATCCTGTTTTCAGTTCCTGAATTTGTCTCAGCTCTCTTTCAGCTCTGATCAGTCACATATACAACTGTATTTTTCTACTAAGTCAGAACTGCTAGAACTACAATCAACCCTGACTTTCCTTCCTATGATGAAAGCACGGGCAAAGTAGATAACACTTTCTTCCTTCCTTTTTTAGATGCCAAATTACAGAGATAATTGTATCAAGAGTTTTAAACTACAACGAAGTTAGCAGGGATGCATGAAATGGGCAGGTTATTTTCTATTTTAGAAAACTTCAGAACAATGAAGAGAAACTAGTGATTAAGCCATACAAAGCTCCAACGGGTTTTCAGTTCACTGAAGAAAAATAGTTCTCTTCGGTGAAGTCTGACACTAAAGATGGTAGTAAGATTCTCTGTGTAGTGCAGGTGTTCATTAGCTCAACTAAAGAACATAAAGCCAACTTTTTTTTTTCAGACAAGAATATCGGTACTTCATGCAAGTTATTTCCTGGTTTTCCTTCACTCTGTCATTCCAATTTCAAAAGGTAGGAATGGAGCATTTGAATAACCATATTTACTTTCAGAGAGTCCACATTTAATGCCTGCCAGTTTTAATAACCATCGATTTACACAGAAAGTCACAAACAACAGCTTCAAACCCATCAAGGGATGCAGAAGGATGAAGTTTTTCTCCTTGCATCCCCACACCAACACCTGAGGAAAAAAACTACTGTCCTTCTTAGGATGTAAATTAGGACAATCAGTTTGGACAAGTCAGGTGCTGAAAATCCGTTTATTCAACCAAATCCAGGAAAAAGAAAGAGTAGGCCTACACAAACCCATTAGATCCAGTAAACTTTTCAGAAACATATAAATGTCTACTGCATGAACATACAAGAAAATCCCTATGACTTCACACAAGTATGATGATACAGTAGCAATCACACCAGCCCCTTAAGTTGTACTGGATAACCAAAATGGCAACAGAAATACACCAAGAGCTTATTTAAAGTTTTATCATTTCAAGGCTCAAATACCAGGAAAAGTTTTACATGGGTGTATGTGTGAAACACTGAGAAACTTGCTTCAAAATCCTTCTACTAACTTCTCAGTCTCTTCTGAAGGAGAACACTTACCTTGTATATCACAGTTTCTTTTCTTTCTCTGTCTGAGCAACATAAGCAGAACTAGAAGCAGTTAACTTACTTCCAATAACCAGGAAAGGGGACATACTGTGCAAAGTAAGACCACAGTAATATTTAATCCTATGACTTGGTCTTTAGGCCCATAAAAATTATTATAAAATAATTAGAATACTTACTAATGCATTCTCCTTTATCTGTAAATTGTCAAGTGCCACATTGCCTGTGCAGAAGAAAGAGAAGTACAGAACAGGTGACTACAACTATTACGGAAGTTAGAAGAAGGAACACAACTACAACTCTCCCAAGTCCCAATCTGAAAACCTCACTCCAGTCACAAAATAGCACAATAAATGTCTAAATTGAAACAGTTATTAAATATTGATTATTCAGACCCAATGTCACGGTGGAGGAGACCTACAATTAAGAGGAAATCTTTCTTTTCACTTTGCTCTGAATGACAGTTACCATTCTACCCAGGCAGGGTAGACCAGGTAAATTTTATCTTGGTTTTGAAGGTTTTATTTAACAGAAAAATCATTAATCACAAACACAGATGCCTATTTTCCCCAAAGACATTCACTTTTCCTGACACACGCAACAAAACAGGATCTCCAAGGGGAACGTTGGCAGACAGAGTAATACCTGCAGAAAGCACATATAATATGCCTCTTCGTACTTCAGTACCAGATTCCTTAGAGCTATATTCCACTTTTAATGGAGCTATTAATAATGAATAAGTGTGAAAAAACTTACTATCGTGGTAAAATCAAAATTGGGATGACGAGAAGAGTCTCATCCCACATGCATAAAAGCCTTCTAAAGGCGCCAGCCCTCTCTAGACAGCACTTCAAGTGGTTTTCACATGCCTGCAGGGTCACAGACTGAAACACTGAATGCAATCTCCAGGATAAGCTATTCCACATTATTGCATGGTCATCTGTGCTTCATACACACGATTTACGGCTTTAAATTGGAGGGGGCAAGATTTAGATTAGACATTTAGAAGAGATCTTTCACTCTGGGGGTGGTGAAGCCCAGGGAAGTTGTGGACGTCCCCACCTTGGAGGTGTTTGAGGCCAGACTGGACACGGCCCTGAGCAGCCTGGTGTCCCTGCCCAGGACAGGGGGTTGGAACTGGATGATTTAAGGCCCCTTCCAAGATAAACTGCCCTGTGATTCTGTGAAAGATGCTACAACCTGCTAAGACCTCCTCTGCTCCCAGGGCCACCAGGATTAACCACCCCACGCTCTGTGCCGCAGCCAGACCCCAAAGCACGTTCTCAAACAGAGAAGAGAAAGAAAATGGCACATGCGCCTCAGCACTGGGAGTCACAGTGGGGCAGCTGCAACCCCTGGGGATGGGGGCACTGCGATCCTTCTGCCCCATAAGCCAGTGGACACCATTATCCTTCTGCCCCATAAGCCAGTGGACACCATTATCCTTCTGCCCCATAAGCAGGGGACACTATGATCCTTCTTCCCCATAAGCAGGGGGACACTATGATCCTTCTTCCCCCTAAGCAGGGGGAACACCACGATCCTCCTGCCCTATAAGCAGGAGGACAACAGGATACTTCTGCCTCCTGAACAGGGAAACACCACGACCCTCCTGCCCCATAAGCAGAGGGACACCACAATCCTTCTGCCGCATAAGTAGGGGGACACTATGATCCTTCTGACCCACAAGCAAGAGGGACACCATGATCCTTCTTCCCCCTAAGCAAGGGAACACTACAATCCTTCTGCCTCCTGAAGAGGGAACACCACGATCCTTCTGCCCCATAAGCAGGGGGACACTGCGATCCTCCTGCCCCCTAAGCAGGGGCCCCCCGGTCTCCTCGTGCCCCCTGAGCCCCCTCCCCCGCCCCGTCTGGGAGGAGGCAGGGGCAGAAGGAAGGGGGGGGGGGGGGGGGGGAAGCTGAGCACGACCCTCCCTGGGGAAGGGAGAGGAGGGGCCGGTCCCGCCGCCGCGAACCCGTCTCCGGGAGGCCGCGGGGCTGTCCTTACCCCCCCATATGCCCAGCTTGAGCTGGGACTTGTCCAGGTTCTCCACGTAGTCGCCCAAGAAGCGGTTGAGCAGCTTGGCCACCACCGACTCCAGCAACATCGCGGGGGCAAGGGGGGGCGCGCGGCGCGTGCCCGCAGTCACATGACCGGGGCGGGGCGGCGGAAGGGCGGGAGGCGGCGGCGGGAGGCGCCCCCTCTGCGGCGCCCCCGTGCGGCCACGAGAGGCCTTGCAGGGCGCCCCCCCTCCCCAGCCCCAGCCCCTCATCCAGCCCCTCCCGCTCCCTCACGAGCACTAGTGACTAACTGTGTGCAAAATCGAGGTTTCTCAGGAAAAAAAAACTCATCCTAAAAGCGCCAACTCTCGAACAGTCTGTGGAATCGAGGAGTTTTTAGGGGAAAAATCATCATAAAAGCCCAAACTATCAAATAGGCTGTGAAATCAAGGAGGTTTTAGGGAAAAATAGAATCATAGAACAACCAGGTTGGAAGGGACCCATCGGATCTTCTAGTCCAACCATTCCTACCTAACACTAAACCAAGTCCCTCAATACCTCATCCACCTGTGCCTTAAACACCTCCAGGGAAGGTGACTCAACCCCCTCCCTGGGCAGCCTATTCCAATGCCCAATGACCCTTTCTGTGAAAAACCTCCTCCTAATCTCCAGCCTAAATCTACCCTGGCGGAGCCTGAGGCCATTCCCTCTTGTCCTGTCCCCTGTCCCTTGGGAGAAGAGCCCAGCTCCCTCCTTTCTACAACCTCCTTTCAGGTAGTTGTAGAGAGCAATGAGGTCTCCTCTCAGCCTCCTCTTCTCCAGGCTAAACAACCCCAGCTCTCTCAGCCAGTCCTAAAAGGTCAAACTCCCAAACAGTGTGTGAAATCAAGGAGCTTTCAGGGGTAAAATCATCATAAAAGACCAAATTATCAAATAGGCTGTGAAATCAAGGAGGTTTTAGGGGAAAGATCATCATAAAAGACCAAACTATCAAATAGGCTGTGGAATTGAGGAGGTTTTAGGGGGAAAAAAATCATCCTAAAAGGTCAAACTCCCAAATGCTCTGATAACAAGGAGGTTTTAGGAAAAAAAAAATCATCCTAAAAGGTCAAACTCTCAAATACTGTGTGAAATTGAGGAGCTTTTAGGAGAAAGATCATCATAAAAGACCAGACTATACAACAGGCTGTGGAATCAAGATTTTAGGGGAAAAATCATAAAAGACTGAACTCTCGAATATGCTGTGAGATCAAGGAGGTTTTAGGGAAAAATTCATCCTAAAAGGTCAAACTCCCAAATACTGTGTGAAATCGAGGATCTTTCAGGGGAAAAATCATCATAAAAGACCAAACTATCAAAGTCTGTGAAATCAAAGAGGTTTTAAGGAAAAAAGTCATCCTAAAAGACCAAACTCTCGAATATGCTGTGAGATCAGGAAGGTTTTAGGGGGGGAAAAAAAAATCATCCTAAAAGGTCAAACTCCCAAATACTGTGTGAAATTGAGGAGCTTTTAGGGGAAAAATCATCATTAAAGACCAAACTATCGAATGGGATGTGAAATCAAGGAGGTTTTAGGGAAAAAAATCATCCTAAAAGCCAAAGCTCTCACATAGTCTGTGAAATCAAGGTGTTTTTAGGGAAAAAAAAATCATCCTAAAAGACTGAACTCTCCAATACTCTGGGAAATCAAGGAGCTTTGGGAAGAAAATTCATCCTAAAATCCCAAACTCTCAAACAGTGTGTGAAATCAAAAATATATGGAAATACATGAAGACCACGTGGAGAAGATCAGACTGTTAACAGGGTGAGGCGAGTACTGCTGTGAAGAGCAGACAAACATATTGTGGAACTTAATGCAAGATGCTGCAAAACCAGAAATAGCATAAAGGGAAAGTTGAGGAGAGAGGGAAGAGAGTTTTAGTCAAACATTCTATTCAGCAATTGTTCATTAGATAAACTATAGAAAATGTAGAAAATGGAAGTTTATATTTTATTCATTTGTGTACTTCTTTCATGCAGCGTTGGCTGTTCAAAGCCATTCCTGTCAGAGGGAAGAGACAACACAAGAAAACATGACAGCAAATTGTGAAAAGAGCTCCTGCTGCATTCTGAAAGGTAACAAACTTTAATTTGTGATTTTTTAAAATAAGGTTTAAAAGGACTTGAGCTTACTATGCTTTTGTATATACAAACTACAGCTGAACAACTAAGGTTTTCGCAAAAATACTGGCTAATCAATGGCAGCCCATGCTCTAGTGTATGTGAATGCAATAACAATTGTGCCAATCAATGACTTTAAATGTTCTCTGGAACAACTCTCCGATATAGACAGGATGTTTCATCAATTTTCTACTTCATTTTTGTAACCGTCATAACAATTTCTGCGCAGCAGAAAGCAAAGACACATTAATCACAACTACAGAAGGTGTTGAAAAACATAAGAAATGCCTTGTCTGTGGTTAAATTATTTCCTAATTGACTAAAGTGTTTATGTATAGAATTTAAATTTTTAGATTATCTTGTTATAGCATATATTTGAGTAAATGAAATTTCTACTGCTCTTTACAAACATGCTTTCCTTACAAATATAAATATATAGAATCATAGAATCACCAGGTTGGAAGAGACCCATCGGATCATTGAGTCCTATATATGACCTAGTGGATCAAAAAATTGCTCCTGAAGAACTGTGATTTCACCTAGAAAAGAACCCAAACAAGCCCCACTTGTGTCTTATATCTTGTTCCATTACAAACTACACTGATTTTTAAAAATTAACCAAATTAAGAGTGGAAAAACCATGAAGGTGGCAGTTTTAATAGATATTTTGTCAACTGTATGTGTGGTTACTTTAAGTACTGACATATTATTTGAAAATAAAGAGATATATTTTTTGCTCCTCTATTGCCAAATAACCCCTTGTTAGTCTTCCTGAGTCTCCCTCACAGATAGGATGCCGCTTAAAAAAAATTACATTAATGCAGCTCTGTCTGTTGTAGGTACCACTCCTTGTGTGTTCACAGTGAAAAAGGTAAACAGTCTAAAATGGGGGAGGAGGAGAAACAGCCCCAAAAAAGCCTGATGCGCTGTTACATGACGTGCAGGTTCTCCAGAAGAACAGATACAGGACAAACAGAAATTTTTGGTATTTACTTACCATTTGTTGAATACACAGATAACGTTCATTTGCCTCAGGGAAAAACCCCATACATTCTGCCCCTCTAAATACCAACATTGAATAGACATGACTGGTTTGATAAATATGAATGGAATTAGTAGTTTCCCTCAGCTGAAAGTCATCAAAAACAACATGTTCTAGCTGATGCATAGAGGCTCCTTGTGTACTGTTGTAGCACTTCATTAAATAAGACGATTTATTAATTCCATCACCACAAAATAATTTACAAAAAAGAATATATAAATACAACACTGTAACACTTAACTCTGTGGTTTTGTTATTTATGTGGCAAGATTTGCTCAGACCTCTTAGGGAAGCCTTTATGAAAAATGAAGCCTAAAAAAAAGCCAGGAAATCTGCATTGAAAGTATCAGTTAAAGCTTCAGTTTTATGAATAGAAATACACATTGAAATAACAAATGCTTGTTTAGTGTTGCCTGTTACACCATCTTGCATGCATAAGATAGCCGCATTTTGATAGGAATGGTTGGGCTCGATGATCCGGTGGGTCTCTTCCAACCTGGTGATTCTATGATTCTATAAATAATAATAGTCACGGTAATTATAATGCTAATCTGAGGTGGGTACATGGATTGATAGCTCAATAACCAAGCTTTCTTCTCCTATTTTTCTGCATTAATATCACAAAATCTCCAGTTCCTACCATCTGACTGTTGGCAAGAGAACAGATGGCAAATTTTATCCACTGTACCTCACTAAACAGAGTGTATGCCTATTAGCAGTTGGGAAATCAGCCAGATAATGTGGCCTCAAGTCTCACTGCAATGCCTCCAGAGATGAGAGGACTTTGTGGAGAGTTAGATCAGGTTGCCAAGAACCCCGTTTGAACAAGTTTTGAAAATCTCCAAAACTGGTTATGTCACAGGCCTCTCTGAGCAACCTATTCCTTACACGCTCTAATTATGAGGGATTTTTTTGTTCTTTTCAGCTATTAAGAATTTCCTTTGCTACAATTTTGACTGCTACAGTCCCAGAAGGCACATATTTTTGTTAAAAGTTTAGACCCACAGCTTTTCATAGCTTTCATGTGATCATAAAAAACATGGACAACATAGTGAAGATACCACATGGTGGTAAATAATGCTGTATCTGCAAATGAGGAGAGCTCTATGGACAATCTGACTATGATAAGTGGTTTTCAAGGGGCCTCAAAGAATCATTTCCTGTAGCTACTGCACTTTTCCTGTTTCTAAGAGATTTATTAATTAGAATCTGCCTTTCTGCATGAAATTTCTCAACCAAGAGAGTCTATCTGATTAGCACTGATCAGGCATGTGCCAGATAAAACAAATAAGCTTTACTTTGTCTTTTGCTCCCCAAAAGCTTGTGGAGTTTCTCAAATAGTTGCACATGTTGTCACGACTGCCTTCACCTCTCAGACTGTTCGATAACCTCACCCAGGGATCTGTGGCTGCAATGTCACCAAGCCACGTGCCAGCGCAATGTGACTGAAGCAAGAACACTGTTTCCTTGCTCTAGGGTCAACATGGGAAGCGTTTCACTGTACAAGAACCATCAGACTTTATAAACTGGACTACAATAGTGAAATCTTCCAAGAACTGACATCATGTAAACAGAGGACATGGACCAGAGAAGTAAGCAACAACATACAGAGGTGACTGTGGGCAGTGTAAATACAGACCAAACTCTAAAGGAAATTTCACTTCAGTTTTTTCAGTAACGAAGAATTTAGTATACTTGATCTCAGTAAACATAAGCAGTGCATTTGATACAGTACCCAGTGGCAAATCACTGTTTTTTGAATATTATTTAAAGTTTGATTATACTTCCAAAATATTTAAATAATTTTAAAGTCATCGCAGGATAAAGGATAAAGAGGACATGAACACATATGACTATAAAGGAGAAGTTTCAACAGGTTTGTTTCAAAGAAAAATTATGAAGGTGGAAAGAGAATTCATTATATAAATTGAAGTTTTGCATAATAACAGTGTTCTTCATGGACTACTATTGATGTCCTCTGTGCTTGATATCTAATGGTAGGGAGAGCTCAAGTTTGAGAACAACCTGGGTGCATATGAAATTTGCAGATAAGCCAGAGCTGGATGGTATAGCCAATACCAGTAATGGCTGCTTTATCATTCAGGAAGGATTAGATGACAGCCTAGTCTAGACAGATTGATGCAGGATCTATTTATCAAATATACAAGCGCTAACCTGGGTGCTCATTACTGATCCCAGTGGCTGTTCTGAGAAAGAGTGTGCCAAATGACAACACCTCCTTGAGCTCTGTCTCAGTGGACCCAAAAATTAATACACACAGCAGCCTCTGCTCCCCTCCATTAACAGCTGGAGTCAGTCCTCTGATGTGGGTCAAAGCCGGCTGTCATGTTCCAAATTTATTATGTGCCTTCAGCATCAAACTATGTCAACCCTGGTGAGAGAAAACCCAGGGAAAACGCCTCTATTCCCTACCTTGCTTCTTCTCAGCAGACTGGCTTCTCATTTGTTAAAACTCTGCTACAAATTAGTACCAATTCCTTCTCCTTGTTCTTCATTACAATATGAATAAAACAGTTTCCATAAAAAGAAACAGAGAAAGAAACCTCAAAGAATCAAGTCCTTTGGTAACATGCAACTCAAGCTGATTTTTTTGGCAGTTCTAGCTCTATTCTAGTCTTCCCAATCTCTTAGGTAAAAAAAGGCTTTCCCCTACATCCTTTTGCATCCTGTTTAGGAAGCAGTAAAGGCAATCTGGCCAAGACTACATAATTTGTTAACCATTTGTAGAAAATATTGGGAAACACAAAGCCTTGATTTCCAGCATATTCCACAACATGAAACAGCAGCATTCAGCAATCAAGTTATTTATAGATTTAGCCTCATTTCATAAGCACGCTTTTCCCATGAAACATTAACCCTCTGAACAGTCAGCAAACGTGACTTGTAAAGGCTGAAGTTGATGGATACAAATTGTATTTTAAGTTGTTGTATGTATGTGTATTCTGTCCCTTATCAGAAGGAAGTAAAAGCTATTTAATAATACCTAATAAAAAATAATAGCATAGCAATTACCTTTTTACAGGTGATTGGGTTTTTTAGGTGAAAGGTTATACTTGGCATATCAGAAAGAAATTAAGAGCCTCTGCTTACCGCGCTTCTATGTCCTTATTTTTGACAGCAGCGATCCATATGTACTTTTTTCCTGTTGTTACTATAACAAAGCAGCAGTCTGTTAAATATTAAACACATACATGAGTTAAGCACTCACATGCTGGGCTGCAGGAGCGTGGGCAAGTCAAATTTGAATGACACAAAGCTCTTGGTTTATGCATTTAAAAAATTGAGAGTAGCAATCCTGAAGTATGGACACACATCAAGAGCCCCGTTACCTTACACATTATACTAAATCCTGATCACATAAATGGCTTAACAGCATGGACACAGGGATCCTTCTGAATTCCACTGCTGGATCAAAAAGCACGCACATTCACATATTCAAACATTTCTCTACCTTAATCTCAGTTTAAAAATAATTGAAAATACCGAACTAAATGTTTTTTGATTCAGCTGAAACTTCTAAATAGTAACCTCGAGAACATCTTTTAGCCTGCCTGCCCATGCTGCCTTACTAAACTCATTCACCTTTATATAATACCAAACTGACATTTGCTATCACAAAATTTCCAGGGGTAAAACAGGGAGGTTGAGAATTTTATGTACAAAGCACGGAGCCAGAGAGCATATATAGCTTTGATGAGCTAGCATCCTACTTTTAAAACTTGTCACAGTGTGAAAAGGAACCCACCTCCAGTCTGCAGCAGAGTTTAGAAGGATCCTCCTGCTATCCTAAGCTTCATATGAACACTCTATTTATACCTCCACCATTAAAACAGTCAAATCTGAACATGACACTCCTTCTCTTGAGTACGAAAAAAATATTTAAAATCATTGGAGTCATAACCACAACACAACAATTTGGCCCAGATGGGCCAAATGACCACCCAGATGTGGTCATCAGATTTTATCTACCTCAAGAATATAAAATTCTGAGAAAAGCCATTTTAAACTGAAACACCCTCCAAGTTAGAGATCTCCAGAAAGAGGCAAAAATGTTCGTTGCACTTTGGTATTTAAGGTAGAGGCATTGAAGCTTCCTGTCACCCAGATCCTTGAACTCTAGCTGGCATGTCAGCGTAGGTATTGTCTGATAGAACTAACATCACCTGATTTCCGATTTCATTATAACAAGACAATCTGCAGGAACAGATGTATTTCTTGCCTAATACCCTCAAGTCAGCTGCTTTTGCCACTGAGGTAAAAGTTATGCAGAAAGGAAAACACCGAGCAGATGGGTATGTTTACTAGGGAGTGAAACTGTGTGCAGAGGCACCACTTACAATATTTCTGGGAATTGGTGTAGTCAGGAAAGGATAAAAGCATATTATAATTAATAATTGCAGCAGTCAGCTCAATCATTAATGAGATTTTCAGGCTGTGATTGGAAAAATAAGTTTTTTCCCAATTTTTTTCTTTCATAGTTAATGCTAGTGAGCTGTATAAAAATGTTAATTACAAAGCATTTTCAAACCCACTTTTTTACTGAATATTTAAGAAACATCAAGAATATATAACCATACGATATTAGACTAGGATCTAAAAATAGGTCAGACACCAAAATACAACTTTTCTTTACATACTGTAAAGAAAAGAGATGGCAACTTAGAAAGATACTCTTCCAACATTTTAGATTTCTTTTCTTTTTTAATTAAAGAAAATAAGTGTTCAGATTACCCTGAAATGGGAAAGCTTCGGTGGACACAGATGAATCACCCTAAAAAATACATTTGGCAAGTAAGTTATTACATGCTCTCAGATGAAATAAAATTATAAAATAAGAATGTTTCCCAGTTGTACGACTCTCAGTACCTAACCTGAAAAAAGACACATGGTTCCTTTCTGAAATTTTCTTCTTCAGCATTGGTCACACAGATTGTGTCCAAATTGCCAGACTGTGCAGAAGATCAGACCATGCTGGTTTGTAGTGGGACTCCATAATTAGCTGAAAAGCAACTCCCAGCTCATAATCCTGTTGTTTAAAATAGAGCAGACATATTGACCTACTGGTGTGAGTCCTAAGGCTGGCCCAGAAGCTAACCTTGTTGCAAAACCCTTGGTAAGCATTGTGCTCATATGGATAAAGGCAAGCGTAACGGAGGAGGGTAAACAACAGCCCTGCAACTGCAATTACATTTTCAGGAGGAAGCGTTGAAGAAAAAATAACTGCAAAGGGTCTGCTTTCATCTCTGTATTTCCTTACAACTAGCTTAATAGGCTTTATCCTCTCTTCCAGGCAATAGCCTTTGTTCAGTAAACCGTGGCGCTAGCGGCTCCCAGATTGCCAAGTCGTCTGTTCCTTTACCAGAAGGAAGCACCTCCTCCTTCAAACACCTGATGCAAAATTAACAAATAGCAATTCTTTTCTTTGTCAGGTACACACTTTGATTGCACACTGTACTAACTTTATGACTTCATAAACTTGTGAGCTAAGCCAATATAATAAGTAACACATGATCTAATCTCAACTGTCACTGTGATTTGATTATAACATTGTTCATTTTAAGTTGACAGTAGTTGATCCTATGTGATGTGCTTTTGTGATGTTAATATTTACCTTTCTCATTTAAAATAATAAAAAACAAAAAGCACACAAGACTAGGTTGTGCCTTCATATTTAATAGCCCTTTGCTGGTCTCACGTAACCTGAGTTAAGACGTTTAGAAACAAAGGCCTTTATTAGAGTAGGTCAATCCTTGTCAAGGAAGAAGAATGGAAAATAATGTGCACTACCATGATCAGAGGACAGGAGCATTTTACAGGAGAAGAACAGGAGAGCTTGACTTGATGAGCATAGCAAACTGAAGAATGATAGGGATGCAGCTTTCCTTCATAGTTGTCACAAATGTTGTAGAAGGACAAGAGCTAGTGATGCCTATTCTGGCAAAGACTGAATATGGTTGAAGATAATGAGCCTACTCATCCAGAGAGTGAGACTTTGGACAAGCTTAATAATAGGACAAAACTTAGAAACCTGCAAAAATGAGAGTGCTCAACAAACCAGCTGCACATTCTTACATTTCCAGTGTTTCTGAAGCACAGTTTCTGTCTAGCAATGTATTTTTCCTCTGTTGGTTGTGTCTGTGTTGTGCACCTGGTAATCTGACCTGCAATATTCACAGCCATAAATTTCCTTGCAAATACCAGAGAAATTGCGATGCTTTTTAATCAACTTGAATTAGAAATGAAAACTCTTGCTCTGCAACCAAAAAAGGGTTTCAAACTTCTCTTTTCCCAGGAAGCAGATCAAAGAGGAGAAAGGGAATATTTCCTGAATGGTCCAAGTGCAAAGTAACATGATGTAATTTATAACATCAGTGCAATTAATGAACATTCATCTTACCCTGAAGCTTGGCAGGAACTGTCAGTTGGTAAGAAACATGCAGCCAATATAATAAGTAACACATGATCTTGTTGCAGTAAATGCAACAAGTTCCTTTAAAAAGAGACAGTGTTTTGACTCATTGGTGAATTGAGATTTTTAAGAGGCAAGACCGAAATAAGAAGTGTTAGAAGTAAGATATTTTAATGTTTTCAATATAGAAGACTGACCAAAAATGCCAAACGTGCTGCCTAATTTTTGCTGTCATCAGATGAGCACTGGGAATTGTGTGATCCTGACATTTCCATATAGTTCAGTTTATCAATACGTTTCAAAAGTAAGTGCCTCTGGATACTCCCATGCGAGACATTTCCTCTGATCAAGCCCCCATAGAGAAAGACTCTCGGTTGGGACTCTCTTTGACTTCCTCCTCCCCTATACAGCCTGACCCATTTGTAACAGGTTTTGGTATAAACTTCTGTGAGCAATCTTGTATGTACCATTTCCTCAGTGAACCCTGTAGACCCTCTGGCAGTTTTTTTACTTTAGATGGATTTTGGGGTTTTTTTTTTACCATTTCCTGTGGCTGCCTGTTTTGAGGAAGTTAGTTCTAAAACCAAACTGTGTAGACCCTGATAAAAATGGGACTGTCTCAATGTTAGATAGCTGAGAGAATTTATTTTGGATGTCACCAATGATGATCCAGCATGTTTCTGTGCCAGCGCATCAGTGTAGTGGTGTGCCACATTTCCCAGACCAACCTGCTCAGACGCCTCCACAGAAATGCAGACTTCGTGGCAGTTGCTCCACTGTTACACTCCTTTCAGCTCAGCTCACCATCATCTCAGGCTCTCTTTTGCACAGTGCAGCAGCATAATCCTCACTCAGGCTTCTGCCGAAACTGCTGAGTTGTGAGAAAGAGCTGTGAGACAGTATGTCACCTAGAGCCAGACAGAGTAAGACAGACAAAAGTCACAGATGGAGATAATATTGTTGAGATGGTCACTTCCTGGAAAGGCGTAAAGCCCTAAGATAAAAACAGAATCAAGGATGTCAACTCAGCAGCTTTGAGGGTTAGCCTGTCCCATAGAAAGAGAGAGGCCCACCATCTCCTTTCTCCCTCTCCCTCCTCCCTCACTCCTAGCTCTCCTTAGCCTGGGAACTTATTAGTCCCACCTATAAAACAGATGCAAATAATGGCTTTGTGCCTTGAGGGTGTGTATATCCTGCTTGCAGAGCCTCTTTGTTTGTGCTCAGAGTTGCCACAGCCAAATGACATAGAAAAGGAGGGGAGCACCTCCAGCACGCCAAACACTCCAGCACGGAGAGCCTGCCTGATGAGATGGCTTTCTCCGAACAACAGTTCATGCTCTGCATACAAGCAAAGAAAAAACTGTTGGTGCTTTGTGACATGCACGCAGATTGCCAGAAGATGGAAAAAGCCAAATCTGTTCACTTGTAACAAAAGTTGAGGAGAAAGGGAAAAAAAACCACCAACCAAACCAAACATCTGCTGACCGCTCACAGCTATTTCTATCTGAGTATCAAGCTTTATGACCTACCAGTTTATTAGCAACACTGTCAGGAAGACGGGTCATCCTCATTGCTGGCAACACGGGACGTGGAAGCACAGCCCAGGAATCCCTCTTGTGCTCACAAGTCACAAGGTTAGACTGACAGCTGCTGTTTTGAAACATGATGCAATTTTTTAAGGAGTAGCAGTCATATTTGCCTCCTTTATCGGTAAGGTTCCTTAATTAACCTCTGTGGCTATGGAAAGTTTGTCACGTTTATCCAGAAGGCAAAAGGAAGTAGACATTGATCTTTTATGTCAGACAGACTCTTAATCAGTGCCTAAACCAACACAGACTTAACTACTTGATAATCTCTCAGTAAATTAATTTTACCTTTTCATGGCATGAGGAAATGCCAATAACCTTAGAAACGGAAGCTGAAAATAAGTCACCTGCAAAATTATATCAGTTGTCTCATATAGTAGGGGGTAAAATTCAACAACTAATGACATTTATAGTGCCATAATTTTTGCCTTCACTTTCCTCCATAGTATTATTTTGAGAAATTCTTAAATGTATGCATGTTACTTGCAGACATTAATTGCTAACAGGCAGTGTTCATCAGATTACTTCTGATTCTAAGTGACTTCACCCAGGCTGCCTCTCCCTGCCCACCTCCAGCACTTTGACCAATGTCAAATCAATGTCTCCTGACATCCTTAAGAGAGAGAACTTGAGAAAATTCTGCTCTGGGAATGATCTGGATGCTCCCTGCTATGGTAGCAATCACGCTATGTGTAGCATTATTCTTCTGAGATTGCTTGGTTTAGAACTCAGCTTTCAGAAAACACACATTAAAACAAATTAATTCTATTGCTCTTGGAATGTTATCCTCAAAGCCAGTAAACAGGTTTTGCTGCTTGAGAAACTGCTGCTATTGTTTCTTTCCTTACCTTGACCAGTGCAGCTACAGTCCCTCCCAAATCTCTGTTGCTTTGTCTCTTCTCCTAGTTTAACTCTCCTCCCTGCTCACTTTTTTCTACTTCTGTCTTCTCAGCGCCCCAGTTCTTTGAGCTGTTTTCCTGCTGACTCCTTGGCCAGCTGGGCTAGTCCCCACTTGCCGCCACCACCTTACCAGTATCATTTCCACTGCTGCAGAGAGCTGCCATATCCTGCCAGCTCCCTCAGGTGAGACTTTCCTCCTCTTTCTTCTCATGCATCCAATAAATTCCAGGAGGAAGATCAATGTAAGCATAGAAAGACAAGCTCTGTGCTGCTGCCAGAGTAGCTTTGATGGGGAAAACCCCACTCTACTTGCATGCATGGCCTCAGTCAGGCTTAGTTACTCTTTAGAGTTTGTACACACACAGTTTGATGAGGAAGAAGAAAAACTAGTTTTATCAAGTATGCACAGAACAGATTAAACACAATGAGATTTTAGGAGCTAAGATATAAGTCTGCACAGAGCACGTGCAAGGTATGATTAAGCAAAGCTTGCATGAGAACATCAAGAGGTCGATCCCTTCTGCAAGAGCTGTGACAATGCTGTACTCAAATCAGTTTTCCAAGTCTTTGGAGAGAAGCATTAAAAAACAAGACCTCATTCCTAAACTTAGTCCTTAGAGAAGGCTGTACCTTTTGATCAATGTTCCTCATCAAAATGCAGTCTGAAGCCAACGTTCGGGCTAGAAAATATGAGGCCAAACACTTATAATTTGACAAACTTACAAATTACTGAAATTCAGCTCTGATGACAAGAAGCGTGAAGCAACTTGAATAACCAGCATTACAGGCTATGATTACAATCAGCTTCCCAGTGTTTCTGGTACCTGTGCATTACTTGAACTGCTCTGGAGCCACTTCTCAGGAAAAGTTATAAAAATAATCTGGGTTTGCAGTTATTTTTACACAGCTGTTTAGAGCACTATACATTCACTTGGTAAAAGGATGTTAAATCGGCTTCACAAATATTTAATCAAGCTGCAACACAATTTAGCTTTACTTCTCTTTCTGTAGAGAGCTAATAGCTATGCCTGGTGGTTGCTGTAGTTACCCCTTACTGGAAAGGCATCCAGGTTGTTTGTCCTTTTGGGTATAAGGCTTCCTTCCTGGAGCTCCCTGTCAACTCAAACACTAACTAGCTTTTTAGAGAATAAATCTACTATCGCTGGGCCATTTCACTGGCTTTCTGAAAGGAAGGGTTTGGGTTTGGGGGGGTTCGAGAGGGGATGGTAATGTTATGTTTGGGTTATGTTAGGGTTTTAGGTTTTTGGGTGGGTTTTTTTGTTTGGTTGTTTTTTTACAGAGTACTATTATAGAGTGCAGGAATAATACCTTTGTAAAGTACATATTCAGTATAGTATATTCACTGAAATGAAAGCTTACAGACCTTATGTAATAGCAGATAGTTGTCCCTTTTATTCTTGTGTAAATTCTGGTAAAGCTAGTAGAAAACAAATCGGAAGAAATTTAAGCATGTTGTTCCTGAAAGAGCTTTCCTAAGGCTTTCCCAGAAATGCTGTGGACCTTTTTAATTTCAGCAATGACCACTCAGAGAGAGATGATTAGTTGTTATTTAGATTGTATCAAGTTTCTCCTCTTGTTGAGGCTTACTTAGATTGTTGAATATGTCTCTCAGGGTATCTGAATTAGTGTGACTGAAAATCAGCTCTCTTCTCCAACAGACAGTGGTGTTTCAGCGTGGAGGCAGCGTTTCACTGCTGTGCAGAGCCAGCCCTCTACTGCTGAAGATGTGCCAGATTTGGAAATAAAAGGGATCTTGTTCTGCTTCAACCTCAGCCTTGTCCAGCATCACACAGTGACACTTGGAGGTCTCCCAAGAATGTGTGTCGCAGGGCAGATACCAAAGGAGGGTAACGGCTGCCCAGCTTTGTGCTGTAACAAAGCTACTCCCAGGCATTCATGTTTAGGAAGTTACTACTGAATAATGAAAGGACATTTGAAAAGGCATATGTAAAAGGCACATTGTTTTACTCCATTGTTAAATTTAAGTGAAGAATATAATAGAAGGAGCAGAAGATTAAATTTACTTTAGAAGAGTACAAAGGAAAGAGGACAAGGTAAGCAGTATCTAATAGGCATGACATGCTTGTTGAGCTGTTTCAAACAGCTACTCTGCTTCACTAAGCCTAACCATACCTGTTCTTCTATGTCACTCCAGAAGCTACAATCAACATCTCTTAAGTGGGTGCCAGGGGGCTGGACCCAGCCGTGAGACTCTGGTTTCAGGGCCAAGATATTACCTTCTGCAGAAGCTTATCTGGAAATGGCTAAGATAAGTAAGTAAAATACTGATGAGGTAATAGAGCAAAAAGTGATAAAGACAGGTGCAAAAACACCTTCTGTATCAGAAATAGCATAGGCTGCAAAACACATTAGATGACAGGATAGACTTATAAATTCTTAGGTGACACAAATACAATGAATAAAGGACAAATGTTCAATGTCTTCCAATGCAAGACCTGCAGATCATGAAATGAAGCTAGTAGCAAATTGAAAAGAAGGGGATGCACTTTTTCACATAACACACAGATAAGGCATGAAATGCTTTGCTAGAGAAATGAATGTTTACATGAGTTCCAAGTGCTCTTAGAAGAATTCTTGGAATTCTTAGAAGAGAAACCCGTCAGGCACTATTAAACACAACAAAATGGGCTGCAGGTCAGGAAGACCCAAAGCAGCCTTTAACTCTGTCGTCTGGGCTGTGTCACCTGAGCTGCCCTCACAGTCCTTTGTCAGTCACTATTGTGATATCCTGCATTAACACAAAACCGCACTAGAGGAGCTTTGGGTTTTCCCAGGAATATGGCCTGTTTTCTGTCCCAGCTGCTTTGCCTGCAGGTCCATAACCTGTCAGCAGCTTTCATTGGCCATGCAGATGCTTAGTGGGTGGTGAGCAGAGCATGGTGGGGTGGAAGTTAGCTTACCTGTACTTTGAGCCCACCACATCTATAGAGGCAGAGAGCTAAGTATCGCCCTTTTACTGTGTTTATAGTAATTTGCTCAAACGTGGACTTTCACCACTAAAACATAACAGCATGAATATGCAAATAGTAAATCCCAGTCAAAAAGTAATTTAGCAATATGCCAGGTACCTTATCTCTCCTGTTCAGTTACATCGTGACTTATCACAGTTGACATTTCGGTAAGGCTGAAGTAGCAGAGCTGCATTTGAACATTCATAAGGAGAAGATGCAATACACCAGCTTTGATGTCAATTGAATGTCAGTCCCCCTCTACTCCATTCAGACTGAACTTAATTGCAGGAACTGCATTAATAGTCAACATAAGCCATCTGTTTAAACATATGTGTTTTGAAAAGAACTGCTATGTACAATAAACATACTCAATTGTAATGACTCACATATCTGCGTATGTGAAATGAAGATTTGGCAATTCCCCCCACAAAAACATTAAATTACAGGTTAAAAGCAGTTCTACATTAAATTCATTTGTTTATTTGGCAGGTCCCTTGGTCCAACAGTTTTGATGCAGGCTAGGAAGCATGTTAACTGCAGGACTGCTGAACCAAACTGTTTTCCCTCAAGATCCAGCCTGGTAAGTCAAAGCTACACCAAGAAACACCACCAGTTCACAGGATTAAGTGGCTGAGGGGCAGTCGCAAAGTGTTCTTCAAAAGATTTGACCAGGGTGCATGTGGAGGCAGGATCCTGTGTCCCAGGTGTGATGCAATGGTTAACTCCAAAGTTTCCCAAGTAAGGCTGCTGGTGCTGGCAGCCTGCCTAGGTGATGTCTGTAATCACTGTGACCCATGAATGAGATAAGCATTCCTCCTGATTATACATCGTACCTATCTTCAATCCCTGATGTTGCACTAGGGGAAGCCGTTACCCTCTCTTTTTCAGGCCAAAGCTGCTGACACACCACCCGAGCAATTATGTACCAATGCGAGAAAAGTCAGAAATACCCAACCTCCCCTTTTATCTGTCAGACTGACTCAAAAAAAAAGGCTTTCATTCCTTTGTTCTCCCTTAGTAGTAACATCTAATATGCACTTACAAGAGTGAAACAACATGTCATTAGCTATCACTTGGGAGAGTCATTTCTGTGTCAGCTTTGTTAAATTAATCACAACAATGCAGTGGTGCCTGGGCTGCTTCTTTAGCAGCATAAATTATGAATCTGCTTCCATATACACACTGAACAGGGCTGCAGAGCCTGGCTGCACACTTCCCACACGTGTACAGAATAGAATTCCATCACATTTATCCATCATGAATATGCAAAACGTTTATGGGTGTCAGCATAGAGATGCTCAGAATCTGGGGAGGGAGGGACAGGAAAAAAAAATACATGTGGTGAAGGCATGAAGTGAATCAGCAACTCCACCACCTTTCCTCACCTGGAAAGTCAGCTTGACATCAGCATAGTCTTAGTTTAGAATGTCTTTTTTTTTTTTTTTTTTGGTTTTGTGGGGTTTTTTTTTTTCTTAGGACCATATTAAATTCATGGGAGATGTAAGGAGGCATTGTTTTATTCCCTAAACTTTCCTATTGCATAGACTCTTAGTCCCAATAAGGTGCAATGCTTCATTAAATTAGGAGGTCAACAAGAGTGTTGTAAGATTTACTTTAACACGACCATTTTCCTCATTAGATGTTTTTTATTTCATATACATGACCGTGTCCTACTCAGTCATTGGATTTTGTTAATATTTATAAATATTTCTGTGACTTTAAAGCAGACATTGTATAGAGGAAACCTGTAGGACTAGAGTTTTACATGATGTGCTGTATCTCTCTCCTTTCCTTTTACATATTGTCACTCCTTTTGTAGTTTACAGAAATTCTGGTAGCACAGGCCTGTGTTAGCTTAACCACATCTATGTAGCTAACAAGCCTCCTAGCACCTATCGCTGCTCAACATATAAAAGCAACCACTACCAAGCCAAGCTACGGCAGCAGCAGGGGAGGCACACAGAACGGACTGGTTTAAGACCTTTCTCATTAGGGTCCCTGTCAAGTTCTTTATTGGCTGCAAGCATAAGAAGAGAAAAATGAATAAAACACCTCAATTTCTTACTCTGAGGGTGGTCAGACACAAGAACAGATTGCTCAGAAAGGCTCTGCATCCTCCATCCTCTGGACACCCTCAAAATCCAAGCGAACGTGGTCCTCAGCCACGTGCTGTAGCTGACCTTACTCTGAGCAAGGGGCTGAACTAGGTGATCTCTGGGTCCCTGCCAGACTCAGCTGCACTGTGATTCTGAAGCAGACAAAAAGTCATGGGACAATGCCATAACAAGGACTCATTTTCTTTGGAAAAAAAGGAGATCTTATCAAGAAAAACTGAACTATGAATGGTACTCAGTCTTCAAATATTATTTGTTTACAACACTAACACTGAGTGGAAATACAAATAAGTGGAGCAGATTAGCTTCATACTGATACTCTAGTCTCACGTTTTCATTTTCAGTTTTCCTTCCAGTAACGTGCCTGAGAGAATGCTGCATTTTGACCTCTAAAAAGGTCCCACAGATTAAATATCCCTTTGTTTCCCTTAGTGTTCTCACAGTTCTCAAGTGTTCTGCTCCCATGGACTGTTCAACATTCAAGTGTCATCTTCTGTACCCACTTAGTAACTTCCAAGAGTGCAAATCAGCCTTGCTGACTGGACATGTCCCTTATCCTAAAACCTGCATCCAGTCCCATACCTGAGGCCTCATGCATTCCTAGTCACCTTTAAAGACAATGGCTAAAGGAAGCCACATGCATTTTTACAAAAATACAGAAACATCCTAGGTGATTCACATACCTCTTTGTCTACATTTCCTAGATGTGCCCAGATGTGTGTTTTCTTTCCAACAGAAATATTTAGGGCAAGACTTAGCAAACTCACTACTGGATTACATTTGTGCTTAAGTTTTATACAAAAATGTTCAGCCTTCCTAGTGGGTTAGAAATAACTCACAGTTTTAACAATTTTTCGTGCTAATGGTTTTGTTTCTGAGCTTTCTAGATGAAGTACACATCCCAGCAAAGCTTTCTGCTACAAAAGCATCTGAGTTAATAAGTAATGAAGCTGCAGAATAGCTTAAGAACTATTTTGCTGAACGGAAATTAGAACTTTTTGTTCTAAAAATAAAAGTGCAAAACGATTGCTTAGGGACATTGCATCCTCTGTCAGAGCACAGGGGTGATTGCCCTGCATGAGGAGACGTTTCTGGAGCCAGCTGCACCTACTTGGATATTTTCCTTTGCAGCAGTCCACTTGATAACACCTCAGTTCCCAATCTAGTCGCCCTCAACGAGGGATGGAGCACACGTGGCAGACAGACATTTAGCCCTGGATGTGCCAAGTACTTTGTTGACTTAGTTGACAACACAATTGGCTATTGCTCCTCAGCTCTTTCATAGGTAAAAGACAACTCTTATTCTGGACAAGGGGAGAGGGAAAAGGTGTTTACCTGGAAACCTGGTTATTATGAAGCACAATTCAAGTTCTGGTGTATATACACCCTTTTCTCAGTAATCCCGCCGCATGCAGCTTCTCGGAAACTAATGCTGTTTCCTAACTCTAACCTTAGCCAGACTTATACCTGTACTGTTAGAGAAAATTAATTTCAAAAAGCCAGTTAACACAATTCACACTCATTCGGGAATTCACAGCATTTCACAGGTACAAACAGGACCAACAGAGCCACTGGGCAAACTTGCAGTGTATCAGAGCCTTGTAAATGCAAACTTACAGCAAGATTATATTTTGCTCTAACCTTGTTTTGAGAGCCGAGTTACTTAGGCCTCATGTTTGGGAAAAATTCAAGACATAAATCTTGCAGGTGGCACCTTCTGAGCCCCTCAGAAAGGAACACTGCCTGCTGGAGGTGGCATCCACTTCAGCCAGCCCTGAGAGCACACAAGGGGTGCAAGTCACGAGGATCACTCACTTGTGGCATCCAACTTGCACAGATGAGCTACTCAGAAAAAGCAACTCTTACGCACAGGAATAACCCAAGAGATCACTTAACACCTACCAAGTATTATTACCATGGATTTGGGGCTACAGCCCACCGAGGAGCAGGGTATATCTCCATGCCTATTGCTGCTTCACACTGTTTGCATCTTCAGATCTCTCCCTGTCCTGTTCCCGGCAAAATATGAACTCAAAGCCTGTTTACCTGTTTCAAAATGTGAGACGGTGAATACCAAGGACAGAGCTGGGCTAACCAAGCTTAGATCACACCTCTGAAAAGCCTCATCTGTGATTTGAGACAACAGTTCTTATCTGTTAAAAATCAGGCTTAACTCTCTTTCTTCCCCTACAGAGCAAGTGCTCCAAGGCTGCACAGCGGAATTACAGGCTTTTATCAGCTTTGACACTTCAGACAAGCTAATTAGGGGTGTGAAACTCAGCATTTACTCCAGCTGCTTTTTCATCATGGGTGGCATTGCTTTTACCAGCACTCAGCATGAGTTATTTGCCCCTAATAAGCTTTACTAGGTGATTTCCCCGCTACCACCACCCTGATTTCAACTCCAAGATCAGTCTCAGCTTCAGCACAGCAGTCCCTCCAGGCTGGGCAGCAGGCAATGCTGAGCTTGTCTTCAACACCAAAGCTTTGTCGCTGTTTAAGTAAATGCAGGAAGAGTGCCGGGGCCTCCAGCAAAGCTGTAGCTCTGGCATGCAGCACTGCCAAAGCCAGATGTGGCCAGTACCCAGCTCCTTCTCCAAATGTAATGGTTGGGATCCCAGCAGAAAGTAATTCTGGCAGATACAGCTCTGCTATGGGCACTGGGCCACCAGAAAGGGTCAAGTAACATGTGCTTACAACCAGGGGATCTTCTAGAACCACAATTACATTAATTAAATACTCTGACCAGCAGGTCCAGGGAAATTATTCTCCCTCTGTACTCAGCACTGGTGAGACCACTCCTTGAATACTGTGTTCAGTTCTGGGCCCCTCACCATAAGAAGGATGTTGAGGCTCTGGGGCAAGTCCAGAGAAGAGCAACGAAGCTGGTGAAGGGGCTGGAGAGGAGGCCTTATGAGGAACGGCTGAGAGAGCTGGGGGTGTTTATCCTGGAGAAGAGGAGGCTGAGAGGAGACCTCATTGCTCTCTACAACTACCTGAAAGGAGGTTGTAGAGAGGAGGGAGCTGGGCTCTTCTCCTAAGTGCCAGGGGGCAGGACAAGAGGGAATGGCCTCAAGCTCCACCAGGGGAGATTTAGGCTAGACATCAGGAGGAAGTTTTTCACAGAAAGGGTCATTGGGCATTAGAACAGGCTGCCCAGGGAGGTGGTTGAGTCACCTTCCCTGGAGGTGTTTAAGGGAAGGGTCGACGAGGTGCTGAGGGACATGGTTTAGTGTTTGATAGGAATGGTTGGACTCGATGATCTGGTGGGTCTCTTCCAACCTGGTGATTCTGTGATTCTATGACAAACTTAAGCTGGCTCTGGTGTTTCAAGACAGTGTCTGCTGTTGCTATTATATTTGTTCACAAAATAAGCATCTTTAACATAAGCCTCTTATCTAAGTGCTTTTGTCAGTGAATCTCTCACCTATTATGTCAAGGCAGGGAAGAGCTCTTCCTTAGGCCACTGAGGAGCACAGTGAGACGCAGTCACATGAAATCCTCAGTGTGTAGGGATGCAAGCACTGGCTAATGAAACTTGTGTGACCACCAATACTTCACAGCAACAGTTTAACACTATGGACTGTGACCTGCTTCCCTGTATGTGGCTCTTTGGCACAGCAATGCAATGAAGACCCAGAATTTGGCTGGTCCTCTCACCAAAAAGAAACAACTGTAAGGTTTTCAAGCCAACTTTCTCACCTTCTGCTCCTTCAAATGCTTCCTGGCTTTGCACTGAAGAGACTGAGAAATGCAATCATTAATAGGAAGGAAGCAAGCTGGAAAATGTTGTTCAGTCCTTTCCTGTCTAGTACAGGCGATGCTTGACAAGGTCAGGTTCTCACTGTACCACTCAGCGTAGCTAATTTTGCAGCATTACAACCTTTATAGCCAGGAACAGAAAAGTCAAAGCAGAAGAAGTAACAAAATCAGAAGACAGAGGTGTCTGGTCAACAGTGGAGGTATCTATGCACAAGATGCTGTTAATTCTTTTCCCTCCTGTTTGTTGTCGCCTTCTGCTCATCTCTTGGACTGTGCACAATTCCTGCTGCCTCACTCCAGTTGCCATATACCACCAGCAACCTGGGCTGTGACCATTTCTGTTCCTGACAGGCGCAGAAAAATACTGGAAGCTCTTTCCTTCTCACAAAGATCCCCTAAATGCAAAACACCAGCAGCATAAATCCTGGGACTTGCTTAGCAGTCCTGACGGAGGCACAACAGGCCAATATACAGAATATAGCACCTGAGGGCTGGGTTTGGGCTTCTCCAGTTCTGTCCCTCCTGCCACCTGTGTTTGAGATCCACCACCTTGGCTAACAGTGGGTTGGTTCTCAGACACCCTGTGATATTAAACTTCATTTTACCTCTGCTATGAGGACACGTTGCTCAGGATAATTTTAATCTTTTCTTCTAAGACGCTATCAGTAATGATATTAGAGTACATTTCAGTGACAGTCATCAGCATTAAGTCTGTACTAAAATGCCATCTCATTTAAATATGCAGATTACTCTTAGATGCATTTTTTTGTTCAGACCACATAGTAATGGAAAACAGTGTCTAATTGTGCCATTCATTTTGTATACGTCAGGTGACTGTTTGTTTTAATCAAACATCCTGCTGCAAACAGCTATCAATACCACGACTATACCTTTCCTACCATGCGTTTTGCAGATTTATACTTTCTAGCTGTTCTTTCCTCAGTTCTCAGGGGAAACTAAAAGTTACCTGTGGCAATTAATAGGTAGAGTAAAAAGTAGAAGAATTATTGTCCATGAGACCCCGTCATGTGTTCAGGCTCTCACCAAGCCACGGGAACAGGAGAAGCAGCCTCCTCAGAGAGCCCCTCGGAGCAGACACCTGGAGGCGGCACAGATGCTGTTTGCAGCAGGGCCTCTCCAGACCCAGTCTGAGAAACGGGAACAGCTTAGAACGAGTGGTGCAATAAATGGAATTTGATATTGCAGACTAATCCTCCGTGTACACGTCTGTCCTGCCTGGTTTTTTAGGTCATAGATATTTGTTTCTCTTGGTATTATTCCTGAACTGTTATAGGAATTGGATTTTACTCTACCATACTTCAGTGGATTGCACCACAAGCTGTATTTGAGTATAACCTGCATGGATTTATGGCAAGAAAAACACAAGACTTGCTTTACAGTAGTATTTGTGCAGGATATAAGAGGCATTCTTAAAATAACTGTGTTGGAAAAGGCCACAGCAAGTAGTACTTCGAGTGCAGCTGAAACAAATAATATTTGCTTAGCAAAACGTGAGTCTAGGATCTTGGCAGAAGGACCTTCTTTTCCTTAAACAATGGTCAGGGTTGGTTTTTTTTTTTCCAAATGAAATTAAGAGATTATTTTTGAACTACTGAGCACCACTGACCACAGCTGACCAGACTACCCCAAACAGGGTCTGGCCTGAGAGAGTCCTTTACACTACTACCATATTCTCATGCTCTCTGCAAAGTTCAGAAAACTTCTGAAGAGACAGTTCCTTAAGTCTGAACAGCTGTTTGCTAATGCCAGGAGGTGGATTTTCTTCATGCTGTCGACTGCCGCATAAGCATTGAGGCATCATGAGTTTTTCCATGCTGAAGTATCCAGTTGCCTCCTTGTTTGCTTATGCAGGTGTTTTACGTAATAGCCCCAGCAGGGCTGACGCCTTTGGAAAGCGGCTGCAGCACAGGCAGCGCTGGAGTTCACCACTAACCACTTAGCTGACCTCTAGGAGCTCAACAAAATATGTCCTACGCCCTCTAATGTTCAAGCAAATGGAAGTGTTCGAATTGTAGCACATCTTTTGCATTGCTGAGGGGAACAAAACCTGAGAAGCAACACCCCAAAGCTCAAAAGGGATCAAATACCCCAAAAGGTAAAAATACACACTAAAATGAGGGATAGGGGCATCAAACCGTTTTCTACCTAGTGTTACAGTCATACTTAGTCCTGAGCCTGACTGATGCAGATGAATCCAAAGTTCTTATATTAAAGAAGAAAATTACCAAGAAAAACATAAAGTTAGGTTATTTACCAGAGAATAACAGATGAAGTCCAGCTGTCCTTTCTAGGCTTAAACTCTACCTTCAAATCAGGTCTGCAAGTCTGCTGCCGCTTTCAGCTGAAGGAACCGGGTACCTTCTACCAGGCCAACCTGTCACCAAACCTGGGTAAAGAGGCTTCCTCAGAAATAAGTCATTGTCTAAATAACCTTAAAGACAATTCATGTTTCGTTCAACCAACCAAAGATGCAGCCTTTGTCTCTTTAAACACCTGGCTAGATGAGCCCAGCTGGAAACTTATTTCCCCATGGCAGGAAGGGAGGAATTTCTTCAAGGACTTATCTCTTTCCCTGCCTGATGAAGGATGAGACTTTACGAGGACTTTTCTGTTATGCCAGTAACTGCACTGCGTTCTTTAGCCTGCAAGAGGAGAAAGCTCAGGGAAGATTTCATTGATGTGTATGGAAATCTGATGGGAATGAACAAAGAGGGTGGAGCCAGGCTCTTCTCAAGGGTATCCAGTGACAGGACAAGATGCAAGGAGGGCAAAATATAACAAGTAAAATCCCACTAAAGCAGAAAGAGAAACTTTTTTACTGTTAGGGTGGTAAAATGCTGGAGTAGGGTTCCCAATCAGATTGTGGAGTTTCCACCCTCGGAAGCACCCTAAACCCAACTGGACATGGTCCTGGGCAACCTGCTGGGGCTGACCCCACGTTCAGCAGCTGTCAGGAGACATGATCTTTATAGGCCACTTCCCACCTCAACCGCTCCATCGTTCAGAGTCCCTGCAGTACAGCTCTGTCCTGGCACGTGGATACCCACTGTAGGGGGTGGTTGGTGAGCCTCTGAACTGTTCTCTTCTGTGTTATCTCAGCCTCTTTCTCCAGGTGGGAATGGATACCTGTGAGGAGGCTTCCTGTCCCCACAACTAAAAATGTGGTGGTGTGCGAGTGATGAGCCTGAAGAGGGAGCCTCTGCCTTCCTTCAGGAGCCCCCATTCAATGACCAACTAAATAGGCCTATTTTTTTCACCATTATTGATTTTCCCCTGAAGTTACATTTTTGCATCTCATTTCTCTCCCCTTCCTTTACGTGCCCTTGCTGTCAGTTCACCCACATCCAAGGATGCAAGTGTCTGTACATCAGCTCCAGCCGAGCAGTGTGTCAGTACATTCAATTCTTTTATTTAGCACAAAGGGATTACTATTCGCTCTGATTTTAATCAGCTTCTAGGAACATTCCCAGCCATTCTCCTGGGCAAGTTGTCCTTTGTATGAGGATTCTGCTTTCAGAAGCGTCTCGCGTGAGCTGGATCAAGGGTGGGCAGTGGGCATTTATGAGCACTCGTGGGCACAGTTAACATCCTTCCTGAAGTTAAGTCTGAAACAGAACCAAGCGACTCAGCGGCCAGGCCATACCAGACCCTCCCAGCAACAGTCCCACAAGTTGCAGGCAGTTCTACTCTGGCCAGAACAGGACAAGGGGAGAAGCTGCTAGAAATAATTTTGAACAAGTTTTAAAGCTATAGATTTGACACAAGCAAGGCCCTGGTTTTACAGCCTAGCAGGGAACACGGAAGAAAACCTTCCTGTTCTGTGCCCCATGCCAGTGTGGCTTGCTTCTCCATTAAGGCTTATCTCCCTTTCACATAATGAAGCCTGCAACTTAATCAAGTGAGGCAGCAGCAGGCCTGGGCTTTCAAGACAAAGATTCTGTCTCCTTCCACTTCTGCAGCTTCTAAGGGTTTATCCATCTCGCCTAGCCCTGAGGCCACCTCAGCAGAAAACAGAAAGGGGAAGGTGGCCTCATGCACGCAGAGCTCTGCACTGTTGTGTTTCTCGTGGCATTGAAGCAAGTGCCTCAGCCACTCAGTGTCTGCTGGTACAGGACAGAGAAAGATCACCCTAATTTGATCACAATGACTTGAACGAGGTGTGCAGCAAGTCATTAGCTGAAGCAGGAATTCAACCTAGAGTCCCAAAACTATCCCCTGCTCTTGCCCTACTGGTAAGTTATCCTACCTGCTCCAGTTTGAGAAAGGATGGGAGAGTTGAATCACCTAGTGCTACAGCTCCAGGGTACATTCCTGACCAAAACACAATGAGCTGACAACTCCCCCTGCCAACTCTGAAATCAGCCGCAGAAAGGAAGCCTAAACAGAGATGCTCCCTGTGCTGCAGCAGCCACCAGCTCCAAAGCGATTCCAGGCAGGAGCCACCTCACCGTTCAGTGTTGACGGTGCACACTGGGGCTGTGGAGACAAAGAGAGCCCTCTCTGCACTGGCTTTTAGCTGCTGCTCAGAAGTTTATTTTATTACCTTCAACACCGGGTTACACCTGTTTTGAGAGTCTAAATCATCCACCCCCATTGTTGGGAAATGGCAGCTCCTCAAATAAACCACGTACTTCTATCATCACCTCCTGAACACAGGACACATTAAGATGTTTGTTTCTGTAAATACGAGCACTGTCAAAATGGCCTGTTTCACTGACGTAGTGCCTGGGAGCTGCAGCAGAGTTCAGAGCCTACTGTGTGCACATGCTGTTTACCTGCTTCAGGACCAGAGGGAATGAAAAACAACACTTCCATGCCCCGTAAGCCATAAAAAAAAGAACAGCTTTCACTCGGTAACTCCCTAATCCTTTATCCTAAAGGAAAAACTAGCCCTTCTGCCCTTCTCTCCTACTCAACAGGTAGAAGATCTCCTCCACAGCCACCTTTAAACAGCAAATAACCCATGGAGGTTGAGATGTTAAGTAGAAAAATACGGCACAACAAACAGCATGAGAGTGATACCAAACAACACTGTGCTTAGAGTAGTTTTTAAAAAAGGGAAGGAAAATCAACCCAAAACTTTATTTAGAAGAAAACTCCCAGAAAACAAAACTAGTCTGAATGAAGTGTTACACCGACAACATACTTATTAAAGACAGTTCTCGCTCTCCCAAAGTGTAATCTCGTTTCATACTGCACCCTTTATTCATTGCTTTCATCCTTACAGAGAGGCTGCAAAGCTCTTCTTCTGCGATGCCATCGAAGAAGAAGTCCTCATTGAAGATGGGGTTTCTGCTTCGCTTTATAACGGTGCTCCTCTGCTTCTGCGTTTTCCCCGGCACCAGGGAGAAGGTGATGCAGCAGTTTATGTTTTTGGGCTCGACGGAGTCATCGTACAAACCCTCTGCACTGATGAGGCGGATGCGCAGCCTCTCGTTCTCCGAGCAGTACTCGGCCGACAGCCTCAGCAGGCCCCCCTTGTCCATCAGCACAGCGCTCTCTCCCACCAGCCTCTCCCTGCTGCAGGCCAGCTCCAGGGGAAAGATGGGAGAGCAGGACAAGCTAAAGCTCCTCGTGGCGAGCAGCCCCTCGGAGGCCCGTCTGACGGCACCGGGGCTGTTGTCGGTGGAGCTGCTCTCCTCCGTAGAGAGAGAATGGTTCCTGGCCGCGCCGGCTTTGCTCCTGCCTTTCAGCGCTCGGCACAGCAATCCCTCCTGACTCCGCGTTTTGCCGAGGGAGCGGGATCGGGGAGGCGATCTGCTGAGCAGAGGGGAACTGAAAGGAGAGGAGTCGCTGGAGGAGGCGGTGTCGCTGTCGCAGGCGGCCTGTCTCTGCAGACAGGGGTGCCTGGCGGGCAGCCTCACCGAGGCGAAGGCGATGGCGATGGGATTAGACGCGCTCCCTTTGCCGCTGAACGTGTCGGCTCTGGATCGAGACGGCATCGGGCCGGGCGGAGCGGCCCGCGAGTCGCCGTGGAAGAGAGACTCCTTCCTGCGGGTGTGAGGGCTCTCCAGCAACGTGCAGAAGCCGTAAGAAGTGGGGGCTCTGAGGAAGTGAGGCAGCGACAGAGCCGCTTGGGACCGGGGGTCCGAGTTGGTGCTCTCTTCCTCCAGGGCCGGGATCTCTTCGGCGCTTTCCACCTGAATGAGATGCGGCGAAGAGGAGCCGAGGCCGCGGGCGGAAGGATTCGCGTCCGCGTCCTCCAAACCGCGGTCCCGGTAGGAGCCGGGACCCTTGGGAGGGCCAGAGCCGCCGAGCCGGGGGGGGATGCAGAATTCGGGGATTCTGTCGGGGGTGAGCACGTTAGGGAAAGCGGCAGCCCCCAGGGCGGCCTTCTCGGTCAGTTTTTGGCCGGGGGGCAGCCCCGGGAAGGACGAGCTAGGGAGTTTTCCGTTTTCCTGGGACGCTCTGATCTTCTCCAAGAGCCACATGGCCGTAGCCGGGCAGGAGGTCCTCGGAGGGGAGGAGTTCCAAGTACGAACGCACCTGTAGATAACAGAGATGCAGAGGGACGTGAACAGCCGCCTCGGACACCTCAGGGCCAGGCAGGACACGGAGGATGCTGCTGGGGGTCGGACCCGCACGAGCCCCGAGGCTTCAGTCCAGCCCCTGCCCCTCGCTGTCCCCTTACCCCGGTCAAACAGATTTCACTGAAGGCATTAAACAGCAGAGACTTCGACGAAAACGTTGCCAAAGCCCACGGGATGCCCCTCGGCAGAGGACGTACCTGACGCCTCTGAGCCGCTCGTCGCTGCGGCGGCTCCCGCTTCCCCAGAGAAAACTCAGCGGCTGCAGCGGGAGCGGCCCTTAAATACCTGCCCAGCACCGCCCAGGGACGCACCGGGGAGGGGAGGGCAAAGGACAGGAGGGGAGGGAGAGGCTGCCAGGTGGAAGGAGGGAGGGACGGCGGGAGAGGAGACTGCCGGAGCCAGGGAAGGATGCAGAGAGGCACGAAAGGAGGCTGAGAAGAAGGGGCTGCGGGGCCGGAGGAGGCAGGGCTGGAGCTCCTGCCGCAGCCCCGAGCTGCCTCCAGCGCCTTTCGGGTGACAACCTCCGGCCGGAGGCTTCCCGAGCTGCTGCGAGATCAACTAACCAACCCAGGACAAAAGCGGGATTGTCCCGCTGCTCCTTTTCTTCGCGGGGTCCTGGCCCGTTTCCAGCATTAGAGCAGTAGAAACTGTGGTTTTTCCAAGCTCATTTGAAAAGAGCTTTGCTGCTTTTCTGCATCTGAATATGTGTCCGTCCCCCCCGCTCCGCCCCAATCCTCATTATCCAGGCACAACATCAGCCCCCGAGCCCTGACCCAGCGCCCTAGCACAGAATCCTAGAATCACAGAATCACCAGGTTGGAAGAGACCCACCGGATCATCCAGTCCAACCATTCCCACCAATCACTAACCCATGTTCCTCAGCACCTCGTCCACCCGCCCCTTAAATCCCCCCAGGGAAGGTGACTCAACCCCTCCCTGGGCAGCCTGTTCTAGTGCCCAGTGACCCTTTCTGTGAAGAATTTTTTCCTAATGTCCAGCCTAAACCTCCCCTGGTGGAGCTTGAGGCCATAAATCGCTGATATCGAGCAACAACAGAAACACGAATGCAGATGCAGTGAGAAGCCAGACAGGGCAGCAAATGCTCTGGTGAGCCTTGAAATGGGTATGTCCAAAGCATGGGCACACGTGATGCTCAACAGACCCTGCACAGAACCACGAAGGTCCTCGCCACAGTCCCACAGCGCCCCAGGACTCGAATGGACCCCACAAACTCTGTAATTATCCTGCAAGCTGCAAACAGCGCTCTTACCTGCAGAGCCGGGAGGGCTTGCCAAACAGGTTGGCTAAGTGCTCCGTTGAAGCTCTATTCCTGTAACCCAGGGACAATAGACAACTCATTTTCTGACTTCCCCACTGAGGAGCTAAAGTTCATGTTTGCTGAGTGCTCGCAATAGACAAGACACGCTCAGCGAAAACAAATCAGGTGGGTTGCAGGGAACATTCTGAACCTGTTGAAAGTTCTAGCTGGGAACTGGGTGTGAGCCTTGCTTCTCTCTCACGCATTTACCTGCTCTGTCATAATAATCCCCTAGCAATTCAAAACAGAGAAAACCGCTTGGTGAAAACGTCCGGGACACCCCAAGCGCCCTAGCAACATTTCAGTCGTCAGTGCTTTTACAGTTTCCTTAAACAGATTTACTTGCTGTGGGTGTGATTCGAATAATCTCCAGTCTCATTTAGAGACTTTCAGAGAGGGTTTGCATGAGCAAACTACTCAGCAACTGAGACTTTTCGGCAGCATCATAAAAGGATCCGCCGGAGACACTGAGATGCTCCTTTAGGAGGCAGAATGCACCTGGCCAGACCAGGCAATGCAGAACAGCACATTGAGTGTTGTGTGCCATAGAGTCATAGAACAACCAGGCTGGAAGGGACCCATCGGATCTTCTAGTCCAACCATTTCTATCAAACACTAAACCAAGTCCCTCAAGACCTCATCCACCCGTGCCTTAAACACCTCCAGGGAAGGGGACTCAACCCCCTCCCTGGGCAGCCTTTTCCAATGCCCAATGACCCTCTCTGTGAAAAACTTCCTCCTAATCTCCAGCCTAAATCTCCCCTGGCGGAGTTTGAGGCCATTCCCTCTTGTCCTGTCCCCTGTCACTAGGGAGAAGAGGCCAGCTCCCTCCTCTCTACAACCTCCTTTCAGGTAGTTGTAGAGAGCAATGAGGTCTCCTCTCAGCCTCCTCTTCTCCAGGCTAAACAACCCCAGCTCTCTCAGCCATGTAGCTTCCAACAGTAAGTGAGCTTCACTACAAGCTACATGCCTCTCCTTTTATACCAAAGAAATATTTGGTTCTCAAAATGGAGAAAAAAATTAAGAAAACTGAGCTTTTTAAGGAAACCTTATTACCTCTAGGAACGGTTCAGAGGAGTAGTTTCGAGACGGCAATCACAGCAATTAGCCTCAGGTCCACACCTAGCATCAGGCAGCGAGGAAATAACGCAGTTGTACTGTTTGAGGTACTTAATTTCTGTTTGGTCTCTTTAGGCTTCCTCTGCAGCTCGAGCAGAGCTTGGGTTTTCCAGAGGGCGATTGGGAGTCTCCTGATCTCAGCTGCCTCTCCCCCTAGCGACCGCAGAGAGCGAGCAGGCGCCTGGCGCTTGGGTGGTTTCCTCCCAGCCCTAATAAAGCCTCAGAGCCCTTGAACAGATGCTGATGTGCTGGGAGTTCAGCAGCACTTAAGTACTCGTGCATCCCCTGTGGAAACAGGCACTCAAATGTATGATTAGCTGGTTAGCTTCCTGTGTTCAAAATGGTTTCTCTTTCCTTGATTAGCTTGGGAGCATAATTAAAACACGCTGCCAACAAGGCTTCCTGTTGCTATTAAAGAAAATGTGTCTGCAATAAACCACTTCTAAAGCGGAAGGGATATAATTTGTGGCAAGGCTTTATTTCAACTCCCGTACCAAATAACAGGTGAAACCCAGGGGCTGGAAAAGCTGTGACAAAAGAAAATCGCCTACCTGCGCAACACAGGGGGAAGTCTAGATTTTCCCTTGACATGTTGCACCGATTTTATTTTTCCAGGGTTGTTTTCATTACACTTGGCATAGTGACCCAGCTGAGGAAACACCCAACTGTCCTCCTGCCACCTTCCTTCTGGCCAGAGACGTTATTACCCTTGATACTACCTTGAACATGCAAAATTTCCACAGCTTTCTGGGAGAATAAATAGCCTTTTCAAGTTTTATTTTCATAAAGAAAGCAGCAGGAATTCAGCCATAGGGTGTTTTTAAAAAAACCAAACAAAGCAACCAACCTCAAGCAGCTGAGAGGCACCAGGACTTTTCTTTCATTAGCTATTGGTGTCATAGAAAATTTATAGCACACGGTCAAAATGACAGGAATGAACCAAAGATCACAGGTATCTTTTAGCAGCCTGGTCACCACTTCTGGACTAAATCAAGTTATTCTGTGTCACTCATCCAGGACTAAGAAGTAGTCACAGAGGTTCAGCAAATCTAATCTGAAAGCTTTTATCTGTCTTGTTTTGTACCATAGAGTAGCTTCTATTTCACCTCATCACCAAAGGCAAATTTCTGGTCAGGTTTATGAGAAGTGCCCGAGCTCCTTTAAGTGAGCAACTGAAAGAAGAGATGCCTGAGTGCAAGTGCACAGGAGTGGCACAGCCCTTCAGGCACTTGGGGATGCAAAATACCTCAAGTACCTTGTGTCAGAGCAGTATGAACTGTAAAAATCTAAAGGCATGAACTGAAGAATTAATTCTGTCTAGTGTGTTACATGCTCCTGGGAGGAGAAGCTGACATTCACCATGCAAAATCCAAGAAGGTTACGCTGCTCCTAATTCCACTGTCATCAAAGTCCACAAAAGCATCTCTCAGTCTGAAGTACAGGACCACACACGGATCCAGCTGCAGTTGGATTTAAATGCCTTTCCAGACTTACAATGAAAATTCACCCTATTGCTGAGGAGTAGATGAGCTGCTCCATTTTCTGTCACACATTTTAACATGGAAGTAGAGTCTAACTTTCACTAACAGAAATTCCCATGCTCAGCTGTGTAAAGGAGCCCTCTAAGCAGGCATTAATATGTATAAAGTTGGGAGGAGAGGGATAATAGCTCTAATGAAAAGGGGAATTAAGTCTTTCTTGTATTTTCTGTGTTCAAGCAACCTACCAGTAATGAGTAACATCCCTTCTGAAACCGCTCATCTCCTTTAAAGCTTAAAGGGAGTCACATGGGAAACATTTCATTCCATTCTCTCAAACACAAATAACAGTTTGTCTATGAACATTCACCAGTAATATAAACTCACCAGCAATATAAATTTCTGATTAGCCTAATTCCTTGTTTCCTACCCAATCAGCTTGTTTGCTTACATTGCTGGTAGTGTAGGAGAGATCATTTAGTACTGATTTTACCTTGAGTGATACAAAATGCTCAATGCCTCCTGCCAAAATAAACCTACTTCACTTTTCGATAGTAATTCTGAACATCCACCAGAGATATTTTGCCTAGATTTTATTCTACTTGTGAAGCACAAAACCTGATATACTATTTTATTGGGGAAGTTTAGTATCTATAACCATCATTTAAAAGGGAGAGTGCATTCTTGGCATAGAGCTAATTCTGCTGTAAAAAAGGAGCTGGTCACAAAGAAAAGCAGAATGGATTTCCTAGCACCATCAGAGGGTTCAACATACACCCGGTTAGCCTGGGCAGTTTAGGTAAGCTGATGAATGGTTCCTAAAGCAGGCCGGAACTGGTTTGAGAAAAGGAAGAAAATAGAAGAGAGGGAGATTAGTTAGTTGAATTAAGTACGATAGGCAGAATGATTCTGCTTGCTTCTGGAAAATAAAGGAGGACTGGGCTCTGTTGCACCAATTAATTAGGTAGGAATTAAGAGGAATGTGTGACACTCAGTCAAGGCCTGGCAAATGGCTGCCCTGTCAATGAGCTCCTGTGATGAAATCCTGAACTTCAAAAGGGAAAAGGACCGAAGGACTCAAAAGGCAACTGTTGGTGCCCCTGTACCTGTGGAGCCACCACTCTGGAGGGGACACAGTCCTGGCTTTACGCTTCTCCGCAGAAGGAATATGTTTCAAGAATACATTTCAAAATACATTTACATCCATCTCAGAAAGTCAAATTTGAGAAAAACTATGGGTCTATGTTCCAGGGGGTTTTTGTCATTATATATTTCTTTATTCCTCAAAAGAAGATTCTGTGAGTCAGCAAATGGACATTAACTGCTACTTAGTTACCCAGACACACAGGGAAAAGTCCCTCCCCAAGGACTGCGTATCAGAAACACTCTTAAATAAAGAGAAAGGAGACGCGCACTAATGCACCTGAAATGCCTGCTCTCAGGGCTTTCTAGCTGGTTGTATTGCTTCCTGCAGGTAGAGCGCTTAAGAAGCTTAAAGGCATGAGATGACTTTGCTGTGGCGAAGCAGCAACCTGCTAGTCCCAACGAGGCTCATGAGAATTAAGAGGCAGGAAGCCAAGAACATTTCAGAAAGGATAACTCACCTTATGAGAACATGCTAGAGCTTGATTCAGAGCATTTAACAGTTTAAAAACAGGCGTGCGGGCAGACGTCACTTCCCTTTATTTCCCACACCTCGGGCTACAAAGACTGAGGTGTCACTGAAGGAGATTTTCCAGGCTGAGCCCTGACAATAACACAGGCAGTTGCCTGAAGGCCACGCTCTGTCACACTGGGATGATTTGCTCAAGCCCATGAGCATAATGCAACTCCAAGTGTGTGCGGGTTCACCATGTTCCTCCCGTATTCCCAGTCTAGTGTTCGGAACAGTGTTCCAAGCTTTTCTCTGCCATTTAATAAAACAGGGGCTCCTGTGGCCCTGAGCCTGCAAAACTTCATAGAGGTGATCTGTGATTAACTCCCTTATCTCAGAGCTCCTTATGCCCAAAGGCTATTTGGAGAACAAAAGTAATTTGGAATATCAGTGGTGGAGGCTTCAGGCAACTTTGGGAAAAGCCTCAGGATTTTGTGGAGATGCTACTTGGGGAACAGAGAGAAAGGATGAAAGTGGCACTTTTGTTATAAGGAGGAAATTAATTGTCTGAAATGTCATTTAAAAGAAAATTAGAAGAAAAGCCATGGGATATAGTAATTATACCTTGGGATAAAGAAGCAGCTTTGGAGGATTTTGTGGCTCTCCCTCACAGCATTAAATATCTGCCATTAATGGTTTACAACCAGAGAATTGCAGCAAACTAGGTTAAAAGTGCTGGGAGAACAACAGCAGCTCAGAGCAGCGAGCAGGAAGAGTGCGAGAAAGGCAAAACTCATTCCAAGTCAGGGAATCCATAGGCATAAGAAAACAAACACTTTAACTACTGCTCCCAAACACAAAGAGTTGAAACATATGGCCAGATATTACTATATAAAGAAAAACAATTTGAAGTTATTTTAGTCACACACACATTCCCACTGTGAAAAGGAGAAATGGGCTCATGTAACCATAACAGATTCTCTGGCACTTTGTAAAAATTGTTCCATGCTGAGGAGCCTTGCTTAAGTGGGGAGGACAAAATTAAAACCTTTACTGTTTGGCTATCTCATCTTCTTTCGTTCCTTTTGGCGAGCTCTAAGCCTCAGCCTCCCTCCCTCTCTCGTCCCACAGGGCCAGCAGCCTCCCAGTGGAGTGTGCAACGCGGAACACATGGCACTTGTGCGCTGGGAACCTTCTCCATCCCCAATGCCTAACAGAAAACAGGCTGCAATTTACTTGCAGCACATATTTCACTTGGGGCTTCATGCTACCCAAAAGCATGGGAGAACTGGCAGCTGCTGGGACACTTGGGGGGTTTTGCCACTCATGCATGCAAAGTGAAAAATGCTTTCCTCTCTTTTCTAGCAGACACAAATATTGTTTGCCCCTTAATCTATTTCAATTAAAATCACAAATACAATGTAAGCTCTGGAAAATGCTTCTTCTAGCACCAGTTTTGCAAGAGGCTGCACGGATAGGTCACTGAGAAGAAAGAAAGGATATCAGGGAGCACCTTTTCCAGGCTGTAGTTGCGGGAATCACGGCTCTTCCTTCGTGATCAGCTACACCATCCTCAGAGCAGAGTGCAAAACCCTCCGTGTGATCCAGCCGGTTCTCTATTTTCCTCCCACCTCAATAAATGTTAAAAGAAACTTCCTGGGCAGCGGTCTTACTCTATCCCTCATCCATTTATGTGCAGTCATGTAAATGCAAGGAGGGCAGCGCTCCAAGTGTGGCTGGGACTAAAGACACCTGAAAGCTGCTGTTTCACTTTCACGTATAAAACCCAGGACAGAGATTGCTTTTTGTTTCTGCGCCAGAGCAGCGTCTGCCTCATCAGCACTCCTCAGACAGCAGGGCCAGGATCAGAAAGCCATCAGCTCATTCCTGCTGCTTTTAATTAAGCAGAACTCATCAGCAAACCAAAGCCAGCAAATAGCACTACTAAGCGTAATACTCTGGCTTCTAACGTTCTTTCTATTAAGCTACATAGCAGCAGCAGCACCCTCACTCTGTGCACTGTTTGATCTTATTTGCTATTTACTGTGATAGCTGGAGTGAGGAAGGACAACTGATCTTAGGTAATTAGAATATTTTACTCGGCAATTTACTGCTCAGCAGCTTTCCTAAAGCGATGAAGTGATAGCATCCAACAGCAGCTAAAGTGGCAGCCAGGCCAGAGGAGCTTCGGCCACTTAACCCACACTGTCCAATAAATGATCTGCTGTTTCAGACAGGCTGGAAGTCATTAACTGCCCCACTTCACCTGTCAACGATTTGCCCTCCTCTAAGCAAATAACTCAAACCTCTTCTGTTTTCTGTTAGATTGAAATGAAATGTCCTTGGAAGTTGTAGGGCATCCTAGCAGCCCTGGGCTCCAGTCAGTTTTCTAAAGGAACTTGCAGAATTATAGGTTTGTAGATTGTGTGCTGCCCAATGAAAATCTGGAAGAGCATTTCATAAATCAGTTTAAGTTAGTAGCACTTCATGTCCCCCAGGCAAAAAAATCCTTTATGGTCTATCAATATGGTAAGATAGCAGTGAAAGAGAGAATTAACTGAAGACTGCTATCAGTGAATGACTGATAATAAGGTGGAAGATTGATTTGATCACAGGAAATGCAAACAAATTACACCTTTGGGGGCATCTGTGACAAGCTCTGCATTAAAATAAATCACCATCAGACACTGGAGACAGAGCAGCTGGGAACGGGCTGGTGCTCCCTCCTCCCCGTCACGCTGGCTTTACCTCTGGGTAATCCTGCTGACTTGAGACTTTCACTGCACAAGCGAGAAGAGAGTCGAATGCCAAATACTCTGTGCTAGCTTTGACCAAACTTGGTGATTTAACTGCAGAGTTTCCAACGTTAATGTTCCTGTTCATCCTGAATATATTTTTCACTGGGCCACTTGAGTCCCAAAAAAAGATACAGTGCTTGAAGAATTGTTTATATGAGGGGATTGCTGTTGTATCCTTATTCGCTTTTATTGTTTCTTTTGAATCAATACCTAACTTAAAATCTGTAATGCCAAGAACAGTAGCTATTTCTTTCTTCAGAGCTCCCAAAGCAGATTTCATCTCTTTTTAATTTTTACTAGATTCTTTTCAATGCTGATCCTTTTATACAGCACAATTCCCATACCACCCTTTTATTTCTCCATCTATATTGGTGCCAGTCAGAATATAAATCAATTTTTCATCGTTCTTATCACTCCCATATCAATGCAGCTGAAACGCCATAAAATATTGGCCAAAGCAAGCTAATCTAGCACACTTAGAACACAGTATGTCATAAAAACTTCTTAAAACATGTAGTGGATAGCATTGCCTCATTCCAGTTTGCTGCTTCTTTTATCTTTATTCCTGCTGAATGTTACATTTTACTCCAGAATTTCATTTTTCTCCTCCTCTACATTTTCCCCACCTCCCAATCCAGCTTGTCCTAAAGTATCAAATCCTTTTTCAAAACCAATTCTTGCAGGTGTTTGAAGCCGAAGCAGCCACAAAGTCAAGATAAGGCTTTGGCTGTGTGTGACTGATCTCGAGATCCCTCTCCTGTTACCAGCAACTACTGGTGGTTTTGGAGTTTCTCTCTGGAGCCCAGAGTATTTATACAAAGCAAGTCTACGGATTATGCCATTTTTGGACAAGGAATGCAGGGCTGGAAGAGGCCTCTCTAAGCATGATCCCTCTCTACTGCAAATGTTGCATTATCCAGTTCCCCATCATCATCTTATCCTGCTGTATCATGAAAAGAAGTCAGGTTTCAGCTCTGCATCTCCCAGAGGAAAGCTGGTTCAGATCCTAATCACTGCTGCGATCCTCCCAGGCTACATTTACTCACAGCCAGTCCAGGCTCATCTGTCCTCATGCTGACGTTTTCCTGAATCACACACAATTCTTTCCCTTCTTGCTTCCCACCAGTGTTCACCCTCCAATACTCTACAGAAGACAGTTATTTCAGCCTCTCTGCAAATTAATGTCACTGTCTGTTAGTTTCTTATTGTAGGAGACAACAGACCTTTCTTTCCCTGTGACAGATCTCACTAGCGTTTGGTGTAAAAGCAGAAATATTCCTTGTATCTGAAGGAAACAGACCTTCTGTCTGATACACATCTTTTTCTGGCCTGCTCATGGTGATCCTATGGTTGACCATCACACCTAAGCCACTCCCTGCATGGCTCACATTTTGAAGCAAAGGGCTTTGTTCTTGCTCCTAATTGCTAGACTGTGCCTTTTGCAGCTCTGAATATTTTCTGGTTTCTTTTATTTCAAATCTCAAGAAGGTCAGTGCTTCGTTCTTTGTCTCAAAGGAGCAAAGTTTCTCCACTCTCACCCAAATCCTCCCAGATAATGTGTTTCAAGCAAAGGTTTTCTTAGAGGGGAGAGGCAGAGTACTTAGATTTTGGTCATCAACAGAAGCCCAAATAGATTATATCTTCTGGATGTGTGGAAATAGCCCATTCACACGGTTCAAATGAATCACCATCAGGGCTAATAATAATGCGATTAAAAAGGTCTGGTCGCATCACTGATCCTTCAAAGGGCAGAGAGGCCCTGTATGTGACAGGACCCCAGAAGCACACATCCTGCTGCTTTGCATGAGATTCTGAACCACCAGCTGCTTGTCACGTGACAGAAAGTCCCTCAGCTTTACTTCTACCAAGCCCTGTACTGGACACACCATCAGCTCACCAGTGTTCTTGGCATCTATAGCCAGTTCCTCTAGACCAAGTAAAGAGGATAACACTTCAAAAAAGAAAGGTGGTATCATGACTCACTGCTGCTAGCTACACTTGTTACTCTCCTCTCTAAAGACACTAATTTTCTGGGCTGAAACTTTTTCTCTCACTTCCCTGTTATGTTAGGTCCTCTTAGTCTGACTAACGACCAAATTCCTCAGTATTTGTTAGATTGCAATTAGACATACACACATGGTACCACCTGCTACGTGGGTTTTATTTCTTTTTGGCTCCAGAACAGCTGTTGGTTTCAGTTTTGCAAGTTCAGAGTGAAGGGAGTTTTTATTTGTTTTTTTGCAGATGCTTTAGTTCTTCTGCACGATATCAGAGCACGTAACAAACACAGAAGAAAATTTAAGATTAATCATAAATTTTTATAAACTTTTGTTAGCAAATCATAGCTTTTTAATGATTTATTTAAAGAGTCCCTGAAATTATAAGGCTCACCCCCACATCTGTTTGTCCCTAGGTTTAGGGTTTTTTTTTTTAAGTTCCTTCTGATTTTAACAGCATGCACAAAGCAAGCCAAACAACTGGAAGTCTTACAAACCAACAGATGTTATGAAATGATGAAGGAACCAATGCATCAAAAATCTGCCAAAAGGTGAGATGGAATAATCTCATTCCTCTACCTTGAATACCTCATTTAAAAGCGAGGAAGACGAAGGTACACAGTGCATAATTTCCATGTTTTTTTAATTCACTAACTCTTAAGTCAATGCTTGAATGTATCAATAATAGGGTATAATTTTCTTAAAACCATTGATACACGTCAACTTAATTTTAACGTCTTCTGTTAAGTCAGCTGTAAAAAGGCAGAGAACAATCATAACTTCCTACTACCTGATATTGTGACAAATTGAGTTATTTGGGGAAATGAATCACACTACTGCAAAAGCCCAAAGCTGGCCACGCTCACTGAAACAATGGCTCTTTCCTCTTGAGGATACACAGGAAAATATAGAGACTTACTTGAAGAGTATGAGCTGGGCTCTGGTAGCTGAATCTAAACTGCACCACAGTATTAAGATCTCCACAAATATGTTCATTGTTGACATGGTTTTGACTAGTAAGTATAAACAAACATCATCTTACTTGATAGGATTTGTCTGATTTTGGAATTGTTTTCCTCTCCAATTTTCTACATTAAACCCACAGAAGTGGCGATAAACATAGCTCCCCTGTTAGAAAAGCTATACTTCAGCAATGGGTAGGAGAATATTTACTATTCACTCCTTGAAGAGTTGGGCAGAAGCAGTGCCTAAGCACAAAAGAAACATCTGCAAAATCTGTCCAAGAGCCAGAAAGGGATTTTGAGTCGTGAGACTGGAAGGCACTGTTGCCCTGTGGCCAAGTTCTCTGAAGCAATATAAATTTCCTTTCAAAATTATGAAGTTGTAACTGACTCCCTCCCCAGTCACTAATGCATAGAAAATCTAATGCCATGCTCTCCTTTTCTGCCCTTTGTCTAATATCTTTGCTATTTTATACTGTAACCAGTTTATAACTATTTTCCTAGCGTCCTGCTTCTGCACATCTCCAGTCACATATAATTGGAGAGCACCGTGTGGTGGGCTGGGCTGTAGCTGAACCTCTTCTCTGCAGCAGGACAAGGATGAAGTTTTGATACCTGAGTGGACCCTAAAACAATGGGGATTTCTACTTTGCTGCAGTAAGATTGAAGCCACATAGCTCAATGAGAAGTGCTTATGGTTGTTTTCAAGGAGGGAAAGCACAAAGGAGCTAAGTGCATAGTGACAGAGCTGCAGATGTGTTCAGGCACTCGGTGATGGGCTCTTTAAATGAGATTTTATACAGTATATAAATGACATGGCTTGCCCTTAAGCTCCAGTGCTTTCACAGTCTGCACTACTTAAATCTATCTACACAGGCAGCTGCCTGCCTTCCTGCACTCAGCCCCTTAACAGTTCAGTGCTCACTAAAACGTGTAGCAAAACACACACCGATTTCAGTCACACAGCCACATCTAGTGAAGCAGCCAGCTACCTCCAACCTCTTCCCCTGACTTCTAGGCAGAGTTGCACCTTACCCAATCTTCTTAATCTCCGAGTCTTGTAATATGAACATCAGTACCTACTGAAAAGGCACCAAAAAGTCCCACCTAAACTTCTGCCAATGCCAGCCATTGGCCAGAAAGTATGGAAAGCCAAAAATCCTCAGGACTTACGCTTTGACACCCTTGGTATATGAGCAGAATAACCTTTGAGACCTCCCAGCTTCTGTTTTCTGTCTTTGGCTGATTCTCTAAGGCCGGTATCAGACTCATAAGAAGGATATATAACCACTGCAAACATACACAACACATCCTGTTAACAGTGATGCCCCTTTTACTATCTCCTGGGCACTTGGCCAGGTGTCCTGTTTGCTGTGTGGTCAGGGCACAAAGATCTGCAGTTACCCCTACAGAAGGGTTCTGCAAAGCTGCACTGCACAGCCTTCCCATCTTCCCTCCCCTCTTCAGCAACCTGTGTCAAATCAGTCTGTACAACAGAAGTGAACAAGACTACATTATGTTATCAAGACTATGGAAGGTAACTAGAGTACCAAAATATTTTAAAAATGGATTCCAGGTTCCCAAACGCATAAATGAAGTTCAGTTACAAATGCTTTCCCCACATCTGTTATTCTTGGGCTGCAGTAAATGATGACAAAAAAGTTAGGTTTGGGTAGGGGAGAAGTAGAGAACTCTTGTGTTTTGAGTGAATTGCTGTTAGATTCAATGAGGAACTTGGAGAAACACCCGTATTTTCCTTTCTACTTGCTCCCTACCCCCAAACATATATGATACACAAGAAATTAACATCCTGTTTCCTAGGGAAAGATTGAGATATCTGCAAAGCTCACGTGCCAGCCTCTGAGGGCAAAGCCTGGCAGAGGCAGTGGAAAGCACACTGCAGAGCCTGTTCTGTTGCTGTAGGAGAGAAATTTCCTCCTCCCAAGGTGGTTAAAGGATATTTAACCATTTCAATTATATGAGTATAAAGTAACACTAAGTGAAACTCAAGAAGAACTGCTAGAGTAAATTCATATTGGGATAAAATTGAATAAAACACTTAAGGGATACAAAACATTTCTTGGCAAGCTGTGTTTCAAATCTGTATGATCTCTTTAGTTTGGCACTGTTACATATTATTGAAGGAATGCTGAAATCATCCCTAAGGCAGAAGGGTTGCATTTAATAGTGCTGTCTAGTACCGCTTGCTGTAATGCTGAAACCGCCAGACTCCATAAAATGATCCTGGCAGCCTCAGCAGCTGGGAATGGAACAGCCCAGCACATTGTGTCACACGGATTGCAGCCCTCAGCTCTCTAAAAAATACCTGATAAAACACAGCAATTAATCCTGTGAGGTAGCTATTGCTTCAACACCGCACCAGAAATGTAAGATTCTCTAAACATTTGCACAGAGAGTGTTGATACCTGGCAGGCCAGGGATCAGGTTCTAGCATATCTTGCAGCCTGAGCTCAGCAGCACCTTTGAGTGCCTGCTTAGCTGCAAAACAGGCCTCTGCTTCATCACCTCACTGCTTGCTTCCTCCTTGTTGGAAGACTAACAAGGCTAGTGCTCATAAGCAAGCTGTGGTGAGGCCTAACCCTGGCCCATGGACTTGAATCATAGAATCATAGAATCACCAGGTTGGAAGAGACCCACCAGATCATCGAGTCCAACCATTCCTATCAAACACTAAACCATGCCCCTCAGGACCTCGTCCACCTGTGCCTTAAACACCTCCAGGGAAGGGGAATCAACCACCTCCCTGGGCAGCCTGTTCCAGTGCCCAATGACCCTTTCTGTGAAAAACTTTTTCCTAATGTCCAGCCTAAATCTCCCCTGGCAGACCTTGAGGCCATTCCCTCTTGTCCTGAGCAGGATGCATGCCATCAGCTTCAATAGGAGTAAGATCAATTAGTAAAGGATAGATTTTTCACAGATAAGGATGCAGTTTAGCAGGACTTGTGCTGATTTTTAAAACTGCAACATGGGTCTATTGGCCCTTTTAGGTGACAAGTACCTTTTGAAAAATGGTCCTTGCCCCTTCAACTGCTTTTTCCCTCTAGGAAAAAGGATGCCGCTCCAGATGTAACTGATTTTACCTTTTCAATATTGCCACATTCACAGCTCTCAACTCTGATGCTATTGCTGAAACATTCAATCCTGCTGATTGCAGAACCTGCACAGAGCAAATTAATCAATGGCACAGTGCTTTGTCAGAGTGGAGAAAAGAAGGCAACGCAAAGAAATCATGTCAGTGGGAAAGGGATCTAAAGGTGTCAATAGTTATGGAAGCTGTAGGAGAAAGACATTTAACAAAGTGGATTTTTTGTTGTTGTTGTTTGATTTGGTTTTTCGAGCACTAAGTTTTAGATCAACTGACTACAGACGTAATGGCATGGATGACGTAACCCCAGACACTGAGTTCTGTACATTGTGTCACTCCTCACAGTGCAATTGTGAAGGACTCATTTTTGCCCCAGCACAACAACATTCCTACCAAATCTATCGGTATCTGACTCACATAGAGATGGCTGCACCTAAAACTGTGCAAATAACCTCTGCTGTACTTATTTAGGTATTTGGAAGAATCTGCAGTCTGGACTCCTACACAAAAATTCAGCTCTCTGGCCAGCTTAGTGGCCACCACAAAGATTACTCTTCTGGGCAGGGGAAGAGTATTCTATCCCATAAAGCCCAGAAGACAGACACGACTGGATGTGTGCCAATGGAGAAGCTTATTCATTGGACTCAGCAACAATTGAAGTCATTGTTACAGTTTTTTTTTCTGGATAGAATTGTGGAAAAGCCAAAGCAACACTTATTAATGAGAAGATTATTCATAGACTGTCTTTATCCCTTGCTTCCTCCACCAGTTCAGAATTGGCTGCTTCTAGGCCCCTTCACAAAGTCTCACAATAACACAGGAGCCTTCTCTACAACTTCGACATCTGGAACAAGGCTCCTGCATTTCTCCTGCCACTTGTTCTTCCGTCTTCAGAACTTGTAAGAGACCACAGTTTGCTGCTCTGCTGGAACAGCTGAGTTATTCCTCAATTACTTTGCTAATCTTTCCTATTTCATTTCATGGCAGTCTAAGTTCTTTGTCTGTAAATACCTGTGGAAGCCTGGCACCATTCACAGAAGTTTTATCTGAAGATGGTGGGTTTCTTTACTTTTGAGACGGTATCTCTTGAAAGTATGTGAAGTAGCTAATGAGTAATTGTACACATTTTATTTGGAAGGCACAGTAAATGCAACCCAAACACCAGAGCAAGCTCAAGGTTTCTTATCAGCATAAGCAAAATAATTTGTGCCATGGCACCTTAAGTATAAAGTGCCAAGCTTACACCCAGAGCTGGCTTTTTCTGCCACCACCAAAAAGTGAACAGGATCCAGAAAAAGCTCACATGTCCCATTTTTAAGGAAATGGCTGCTGTTTAATACATTCTCATCCCTTCTCCTGGTAGCAGCTGCCGGTCAGACTTTCAGGGATCTGCCAAGGGTCATTCTGCTGTACCTATCGCTGCCACCTTTGCCTGCACCTAGATCCAGCCCCGCCAGGCATCAAGAGATTAGCCTCATTCAAAAGTAAAGTGCCAGCCTCAACTTTGTCTATGCTTTCTGCCTATACACATATCTCTTTGTCTCACTAGAAATTTATATATCAATAATCTTACCTGCATGGTTGAAATAAAAAAATTATGTGCCAGTTTCCATGTTGTGTGGATTCACTCCTAATGAAATCTACAGCATTAGGTTAAAAAAACCAAACCAAACCAAACAAATCACCTCTGCCTAAATTGCCAGTCATTACTGCCAATTGTTTCTCTCCGGTAACTAAATTAGATAGGTAGGTACATGTACACACATGATCGCACAGACATCTACTCCATTCAAAAGGGAATGCAATTGTTGTGTGCTTTATATGAATGAATTTATTTGAATGTTGCAAGGGTACTTGAAAAAAAAAAAAAAAAACAAACAACCAAACAGGCCAAACCAACAAAATTAAGCCACATAGGTACAATGCAAGGTGTAGGATGGTATGTAAGGGCCTGCATTTGTGGCAAGTTCCCAATAGGATTCATGTCCTAGTGAAGTTGAAGCTCATGCTTCACAATTAAGAAAGGTTTATGATACTTTAAAAGTCTCACAACTCACCTACTCCCCAAGTACAACGCTGGACATGAGAGACCTTGTATTACTCCCTTGCTGTGCAATACCTTTTTTTCTTCGCAGCTGACCATGAAATGTGTAATAGTTCACATTCATTTGCAACTAATCCAGCAATGGAAGTATTAGGGGGTCATCCATAGAACAGTTGCAGAGCAGATATTTATGTTGTGCTGTCACTCCTCCTTCTTGCAAGGTGAGGAAGGAGGGCACACAAAGACTACAGCAATGGAAGTATTAGGGGGTCATCCATAGAACAGTTGCAGAGCAGATATTTATGTTGTGCCGTCACTCCTCCTTCTTGCAAGGTGAGGAAGGAGGGCACACAAAGATTAACCCCTTTTGGAAAGAATTCAAGTCTGCACTGAAACAGTGACTTTTGCCCTTGAGGTGATAAATACAATCAAGAAAGAACAAACCATTTTGGAGAATTCATTACATCTGCAGAAAGAAATCCATGGGTCTGTTTGCCAGGGCTGGGACAAGATGTCTCAGGTCCAGCCTTGCAAACTGCTGGGTCAGCTCTGGGAAAAAAAGGGGTGGCTTGGCACAAATAGTAAAGCTGGTTAGGGAGTAATGGAAAACTGCAAAATCCACAAAACCCTTACAATTAGATTTCATGGACTCTTCTGATATGATATATTTAAAATGGAAAAGAAAAAGGTTAGAGAATGTTTAGCCCTGTTCTGACGCATATAGTAACACCCACATATTTGATGCCCCAGGGCAGCCCCACTTCATTTGCACCACACAGGCTGCAGAGAAGAGATGGAAATGATCCCTTTCAGGGACTAATGTCCAGAGAAGGGGTTTGTTGTGCAGCACAGGTCAGCCATGTGCCTTCCTGAAGAAACAGAAGGGACTCATACTTGAAACTGAGGACAGGAGTAGGAGCAATGCCACCCATGCTTCATTTCCCACCACCCAGCAGCGGGTAAGGCAAGTGAATCTAACTGAGGCCAGTCCTGAACACTGAAATGTCCCAAAAGAACAAGGACAAAGGTGTCTCACGGCTAAGCACAGCATCAGAGTCAGAATTGTTACATTTATGTTCCTTCCAGACCTCAGGCATGTCAAAACCAGTACAATTCTCATTAGTAACTGCTATTATTAGAACAAGGTTGTTAAATCATTGACTTAATACATCTACAAAAGACTGTAACAATTAAGAAATCTATTGATGAAGTCACAGAAAAGGCAGGTTACTTTTGAAGCAGCCTAAGATAAGGATACATAAGAAACAAAAAGGATGCATAGACCTATAAAATTATTCCAAGGAACTTAATTTTTATAGAAATTATAGGCTGTCAGTGATTTCATATGAAGAATGCAATTTTTTTTTATTTTACTGAGTGAAAATTTAGTTTGCTGTTCTCACGGGTGAAAAGTTGATTACGTATGAATTTGATAATCAGAAATGATTAATCACTTGTTTGATAAGGCAAGCCTGGACCAAGGAATGACAGTAGGTGGCCTCCCATCAGCCTAGATGACTGCTGTCTCCCTGGCTTCTGCCACACCCCTTACCTCAGAGGTAACCAGCCCAAGGCACAGCTCTGTTTTCCTGCTATTTCATTCCTTGGCTCTCCAGTGGAGATCAATAAATGCAGCAATGCTGGCTGCCTGCAGAAGCCAGGGGCTGTGCCAGGAAAATCCCTTTGTGGCCATAAAGAGAACACAGCAATTGAACAGGAAACACCGGAAAGAACAAAGCTTATCGAATACTTCAGCTCCGCCGACCTCAAGTAGTGCTAAAGTAGCTCCAAAGCTGATGCTCAGTGATGATTTTTTTTCTTGAGCGAAAAGTTTGCAAATAAACGTTGATTTTGAAGAGTTCTGCTATTTGTACACATGAAGTTTACCCTGTGGGCCCAGATGTTAGTGCTTTATTAAACACACAAATTAGAGGAGACCAGCAGCAAAGAATAGTGTGACTGCCGCCAATTCTTCTCTGGCAAACCTCCAGCAGGAAACAATCCTATGTCAGCTCTAGCCCTCTGCTTTGGTACCGCATGGACTCAGACAATGCAGCTGTTGGATTCATTTAAATATGCCCAGGACTGCATTTCATTGTTTTAAAGCATCAAAGACTTTAGCTGTTATAAATCACAAAAAAAAATAATCAGTAATACCGAAGAATAAAACCACATGATAAAAATGAGGCGCAGCTGTTGTCAGTCATTGAAGGAGATTGTAAAAGAGAAAGGAAGCAGAGTTACATACTTTATAATGCTTGTTATCTAACTGATTTCTTTGAAGACAAGGTTCTAACAACATCTCTCATTTTAAAGGTGAAGATTTTTCTATAACACTGAATCACTGTAGTTAAAGAAACATAGTAAAAATTATTCTTTATTCCAGTAACAAACAATGTATTGTAACATCTGGGGAGTCAGGAAAACAGCAAGATGTTTCCTAAAACAGCTGGCATTGCTCCAGAGTTTTATCAGCATCCTTAAAATCCAGCCAATTGATAAAAAATACCACTATTGCTGCACAATATGAATTACAGACAAAACAAAAAATTCAGTGTAACCCCATGCAAGTCCCATCTGATGTGGGTCACTCTGTATAATAACTAAGCACTTTAAAACACTAAACCCCATTTTCGAAGTTGTAATACAATACTTCTATGTGTACTTTGTGCAGGAAGCTTAATATTCTTTCTTTGGATGTGGACAAGGAAAAATTAAAGAAAAGGCTAAACTTTTCAAAACAAATGCTAGTTTAGTAGGTACTTTTACAAACAAACAGGAAAAAAATATATATTGATACTCAAGAGTATCTGTAACCCAAAGTCTCTGTCTTACTTACTGATGATATTGAGAATTACCACTTAGCACATGGGTTTGTGGGTATCGGTCCTCGTATTCATTCTCAGATTCTTCCCACACCAGTTTGCAAAACCTGGAAGTCTTCATCAGGCCAGAATGTAGTTGACCTGCAAACATCAACATTAAAATACATCTGTCAGAAGCCACGGGGAGGCTGTAATCAAAAGACAACTTCGGTTGCCTTCTGATAGACAACATTACAGAAAACACTGCTGTTTGGGAGTTAGAATTTTTCTGTCAGTCAAAAGAAGGCTTGAAGGCAGCTAAATTGATTAATTAGGGGATCAATTTATGACCCTTCCATGCTAGATACTAAGTGAGATACAAGCAAGAGGGATGCTACTTTTATTTTTAGTCTCTTGACCCATTACATTGCCAAATCTGTGTCACGCTAACTCTACTAGGGCTGACATTTTCTGTGGGAATTAGATCTGAATTATAATCCTACTCTTCACTCTCTTTCAGGCTTTAAAACTGCTGTTCCCTTTAAGATTAGGTAGCAAAACATGGCCTTTGTTTCCTTGCAGCCTTGGTCTGGAGCCTTCCTCAAAGATGTTGAAGCTGTAAACTCTTTTTTTTTTTTAAAAAAAATGGCTGATTGATTTTCTGCAGATATAACAACTGCCACACAAGAGAAATAAAATCTCAAAGAGAAACCGTGTTTTCAACTGTAACATAACTACAGAGCTGAAAAGGAATTTGGTAAGATCAGCTGATCCCGCATTGATAGAAATCCGTCAGTGCCTTGTCTTTTCATCATGACTAAAAATAGCAGAGTTAGGAAAAATTGGTGAGCTTATGATAAGATTGCTACAGCTTCGTGTGTGACCTTGAATACTGCAAGCCTGCTAGTATAAGATGAGAAGGAGATGATCCCTTGAGTTACTTAATCTCTTTAAGGGTAGCAGTCCAAAGAGATTTTTTTTTTCCTAATAAGTTGATTTCTAGAAGTTACTGTGCAAATACAAAGAGTAAGCTCCAGCAATGCTCTAAGGACTTTTTAGAATAACTCGTTACCCTACAGAATTGGATCTTTTTGTATGTTAAATGGGACCAGCGAGAAGCTCACTGGAAGGCCCTGCTATTAGAATAATGAAAAAAAATAACGAAAATAAGAACACAGTTGTAGCACAGTAATTCTATGCTTTTTGTATAGCGCAGTGGTATGAAATGGGTAAGAAAGGTGGAGGTAGTCAAAATGAAAAACACAGGAATAGTTTTAATATAAGGCAAGTAGTAGAACTGTTACAAACCCCCACTTCTCCCTCACATACCCAAGGTCCTCCCTGAACACACTAAGCATGAGATGTGGCATACGCTATCTTACACTCCCTGGTGGATACCTTGCATCTAAAAGCAGGGTGAATAATGGGGAAGAAAATCACAATTACCCCCCTTCCTCTACATTTTTTCTACCTGTAGCACAAAGGCCTTTTTCCTGCCACTTGCCCTTAGCTCAGGGAGGTCCTGGGATGTTGCTCAAGGAAGATGGGGAGAAGGCAGTAAGCCTTTAGCCTGGAGAAGAGGGGGCTGAGAGAGGAGACCTCATTGCTCTCCACAACTACCTGAAAGGAGGTTGTAGAGAGGAGGGAGCTGGGCTCTTCTCCCAAGTGACAGGAGACAGGACAAGAGGGAATGGCCTCAAGCTCTGCCAGGGGAGATTTAGGCTAGACATTAGGAGGAAGTTTTTCACAGAAAGGGTCATTGGGCATTGGAACAGGCTGCCCAGGGAGGGGGTTGATTCATCTTCCCTGGAGATGTTTAAGGGACGGGTGTATGAGGTCCTGAGGGACATGGTTTAGTGTTCGATAGGAATGGTTGGACTCGATGATCCGGTGGGTCTCTTCCAACCTGGTGATTCTATGAGTCTGATAATATCAAATTGCAGCAATGTACCCAAGATAGCAGAGATACTTAAGTAGTGGTTGTAAAGCTCATGAACTGCCCACAATACCAGACACTGTGCCACCCCCTCTGGATCAGGGTCTCCAAGCCCTATCCAATCTGGCCCTGAACCTCTCCAGGGATGGGGCAGCCACAGCTTCCCTGGGCAACCTGAGCCAGGGCCTTACCACCCTCATAAAGAAGAAATTTTTCCTTATACCAAGTCTAAATCTGCCCCTCTTCAGTTTATACCTGTTCTCCCCTGTCCTGTCACCACAAGCCTCTGTGAGCAGCCCCTCCTCAGCTTCCTTGTAGCCCCTTCAGGTCCTGGAAGGTCGCTCTAAGGTCTCCTCGGAGCCTTCTCTCCTCCAGGCTGAACAGCCCCAACTCTCTCAGCCACGGGAGCTGCTGCAGCCCTCGCCTCATCCTCGCAGCCTCCTCTGGACTCTTCCAGCGGCTCCATCTCCTAACACTCAGCCTATTCCTCCCCTGGGGCAACTTCAGGCCGTTTCCTCTCATCCTGCCGCTTGTCCCTTGAGGGAAGAGCCCAGCACACCCTTCAGCCCTTTCCGATCGTGCGCTCAGCCGCAGCCTCGCACCTCTGCGAGGGGCTCTGAGGCGCCTGCCGGGCTCCCCTCCCCAAGCAACGAGTGGCGGTAGGAAACCGCCTCAACTCGTGCCAGGGGAGGATCAGGCTGGATGTTAAGCAAAACTCCTTCACCGAAAGGGCAGTCGAACGCCGGCAGAGGCTGCCCAGGGCAGAGGAGCAGCTTCTCGCGGTGAACAAACGCCGCGCTCCTCAGCCATCTTTCTCCTCCTCCTTCTCTCTCGCTGAGGAGGCACCGTCCGTCCGGCGGCCGCGGCCACAGCGGGAGGGGAGCTGCCTCACGGCCGGGTGAGGGGGAGCGGGCGGAGGGAGCGGGATCGGGGCTGCAGGAGCGAGCTCGGAGCGCTCTGGGGACTGCAGGAGCGGCGCGGGGAGAGCTCGGAGCGCTCTGGGGGCTCTAGGAGCGACACTGAGCAGAATCGGAGCGCTCTGGGGGCTCTAGGAGCAGCACTGAGCGGGCTCGGAGCGGAGCAGGGTCCGAGCGGAACGGGTTTGAGCGCTCTGGAGGCCGGAGGAGGGGCGCGGGGCGGTCTGGGGGCCCCAGGAGCGGGCTCGAAGCGCTCTGGGGACTGCAGGAGCAGCGCGGGGCAGCTCACAGCGCTCTGGGGGCTGCAGGAGCAACGCGGAGCAGCTTGGAACGCTCTGGGAGCCGCAGGAGCAGCGCCAGGCAGGCTCGGAGCGCTGAGGGGGCTGTAGGAGCGGCGCGGGGCAGGTCGGGGCGGTGTGGGGGCTGCAGGAGCAGCGCGAGGCAGCTCGGAGAGCTCTAGGGGCTCTAGAAGTGTCGCGGGGCAGGCTCAGGGTGTGCTGGGGGACGCAGGAGCAACGCGGGGCTGCTCCGAGCGCTCTGGGAGCCGCAGGAGAGGCGCGGGGCGGTCTGGGGGGGCTGTAGGAGCGGCGCGGGGCAGGTGGAGGCGGTGCGGGGTCTGCCTGCGCGGGCCGGGGGCGGTGTGTGAGCGGTCCCGCAGTGATGACGCGCTTCCTGCCCCCCCCGCGGGGCGGGGAGAGGAGGGGCGGCGGGCGAGCGGCGGGGGCTGCGGGCGGCGGGCGATGCTGCTGCGCTGACGCCGGTGCCGGTAGGAGCCCGCACGGCCGGTTGCGAGGCGGGGAGGTGCGGGAGGGGGACGGGGACGCGGCGGTGCTCCATCCCGCGCCGGGGGCGCATCCCCCGCTCGCCGCCCCTGGGCTGCCTTCGCCCCCTCGCAGCGCCCGGGGACGGCGCTTTTCGGCGGGGGAGAGCATCCCCGCTCTCTTTCCACCCGTTCGTTCTTTCTCCCCGCGGAGCGGCGACCTCTCCGGGGCGGCGGTGCCGGTCCCCGTGCGGGCCGGGGGCTCCGCGCTCAGGGGCTGCGGCTTCTCCCTCCCCTCAGGCTGCGTCCCCCTCGCTGCCCCCGCACCTCTCACCCTTCCCCAGCGCCCCCCGAGCGGCCTCGGGGCGGCCTCGGCTCGCTCTGCGGGTCCTAGAAGCTTCTTTTTGATAGGAATGGTTGGACTCGATGACCCAATGGGTCTCTTAGGAGGAAGTTTTTTCACGGAAAGGGTCATTGGGCATTGGAACAGGCTGCCCAGGGAGGTGGTTGATTCACCTTCCCTGGAGGTGTTTAAGGCACGGGTGGACGAGGTCCTGAGGGACGTGGTTTAGTGTTTGATAGGAATGGTTGGACTCGATGATCCGATGGGTCTCTTCCAACCCGGTTGTTCTACGATTCTGTGATTCTATGATTCTCTTCCAACCTGGTGATTCTGTGATTCTTTGATTCTCCGACCTGGCATTTCTGATACCTGCCTGGGAGCCAGGGCTCTGCGGGCTCTGTGCTCACCTTCCCCTCTGCTTTTGTTCTGCCGCCTCGGTTTATGTCACCTTTACTTTCTGTGTGTTGAAGAGCTGCTGCTGTGACTGCTTAGAAAACCCTCGGATTAAACAGTTGCCCCTCCGCGTCCTTTAAAAGTTCATTTTGTGGATCTGTGTTTTTAGAGCCAGTTTTGAGCCGTGTCGTGTTCCAAACCAGAAAACCGGTTCTGAGTTTGAAAGTCTCTTGTTTAAAGGTGCTGAGAATTCTATGTCTTCCAGAGAACCCAATAGACTCGTAAGTTCAGGTTGGAAGGGATCTTAAAGACCATCTAGTTCCAACAAAGATGTCTACGTGATTAAAGAGCAAACAAGCAGCATGTTTCTGAGGTCGTTCTTACTTGCATAGAAAATTTTCTCATGTGTTGGAAGTATGGCTGCTGGCATTAATTATAAATATTTTACACATTGGACTATATAAAATGCTTTCATAGACTCATAGAATCACCAGATTGGAAGAGACCCACCAGATCATCGAGTCCAGCCATTCCTATCAAACACTAAACCATGTCCCTCTGTTTCATCTCTGTTTGAATCATAGAATCACTAGGTTGGAAAAGATCTCTTAGCTCATTCCTATCTGCCACTAAACCCTGATGAAGAGATAGCAGTCAGCCATTCTTCCAGCGGTGCAGATGTTAGCTAAATTAACTATGAATTAGGTTGGCTAAACTGCATTTTCTGCTTCAGTTTTCAAAACACGACATTTTCAAGGCAGGTCCTTGAAGCTGAAGGTTACCACACAGCTAGGAGAAAAAAAAAATCTCTTGCCTCTGGGAAGTGCCTCGTTTAAATCGCTGGTCACTGCAGAACTAAACAATTAAGTGGAATTTTCATTTAGCTTCTCTGTCTCTGGCAGAGTTCTTGAGCTTAAGTAAAGTAAGAATGTTTGTACTTTCTGATTGCCAGTGTTTGTGGGTTAACTGTGACAAACTTAGGTGATATTTAAGTTTGGAATCTCAGTTTAAAACCTAATAGACTGTCGTGGTTTCATATAGGATAGCCACTCGTTTTACCAGTCAAATTGGAGCAGTTTACTCCGAATAATTGTCGTGTGTGTTTGTAGAGTAACATCTGCTGCATGATATCATGTAGTGGAATGTAGTAGAGCCTAATTTAAGTTTATTTGAAATGTTGCCATTGCACTGTAGTAGTGCCTGAGAGGGCGAGAGGTTTTTTGGTGTACGTGTGATGGCTGGATGGGTTAGGAGTAGGTGATGTTGATGAATTTGTATTTGAATTGCAAAGGATTAAGTAATTTGATTTTGAGCTTGATTTGTGGTACAGTTTTGCTTAGACTTCTTTAACCATTTACCAGCTAATCTAATCACCGATTTCTACTTTACATTAGGAAATGCATCTATAGTTATAACAGATTAGCACAAAACACCACCAGAGTGGATTCAAGCCTTTTATTTTGGAGAGGGAGGGTGGGCTTGAAAGAACTCTCTGTCTGTGGCAATCTGGAACTGCATAATTTTCACGATGACTTAAAATTTTTGCTGTGAGAACATTCTCTTATTTGGTATTGTTTTTACAGAGATTTGAGTCTGCACAGCAAGGATGTCCTCGAGCATTAATGTTTGGATTGTGTCACTTTATATGCTTACCTATAAAATATGGATCTGTTAAATCTGTGCAAATGCAAGGTCTGGACAGCTTCCAAAGATGCCAGTGCTTAATTAGTCACCACAGCTAGACAGGAGTAGAGACATCCACCTTCATTCCTTCTTGTGGCATTGTAGTGTCAGGTAGCTGTTGGGATAGTTTTCCATAGTTTTAACGTTAAAGTACTGAAAAAAACATTTGAAGTAATTCTCAGCTCCTGGTCCTAGCTGAACCTAAGAGATTTCAATCAACTGCCGTATTCTTTTTGAAATATGCAGAGTTTCTTGCTAACAAGTTCTTATCTAGATGCTGCCTTTCCGCCAGGCCATAATTAGGAAGCAAGTGTGAATATGTCTACAGACCACTGTATTCAGCTTTCAAGAATTCCTTTTTCTTCCCCTGCTCTTGAATCTTTAAAAGGTTTGGCACATCTGCTTATGCATGTTTCTGCAGACAATAGGATACTGATGCATATTGAGAACAGCAAACAAAATGGTGGGGGGCTGCTGAAAATGGGGGGAGGCTGTCTTGAGAGGCAGAATTTTGCATGTTAGGTTTCACTGATTTACTTTTGGACTTCAGGGTGTAAGTTAGGACAAATGGTCATAGTGTGTGACTGATAATTGTGGCTTCAGGTGGTCCTCTCTGTTGATACGTGAATAGGAATGCAGGTTTTCGCTACTGGGGTTCTGCTTTTGACTGTACATGGTTATAAGAGTATAAATTAAGTTGAACTGAAAATAATCCGAGGGCAGGGTCGATGCAGGTGATTAAGCAGGGTGGGTTTTTTTATCGGAGCAGCCTGGCTCCTGAGTTGCAGAGGCTATGTTAAGCAGAATAATCTAGGCTTTTTGCAACTCTGTAAATGAGATGATTATGATTATGGGCATGGTGTTCTTTTATGCCTTATTGTCATGATTAAACTTGGCATTCCTTTTCAAAACCAGTATCTGGTTGCCTTGAAGGTCGCCCAGGCTGCTTAGATGCATAAGGGCTAGGCTGCCCCACAGGACGATGAAATCCTGGCTCTGATGAATGTTTAGAGAATTGTGCCCTTCTGTCTGTGGGTGCAGTAAAGACATGCTTTTTGAGTGAGACTGATCTGCTTTGGGATGTGAGGGTGGGAAGGTTGGTTTTGTGGCCAGACTTGTAACTGTGAACACAGAATTTTCAAGGTTTCTGTCCCTGCTAATGCTGCTAAAAACCCATTTCACAGTAATGGCAGAGAACCATTCCTTGTGTGTGTCTTGTGCGCACATGCTTATCTTGGAATTGAGTTTGAATTAGCCTGTGTACTTGAAGCAGTTGTGATAACGCTTTGGTATTTTCCACTTCCAGTTGCAAGCTGCGATTCCATCTCCAGAGATCCGCCCCCTCAGTTCTCAAAGCTCCAACGCCTTTTTCCCCAAGCATCTTCATAAAGCTAAAAAACACACTGACCGACTTCACAAGGTGAGGGTGACCATACAACAATAAATCCAGTCTAAAAATATCTTTACAGTACTACAGTGCTGACTTCTTACTTGTAGTCCCTCTACTTGGCAACAACCAGTTGAATTTGCTGCCAAGATGGTTCAGGCTGGCGCTTGAAACTGCCTTCCTTGCGTTCTCAGTAGGTAGCTCATCTTTCTGTGTTTGGGCAGCAGGAAAAAAGTGTGAACTTAAGAGAACTGTAAATGAACCTTGTGTTTTTCTTTCTGGTAAGGTTGAGATTTCTTACTTCCATGAAAAAGTGACATGTAAGCCAGGAATAAGCAGAAGGCTTTCACTGCTCTGAATCAGAGCAAATAACAATTGTAGTGATAAAGGGCCAATGATACTGCATGGATTGTTTAGTTTTTCCAGTAGAATAACTATTTACGTTTGTCAGCTGTGATGGAGGGATTTGTTCCTATGGTATATCAAATTGTTTAGTGTTTTGGTGAGGTGATTGGCTTAGTGGTGCGAGAACCTCTTAAATAGGATTGTCTTCAGCTTAGAAAGGCCTTCAGGAGTTGTGTAATCCTTTTCGTATGAATTATTCTTGATTATTTTCATATAATGATCTCTGTTACCTTAGGGGTTGATATCTGCAGCATGGCTATTAACCCTTTGTTTCCTCTACCTCTGAACTAGCTTATATTGTGGTTTGCTTGCCGTAGTGGTAAGTGCTGGTAGAAAGTTGTGGGTTTGAGAATATGGATTTAAAGTTCAGGTACAGATCAATGTGAGATTTAAAGTTCAGGTACAGTTGACATAAATATGTGAGATTCAGAGAATCACTGATAGTAAAAATAGGGCTGAAATTTGTGCAGGTGGAAACATTAATTAGCCTTTAAGACATTTATGATGAATACCTTTTACCTTTGTTCAATTTGATGTGCCGAATGCTGTGTAACAGGTAGCAGGAAGGTGGCACTTGGCAGAGAGAACGGAAGCAGCAAAAGCAGGTTATTAATGTCTGGTGGGAATTATAATCCCTGTTGAAGAAAAGACCCATGGTAAACTGATGGGAGGGATTGTGACAGGGACATAGTGGTGGTGTAGGACTGAAAAATAGTACTGCTTAGACACAATAAAAAGGTTGAAATACCAGGACAGAATCAAAATGTGCAATGGGGCAACATACAAATGAATATGTGAATAAATGAGATCAGGAATGAGATTCCTTCTCTTTTACATAGTAATACATTAATCAGTGAGGTGCTCTAAAGCTACCTACTGAGATCCCTTGTGTAATAAGGATAACCTTAGAAGGGTTTTTGGTAATAATAGCTGCTTTGTCAAAGAAGACTTCTCTGTTATGCAAAGCTTTAAATTATCTGTTCAATATGCAGTGAACAGTGGCTGCTATCTCCACTCAGGGTGGTTAAGGACCAAGGACGCTTAAGGTTTTTCAGCCTATACATTAATCTGGAAATGACTGATACAGTGCTGTGTCTTCCAGGAGTAATGAATAAACAACTAAAGCATTTGAAACAAGTAGTTACTTTACAACAGTCTTGTTTTTGAGCTGCCAGAAATTAGCTGATATGTTTTGAGATTCTCTGGAAAAAGCTGCAGGGTGCTACAACTTAAGAGTATAATAAGCCTTAATGTCAGTTTGTTTATACTGGTAGCTAGTGGTTTCTAAATGTCATTGTCTAGTTTGGGGGCAAGTCTGGCAATAGTTGTCTCCTGTAGCTGAACAAAGAAGCAGTGTTTCTTGAGTGTTTGATAGACAGTAATATGTAGGCATAAGGCTGTGTTTACCAGGTAGTGGAGAAAAAGAACTTTCCAGTAACTCGACTTTGAAATCCTACAGTCAGGAAAAATCTTGTTTTCCTGAATGTGCTCTCCTTTTCCCTTGCTCACTCTGTTGTCCTGCTTTAGTTTCTGCTGTTTAGTGATTCCAAATACATAGGAACTTATGATTAGTCATATATAAATCAAAATGTAGACAGGAAGGGGTTTGCACACTTCTGAATCCATATGAAGGGTGTATTAATATCGATAACTTCTTAGACTGAACCAGTTAGTTGCATCTTCTTAGCTGCTGTTTCAAGTTTTTTTCCCCACTGAGGTACTTAGGCAGCTGCTTTGACTGCACTTAATGTTTTCTAAAGTGGTGTTAACAATCATATAAGCTGGAAATGCAAAACAGAGATAGTTGTTGTTTAGGTCTCTGTGGTGATCACAGGATCCTGGAAATAGTGGAAAATATATTTGACTTCCTATGGCTCTCGGTTATATCTAGACTCTATGGATTTAGACTTACAACTTAGAAACATGTTTCTTCAGGCACTGTAGAGCACTGCGTACAATATAAAACGTAAACCACAGTTTGGTAATTATAAGAGAGGGTGTTGGGTAGTGTTTGAGTAAAGAAAGGTTCTCTTTTATTTTTGAGGAGGTTTATGGAGATTAATTACACTTTATAAATTATTCCAAAAACATTTTATAACTAGGAATTTGAGCCTCTTCCATAAAGTGTCAAGAGAACAACCTTGAAGTATGACAGTTGCTAAGCTTGGAGGCAATATGAGTTATGAGATGGTGAAGCTGTGCTTTATTGCGTATACTTGTATCTTCTAATGAATACAGATTTTCAATTATACTCAGAGGCATAAGTCAAAGTCTTTGTGTACATGGGAGTAGTGTCTCTGAGGGAATGTGTGCACCAGTACAGCCTGTGGCCTCAGCAGTTGGCTGCTTAGGGTATTTAAACCCACACATCCAAATAAATCCACCTAATTAGTGCTGTTGATTAGAAAAAACTGTAAATGAATTTATTTTGAAGAATGGAAATAATCTCACTTTAAAATTATTTGTTTGGTTGACTTCTTAAGGATAAATAGAAAGACTCAGGAGTGCATGATATTGATTTTAAATGCTTTAATGTGGCTATTGGAAGTCAGGAGCAAGGACCAGTCTTTACCCTTAAGCTATCGAACTGTCTAGACGTGAATTGAAATCTGGAACTGTTTTTGCAGCATTCTCTTACATAGAATGTTGATGTATCATACCCTGTATCTGGCATCCATTTCTGGTTTCTGCATTCTCTCTCAGAGAAAAATGAGTTTGATAGTTTAAGGCCAAGTTCTCCTGTCACCCGATCCTTCATTCTCTTCGCACAGCGTGTATCCAGGCTGTGGACTCTGGCACTTTTGGACATCAGAGCTGGGTAGGCATGTGGGCGGGATTGATGTGGTTTGCATGCTACAGTACAAGTCCTCAACTTCAGCCACAAACAGCACAATTTAAGTTGTGAGCCTAGGCAGAACAATTTTTTTTCCTTTGCTTTTCACACACAGGGTTGGCTGAGTGGTGAGGATTTTGCCCTTCTCGGAAGCATTACAGGCATGTAATTGCTCTGCCAAAGGTGAAGGCAGAGACCTTCATGGGCAAGAGGGAAGTAACTGTGCGTGTCATACCAAATTGATTCCTGAGCCCAAATGTCAGCTTTGGATTTGAAAATGTAATTTGAAATGCTAACTTTGTGGGCATATTTTGACCGATGGGTCGAGTTTGAAGCTTTATTAAACTTGCATCCCTCTATGCCTTCTTTCACATCTCATTCTCCACTAGTCTTTCATATACTTACTGAGCATGACAGAAATAACAAATCTGAATGACTGTGTTTTGATGATACTTGAGAGGCTCAGAGAGTAGATTTTGCACATTAGTGTCAATAGTCTTTTCATAACTTGCACAAGTATGCATTTTCTCAGGAAACATTAATATATTAAAATTGTTGCTTTACTTAAAAAAATCAAAAAGGGTCATCTTGCAGAGATGGTCAGTGGGAAGTCTATCTGTTTGATAGATGCTACTTGAAATATAGTCAGCAAATGACATTCCTAACCTCATTGTTCTGTGGGTTTTGTTTCCCCTGCAATTGATACTCAGAACGCAGTCATGTTGGTAGTATCACTGAACAGAAATTACCCCAAATTATGATAAAAATGTAGCAGCATTTTTTTTTTCCAAAATAAATAGTTAGCAGGATGAAAATAAAGGAATGGTATAGGTGAACAAGACTATTGTATTTAACACTTTGTATTTTAGGATATGAAGTGTGTTGTCCTATTACAGGCTTGGTTATCTTAAGGTACTGGTGTAATAATCTGAAAGCCACTTCTGAAGGCACTTGTCAGTATTTTTGACAATGCCGTACAATGACAAATTCAGTTCTTTTCAATAATGAAAATGCACCTTTTGTTTTTGATGAGTGAATTGCCATCTCTTGCAGTGAATATTTCAGATTACACCTGTTCTTTTTGAGCTTGGTTATATACCTGATGATATTTTGTCTTGAGATAGTCAGCAATTCAGGAAAGGTTGAAAGTGATCCATTTTGCCTGGGGATACATTTATATTTTTGGACGCAAAGTGAGATAGCTGACCCCAGCTTGCAGTGACAAGGGGTTTATACTAGCTTCCTGAGCAATAATGCTGCTGTGTCTGAAGAACTCTTAAGGATTTTCTGTTTCCTTCTGGCTTGCTGTCTACTCATGTCTTGTTTAGGATTTTATCTGTTGTAAAAATTAAGGTGAACAGTTAAGTGCGTGTTTTCAGGTTTCTTGCTTGACAGTCAAAGTGTGTGTTGCTGGCTTCCGAAGCTTTCTAAATCACTGCCGTAGAATGTTATGTTTGAAATACTTGTACCTTTCATTTTTTTTTCTGCCCCTTTGCAGAAGAAGTTGCTTTGAGAAGTGAGTAGTAAATTGGAAGTGACCTTACTTGCCTTCAGTTATAAATAGCAGCAAGAATGAAGGGAATTCCCCTGCTGCCAATCCCCATTCATGGCTTTCTATTTTGGTTCAAACCATGTCTTACAGTGCACTTGGGCTTCCAGCCCTCAACGTGCAGCAGCGGATTTGGTTGTATTCCAAAAACTATGTACTTTAGGTCATGAACAGGTAAAGTTACTGTGATACAAGTGCTTTCTTTTTGCCTTTTTTCTTCGTTTTTGTATGGGGGTTAGCAGAATTGGAGATGCCACAGCATTTATTCCAACAGTGGCCTTTTGATTGTGCTACTGATGTGTGTTATTTTGTTAGCTTCATGCTCGATCCGGGAGATCTTGCATCATGAGTTAAAAAGCTGTTAATGGTGAAACGCTACTGTGCCTGAAATTTTAAGAAAGTAAATCTTATGTATGTGATAGCTTGAAAGGACAACGGTTCTTTATTCATATGGCCTTCTCTTATGGGACTGGGGTTGTTGTAATGTAGCTGTAAGGAAGGTAATCACTTGAAATAAATGGTTAAGTAACTTTGTAATGTTTTGGTGTGTGTTCTTTAGGACAACATATTTAAACCTATTTTGACAAAATCTGTTATGTGAAGTGTTAGTAAGAAGACACCCTCATTAAATAAGGTAATTCAATACTAATAGTGTTACCTCTTCTTGACCATTTGATTGTATACAATCTGTGGGTGACTAGTTGAGCAGTTTTCTTACTGAGATATATCCTTGGCCAAATGTAGATTGGTATTGGAATTCAGTTTACAACTCACCTTCAAGCTGTACTGTTTATATCTCAAACTTGACAATGCAGTAAGTGTTCGTGTGTTGGGAAAAAGGAATTGCTTGCTTAAAATGTAAAATGTGCAAATATCAGACCAACTTTTATACCCTCTGGTGAAGCTATAGAATCAGCAGAGTGCTCACGTTCATAATGTTTGCGCTTTTTGCTTAGAGCTATTGATGGGCCCAGTTCCAGATGGCAGTCTTAGTAATTAGTCCCAAGTTTTGCTCTACGGGTGACTAGTGGAAGATGAGGTTCAGTGTCTGTTCCACCTGAGTAATCACCTCAAGTTTAAATGCGTGAAATGTGGGCAGAATGTTGACAAATGGGATGAATGTAATTTAAATTTGTCTTATGGTTATGACATTTTTTTGATTTACTAGGGTGGTTTTTGGTCAAATAGCAGTCTTTTGGTTTTTAAAATTATTTTTTTTGAAGTATTACAGACATTTGAATCACCCACATAGCCTTCAACAGAAAGGTTGTCAGACACTCAAAATTCTCTTTCAAGGTCGAATTCTCTCCACTTCTTTCTGTTACCACGTTCAGCCTGTGTTTACATAGATGTTTCCTGTTAAGCCAGGACTGTTATTTAGACTTACCACTTCCCAACTCTGTTGAGTGAAGCTAAATCCATTGCCTTTTCTTTTCACTCTTTTCCTAAGCCAATTCCATGCTCTTCTCCTTGAGATCTTAACTCTTCAGCTGACCAAGAAAGGGTTATGGGTTTTAGAGGTACTGTGTAGATTAATAGGAGAGTGTTTATTATGTGGTGCCTATGCACAAGAATTCAGGTGTGTTTCTTGGCTGAAAAAGACAAGTGCCTTGTAGGCAAAAGATAAACGAGTAGGGAGCCTGGAGACTTTACTGCTGTCTGTTTTGTGCCATAAAATTACAGCATAGGTTAGTTTTTTAAAGTTGGACAGCAGAGCTGCTGTTCCTGCATGATACAGCTAAGGTTCCATTGGCAGCGTTTTCTCACCTTCTAAGTGGTTTTAGAAATTGTAGAGCTAAGCTTTAAGATAAACTGTAATTCAAAACAGTGGAATTGGAGAAGTGGTAATGCTGCAGGTGGTATTAGCTCAGCATGATGGGATGGCTTTTTGCAGCTCTGAGTGCAAATATTAATTAAGGAAATCAACTGCTGTGTTGGTCATCTTGTTGCTCTTCTATCTCTGTTGGTGATCTCTCCCTGCTTTCAGCTTATATCTGCTGACATTTTCCTGTAAAGAAAGGACACGAACAAATGTGAGTGTAAAATGGTTTGATAAAAATACCCTGAACCCGTATATCTTGTCTGAGGAAAATAAGAAAAGGTCAAAAGTCATTACATACTCTTTGGTGAAATGTGTTCAAAGGTGACACTTCTCTAAAAATTGAGGCTGTTCGTTCTCCAGACTCTGTATTTAGGAATTTCACTTGCAGCTCTCTAGTTCATTGAGCTGGCGTTAATGGAAGAGATCACTTCTAGTCACTTGTAGTACTGCAGTGAGATGACTTGCATACTTCAGGAAAGTGTACTTCATTCACATTTGGAGATAATTTTCAATTAGACTTTTTGCAGGAGAATACGTTCTTTAAGGAAGCATCAGTGGGAATTTTGAAATAGACAGAGGAAATAAGACTAAAACCTTTAAATATATGGTTGAAAGAAAAAAACACTAGGAGATGATACAACGTTTGAGATACTTGTGATTTTTTGATTCTTTACAGTATAGTAAAAGTTGCTGGGCTTGAGATGTTTATTAATAAACCATTCTGTGATTCTATATTTTTTAAGTTGGAAGGGACCTTTAAAGATCTTTTAGTCCAACCCGTCTTGGTGACTCCAGGTGGAGTCTCAAGAGAGCTGCTTGAAGGGTGAGAATTTCCTCCTTTGAGCTACGTGGTCCTGCTTGGTTTTATGGTGTCCAGGACACAGTTGGCTTACTGGGATGCAAGAAAGGCTGATCTGACAGTCAAATAGTCTAGAAGTATCTGTTATATGCTGCTAGTACATACAGGTGTGGTATATCCAGTACCTGGTAAAGGTGGAGAACTGCTTTTTTTTTACTCTTCAGCTTTGACACCTCCTTGAGAAACTTATATCTTGGAAATAAGAAGTCACTAATAGCTCAAGGCCTTTATGCTGTTGTGTTCCAAACTGCTTGTTTGTCAAGTGCGTGGGGTAGGCTGTCTTTCTGTATTTCAAACTTGTTAACAAAGCCTGTATTTATCCCAAATGAATGACGACCAAGTAAAGTAGGCTGCAATATCTGTGGCTTTTAATAAGAGTCAAGTCTTAAATGAGAATTGGAAGGAGGACAAAGACAGCTATCATACCAGAGCAATGTAGTTTGCAAAAATTACTCTTATCTTTGTAAGCCAGGGTGTTTGTTTCCTTGTGTTTGTGAAGGCCTGTGCTGTTTAACCGTACAGTGCACTACAAACTTATGTTCACAACAAGCTTTGACATCTGTGGCGTGTCCAAAACTAGAAGATACGTTCCCATGGAACTCACATACTCAATGCTCTTTCAGCATGTACAAAGTAGAAGTGACTGTTGTATCTAACCTGATGTTAATGTAACACTCTATTCCATTCCATGTGTCTTGTAGCCTTTTAAAAAGCGTTGCAATGAAGTATCTGAAATCTTTATATAAATTATTAAGTGTTTTCCCTCTCACCCTGGTAGCTGTAGGCTGTAAATGGTTTCTGTTGAAATGGGTGGAATTAGTGAATTTCGGGAGTAAATAAGCATCATAATTTGTTTTATAAAGGTGATAGCCTCGTGCCACTTGCTCTGGACAGAAGTCTCTATAAGTACTGTTCTTAGTATGGAATATAAACTGAGTGGTGATGGTGTTCTTGTAAAAGTTGTGATCATGAAACCTGTTTATTAGGCAAATTTGCGTAAAATGCTTGTTCTTATGCAAAATTACATGTACGTGAGAGTTTACCTTTTCCAGTACAGTGAAAGCAGCATAAGAGAGCCTAACTTACAATTTCTTCATTGTTGGTGTACTCTTAACAGTGAGTTTTGTTATTTTGGCCAGTTTGAATAAGAGAATAACAGACAATTCTCAAATGTCATCTTTTACCACAAGTAAACCTTCTTTCGCTAGCTTGCTGACGTGTGCTGACAGTGATGAATGTTCTTGTCACAAGGTGCTAAAAACATAGTCTGAGAAGTAAACAAAATGATTTTTCTGTAACCCTACCTAAAATCATCCAGATGGCAGAGTGTGCTGCTCTGAGGGCAGCTCTGAGAATCTCTGTGCTTTCCTCTTCAATCACGTGTAGAGACAGAGGCAGCACATGGGAGGAAAAGGTGGGAAGAGTGAACTTGAGGCACCTGTTTGAAGTGTTGATGTGAATGGGAAGGACTCAGCAGTCATTGTTTCACCACCGTTTCCACATGAATTATTTTGATGGAAGTAAAGTACCATTAGGTGAGTTATTAATTGATTTGTAGCTAGATCAAGGTGAAAAGCTTGGTGCCGTTTTGGAGAAGTTTTATTATCATGTGCTGTAGAGAGAAATTACCTGTTGAGAATAATGAGCAGGGTAATGTCGGTTGTATGTCCACAACTCCAGAAGGGTATGAAGTAAAGCTGCAAGAAGAACTCAGTTAGAACTGAAAGAGTGTTTGAAACCTACTGATCTTTGTAAACAGAACATGTAGAAACAATAGCAAGTCTTGTTTTTATTCTGCAGACTTTGCCCTTGGGAGTGTAAAGGATTTATGTCATTATCTGTATTGCTGTGTTTGGGCTTTCTGGATATGCGAATTTATGCTGAACAGGAGGATCACTATTAATAAAGTATATGCCTCTGGGCATTCTGTATTTGAAGAGTTTGTTCTCTGAATCTTCTTGTGGGCTTCACCCAATGTCTGCTTCTTAGCCTTCTGATTTCGGCAAGGTTAGAAATGATAGTATAAGTACCGCTTAAATGACATAATAGTCTTGCACTTAGTTAATTGTCTTTTACATACTTGGTAGGATTAAGTAGTACTGCTGCAGGCTTTTGCAGCTAGCGTTGCACATCAGAATTTGAGTTGCAGCAAATTTGTTGATGCAGTGAAAGTTCCAAGCAATCAGCTTTTTTCATTTTTTTTTCTTCCTCAAAAATTGGATTTCATTACCTCAATTGATGCACAGTCACGAGCAGAATTTTCTACCTTATTTAACTTTCATGTAGCATTTTTTGAAGTGCCTGATAGATGTTTAATAACTTAGATAACTATAATTACTGTGTACTTTGATATATCAGGCCATGCAAATATAGATGGACTCTTCTCATGACATTATTTGGAAACGTCCAGTGTACCAATTAAATATTGTCAATTAAAGATTAATTATGCATTGTTTTCTGCACTTTAGGACCAGTTTTGTGTAAAAGGTAACAGGATCACTTATGTTTGTTTTGCACATTTTCGGTACAAGCCTTGGGTCAACAGAACAAGCCATCCAGTATTGATTGGTGCTGTGACACATTATTTTAACACACCTAATCTGCTAGAGGCTAAGAAAATAATATGCAGATGCCTTACAGGTAGTGTCACTAATGCCATTACCCATTGTGCTTTGAAGTGTCTGTTAATAAACCTGAATTCACTGGATAACAGCTTACCAAGTGCATCTTAAATGTGTTTGTGCACCTATCTCGGGCTGTAAAGTCTTGCTTACTTTTCTTGATACGCACTTAGCATCACTGTTGTTCTTGGATGCAGTGGAAGAAAGGTTGAAATGACAGCAGGAAACCTAACTAAAGCATCTCTTACACCTTGCAGGTTTGTTTAAAGTTCCCATACAGCCCGGATCCTTTGCCAGCCTGTTTTATTATATTGTGTTCTCACAACTCCGACCATGCTGGTTGGCCCTGAGATTGCATTTGAAAATCGTGGACACGCATCGGAGTCAAATCTGTTATACTAGAAGGTAGAAGGTTGTCTGATGTGAAAAAGAGAGAGGAATAGTTCTGCTTTTAGTTGTTGAGAATGAAAAACAGTTGTCAGGTTTTTTTCAGGGATTAAAGCATTCTGTATGGAACTGCAGGAGATTATAGAGTGCCAGGCCCACTAGTTATGTATAATTGTCTTGACCAAATATCAACTATGTCTTGAGACAAAACTAATTTTGGGGTGAATTAGGGTTGACATACTAAAAGTTGTAACAACCATGAGCAGTTTTGTTGTTATTGTTACTGAAGAAAACAGAAGCAACAGATCAGAATATTTGTATAAATTTCAGTCCAGGAGCATCTGTGAGATATAATTAACTAGCTGAACTGCATTTAAATGGGATCAATTTTGCGTCATCCATCTGTACTTCACTGAGTTGAAGCTAATTATTTTTAAGTGAGGAGCTTATCAGTGTTCTGTACCTTGGAAATGTGTTCTTGCTTTGACTATGTAACCATTTTAAAGCTGGTTCTGAGCAGTAGTTTTAACTCAGCACCGCAAGGTTTTTGACATGCACAAGCTGGAGTATCTTTAAATTCAATCCAACTGTCATAGACAAGAATCTAAATATTCTTTCAGAACTGTTTACAGTCTGCTGCTAATATCTAAGAGCTGAAAGACTTAAGTCTTTACTGTTCCTTGAGTTATGATGGGCACTACCTACACAGGAGAAAGTCTCTGAATGTTCATTGTGAAATTTTATAGCGTAATACTATGTTCTGTATCTTAATAATACAGAGATCATAGTTTCTCATTTTGAGAACAACCAGTCTTGTAAGAATTCCTTAAGAATACCAGGAGTTCATGTAACACTACAACAATGCTGGCAGTGTTGCGTTCTCCAAAGTTCTCATCCAGTGGATTGCTGGAGTCTCACAGCTGCAGTGCTGAGACCTCCTAATTCAACATGGCATTTGATGCTCTGCGGTGCTATCGCACTAGTATTTCTGACAGGTCAGCAGTGTTTAACTGAGCTGTAGGTAAAGGTAGTGACAAACTCGAATAGTATTTGAACTCTAACTGCTCAAATTTGGAAGCTCAGTGTTACGAAAATGGTTCTCAGAGGTGTTACAGCGAGTCTTCTGTTGATTTATGATGGAAAGGATGGTTGCTGTTTCTGTATTTTTTTTTCTTCTGTGTGTGTGGGCAGGGAGATAGACTAACTCCAGGACTGAACTGGGAAGTCTTTAGGGCACCGAATACTTAAAACATTTTTCAAGTAGGTGTGCCTACAGCTGTCAGTGTCAGCAAATAACCTGCAAGGCAGATGTTCAAAATTGGCTATTGGCAGTCAAGAAAATTCTGCTGGAGTAGAAAAGCCTATAATTTGTGCTGTTAGCTGTCATATATTAGGGGCAAAAAACCTAATTAGCTTATCACTTTTCAAGTAAATGTGAAGCCATGAATTCCAATCCTGGAAGATGTCAGAAATGTATTTCTTATACTTGGAATAATTTTCTTCTTGTTATTAGGCCAGTCTGAAAGGCAACGTCACGATCAAGCAGAACTGCTTCAGTGTGGACCACTTATGTGTATGAACAAATGTGTGATTGTGGGGCAAAAGGGAAGCAAGATGTGGTGCCACAATTTGAGTTTTTAGCTTTTCCTCTGTGTGACTGGGCGAAGAGAAGGCAGCACTAACTGCTGCCATGATGTTTCTTGGCAACCTCTGTCTGCAGCAATAAAATGTTATGAATAAAAACATGGTGAAAGTGGAAGATATTCCTTCTTACGATGCTTTTTGCTCTTCAGGGAGAGGTTACCGAGGAAAGGTAGCTTCAGGGTACTTCTCCCAGATACTTCAGGGAGAGGTAGCTGAGCTACTCAAGGAAAGAAATTTCATTTTAGTAAAATAGGGAAATAATTACAGATACAGGGTTGGCTTATGGCTGATAAGCCAATCATAGATTGGCTTATCAGCCATAAGCCAACCCTGTATCTGTAATTTCTATATTATTATATGATTTATCTATGATTGGCTTAACTTCTAACATCCTTTAAGCGACAAGTGTCCTGCCAAGCTGCTTCTTTATACATGGATCTGGGCATTCCAGCTTGTCTTAGACTGTGTGCCATGCTGCAGCTCCTCTTATTTCCAGACACATGAACAGAATGGATGCACTGACAATTTCCCTTTAGGGCACTAGGGTAGTACAGATTTGTAGTGCCAAAAATATCCTCAGAACATGTAATTAGTTGTTCCTTCGGAACAGAAGCTCAATAAGTGACAGTGCTTCTAGGAGCGTGATACTTCTGCTCATCAACACAATCAATGCAGTTGCAGAAAAGGATGTAGAGCACTCAGCACTGGCTAAGTATTTGCATGAGTTGAGAGGTGATCTCATCTGCTTTAAACGTGTAAATACTGAAAAGATGCAAAATATCTTTATTGATGCCTGAGGGAATAATACTAGATGTCAAATTGGTGAGCTGCAAGTTCGTCTCGAGTTAGAGCTACTGTAGTAAACAAGTTGCATGCAGTTTTCAGTTAAAATTGCATATATTTCTTTGGTTTATGAGAGCTAAGTTTTTAGGCTTTCTCTCTGCCACCTGGTGTTTCTGTGTCTAAACCATGCAACAGAGAAATTTGTGGAAGTAGAGTTGCTGTCTGTTGTCAGCAGGCATATGCTGGTTCTAGTAAGGGCTAAAAGGTGAAATAGTTACCTAAGAATAGATTACAGTGTAGGTTTGTTTTTACATTCCAGTTATTTCTGGCAGACCTTCAGTTTACTTAGGTGAATCTATCATTACTCTTATCTGTAAATTCTTGGGATTGAATGGCTTTAATTTTACCTGCCCTTGTCTATGAAGACGTCTGTCTATTGAGAAAACTGGAAAAAAACTTTTAATACACATCAGATTTTTTAAATCAAAGGGAAAAGCTAATATTTTACATTACTCGCGTAAGTTTTGTAGATTATCCTGCGTAGTTGTAGAGTAGTGGGATTTGATACCCTTCTGGATTGGAGGGCAAGCAGGCAAGAGCGCGTGTTGTGAAGAACTGATGTCTTTGGGAATGTCCAGCTTTAATACATAGAAAAGCAACAATTCTAAAATGAGTGATAGTGATGGCTGCTAGAGTTTCAACACCAACAAATGATTTCATTTCCTAGATTTTTTTTTTTTTTCTGTGAAGAGCTAACCACTTGGAAGCTAAAAGCTAAATAATCCTTGGAAGCTAAAAAAGCATGTTGTAGTGACAAGTTCACTACTGTGGTTGGGAGTATTGGAACCAGGTCAGGAGTTAAAAGGTACACTGTGTAGCTTGTTTTTCAAGTGTTGATGGGCTTGCTGAGGGCTCATTAAATGGCTCACTGATTTCTACCTTAAGTGGAGAGCAGTTAAAGTGGTTTAGTTTTATAATTTCTCTTAGAAATGTTTATGAGATTGAAATGTAGCTTATGGAGAAGAACTGTTTACTTGAAAGGTAGGAGGGTGTGTTTATTTCACTTAAAATCCTAATAGGATTGAATAGGCTGCCCAGGGAGGTGGTTGAGTCACCTTCCCTGGAGGTGTTTAAGACACGGGTGGATGAGGTATTGAGGGACTTGGTTTAGTGTTAGATAGGAATGGTTGGACTAGAAGATCCGATGGGTCCCTTCCAACCTGGTTGTTCTGTGATTCTGTGAAAATGTGAAAATGTGAGACAACTTCTGTTCAAGTATTCTACTAAATATTTTATCCTTCTATATGCTTCCCATACTTCAAATAAATAGGTAAGCAGTTCTGGCAGGTTAATGTCCAGATGTGCCAGAAGCTGGTATCGTAATAAATAAATAGATGAGAAGTTAATTATCTTTTGAAAATTTTTAAGAAAAGGTTGAGCTCAAACCAGCTGCTTTGACTAAGTTGAACTAATTAGCAAGATATTTTATGACTAAAGGGAGACAGAAGGAAAGCGTAAACTTTCTGTGGCAGTGAAATAATCCAATCCAAAGATACAATATCCCAGTGCTTCCAAGATGGATAACTTCTATATTAGACTTCCCTTTTGCGATGAATGAAAATTATCTTATTTCATAGTGCAATTTTAATTGCATTTAAAATTAATTTACCCCTTCAGGAATATTAAAATTATATAGGAAATTGATCTGTTATTTAATTAAGTGCGTGAGGCACCAAGTATGCCAGAACTATGGTAGCATATTACTGTACATAGTGCTTAATTGAAAATTTGGGTTTATATTGTCTCTGCATATATTCCTGTAACAACATAGATATTTTCCTGGAATCAGGTGTACAGGAACTCGGAACACAGCTAACAGGAGGAAGTTTTCAGCAGCTTCCAGTATTCAGAATGTTGTTGGCTTTGGTATTTGAAATGATTGAGAGGAATTACATGCATCTACGATTTGTAGAGCTCTTTCAAGTGATCCTTTAAAGAAAGATCTTATTTAGATAAAAGGAAGGGGTAGAATTAAAGTTGTGCTTTCTTGACTTGGAGTGTTCAACATATAAATACTCTTTTGTCTGAAGTTATGTAAGATAAAGAAGCTATTAGTGGAGTTGAATACTAAGGATTTCAAAGATTGTCAAGAATTGGGAGTGCCTGATGCATATTGCCTTTTAGCCTTACTGAACAATCTCGAGATGTGTGAAAGCTCCGTAGCAGGAGCCATTTTACATCCTTGCTTAGCTTCAGATTTGATTCTGTCCAAGAGTTAGGTTGCTGCTTATCCTTTTGCAAGATCAGTGACTTGTTGCTTTGCCTGTTAGGCAACCAGCTGAAGAGGGCTAAAGCTCTCTAAACTGGCTCTACAGCTTAGGATTTTTTCCACATTTTTGTAACTGTTCCTTTGGGTGAACAGATCCTTACAAGATATCAGGAAACTCTTTTACAAAGCTTTAAACCTAGAACAGAGCCTGTCTTGCAACCATGGACATTGTTGGTCATCAAAAATGCATTCCCCTGCCTAAGTAAACAAACTGATGTATAGTTCTGTAAAGTTCTTTCAGGGAAGCTCAGTGTAAAGTGAGGAATAGATTGAACAAGTGAGTTGTTCTTTGTGTAAAAAATTCTGTAATCAAATTTCACTGACTTGTTGCACTTTCCCCAAAGTTTCTGAAACTTGAGCTTTGATGTTACAGTTGAGTTAATCAAAATATCTAATGTGGTGATTTGCAGCGTGTGAAGCTAAGACTGTAGACATCTGTTGGACTGAAGGTCCAACATCAACACATGGTGGCCAGTGGCTGAGCTAAATGTGGAAAAAAAAAGGTTGCAAACCCTTACTTCTGACTATCTTCCTTGTTAGATGCACTGAAGGGTCAGTCTAATCTAGTCTTCACCAGGTAGATAACTTTGTAGGTTTTACATTCATTCAGTTTACTTTCAGTTAGAACCTGTCCCCTTAATTTTTAATTGTTTGCTTTGACTCTCTTCAAACTGTTTGGGCGTCTTATTCAGACTGTCTTGCCCTCCAGGGAAGGTGGTTAAAAGGAAGGCATCTGGAAACTAGTCCATACGGATTTGTCACTGTCAGACTGCTTCTGAGGCTTGATTTTCATTATTGTGTGCTTCTGTTTATTTTAACAGAAAGTTCAGCCAGTCCATCATTTATGCTGAGAAAAAAAAAATCCCAGCATTTTCATTGCTCTTGTTGCTCTGTTGTCAAATTCTTTAACTATCGAAGGCCGTACTTGGGATTATATTTGAACAAGAATTTTGTTTAAGGTGAATGGGGTTAATTGGAACGAGAGATGCTGAGATGTCTCAGATTTCATTTGATACGTCCATTCTGTTAATGCTACAGATGCCTACACAGCCTTATGCTTTCCAAGCTGCTGCAACAATTGTGATCCTGGCTGTTGTCTAAACATAGCTAGGATTCGCTTAATACTGCTAAACATTCATTTAACTACAAGTGAGGGGCTGTATTTCTTCCCATTGTGTCGAAGTGGAATTAGTTCAACTAAGAATCTGAGCTCTCAGCGTGGGTCAAATTGGTGACTTTTTTATAATATTCAAGAACTGGTGATAAGGCAGCAAGAGCTGTAGCTCTGTGGTGGAGTGAGTTGTGTAAGGCACTTGTTTTGACAGCCACAAATCGAGGTTTGCTAATTGTTCAGCGTTTTGTGGTTGAGGTACTCCTCTCATGCTTCTTATCAACGAATCTGGATGCCACAGACAGTCTTTTCAAAAGCACTGTGGGGAAGGAGCAATTGCTACCTAACTCTTTCCAGTGTCTTTCCCCTTCTGTCTGCTGTTTTCTACCCTTTGGTCTTCAGGTTACACGTTCATTACTGGTCATTTTAAAGGCTGTGTTTGCTTTGGAAAGGGCACTGTTACACTTCTCCATATCCAGAGAATGGAAGCAGTTGGAACTGTCTCAAACTCTTGAGCAGCTGTGAAAAGTTTCTTAGCTTGGGCATACAAAAAGAAAACTCATTTCTGATCCTCTTCCTCTTGTGGTTTGTGTGGATTGTTACCCTTTCAAGGGTAAAGGGCTTGGAAACCACAGGACTAAGCTGTGATCTGGCAGTTGTTGAGAGCACGATGTCCCTGTGTCTGTCTCAGCTTGGTTTGGAAAGGCTCTTGTCCACTAATAGGAAGAGCATTTAATCTCTTCCCATCTTAAACTGAGGAATTAATACAGGTTCCTTTGAGAGCTGAAAAGTGTAACAAATGAGATGTTCAATCCTATGTAATGCCTAAGTTTTATATCTCTATGTGGCTTAACCTAGTCCACACCAACTTTCCATCAGGACTTGCATGTTTACTCTTAACAGTTCTCATGAACGAACACACGTGTTGCTTTTTAGACTTAAATAGTAGCGTAATCTGAGATGAGAGCTGGAGTGCAACAGCTAAATTTATCCTTACAGCATAGCGCACAAGTCCAGCATTCAGAAATTAATTTTTGCAGATAAGGAGGACTTTGATGCTTCTGTAGGTGTGCCAAAGTTATTTTTTCTATGTGGTAGTTTAATTTTAATTTATTCACATGCTCTCATGAGATACTTTTACATGCATAGGTGTTGGTATAATAAAGGGAATGTGAAGCAAATCAATTTAAGCTCAGTGGTAATGTTTAGTTCACTGAACTGTTGTGCAAACTGACTCACTATTGGAGATTCATTGTTGCTGCAATGTTTTATTTGGAACAAGGGACCTTTGAACATTTTCATTTCAGAGTTGTTAGCCACAGAAACGTGGATTTTACTCTCTGGGCCAGTTTCAAGTTTTGTGTTAGCTTGTGTCACCCCATTGCAGTGTCCTGGATTAAGGTCACAGCTGGAATTTGATTGTATGGCTGAAATGTGCTTTGGTTGTTGACAGTGTCTTCTCTTGTACCCAAGCTCTTGTTGGTGTACATGTCACCTTCTGAGAAATCAAGTTCTGGAATTATAGTGCAAGTTTGTTCTGGAGAGCTGAGCTAGAGCAGGGCTTTTGTAAGCACAAAGGAAGGCATTGTGGTAGACTGACTTCAGTAACTGATTGCTGGTGTCGCTTACTCTCGATACTCACCCTTCTGCAGTCGGTAGCATTGCTTGGTTTCAAATATGCTGACTTCTTCAAAGGGTACTTTAGGGCCAAGGCAGCTCTGCTGTATTTGTTGGCACTTTCAAAGGCTGACAGCTCACTACTTGTAGTCCTCAGAGGGAATATTTGTTTCAAAATTTGCTTGGTAATAGTTGCACAGCATCCTTACGCGCAGGCCCTTCATGCAGAGGCATTTCCTTTAAATTCTTACTGTTAGTGTGTCCGTATTACTTGTCAGATTACTATTTTTTCATTTGTTTAATGTGCTCTCTGCTGCCTGTGTCACAGTCAGGTTAGGATTGTAAAGATTATATGCATTATATTTATATGACTAGGAAAAGTTATTGAAGAGAAAACCTTCACTTTTGTTGTTTTCCTTCTGTATTTATGAAACATGGTCTATCTGCCTATGGTGCCTATTTCTCTAAGCTACAGAAAACGTAGAGAAATTAAGCTAACATTGAGGTCATACTGCATTTATTCTTCTGTTTAATCCTAGGATGGTATTCCAAGTATAAGACTTGATCTGTCATCTTCCATGCCCTCAGAGTGATGTGTCCCCTGTTGCTTTCTCACTGAGAAAAGTCGCCCCTCCTAAATGCTTGTCTGTTGCAAGTCGAGGGCAACATGCTAAGTTGTAAATATGTCAACCAGGAGTCTGGTTCTTTGCCCATGCTGCTCCCCAGCCGTGCCAGTCCAGAGAGAGGGTTGGATGTTCTTGACTAGAATTGCGTCCAAAAGCTTGTTGTCCATCTGTTCATACAGCGAAGCTCTGTCCTAGGAGCCAGTAACACATAATTGTAGGAGACTTGAGTGTTAACCATTCATGAGAGCAGCTGGAGTATAAGTCAATCCAGAAAACAGTTCTGAATTATCTCAAACTAAAAATTAACGTTAAAGGATGTTTTGCATTTGGCTTCCTCTTGTGTCAAATTGATAAATAGGGAGTTAATTTCTAGAAACACATACGTTTCTTTGAAATGCCATCTTTCAAGGTAATAGCTCAAAAAAGCTCGCATGCTGTTTAAATGTGGTCTTGTTCATTGTGGTTTACCTGACAGATCATTAATTATCCAATACTGATCTGTGTAACAACATTGTGTCCTTGATTAGGGCTGCTCTAAGTTTTCATATAAGTTGGGAGATTTACTTCTAAATTTTACCATGAAAGAAATGGATTCTGTCACTTAGAAACGTAACGAAGAGCACTTAAAGGTTTCTGTGATAAGATCCGTGGGATAGCTGAAGTGCAGATGTAAAACCGTAGCAATAGAGATGGAAGTTGAATTCTGACAGTGTCACTTGGCCTATTGACTTGCTAAATTCCATCTACCAAAATACAGTTGCATTATATCACCAGTTTTCATGGTCGTGCTCACTTCCTCTGTTCATCCAAATAGCTTATGCATAGCTTTGTGGTAAGGATTCATTTAATGTTGGGTTTCACATTCCTGTGAACAAAATTTATGGTCCTAGGCAGGTATTTTAGATATTGCAATCAATAGTCAGTTGTATTCTTAGCAGGCTATTGGATTTTAATTTTAATGTCTGTGACTTCTGAGAGAAAAAGCTGTTTGGGTAGAAGTTTCAAACTTTTTTGTGCCTGTGACTAGTGTCTGTTCTCTGATTACTGGGGTCAAGCTGGTGGCCAGGCTGTTATATATATAACCTTCAGATCTGAAGGTCTAGCTATCAACTTCATTTATCTTCAGCTTGATTAGATATGTCTATGGCTGTTGCTCTTGTCTGACATAATTCATGTCTCTGGGACAGTGAGGTTGGTTGTCACCTATATGCTAACTTGATCCAATAAAAGCCAATAAGTGCAGAATTTGGCACAAGTAGTGATTGTCAAATTTTGCTTTTAGTGCAAGATCTGAATGTAGCACTTCAGATTTTTTGCAGAGAATGACAGAAATGTGTCTGTTATATGCAGCAACTCAAGTTCCCAAATACTTCTCATGTGTTTCAAGCAGCCTGCAACTTTTGTTTTGTGTTCGTCTTTCTTGTTAAATGTATCGTTCTGCCTAAAACTTGAATGTAAGCTTTGTGTCTTTTGTGGATTAATATGCAGGATGTACTTATCTTGGAGTGAGACTCTGGGGTGAAAACCAGAGAGGCTTTAGCAGAGCTGTTAAGACAACCCACTTGAGTTACAACAGTAATTTCTTCTTTCAAAATCTGGAAGCAATAAACACATCAGATGCGCTTTTTGAATACAGTGGAATTAGTCTCTTGGGCAGACAGCGTATAAAAAACCCTTCGGAGTTAACTCTGGGTATCAGCTGTGTGATATTCTGTAAATACTAAAGTGCTATATGCATACTAGAGCCAATGATGAAATGTTTTACTTCTTCCTTTCTAAAGCCTTAGTTGTGTGCAAACTGGTGTCACAGAAGCCTGTTTCACAAAGACCAGATGGGAAAATTACTTGGTTTACTTGGGTTTTTTGGCTTGAGCTCCAGGACAATGAATGGAAAATCAGTGAAAATGCATCTTTCAGAGATCTGTTATTGAAAGTATTAGGAGTCAGTCCAGTCTTCCATACATACAGCTTGAGTTGGTACGGAAATTGTTGGGTTTTGTGGTGGTTTAGGGTGTTTTTTTTTTTTTTTTTTTTTTTTTTGTTTTGGTGTAGTTTTTGTTGTTTGCTTTTTCTTTTGGTTTTTTTTTTTAAGCCACACCACCCTGCAGCTGTACAGTGGCAACCACACAAACCGCACTTGACGGAAAAGGGCGTGATCTATGTCTGCAGCAGCCGCCTTGCAGGTCTGCAGTCATGTTAAACAGCTGAAACCAGGTCTGAGTGACTAAGATTGTGGAGTCCTTCACGTTTTTTTGTAGTTTTTAAGTGGCTTATTTGAGAGCAAAGGCATACAATGCTTTCTCTCTAGCAAAATGCCTTAGTGACCTGATTTAAGTTTGATAACAGAGACTTTGTGGAAGTCTGGGCTGGTATTTGGAGGAGACTTATGGAAACTAACTACAAAGGTGAACCAAGGTGAAGTAGGGAGATTTCAGATTGAAGCAGTTCCAGGACAGGGAGCAGTTGATAATATTTGGGGTCAGACAACCAGTGTGAACAACTGGAGGGCTGATTTGTTTTAAGATTGTTTCAGTGCAGAAGTGTGATGGAGTTTTACCAGCTTCTTATCCTACTGAATAAATATAAATTATGTATATAAAGAAGCATTGGTCTAAGACCACATAGCTAGAAGTACTAGAAGCATCTCAAAAAGGATTGTTTCATGTTCACCTTTATAACTCAGGTACTGCCTCAGTCCAGAAACACCTGCTCGGAAAGCTTAGTCCCATAATCCTTTTACTGGGAGGGAAGAGTGAGAATGAGGTTGAGCTTTCTCCTGTGCTTGATTCCAATAAAGAGTATAAACTGGTTGTGTTTCTTATGTATGCGTTTTTCAGCACTGTATCTCTCCTTTCCCCATTGAAATAGCCGTTCCAGTCAGTGTTCTCCCCTGAGAAACAATAACTGCTGTTCAACCTGTCTGTGAACACTGCAAAACATCATTTATGTTCTTTGGGGTCTTGGAATGAAGCAATTAAAATGACAGGAATTACTTGAGACTGAAAGATTTATGTCTGTGAGAAGACCTTATGAAATAAAAAGTATATTTTAATCAGAAAGAGTTGACTCGGCAGCTGCATAGTTAAAGATCTGCTGGGAGTTTTCCCTGAAATATAAACTTAATGTCCTCCAAGACCAATCAGGCAGAAAGAGAACTGCTTTGAACCTGTCTGGCATAGTGTACAACAGTTACGTGTACAACTGCTAATTTCACTGAGGAGCTCTATTAAGTATTAGTGATTAAAGCTGCCTTTTAAATTCCTCCCCTCCCACCATATCAGAAGACTTACACCTCCTACAGAAAAGCAAATCCTTAGTGCAGGAGATAGCCACTCAGCTTCTTAATCTGTTTGTGGCTTCACTCGCTTGCATAAATAGCAGTTATTTGAAGAGAGGAGTGCATTTAAAGGAATTTAAAACCCATAGACTACTAAGGTTGAGATACTGGATACTATTTTTATATCTCAGGTAATAACAACAACATATATTCAGATACTTAGATGTGTGTACGTAGACAGAGTTAGTCCAGATTAATTTATCTCTGCATCCCAGTGTAGCTGGATTTTCTTTGATAACCAGCTTTCATTCTCAGAAGGTCTAGAATCATAGAATAATCACCAGGTTGGAAGAGACCCACTGGATCGAGTCTAGGACCTGTTGTTTGCTTGGCAATCCTCTGTACTATGCACAGACCCAGGCAAGATTATATAAGACATCGCTGTTTTTTTTTAATTGGCATACTAACAAGTTTTAAGTTAATTTTGCTTCTGTTTTGAGTTCAAAGTAATTTCTCTTTCCAAATATTATAAATATGTATGCTGACATGAACTTTGGATATGTAGTATATTTGTGATTCAGTAAGTTTCTTGCTGCCAGGATAGTTCATGTGTGGCATAAACTAAGTATTGTAACAATTTGGTGTGAAAATAGGGAAATTTTGCAAACCACTACTCTTGAGAAAGAATCTCTTCAGTCTAATAGAACAGTGAGGCTAATATAAAAAAAAAAAAAATCCAAGTTTTATTTCTATTGAAATTTAATTTCTAGAACTTTGTATGTGGAGTTTCTGAACCGTTACTATACTAATCCTTTGGATGCAAATATAGAGCAGCCCAGCTCTCGAGGAATATGTTTAGAAAGTTGGCAAACTTCCTGCTAGTCATGCCAGAGAGGTAAATTGTGTGCTTTGTCTGCTGCAGTGCAATTGGACTGTAGCTCTGTTGTGAACAGATCTAGCTGGAAAATTTTATGCTAAATATAGACAAAATGAGAATGACACCGTTAGAATGGCAGGTGTCCTCTCTTGGTAATATGCTGTAAAGAAATTAGACCCACAACAAAAATCTTGTGGTGGTTTCGGGGCTTTTTTTCTCTTTTGCTGCCCACTGAAAGATTACTTTTATTATTTAATTGCTCATGCACCAACCCTGGATGTGAAATCTCAGCTGCTAGAACTAATACTCGTATTGCAATGACTTTATTTGCAGGTATTTAGCTGAAATTGTAGATGAATTTTATATCATCATTTAAGATGGAAGTGTTCACATTATAGACAACCTTGTAATTTGATTGCAGCCTTGTAGTATATCTTGAAAGTGACATGTTTAAAATAATGCTAATAATGCAGAGATATTTTCCACATTAAAAAAAAAGTAGTTTAATAGGATGCTGGAATTTATCCTTGTGGTCTCAGTGAGTTTATAATCCAAATGCTACTGAATTAAATTCTTATCACCAAGAATTTTGAGAGTGCAGGATACTTAGGAATTATCTATAAAGGACGAAACTGTAGTTTAATTCATAGTGTAGGATTCTGCGATCGAGTTGAAAAAGCACATTCTGCTTCAATACTTTTCTTTATTCAGTATTCTTGTTCTGTAAATAACATCACTAGTGTTTGTACCAGGAACGCTTCATAGAAACGTAGATGCAGCTAAGAAAAAAAAAAAAAATAAAAAGGGTGGGGAAAGGGAGAGGCTTATGCTAAAAAATACTCCAACTCTTCAGAAAACCCTGTTGAATTTTGTGCAAACTTCCAGAATTGGGTGCTTTTATGCACCCTTATGGTAGGTTAAGAACAGTAGTGGGGAGGCTCATGCTGTAAATAAATCCAGGGTTCAGGGCAGCCGATTTGCTGACTGGGCTTTTGGGCAGTTGAGTTCCATCTCTGACTACATTCCAGGAAGTGAGGACAATAGAATAAGCAAAGAGTGATTAATAGTTTTTAGGCTCGCTTTAGCTTCAATTGGTAAGTAGAAAAATGTATAGCTACTTCAGCAGTAATTAACCCACTTAAAAAAAATGAGCATTCTTTCCAGTCACATTTGTTCAAGCTAGTCCAAAGACCTATTGTAGCAGAAGCAATTTTTGGTTTTTACATCAGGTTTTGTTGTCCCCTATGCTTGGTATGTTCTTCAGACATTCAGTTTTTGATACAAGCCCAGTAAGTGTCAGCTTTATTGATAGGAGCTCCTGAATAGAGGTGAGGAGGCTTCCAGCTACTACTCGATGCTCTCAGAACTTGAGGATTTGAAAGGGCTTGTATTGTGCTGTTTTCTGCTGAGTTACTCCACAGAGACCGTAAACCACAGAAATGCACTGTTAATGAAAAATAGGTACCTTTGAGAGATCAATGTGATTGTTTAATTTATGTTGACACCCAGACTTGTCCTGTAAATTTTTTAAGTGACTAAACAATTTTGAGGTATTGAACAAGATGAACTCTTGAGTTTATACAGGTATGACCTTTTAAGTGTGAGGAATTTGGAAGTCTAGATTGAAGTTTATTTTCTTGAACTGAAGGCTTTTCCTTGTAGCAATGCAAATTCTGACTCCCAATGAGAAAAGGAAACTTAATAACTTCCGGAGTTACATCCTTTCTATTATGTTGGCAGAAGGTATTTTAAAACTAGAAATTAGTGGACTGGGGATAAGTAACTAACTTGTTTGTGTCTTTGTTACAGACCTGATTACAGGAAGCCTTCCACATGGTCAAGCAGTACTTTCAGACAAGCTTATTTTCTATTAAATGAAGTTTAATTTTGAGGTAAGGTTCTGTTTAATTTTATTTATTATGTGTATAATGACATCAGAACTTGTACGGTAATTAGAGACTTTGATCTGCAGCCTCTATATATTAGCGTAATATTTTCTTTGGAGAATGGATGAAATGTGGAATACAGCTGTGGCTGTGGTTGTGAAGAGAGAAATCAGACTGAAAAATAAATGCGATGCAGGAATCTTCAAGCTCCAAGCAAACAATGCAATTAACAGCCAGGGCACTAACCTGACCATTACAGGCATTGACTATTTTTAAACAGTTTCCAGGGAGACTGGAGAACATGATCGTATCATCATATCACAAATGAGTTGTCTAAGCCTTAGGAAAAACGGCCATGCCTTTCATTGGTATGAGAACAAATAGCTGAGAAGATGACTTAGCTTTGTTTCATCTTAATACTTGTAAGAGGTGGCAAGCGAAACCAAGGCAAAATCAGGACTATTGTAACTTCACAGCTACATTTCCATTTCTATACTCTGTTACTTTGAGGAGAGAACTTGTTGGCTTTGGGCAAAATGTTGATAAATCTTGCTTCAGATTCTTAATCATCTGGAGATGTTTTGACCTTGTACACATCACTGTTCTAAATGTGTCTCGGGCTTTGACTGCTCATCTGGAAATGGTGCTTGTAATGCTAAAAGGTCGCTAATGGAATTTTGGCCTGCTATTCTCCATGTTTGAAAACTGCCTTTAGTGAACTTTCAAAACAGCCTATAATTAAAACAGCATGTCAGTTTATATCAGATATGTACAAGGACAAGGTTAAATGAAGTAAAATTACCAAAGAGTCTTGCAGTAGATGCATTTCATCATAGGTGCAAATCTTAAGTGAGAGCTAGATTAGTAGCAGCGCTCTTTTGTTCTTGTTATTAGATGGTTGGATCTAAATAATTACAGAGCGTTATTATAATCAAGCCTGTCAGCAAGATGCATTTAACTATGGCGTTTTTAAGAATTAAAACTGCATTAAGGCCTCTTCAACAGGGTTTCTGTTTTCCTCATTTCTCTGCTACTGCTGTCAAATCACTGTTATCAATTATGGTATCAAATAACAGGGCTACAGATATTGATTAGCTTTTGATTTTAGCAATTTAAAAAAATATTATCTTTTCATGTAATTAGACTAATTGTATCTGGCTGTACAACTGCTTGAACTGGATTGGTAAATACTTACTAATCAGACAAAGCAGGTGATTTGGAAATATTCTTGGTTTCTTAATGGCGAATGGAGATTCCCCTGAGGAAACGTTTTCAATTCATTCATGCTGGCCTGATTCAGGAATGAATCTTTCAGAGTCCACAGTGATTTCTCTCCTTTCTGTCAGCAGTACGTCAGTGCGACTGGCTGCTGTGTGAGTAAGTGAATGGTAAGAGAATAAATTCATACTCCAGAAATTCAGTGACCTCTTCACATGGGAGGAGCTCTTTATCAAGCAGTGTGGGGTTAGCACAAGGAGGAATGATTTTCAGCTGTAAGAGGGCAGATTGAGACGAGATATTAGAAAAAAATGTTTTACTGTGAGGATGGTTAATGTTCCCTAAGGTAGCTAATTGAGTGGAGTATGTATGGAGTAACTGGTAAACACTGTTTTCCTTAAAGAAAATGGTCAGAAAGTTATAGAGCAACATCAGGAGAGTGGGCAGAAAGAGAAGAATTCTAGTATGATTTACCATGATACTTTTATCTGGAACTTAGCGATATTGTTTCTGTACCTGAAGAAGATTCCTTGTTTTTCTTTTGAATGGGCAGAGTGTGTTACTGTAGCAAACCCACAGCATATTCTGAACTCACATGTTGCTAAAAAGAAAAAAAAAAAAAAAAAAAAAAAAAAAAAGGAAATGCAGAGTAATATTTAGACCACAGTAGGTGAACCTATAAGGTCATATCCTTGCTGTGTCATTTAATAAGTTAATGAACAACTCAGAGTGGTTTATTATGTCCTACTTTGGGGCAGTTGCCAAGAATGGCAGGTGTAATTCAGAACTTTGAGTAGAGGCTTTGAATTAATTCTGTGGAAAAAAACATTGAATCAGGTGTGCTCAAAGGTTGCAAATGTAGACATAAAAGCTTAAAAATGCACACCTGGGCCTGCTGCTGGCTCATGTACAGTAACTGACAGTAACTGTTGACCAACACTCCCAGGTCCTTTTGTGCTGGGCAGCTTTCCAGCTGCACTTGCCCAGGCCTGGAGTGCTGCATGGGGTGGTTGTGACCAAAGTGCAGAGCCCCCCACCTGGCCTTGTTGAACCCCATCCCGTTGGCCTTGGCCCAGGTGCCGTTGCAGACACTTGCTGCCCTTGAGCCGATTGGCACTCCTGCCTAATTTGCTTATGTCTACAACTGAAATGCTTCATTTGGAGAGGAACCTAACAAAAGGATGTTCATTACCTGCTCTTTTCTACAGAAGCTCATGTTCCCTCTTTTCAGCTTTCCTCTGCAGTGTTCTTGCAAAATAAGAACAAAAACCTGGAAGACCTCTTCAAAGAATTTGGTCACTGACTACCATATTGGAGATTCTGATGCCTGAGGATAATTACTTCTGTGTTACAGCTAGTTCCAGTGAAACTCTCTGCTTCTGTTACCAAAAGCTCTTTCAGCTGTGCTTGGAACATGTTATTCCTCCTGTAGTTCCATGTAATTCTGTCTTCCTTTTGAAGACACCTTCAAGCAAGTTGGTTGCAATTATGCCTTTTGACTTAAAGAGTGGACTGTCGATGAATTGCTAATAAGCTGACTGTCCTATAAACAACTCTTAATTAAGACTCATATTTTGGTCTTACATAATTCTGCTTGAGGATACTTCCTTGCTGGGTTCTTAGGAAAGCAGATGCTGTTCCTGTAATGTGTGAACATAGAAAGGCATGATTAATACTTGCTAGTGATTAAAGCCTACTTTCACAGGAGCCTTTCAACGTTTTCTCTAGTTCACCTTCATTTTGCTGTCTTTTCAAGTGTCTTTTAACAGTCAGTATTACACACTGCAGACAAATGGTGTGAATTTTTCCTGAGATTCTTGCAGGGTTTAACTTTCAGCTTGTTTATCGGGATGTGTGGTGTGCCTATGCAGGCATTTTGTTTGAGTAGGGCTTTCCTTGGGGCAGGGAGGCCTGTAAACGTGCATTAAAGTGTGTGTATTCTCTGTTTGTAAATGTGAATGGACAGTTAAAATTCAAAGTACCATCATCCTTGATTTTAAAGCATGATGCTTTCATTTGCATTCGTAATTTTGGAGATATGTGTGGCTATTGCTACAACTGGGTTTGTATTTTTGAATGCCTTTTGCTTAAGGAGGTCCACAAAACAGGTGTTCACCATTTGGCAAACAGAATTTGGTGTTTAATTGCCATGAACAACAGAAAATGTGATGTGTGCTATTTTGCTGGTGCCCTGTGCCAGCAGGCAGGTGACAGTGATACTGAAAAGCATAGAGAACTTCTGTGTCACTCAGTTTCCTTACAAAGTTAATCTAGTATAAAAATTCATAGCTTTACCTATACGAGCATGTATACATGCAGCCTTTTAGACTGTGACGGTCTCCTGACCTAGATTTGTGTTTGCTCGAGCCTGAATGAACCAGTTAAGCAGTATCTCCAGGGAGACAGACTAAATCATAGCAGAGTTCTGCTTTTAACCATAAGCACTGACAGTGGCAACTTTGCTTTAACTGAGTGGGCACAGTCCATATTTGACAGTGTCACTGTTAGCTGTTCCACATTTGCCTGGTTTAGAAATGCAGGTATTTTTGGATTGTGTTTTACTTCAAATACTCTATTTAAAAGGATGTGAAAGGCAAAGAAGTGTTGCGTATCCTCATAGCAGTAAGTAGAGGTAATATTAAGGTGAGATTTTGCTTTCTCTGTTTGTTTAGCAGTGTAGTTAAAAATATACAGGTAATATCATGGCCCCATCGGCTGTCAGACACCACAAACATTGAGAGAGAAATGGTATAAATTAAGCCAGGTGGATATGTGAACAATTGAGAAGTCAGTGTTCTCTAACTGTTATCCCCTTGAAGTCTCTTTTCTCCCATGCATCTCTAAGCTGTTCTTCTGCTCTTTCATTACATGATTTTACCTTGATGATTGTTGATTCCTGTTGAAGTTATATGATGCAAACTTCTGTCCCTGTCAATATTCAGAGAAACAGCCTTTTACTGTGAGTTACATGTCTCTTGAGAGTCCTTGTGAAATGTTTCTCAGGATAACTGCTCCTCTTGCCTTAGTCTTTCTCTTTGTACAGCAGCTGATGAGGTAGTTGTAGCATCACTAGCACATTCCCAGTCCAGCAGAGCTGGACTCCAGAGTAGGATTCATATTTTTAGGCAATCTTAAGTCTTATAGTGACCTGGCTGGGAGAATGACCTTACCACACGTTGCTCCTGCTCCTCTGCTAGGGATTTGCTGCTGCCTTGAATGTTCTGGCAAATCATGTGTATAATCACTCGATAACCTAGTTCTGTCAAAAAGGAAGGGGAAGTTTTTTGCAAAAATGCCATGACCAGCACAAAAAAAAAAAAAAAAAAAAAGAAGAAAAGTGTCAGAATTGTTTGAGAAAGTGATTATGCAAACAGAAACACTGGCAGCTGTGAGAGAGACTGTTAGCTTCTGGAGCTGAAAAAGAGCTGGTTGCTGCTGAGGTTATGCCATTGCTGAACTGCAGGCAGAATGGCAGGCATTCCTCTAACCTGAAGTTGCTTTACTCTAAAGAACCTTAATATTGCCTCAGTCTTATGCCTTGATAATATTTTGGGGTTTGTATGTTTGGCGTATTCTGTGTGTGCACTTTGTTTGCAGGGTTTCTCAGTGGGCACGTAGAGGTCTGCTCATACTGATTCTGGTTACAATCTTGTTTTGTTGGGATTTCCCAGAACCTGGGTGCTGTTTTGATTTAGCTTGAGGCCCTGACATACATGCTTCAATGTGTACCTGCAGGCACTAGGTTCTCTCACTGATGAGCTGTGGGGATTTTTTTTAAGTGCTGGGAGCTGCTGCTGCCTCTCCCAAACCTGTCAAATGCATAATTTATCACTTCAGTTTCCAGCCTAGCAAGCAGACATCAGTCGCAGTCTGATTTAGAAATTACCTACTTCATTACTCACAGAGAATTAGTACTAGGCAAACCATTCCTTCCAGAAACCTCTTTATTTCCAGGAACTGTTTTACTTTTGACTAACTATTCCAGAGGCTGAGTGGTATTGGGGAGCAGGAGTCCATTACCTACACCAAGAAATATTTAAATATGGTGTGAATCAACGTATAGAAGATAAAGCGAACATGGAAGCTATTTTCCCCTTCTTTTACTCTGTGATCTCAGCCTTTTTCTTGACCAAGTTCTTAGTTCTTTTGAGAAAAAACAGCTGTCCTTTTTTGGCTGTTGCCCAGAAGATGCAAACTTCCTGTCCAGGTTCTTACTGAAAGCCAAGTGGGGAGGTTTAGTGTGGAGAAGGCAGATGAAACCCTTTTTCTGATCCGAGAACACATTGTTGGAGGAAGCTGATAACTCATGGGCTCTTTTCATAAGGTCTTTCTTCATCAGAGCTTCCTTTGATGTCTCTGAAACCAGTAGCACTGAGTTGAGGGAGACCAGATCAGAACACTGATGTATTTAGGTCCTTCCTTCTTTAATAAGTTGAATTTGACTCTGAAACAAAGGAGTGGCATTGGGAGGACACAATAACACGTAGATAACATGTTCTCAACTCATAAAATTGTGTTAAGGATGGCAAGGATCAATTTGCTGTGTCTGTGTAGGACAGGGAAGAAGGATTCTTCCACAGAATGGAAGGCTGAGGTTGAGAATTTGCTTGGGTAGGGGACTACCACCCAAAATATAGAAGTAGTAAAAAGTAAAAAAAAACCCTCAGCAACTTCTATGTGAATGTTGTGGCCTCTATTTCAGTGGAGTTTTGTCAGAATGGATTCAAAGCATTAGGCAGGGTGTGTACATTAATTTCACTTGTATGTTTTATAACACGTTTACCCCTTTTACTTAGATAGTTTTATATCTAGGATTTTATGGTGGTAGTGGGTGGTCTTAGAAGTACTAAAAATCTGACGTAGGATAATTTGCTTTTGAGAGGCAGATGGATGTGCTGCCACGTTAAAATGGGGGAGGATGACACCTTAGAGACAAAGCTACTCGTAAATGTTGTAGGTAGAGAAATTATTTTTCTGCTCTCTGTGCCTGGGAGAAGAAAGGCAATCGTCGAGCTCAGTGCATCAGTGATGAAGTGTAGATGATGGTTTCTTCCTATTCTTTAAAGTGATTTTGCCAAACAGTACTGAGTATCTGGGCTGTAAAAAGATGCACAACTGGGGTTTAATTTTTTTGTTTAACAACTGGGAGTTGTCCTGCTTGAGTTATCATCATTATCAGTAGTCCGTAGAATCTCACAGCCTTGTATTTAAAATACACATACATGAATGCAGAAAGAATTTGGGACTTCTAATAGATTCTATATTTATGCATAAAGAACTTCAGTTCTGAAGAGTTCTTGAAGATCACTGTGGAAAGTCTAAATGATGGAAGAACGGTTTGGAGTGTTGTGACAGCAAGAGAAGACACTGCAGACAAAACCCAGACTATCTACAGAATGAAACAAAACAAAAAGCATCTGTAGTTTCCTGTTTCTGTAGACAAATGGTGTCAAATTCAGTGAAGTTTCTGAATTGGAACTGACATGAAAAATAGCTCATTCTTGAAGCTCTGAGTAGCAGTGCAAAAGGATAAAATCATCTAGCAGATCTGTGTGGGGACTTGGAAGAAACCCAACACAGCATCGTATGCTTCATACTCTTCAGAAAGGAGGAATTAGGTACTAAGAAAATTCTGCTTTCACTTAAGCAATGATTCTAGACTGCTAGTTACGAGCTAATCTAAGTTGTCTAATAAAAAGGTAGTGTGAGAATTAAAATCAGTTTCTGTCCACAGTAAATACGTTGTCAGTATACTCAATAAGTGTATTGTTTTCCTGTGCATCATTTTGATACACCTCCAAAAATATCAACTTGTAAAGTGTGTTTATGCAGGTTTTTTTTTTTCAAACTCAGTTTCCAGTATACCAAGGGAAAAAAGCGTGTTTTGGATAGTTTCTGGCCTGATGACGGTAATGAGACTTTATATAGAAGTACATTTGAATGCATATAATTCTACTGAACTGATTCCGTTTTGTTTAATAGAGAGTTGAGCACATTAAAGCATTAAATGGAAAGTCCTCAACAATAATGCTGTTACTGCTTTTTCAGATACTTCTGTAGGAACTTGCAAGTGACTTGACACCATGGTAGCTCTTTCGTTGAAGATCTGTGTCCGCCAGTGCAATGTAGTGAAGACGATGCAGTTCGAACCATCCACTGCAGTGTATGATGCCTGTAGAGTTATTCGTGAACGCGTGCCAGAGGCTCAGACAGGGCAAGGTGAGTTCCTGTATTTGTCCTAAGTTGATTCATTACATGAAGTGAAAATAAACATAGAGCCACAGTTCTTTTTACACCATTCTGTTCCTCCATTCACCTTCAGGTTGGAGCGTTTTATCCTTTTCTTTATATTATAAGACCCTGCAGTGAAAGGCATAAAGTACAAGCAGATTTTTAAGTGGCATAAGGTAGTTGCATTATTTTTCTTCCTTCCATCCTGATAGGAGTTTTTTCTGCAAAGCATGCTTTTTTTTGTGAAACTGCGACTTCTTCAATAAATTGCTTATTTGCCTGAAAGGTGACGTTTTCCCCAACTTGGAAAGTAATTTTTGTGGTACCATCTTCTTAAAGCCATGTTTGTAGCAATGCTCTCTAGGAACATATGGGCGCATGTTTATTGAATTGCAAAAGAATGGCTGGACATCCTCAAAATGTGCAAAGGGAAACATTTGGAACTGGTTAATAAATAAAAACATTACTGTGCTGTGCATACTGTATTAAGAATGCTGCTTTGTGTTAGTCAGATTTAACTGTCTCTGTACCTACTGACCAAAATGGATCCATGTAGACTGTGAAATGTGGCTTTCTTGGACTAAAGCTCTAGTTTAAATGTAGTCAAAGTTGTCAAAAAAATTCGTATTCTTCAGAAGCCTGTGGTGCTGTATTGTATATAATGGCACTGGAATGTGCTTCTTAAAGCAGATTGCTTATTGAGTTTTATGCATGGCATTCAACCTTGAGATCTGTTTCAAAAGTCTTTCCTGAACTGTTTGAAAAACTTAGGAGTAATAGACAATATTACTGTTATTTAGAAATGCTTCTCCTTTGCAGGAGTCCTAGCTATATGGCTTGAGATTTTCAGACACAAGCTGTGCGTTTTTACTATACTGATCTCTTAGGACAGTTATACTCAACAGCTGTTGAATTCAGGGAATCTGAGTAATAAGTACCCTCGAATATGGAGAACCTCACAGAAAAGCCTACCAGCTCGCTTCTGCTTATACACTAAGACTCTTCATTCATGTGTGACTGCAGTGCAATTACTAGCTTCTGATCACGTTATGATGTCGAGTGATGAATAGAAATAAGGTTACTAACATATCCGTTAAAATGTGTGTGTTTGCCTACTCGTTCAGAGGCTCACAGAGCACAGAACAAGCTGATCATGCTAGTTCTTGCAAGAGCTACTACTATTTCATCACTAAGGTGCATGCCCCAGAAATGAGGGAGGGTCTGAGCAGTTTGTGCTTCCTCAGGAATTCTGTGCTCTGTGCAAGGCGCTGTCTGCTTCTAAATGTCACAACCTATTTATAGGCACAAATTCTGAAGTTTTACATAACTGATTCTGTGCCGTAATTTGTGTCATAAACATCTCTGTATGTATACATCAGTCAGACTGAGATTTTTATGAAGATCACAGAAGTTTTTCTTACTCATTTAATTTTAGAAGGTTTCTTCCCTTGAAATTATGTATCTAAGTCTTGTACGCTTCTCTTAATTAAAAGTAAGTTCTCTTATGTGCCTGCCTGAATTAAAATGTTTAATATACATGCTTTTTAATGAAAATCGTTGCTATGGGTGGCATTTCGAAATGAAACAGTCTGAAAATTTTAGCCCAAAATATCTATTTCTAGTTAGTCAGTTACAAAGCATCACCATTAAAAGAGGTCATTTTAAAGTGAAATAATTATAAAAATAATACAAGTCTCACGTTAGATCTGAGATGTTCTTGCTTAGTGAAGCTTTTGTTCAAGTCTTCTCTTATGCCTGATCTACCCTGCTGTCTGCTGCTAAGCTAAATATTTTTTGAAGCACCGAGAAAGATTGCTATCCAAATTCATTAAGAATGGAGGGCAAGTGTAATGGGAACGTAACCCTGAAGCTGAATTAACTTGAATAAAACCATGTTGGCTTTATTCGGTTTGATGTTTTTCAGTGAGTCTGTTTTGTTCCACAGCCTCCGACTATGGATTATTCTTGTCAGATGAAGATCCTCGAAAAGGTATATGGCTGGAGGCTGGAAGAACACTGGATTATTATATGCTGAGAAATGGGGTATGGTGCAAGTCTGTTGCTTCTTTAATCAACACATTTTTTAAGAAAACTTGTTTCCCAAGTAGCAAGATCAGTGTTCAGCGTTTGGAGGGAGAGGAGGGTCTTGAGTCTGTTCCTGAAATTGGCCCAGTTTTCTTCCTCGTGGCGCCTCAGTTGTTAGTTTTTTCATTTCTCTGGTGGTGACTGTGAGCTGCTGTGTCCAATAATGCCTTCACGGAATGATTAACAGATCAAAATAAGGTTTGTAGTAAGCTTTATATTTGCAGTGACCTTGCATTATAGTGTAGGTTTCTGGTATACTGAAGGTGAGGAGGTCGTACCTGCTTACAACCAAAAGGCATTACTATCCTTTTGAAATGGCACACGGGTTTTTGCAGCACAAAGGTACTTTGGTCTATCCTGTCCTGTCTAGCTTTTGGTCTTGCCAGCTTGGACAAGTTCTTGAGAAATGACATTGGTAGAATGATAAACTGCCATTTTTCAAGTCTGTAACACAAATACGTTTGCCTATATTATAACAAAGGAAAAAATCCAGCTTAGGGAGTGGGGATGGAATCTTGTTTTAGGCATCTAAGTTACTGGATTGGTTTTGGTGGCTTCCAAAAGCATTTAGAAACAGTACTGTTTACTTCCTAGGATATATTGGAGTACAAAAAGAAACAGAGACCTCAGAAAATACGTATGTTGGATGGTTCAGTGAAAACAGTCATGGTGGATGATTCTAAAACAGTTGGTGAATTGCTGGTAACGATTTGCAGCAGGATAGGTAAGACTTTGGGACCCCCAAAATTAAGAATTTGTTTTTCTGCCGTATTTGCAAGTTGATTTTGTAGGATGTTTAGAGACTTAGCTACATCCTTGAACTGCAGTATTTAGTAGTTGCAGGCGCAAGGTTATCTGACACTTATAAATATGTTGTTATAAGCTGCCTTTTTCATACACTGTGCTGATGTGTGATAGAGAAGTAGAAGTAACTTTATGCTTCCGTTTGGTGGGTTAAAAGGTAAATACTGTTAACCTTGAAATATACCTAAGCCTAGGGCTCCATGTTGTTATGATCAAGAGTTGATCACAGTACTGTATGATTTGTGAAATGACATATGGAAGCCATCCAGAGCAGCTGGTCAAAAATGTGTTGGTTAATCTGTCTTTGTATTTATCTAAATAGAGACATTTTGGAAAACTAATTAATATTTAACTATAAACATGCACCCAGCACGGATTAGTTTAAATCATCTTAAGCCCTCGCTTAATTCTTATTTAGGATTTAAGTGGCTTTAATTTCATTTAGATTCACTTACTTGGAAAGTGAATTAAGCTGATGTGAAAGTGAATTAGTCCATTTCAATTTTGTTTGAGTGTTTCTGTGCTGGATTCTAATGTGCTGTGACTAATTTACTTGGAGATGTAGTTTGACTTATTTTCCTCAGTGTGGTCGTGTAGGTGAGCATTTCATTTATTTCCTGTGTAATGTAAACAAGATGGAAAAAAATGTAAACACTGGAAAAAACAAATTAAAAAAATAATAAAAAAATGAGAACAACTTAGCACATAATGCAATGAGCTGAGTTTTGATTCAGTTTAGTGTAAAATTAATAAGCAGCATTGGGGTTTAGAGCTCTTAAAAAGAAATCACGAATTTCACGTGGTTTCTGTTCAGAGGAATGATGTATTTGAATGATGCATTTGAATGATGATATTGAAGAGGTGTCTTGAATGCAGAAGTTGTAGATTATTTTTGGGATCTCCTTCCCCGTACGCTGCTTTAGCATTTTATCTGGAATATCTTTACTATGTTTGAAATGAAAGCATTAGTGTTATAATATATAGGAAAGAATACTTAATCCATCCTAAAGTGTATTAATTTTTTTATGGTTACTAACTCTGGATTTATTTATAATTCCAGGGATAACAAATTATGAGGAATATTCCTTAATCCAGGAGAGCATTGAAGAGAAGAAAGAGGAGGGTACAGGAACACTGAAGAAAGATAGGACATTGTTGCGTGATGAAAGAAAAATGGAAAAACTGAAGGCAAAACTTCACACAGATGATGATTGTGAGTAGTGTATTCCGGGGTAATTCTTCCATTAATATTTTTGCACAATGAAATATAAGAAAATGCATTTTTATTAATAGAGTCTTTAGTGTGTCTCAGTTGGTCCCTACCTGTGTTTCGCATCTGTATACATATAGCGTCATCTGCTACTGAGTATTTTCAGTAGGTAAATGGACAAGTTGTTGCCTCTAGCTATGAGAGTTAGTGGATCTTCTGAAGTGGTTTTTGTAACTTTTTTTTTTGGTAGAGAAGTCGTAATTCAAGTATGAAGGGTCATTGCCGTAATGAACATGTTTTCCCCTTCATTCAAGTTGAACATGTAAATATTGATGCCTACTGAAAGGTCTCGAAAGGTACTTCTGTTTTTGAAGGTATAAATTTTAAATGTAAATGGGGTTTGCCAAAGAACTAAGGCAGTATTTGATTTATGTCGAGAAATCATGAGAACTGTTTTTTCTGTTTTACATTAAGGTATTAAGATAAGCTGCAACTGACAGGAAGCTGTTTTAAAATTATATTCAGGGATAAGCAAAGTAAACAAACGGTTGGTTTTAGGGAGAAAATGTGTTAAAGTTTGAAGTCATTTTGCAATTAACCTTTGGAGATCTAAATTTAGTGTTAAAACATTACTGTGGTTGCTTCTTTAAGTATATTAATGGTGTTTTATGCTGTAGTAAATTCCTGTTTCTCAACAGTGGTGGTCTTCAATTCCCATTTGTAGCAACCTTCAAGACTAATGACTGGAAACAGAAGTGATGGCAATGTTTTTGTAGGGTTTCCTTCTCTAGTGGAAATTTCACATGATTTTTACAACAGCTATTACCACTGACAACGTTGTGTGTTTAACAATGCTTATGTCTGTTATTTTGTTACAGTAAATTGGCTAGATCACAGCCGAACCTTTAGAGAACAAGGGGTTGATGAAAATGAAACTCTGTTGTTGAGACGAAAGTTCTTTTATTCAGACCAGAACGTAGATTCAAGAGATCCTGTTCAGCTTAATTTGCTTTATGTTCAGGTACAGTATACGAATCAGAAGGATAGGTTCTAACTTTTCTGAGAAAATCTGTGTAGCTTGATTAGAATGTTTTTTTTTTTTTTTCTGAAATACTCCCATCCTCTAGAATTCCAGTTCTGGATGTGCTTTGATTTTACCTTTTTGCCTCTCCCTCCACGAATACATGATAGTACAAAGGCTTTGCTGGATAGATTTAGTCAAATACTTTCAACACAATAATGGACACACAACAAAAAAAATCAACTGACTTTCACATCCTTCTCATGCTTTCCTTAAAATTTATTAATATCTTCAGTCTTCCAAGTTGTTCTTTTCAATTCTTCTCCCTATTCGTCTTATAGATGATGCTTCCTCTGTAATAAGTAAACTCAGGTCAGTCTTGCAACCAGCTTCCTCTTTCTCATTTCTCTTCTGCCTCGTCAGCAAGAGAGCTTTTTCTGCACTCCCTTTCTAGTCTTCAACCCAGAGAGCACATGAGACAGGCAGCAGGCTTCCTGTTCAAAATGCACGTGTCATATAACACTGGGATTTCACCTAGGCAAGACCGTTCCCCAGACTGTTAGAGGTTCTATGTGTACCTTAGCGAAGTGAAAAGTTTTATGTTTAACTGAAAGTTGCGGTGCAGTTGCCTGTAGTGAAGTCTGATAAAAGTAGTCTTAATGTCTTTCTTAAAAGCTCGGCCTTTTCTTTTCAAGTAAAGAAAACAAATCCCAAGTTTAATGGGATGGTCAGTTATACTTGCAGCTGATTTAAATGGGATTGCTCTCAATTACACCTCAAAACTCTGAGGCAAAAATCAAGATGGCATTTCTTGTAAGACTGCATTCCATTTTGAAGTATTTTAGGAGACTGTATCACGCTAAGCTGTTCTGCCACTTGGATGTTTCAGACTGTTGCTATTACAGTATATGTTGTCTTTTGTCTATGAGCCTCCTATTACCAGAACTGTAACACATGTCATCTTATATGACCACTAAATTTAAACAAAAGAAGGAAAAACACTGTTTGCCGTCTCCTGTTGCCTTTTCTGTAAAAGTAATCTGGTTTTTAATTACTAGTTGTGCAGATAACTTTCCCTGCTATTACAAGGTGATAAGATAAAAGCTTTTACGTGTGCATATGTAATCACATACGCACAAGTATGTGTATGTATGTGTACCTATACATAAGTATATATACCTATGTTGTATTTTATATACCCTCAGGGCAGGAAATGGATGTCAGGTTCTCTTTTTGATGAAAGTTACTACAGTCATGGTTCCAGTAAGTCTCCCTAGATATTCCCCAGAAAATAATCTAGCCCTTTCTTTGTTTTACTAGTCATAAACACATCCAGAACGGAATAATACATTCAGACAGATTAGCCTCTGGATTCGTGGGCTGTGTTCAAGCTTTCAAGGAATTTCAGAGATATAGTAATTATTTTCAATGTCCCAGAGATGTCTTTGCTTATATATTTCTTTGCTCCAATAGGCTCGTGATGACATTCTGAATGGTTCCCATCCTGTCTCCTTTGAGAAGGCCTGCGAGTTTGGAGGCTTTCAAGCACAGATCCAGTTCGGACCTCATGTAGAACATAAACACAAACCTGGATTTTTAGAGTAAACGCTTCTAACTTCTAAATTCGGGTGACCTCAAGTGTAACTATTGTTGAGTTCTCACAGACTAAATGCATTTTAGTTCTCCAAGCAGAAGTAACCAGATGTGGTGTGTGTTCTGTAGCAATCTCCCTTGGAAAGGATAATTATTGCATAAATCAGCAACCCCGACTGCAGAGGGGACCTTAGGCAGTGGCTTATTAGGCAGCACAGGTCACCACCTCCTCCAGGGTGCCAGTTAAGTACGCAGCTGGATTCCCCAACCACTTGGTCGTGTAGGAAAACTAGAATTGTATTCTTCTTTAGAAGTCTACTTCCGCTTGCCTTCGGTAATGCCATGTGTGAATCAAGCATACATCAGTATATATCACAGATGTTCAATTTGTCAGGAAAGTACATTAATGGAAAGATGCTTTGTTATTTGAATAAAGATTACATTGCTGTGTATAGAGGTTGCATTTTCCAGTCCTTTTAGTGGCGTTTATCAATTGTTCAGTCACCCTCTCGTGGCATCGTATGAATGGAGATCTGGAGTTGTGCTCTTTGTTTCAGACAGGAGTCCTGTTTACAAGTGACCCAGCCTTTAACCTTTATTGTGATATTACTTTGCTGCTCTCAGCGGGGCAATTTTAGTTTGATTGAGGTTTAGATGTCTCATTTTTCTACTTATTTTGATTTTATAATTGATTTACGTGTAGTAGAATTAACCAAGGGCCAGAGTCTGAGGAAGGGAATATAGGAAGCTAAAAAAGAGCTATTTACTGCACCGTCCATCAAGCTGTGCCTAGTTAATAGGCTTGTGGATACCTTAATGAGATGCACAAAACATTGGGTGCATATTTAGTTTCTGTCTTGTCTTTTTGCCCTTTGTAGAGGAGCCTCCTCCACAACCGTAAGTCCATTGTCTGTGCCTACTAATTTCAAGCATACATGCTTATGATTTAGTCTTCATTACACCTGGCTGTACATAGCGGTCATGACAATCTTTTTGTGAAACCTCCTTTCGTTTTATGAGTCTAAACAATCCAAGTGTTCCTGACTTACTATGAACAGTACATATAAATAGTGTAGATAAATGCTGGGGTTTTTTTTCTGAAAATATTTCTCTCATCCTTTCAGAAACACATTTTGGATGTTTTTTTTAATTAAAAAAGATTGAGTTTTTTTTGTAAAGTTTCGTCAAACCATTCCCTACTCTTTGGTGGGCGAACATGGATTCTTTTCAAGGATGAAAGTTGTTATATTTTATATAAATCCAACACTATAGCTCAATATGTGAAATACATTTGAGAGATGCTCATTAACTCGCTGCTGAAATATGAACATGCTATAGTTTCCCTTAATGAGGATCTGTCAGCTCATACTGCAAACAGCATGTAACGCAATAGTTTTAGTATTTCATAGCAGTTTATTTTAGTTTGCTGTGTCTACAATATGTTTATATAGAGAGATCTTTTGCATCCTTTTCTGTCATGGATGAATTATTCTTGGCATAGGTGAAGATAGTTGCCTGCATCTTGTTAACACTTGGGTACTGGTTGTTGGAATTTCCTTGAAGCTCAGGCCAAAATAAATTGTGAAAGCTCTTAAAATATCAAATTGCGAATCTTCATGCTCATGCAGCTCAAGATTTGCTTTGCACCTAGAGAGGTATCCTGTGTTTAAACTTTGTGAGAGAGTAGATAGTAAAGAACTTGTACTATTCATATGCAGATAGGAAGGGAGCAAGCTAAAGCTTCTCACCTTTGCTTTTTATTTCTGAGCATGCTTGGTGGCCAGTAAGCTCGATTCTTTTATCTAACCTATTTCACTGTCTTAAACTGGTTTTTTTGAGACCAATGGATATACCTTTATGCAAAGGAAAACCAAACAATTTGTTGGCACTCATGTATAATTTCTTTAATAACTGTAGGAGCAAACTCACAGTAAATGAAGTTACATAAACACTGCTTGCTATGGGTTGTCTTTAGAAGACTTCATTGTCCATTGTAATAACGTGGGATTGAGCCTATGGAATTTTGTATAAAAACACAAGTTGTTTCAGAGTTTAAAGATTCTTTCTGACTCAGCTCCACCCTGGAGGCTGGACTTGTTCAGTTTGTGTTCTGAGACCCTTAGTATCTGAACTCCACAAAAATTAGGGCTGGTTATTTATGACTTTGTTTTTGAGATAATGACCGGTATTAAGTGTCCACTTAAATGGTGTTGCAGTTATCCAGTAAAATGTTAGTGTTTTAACATTTCTTGGAAGACACAGAGGAAGAACTTTGGTCCCACACATCAGTAAATCAAAGTGCTACTGGAAAATAATAGTGTCTGAACTCGGACACAGAGCTGGCTCGAGCTTTGATATCCCCTTCTTCCCCTAGATTACAATGAGTGTGTTTGGATTTCAGTGGAAACCCCTCTGAGCTGCTGAGAGACGTACAGTTTAAGAAGTCAAAGTGTCCTAGCTAGTATTTACTTCTGATGACTTTTCAGAACATGAAGAGGTATCACAAAGGAATGTAACTAAAGAGGGTTGTTGGTTTTTTAGTTATGCAAGGTATCCTTTTGCTCTCCCCCTACTTAGCAAGAGTTTTGGTTTGTTGTATAGCTATTTTAGGAAGCTTGGGAGACTTAGTGCCAATAAAGGGGGATGGCAAGCATCCTCAAGGAGACATTATTAACTATGGAATTGTGGTTTGTTTTTTTTTCTAGCCTAAAAGAATTCCTGCCTAAAGAATACACCAAACAAAGAGGGGCTGAAAAGAGAATATTTCAGGTAATTGTGAGGCTGGAAAACATACTATAGTTTCACTTCATTTATAAGAAAAAAAATGAGCTTTCACAGGTGTACTCTCAGTATGTATTTTAATTATGTAACTATCAGAAAATCAAGTGTAAAGAATCTGACAGCTTTTCTTTTCTTTCTTCAGCAGATTTATTGTCCTGATCCTTTTTCCTTCACTGATGATTATTCAGTGTACTTTGTTGAAGGGAAGAGAGTGAATATTCAATATTCTTAAGACCTTTTTCTCAGTTGCATTGAAATGTAAGGATGTATATTTGTACTAAAATAGAAGCGCAATAAGGAAAACCAGTTTTATTTTCATGACTTCGTTATTCAGGTGTGAGCTTCAATAAAAAGGGAGTTGTGCTAGCTAATTCAAGAGTTCAGTGATGTGTCTGGAAATCACACAAGTGTAAAAGACTGAAGCAGTTGGATGTATAATGTACTGGTACTGCTGGAAGTGGTCTCAGAGTTAGAGTACGGTAGGTGCACTAGATGTCTGTGCCTCCTGAAACAGAAATTTGGCAATACAATGTAAGTTGAAAAATTCTGAGCTGTTACGAAGTGGTGCAGTTTCTGGAAGGACATAGCAATGATTTGTGATCTAAGCTTGGGAGGCAAGTTGAAGAGCAGAGGCAGGTCACATGCTTCCTTGTGCTCTTTATGCTCCCAGTCTAGGAATTTTGTGGCTCAGTAAATCTGTTCTGCTTGGTGTCTGTGATACTTCTTTTGAATGAAGATGTCATGCTTTCTATACACCTTGAGTGGGTAGCACTGATGTGGCAGTTGAAGCTGAAGAAGATTCATTCATTTCAGAGCAGCACTATCATGCTTTTCATAGCATATTATTTTTGCCCATGTCAAATATGATCTCTGATTAATTTGAGTCATTGTGTACCTCAGTACATGGAAAAGTTGATCAGTAAAGGCAGTGATGCTGGGCAAAGACACGGTAGCAAGATAAAATAAGCAAGCTGTCCTTTTGAAAAAAAATCAGTTCTTTCCCTGAGTTATGACATTTTTGAGTTTGGCAGGTGATTTTTCACCAAATATTCCACCTGCAATTACAGCTTTTGGGATCCTTGCTCTTTAGGGATCCTGACTGTGTTCTCTGTGCTGAACTTGACAGATATGATTAATGTTCTTGGATGCAAAAGGGGTTTTGAAGTTACAGTTGTTCCTTGCTGGGTTCCTTGGTGGAACACTGGCAAGATGGTAACGAGCTGGAGTAGGAAAGTGTTGTTGGTGCTCCCCCTGCTGCCATCAGTCAGCATGAAGGAGGTGGCGACCAGCCATTCAGATGAATGTGAGGAAGGTGGAGTGTGAGAGGGAATCCCGCAAATGGTGTTTTAATTGCAGGATAGTGGGATAGGATTTTGAGCAGAATGGTCTGGAGTAGGAGAGCAGATGCTGAGATGAAGTTTGAATAGGTAATATTGGTAGTTATCATTACTTACAGGTAATAAATTTTACTAGTGATAAAATTATTTAAATAATAAATAGAATTGAGTTACAAGACACGCCTTGATAAGTATTTCAGGATGAACTATTTAGAGAAATCATTGTTTCTTCTTCTCCTATAGAATTCTTTTAATGTCATAAAAAAAATGTGGATAATGGTGCAACTGGCAAAAAAAACTTGCAAGAGCTCAGAAATGTACAATTAGAAGGTATGGGGCTCTCATGAATCAGACATTCTGGGCACAAAGCAGGAATAAATATTCTGTTCATGTTAAAAAATGTGGGTGCTGAGACTTCCAAATTTTTTTATTTTAAAAAAACGAATTAAGAGGTATTACTTGTATGAAACATGCTGAGAAATAGTGCCAATACTCAGAATTATAAACTGTTTCATAAGTGGTTTAAATGCACTTAATATGCACATATAGAATGTATGATGGTCAAAAAGAAGTTCCATTTGCACAGGTTATTTATTTTCTCCAGTGTGAGGAATCACAGAATACAGTCTTGCTAACATTTCTAGCCAGTATTTTTTCAGATGTTCTCCTTGTAATGAATATTCCCTGAGCATCTTTAAACAGATTAAAGCTCTATCCTTTCTTTCTCTGTTTCCAGAAAGCATAGTTTCTGCCTAAGTGATACTGAACTCTCATTACAGGAGCACAAAAACTGTGGTGAGATGACTGAAATAGAAGCCAAAGTGAAGTATGTGAAGTTAGCCCGTTCCCTGCGGACCTATGGAGTGTCATTTTTTCTCGTTAAGGTACTACAGATATTGCTGTGACCATGTTGCGTGGTTGGCTACATATTATTTCAGATTCTGCACTAAGCAAAGGTCGAAGATGTTGTTGCAGCCTTTTGTCTGAAAGCAGCATTTGGAAAAAAATTGTAAACTACTGCATGGGACAGAATTATCATTTCAGTTTAGATCCTTGTCATACTGCTTCCAGTACGAGCCTGTCATTATTTAATTTACTTAAATTAACGTTTCTTCTTTTTTCTGTTTATTACCAACAAAGTGCTGTCTTCTCCTGAAGGTTTACAAGGAGATGCTGAGAGCAACCTGACTTCTCAGTCCTCCTGATGCCAGTTGCCCATTCAGCTTCTCTAATGTGGTTTTGCAGCGGAAGTCTTGTGTCTAGAATTCTGGATTGCCATCATGAGGTTTTTTTTAAGTAACTTCTAAAGATTTGTTTTCACAATCTCTGAAAGGCTTCTGTTGCCTGGAGGAGGGAGAAGGGAGCATCTTCTGAACTGTGTAGTAAAGATCCAGTAAAGACCAGAGCTTCTTAATACATTACTTGAAAATTGCTGTTTATGACCAGACAGACTGAGCCTGGAGTTTTAAATTGCATTCTGCATGCTAGTTGCTTCCCTTGGTCAATATATTGCATCAGGCTTTTCCTTTCTCCTATGACAAGCTGCATTTGAATGAAAAAAAAATCTTTCGCACCGTGTTATAGGAAAAAATGAAAGGGAAAAACAAGCTGGTTCCTCGTTTGCTGGGTGTCACCAAAGACTCCGTGATGCGTGTGGATGAGAAGACCAAGGAAGTGTTGCAGGAATGGCCACTAACAACTGTGAAACGCTGGGCTGCCTCACCTAAAAGCTTCACTCTGGTAATCTTTTCATATCTGTTCAGATGAAGAGGCATCTATGTGGCAGTGAGAAAGGAATATGGACTTAGAACAGTTTCTTTAATGTAACTCGTTCAGTCTGTAATTTTCTAGCATTAAGTAGAGTCACCGAGTCCTAAATTAATAATCTGGCTCCTACTGATGTTCAGGATCACTCTATATTTTCATAGAATCATAGAATAATAGAATCACCAGGTTGGAAGAGACCCACCGGATCATCGAGTCCAACCATTCCTATCAAACACTAAACCAGTTTGATGTTTCTAAATGGACCAGTTCCACAGAAGTAGCATTTAAATCTTTTTAGAAAATGCAGTTGAAATCTGTGCCAAACCACTAAAACAGTTAAAAGATCATTTTTCTCACCTGCCTATCGTGATTGCCTTTCATAATGCACTTAGTGAGATGCAAAGTATGAACATAAAGCTAGATGGTTCATCAATACATTTGATAATTGTGGATTTAAAGCACTTATATGAATGTGATGTTTTATTAATTTTTCAGTTAATGCTTTGGATATGATAAGATTGTTTCAAATGATAGAGCAAGAGGGCAGTGGCTAGAAAATTGTTTTCGCTTTAATCATGTGCATCTGTTTTCCAGTTGCGTGGGTGATTATGCTTTAGAAAAAAATTCTAAACACCCTTTTCCATCCTTCAGATAAAGATATGATAAAGTCAGACTTAAGTATCCTTTGGTCCCCTGGCAGTTGAATTTATGAAACATCTGTGATAAAGCTGCAATAAAAAGCATCCTTCCCGTTTCCTCCCACACTCCCCATATAGAATCTTGGAGCAGTTTTATTTGCTGTTGGATATAATAAAATTTCTGTACATTTTTTAACATTTTAATTCTCTCACTCGTGTTTGGTACTTTTTCTTTGTTTTATTTACTTTATATTTGCATTGATTTTTTTTTAATTTTTTCCTCTTTCCCTTCAGGATTTTGGTGAATACCAGGAAAGCTATTACTCAGTACAGACCACTGAAGGAGAACAGATCTCTCAATTAATTGCAGGCTACATTGATATAATCCTAAAGAAGGTATAGTATTAAGACAACATGTAGCAATAATGCAGTGAAAATTGCTATATAGTAGTGCAGAAGCTCAGATGTGTGCAAGCTGCTGTTTCTCTCATAAAGTCAGTGTTGACATTTTGAAGTTATATATTTTTTACCTTTCAGTAATATAAGCACTTTCCCTTTACCTCAAGTCAGCACTTCTGGAAAACATTAAGGCTGTTAACTATAGCGGTGGTGTAGGTCAAGGCTCAGTAGAGCGCACTGGGGGTTTGCTGTTCTGTCTGGACAAGAAACAACTGACTATGAGTGTATCTCCAGAAAAGAATCCAAAACTTCATCTGTGGATGTTAAGCTATGGAGCAAAGCAGTGAATGAAGTTGTAAGAAGAGATCTGAGGGAAGCTGCATTTAAAACTATAATAAGGACTAGACAGTAGTTGTCCAGTAGCTCTTGTGTGTAATGAAGCAATGCTGAGTAAACTGAAAAAAAAGTCATTATATTACTATAAAACTACTTTGTTCAGTAAAGCTAAGATTTACACCTCAGTTGTGTAGAGAGAAGGATAAAATCAGTGTTTATGAAGAGACCAGAGTGTCTTGAAACTTGGTTTTATGGAGTGCACCTGGCAGGAGAGAGAAGAGCTCATATGCATCTCTTGCATTCAGAATATTCACAGGTAAATGAGCAAAACAGAGAAAACAACCACTTTTGCCAACAAATGTGGAGCTGAATGATCATTCTCTAAGCATGCCCTGTAGAAAAGTGAAGTGTTACAAACATGGTTGCTCCATGGCAAATTTTTACCTTATTAAGCTTCAACCAAACTACATCATTATTTGCTGTAATAGATTTTAATAGTAAAGGAATAACAGAAAGCTAAGCAGCTCAGGAGAAAGCATTGCCTTTTTTTTCATGTGACCAGAGTAGGATATAACATCAAGTGTTACGAAATCAGAGGCTGAGGAGGATTGCCAGAATTCATTGCAGTACATGCCTTTTTCTTTGAGGCTGTCAGTCTCAGATTTAATAAATGTTAAAACTGCAGGTTTCTATAGATGGTTTAAAACTTGATTCTAGCTCTTAAGCTTCAAAAGTAGCTTTGCTGTCTAATGCCAAATGAAAGCAGCCTTTCTGTCTTGATAGAATACAAATGTGCATATTTCCACTCCTTTCCAGTCCTTTGATTTCTTCTCTACAATCTGCTGACGCAGCTAGCTTTAAAACAAACGAATTAGGAACAGGTTAAATAATAAATGCCCATGATGTTTCACGATGCGAGTGAGAAGCATGCAGTTTCCAGTTGTTGAGCCCAAGTTATGTCTGTGATGCGTGCTTCAAAGCATGGGTTATCACTTTCAGTTGCATAATGTTATTTTTGGGGTGTCTTGGTCTATTCCAGCTTATTTGTTCTGATGCAGATTGATGGTGCATTTTTTCTGCTAAAGTGTTACTGGTGCAACACTCCCCAACCCCTCTTGACCTGCAATTTTAGTGATAGGTCATTAATCAGTTGACAGGGAACCCTGAACTTGTGATGGTTTTCTGTTGTTTCTACTGATTTAGACTTACTCCCCTTGTGTATCTTCATCTTCATTATACCAATATAAAAACTACCTTAAAGTCAGGTGTGTGGACTGTCCAGAATTTTGAAGTAACTATGATAAAATAACTTGGTACAATTTTAACTGTATCGTCTTTCCTACAGGTATGTATTTTCTAGTGGTAGGTAACACCACATAGTAACATTTCAGGATGTTAAATATGACTTGCAGCTGAGTTCTGGTTACCTGAGTCATTCTGTTGTCCCTGATTTCAAAGAGAGTGGGGGAAAAGGATGGTACATGTCCTGTCTCTGCTGGGATGTGCTGTTGTTGCATATCATTCAGTCCTCAGAATTTTTTTTCCTGTGTCAAGAGACAGTATCTCAGCACTTTCTTTATACCTTTGTTCAAAAAGGCACCAATAGGCTTTTTTCCTTTATGCACTTAATCTGCTGGGGCTTAGAACCTGGTCTGCTGGATGCCGAAGGCCACCTCTTCTGAGGTGGAGATTTTATTGTCATACACTGCCAAAAAGCATAATACTCCACACTGAACAAGATTCTAAAGTTGATGTTACCAGGCTTCTATAAATGACAAGGAAATGGTGGAGAGAAAGCAAAGAACAATACACATTAAACTTATTTTCTTTTTCCTCCCAGAAACAAAGTAAAGATAGATTTGGGCTCGAAGGTGATGAGGAATCAACCATGTTGGAAGAATCTGTTTCACCTAAGAAGTGAGTGTATACAGCATAAAGAATTTTTTTTTAATGTAAGAGTGATACCTTTTAGCTGAGGCAGATTTTTCTGATGAAATAGTGTAGTTATTACTGTTACATAGTTGTTTTCTACAGGCCTAACACAAGGAATTATTATCCCTAGGGAATTCAGCAGGCTTCTAGTTTCATTTGAGTATTGAATTGCGGGTCTTTGTTACAAAATCGTTGGTTAAGGCAACCAACAGTGGTATGTTTGTGGTATCCTGACCATTGAAGAAAGGAATTCAGACTGGAATTCAGTAAAATGCTGAGGGCGGCATGGAATAATGATGAAGAGCTGAAAATGTTGGTAGATTTTTTTATCTTTATGCAAACACTTAGGATTTACAAGGTTTTAGTTGCTTATGTCTGCTAGATCCATGGCTTGTAGTAAATTTGACGCCTGTCTGTGTAATTGTACACTTTGGTGAACAGAGATGGTGGATGTCAGCAAACCACTTGAGAGAAACCAGTCAGACTGGTAGTTTGGGTAAAGATAAGGATTTGGTATTAGTAGGTCAGGCTATGGTTCTGATGGGAGAGTAACTGAACAGGGCTAAAAGCAGAACTGCAGAGCTGGCTGTACTCTCAAAAAAAAATATTAGACCTTTCCTTGCAGTGAAGAAATAGAAATAGGTTCCTGACATCCTAAGGTGGAATGAGCCATTCAAGTCTCCTTTTGGAACTCTGACAACGGTGGTGTCAGCAGTGTATGTGAAAAGTCTATTTGATTTATTGTTAAACATATGGTTTATAAGAGAAAGACTCGTTAGATATTTAATGTGACCTTATGTGAAGTTTCAACTTTTGATGGATCACGCATGTTCAGATGTGCTTTCTTTTTACATTGCCCTTTCCAAATCATTTCCAGAACATACTGTTAGCACAGTGCTGTGCAGAGACACTCAAGGCATATACTAGATGAATACAAGATTTCCACAATTGAAGTATCTTTTTTTTTTTTCTCCCAGCAGACTCTTGTTAAAGCCAGAATTTCTGTCAACAGTTCTAGATGTTAAAGATTGAACCTTACTTAAATATGAGTAGTGTATCTGGCACAGTGGTTCATGACCATGGATGACAGTAACTTTAATTATTCTTGAAAGTATCCTGCATCCCAGCCCAAAATCTGACACGCTGCCAGATTAATACCAAGTACCGTGTGTCCATGTGTGTATAAAGAGAGAAGGAAGAATATTAGGTTTTGTCCCTAATCTAGGGATTGCTCATTGAAGGGATCTCCACAGAGTTCATGCTTCTCCTTTCTCTTGATCAGCTTACGATACAACTGAAACAAAGCAGATGATTTGCCATAAGCCTTGTTCCAGCTCTGTCATGTATCTTAAAGGAGTAAAGCTATTGTACCACATATACAACAAATGCACGTTGCCTTCTTTCCCTGATGCATGCTCATTAGTGCTATTAGTATTTGATCTACCAAAAGCTTCAGATATTTTCTAGTGTGTTAGAAAAAGCTTAGAAAGAACAACATTAAAGCTCCTCCAAATATCATGAAGTACAAGTTAAAATCCTAAAGGAAGAATGTCTAGCAGGACTTGATTTGCAGGGGCTAACTGATTCTCTCTGTTTTGGCTTTTTTTACTTTTTTTAGACCTACCATCTTGCAGCAGCAGTTCAACCGGACGGGGAAGGTGGAGCACGGCTCTGTGGCGCTACCAGCTGTTATGCGGTCAGGGTCCAGTGGCCCAGAGACTTTCAACGTTGGCATGATGCCATCTCCCCAGCAGCAAGTCACAATTGGCCAGATGCACCGAGGACACATGCCCCCACTTGTGAGGAACCTCTTCATTCTGTTTGAAACTTTTTTGCATTTGAAACTTGTCTGTGCTGCAAGTAGTCAGAAACTGCATGTTGTATGTATTACTAAGAGAAGAAGGAGGACGTTGAGTGTGACTTCCTGGCTCTCCTGCTGAACATAAGTTTTGAGCATCCTTAACGTGTCGCATTTCGACTTATTTCCTGGCTTTTTCTAGCCAGCTCTTCCAATCTTTTCTTCACTTCTAAGTAGTTAAATCAGTCTTCAGAGGTTAGAAAAAAAGACTTGAAGACTCACAGATACAGCAGTTCTAAGGAAGAGGCTTACATTGACCTTATCACTAGCCCACCATTTAAAGATTTTTCTTTAGCAGGCTTAAAGCTGATGCTGAGTTTTGTTGTTTAAATTAAAAGGCTATCAAAAGCTATGTAAAGATAGGGAGATCACTAATTACCTTACTGTGCCACAGAGTCTCAACTTGAGGAAATTAAATTCTTTTTTTTTGTCAACTGAAGTAGTGTCGGATGGTGAGAAACACAAAAAATAGAACACTTTCCCATCACCTCTTTTTTATACCTAGACTCAACTTCATTCTTCATTTCTGCCTGTTCTGCTTTGTGCTCCCCAATGGTCGGTTTATCATAGCTCCTCTGTGCTTCTCCTTCCTCCTCGCACTTTTCCCCAGCTCCAGCATGGGCCCTTCCTATGGGCTGCAGTTTGGTTTTGGAGTTGCAGACATTGGGAGGCTATTCCAGGAAGTAAGCAATGATGTTCTAGAAGTAAATTCAGTTTTTATGTTTCTAGAATGCAAGTCATTAAGACAGATTGGTGGCTTTCTGTGTGTCTGCTGGACATTGCACGATCTGAGAAAGTTTAGCATATTATGGCCTCAAGCTCCGCCAGGGTAGATTTAGGCTAGAGATTAGGAGGAAGTTTTTCACGGAAAGGGTCATTGGGCATTGGAATAGGCTGCCCAGGGAGGTGGTTGACTCTCTTTCCCTGGAGGTGTTTAAGGTGTGGGTAGACGAGGTGCTGAGGGACGTGCTTTAGTGTTTGATAGGAATGGTTGGACTCGATGATCTGATGGGTCTCTTCCAACCTGGTGATTCTATGATATTATAAATGTGTGCAATACAGAGGATTATGAACTGGCTTAGGCCGAATCCAGACTGTGTGAGAGGAGTGTTGGAGAGCTTTGTTTTCTCCACTGCACCAGGGAAAAGGTAGCTGTCTCAAGTGGCCTGGTGTGCTGGTTGGATTGTTGTCACTCATTGTGTCTTGGTGCGCGTGTAACATCTGCTCGAAGTGCCATTTTGAACGTAGCAGACAGTCAGTTCCTTGTTCTACCTTTCAGACCTCAGCTCAGCAAGCCTTGATGGGGACTATTAATACCAGCATGCACGCTGTTCAGCAGGCACAAGCTGACCTCAGTGAAGTTGATAACCTCCCACCACTAGGACAGGACATGGTGAGTTTTTCTAATCCCTCATAGAAATGCTTCTTAAGTCTTTGGGGTATTTACGGTTCAGTTTAGTCATTCTTCCTAGATCTAAAGAGGTATCACTAAAGCTTTTAGGATGGGATAAAGTTGTGCTATGTTTAAGGAATTTGTGTATAGTATTCCACCTCACTCGTCTGAGAACAGATGTAGCAGAATTCCTTGCAAACCATATCTGCAATGCTACATATTTCCTCTGTGTGTGTATATAATTAAATGCAAACTGTGGGTAGCATGACTGCATCCTGGACACTTTAAAAAATGTGAACTAAGTATGATTCTGTTGTTCTTGATCTGGGTTAGGGCAGGAGGACTGTTAGTCAAGAACGTTTAGCCTTCATTGTTTATGGCATTTACCTTAAAAATGCAGGTGTTGAAATGTGATAGCAGTTCTCTAATGAACGATTCAGCAAAAGAAAATGCTTGCAGTCATAGTTCAACTAAATGACTTGATTGTTACCCTCTATTTCACTTTTAAAAGTTCATGAGGGAAGGAGAGACTTACACGGTGTCTGCTCTTACAGATAATCACTGAATACTCTTACAGAACCTCAACTACTGTCCTTAATTCTTGTTTTTGTTACTGCTCTTCAGGCTTCAAGAGTATGGGTGCAGAACAAGGTTGATGAATCAAAACATGAAATACACTCTCAGGTTGATGCTATCACTGCAGGAACTGCGTCTGTTGTTAACCTTACAGCAGGTAAATTTCCAAGGGAAGGATTTCCTTGCTGTCTCCCAGTTATTTATCAGCCTAATTCAAGTAACAAATGGGCGGAGTATGAGGTACCTGGAGAGAAAACTTTATCAAAATACCCAGTAGCTAAGTGCATTTCAGAACAAGGTTACTGTCCCTCCCAACACAATTTTTGCATCTTCAATGATATCTCTTACACTGACGTTGGGACCATTTATGAAGATAAAATGTAGCTTGCTTATTCAACAAAGTAAAGTAGAGAGTGTTTGCAAGGTTGCTACAGAAAAACAGTATTGATCCAACAGTTGTGAGACAGAGGGATTATCTATTTATTGACTGGTTTTTTTCAGCAAAGTACAAGTTGAAGGAGTTGTGTGTGGCTTGAAGAAGTCAATGCTGTATTACCTAGGTTTCTTTCAGTGTTGAAAGCCAAAAATGTGGGCTTTTCAGCACACTGCATTCAATGAACAGAAATTCTATTAGAACACAAATTCTTGTGGAAGAAGAAATGTAGAGATAGAAAAATTATGGAAGTCTTTTTTTTTAAAGTGACCATGACATTATTTAGCAGATATTGCTTGGCTATCTTGAAATATCTCTTCTGCTTTCTAGAGTGTAACTAGGGATAGTTGTCTCTTTTTGGCTTTTAACCACTAAAACATTCTGATCATGAAAAAAAAAAACTTGTTCTGCAGGGGACCCAGTTGACACTGATTACACTGCTGTGGGATGTGCAATTACAACCATCTCTTCCAACCTCACCGAGATGTCTAAAGGTGTGAAACTCCTTGCTGCACTCATGGATGATGAAATTGGAAGTGGAGAAGACCTCCTGAAAGCTGCTCGAACACTGGCCGGTGCTGTCTCAGACTTGCTGAAGGCTGTGCAACCTACTTCAGGAGAGGTGAGTAGCTGGAAACTTCTAAGGTTCCCTCTTTGAAGTGCATGGCTTTGCTTTTTAGAGACATTTTAGCTTCTAAGCCTCACCTGCTCAGTGCCCCATAATGTCCTCATTGCAAGCAGTCCTTTTGACTACTTCTTGTTCCTTCATTTGGCCTTAAAGTCTTGCACCATCTTATTAGAATGTTCTGTGTTTATATGCAGGTGTTAATTGATTCATGTAATAAATAATTTGTGAGTACTGTATTCTCTATTAAAAAAAGGTTTCTAGCAGTATTTCTATTGTGTGATTTTTTTTTTCATGCTAATGCAGAAGCTTCTTGAGGGAATCTAAAATTCCAGTACAGCTCATTTTCATGGAATTAATATATTTCAACATTCTATTTTTCCAGCCTCGACAGACGGTTCTGACTGCAGCTGGAAGCATTGGACAAGCAAGTGGGGAGCTGCTGAGACAAATTGGAGAGAACGAAACAGATGAAAGGTTCCAGGTAATGAGGGGTTGCTTGTCACTGTCAGAACTGCACAGCTTTCTAATGAGGTCACTGCATAAAACCAGGCTTGCAGTTAGGAAATGCTAGATTTGACGTTTCTCAATCTAATTGAGGATGATCTGTTATGAAATTGTTTTTAATTACACAGTCACATGGTGCTGACTTCATAGGAAGCCCTAATGCCTTCTTTGCATCGTAAAGACGCTTTCTTACTTCATGGAGAGCTGTTTGCGCTGTGCTCCCCTCAGTGTTTGAAATGCATGACTCATGCTATTTGCATACTGGTCAGACTCTTGCTTTTCACGTTCTTGAAGGTTTCTTGAAAATTATTTTATCTATTATAATGTCTGTATATCCTAATAACAGTGTTGGCTATTAGCAGTGTGAAGCTATTGTTCTTAAATGCTGTTAAAAACACATGTGGATTTTTTTCACTCAATGCCCAGAACAGGTTCACAGCAGAACCAAGGTGAAATAAGATAGGTTAAATAAGCAACGGATAGGCCTCTGGAGTGCACTGTATTCTAGATGTCTGCTAATATAACTTACAGGCCACTTCAAACACTTGATCCACTAGTGAACCAGTCTGCAAGTTTCATCAGAATTCTCGTTTATATTCCTAGTTGAGTACGTATTGCAGCCCTCTCTTGCTTGGATGAGGGAAAGAACCTAAATGTTCTGATAAAAAAACTCCAGCTGTGGAGTGCTGGAGAAGGTGGGTAAGGAAAGGGATGATCATAATATAAACCAAGTCTATACTTTTTGTTCATAAGGCTGTTTTCCCTTTTTTTTTTCCCCCCCAGGATGTTCTGATGAGTCTGGCCAAAGCTGTTGCCAATGCTGCTGCCATGTTAGTGCTGAAGGCCAAGAACGTAGCACAGGTGGCTGAGGACACAGTCCTGCAGAACAGGGTTATTGCTGCCGCTACACAGTGTGCGCTCTCTACTTCCCAGCTCGTGGCTTGTGCGAAGGTGAGACCAACAGCGTTGGGGAGGTGGCAAGGCATCATTTTGAGTGGATGCTTCTATTTCCAGGCGTCTTGTGCAGATACTGTGTTAGTATCATAGCTCTGGGACTATGTGACATCAAAGTTGTTGATTAGTGTATTGTCACCCTTGACAGTGGTGATCAGGAGCCCAGAGGATGTGAGGAGCTACTGTAATCTCCAAAGAACGTTCCACAGATGACAGAGCCCATCTGGCTAATATTGATGAAATGGAAAAGTAGGAAATATTACTTGAAGAAGCACAGCTTGCCCAGGGGACTGTGTAATTTTACTAACAAGAAAATTAGGATGATTTGGCCTCATCTGAAGCTAAATAATTAGAAGTTGGTATTCTTGCTGATAATACATTCAAGTTACTACACTACACTTGATCTTAGCCAAAAGGCCTGTGCCTACCCCCCAGAACCACTGTCTCAGTGGTACCCAGTTCAGTTGCTGCCGAAGAAACATGAAACAAAGTGGGGGCTTCCATTCCCAGAATATTAATTGGTAGTAAAGTAACAATAAGCAGAGCCCAGATTCCTAATCTAGGTGTGTGAACCTACCTATTTAAATACTCACTCTCAGGATTTTCTGAATAGGGAAAATAGGTAAGTTAAAGATTAAAAACTACTGTAGTAGAAGCTTCACTTGTTAGGAAATGTGTGAATAAGCCTTTTCTGAATGCTTTGTTTCCTTTCCCCACACAGGTTGTCAGTCCCACCATCAGCTCTCCAGTGTGTCAGGAACAGCTGATTGAGGCAGGGAAACTGGTAGACCGTTCAGTGGAGAATTGTGTGAGGGCCTGCCAGGCTGCCACAGATGACACTGAGTTACTGAAGCAGGTCAGTGCCGCTGCCAGCATTGTCAGTCAGGCCCTGAATGACCTCTTGCAGCACGTCCGCCAGTTTGCCAGCAGGGGAGAGCCCATTGGACGCTATGACCAGGCTACCGATACCATCATGTGTGTCACAGAGAGTATTTTCAGTTCAATGGGAGATGCTGGTAAGTTTTTCTAATGGGCAGTAGCTTTCCATGATTGACATGTGCACATTTCAAATAATACAAGGAAAGAACCTTCTCTGAAGTGTTTTGCGCAGGTCATGATGGATAAAGCATTCAACCTATAGTAGTAAATCAGCAAAATACACATAGCTATATGCTAAATAGAATGTATATTTTGGAAAACAATATTATATTAAGAGGGTCACTGTAGTATATTGTCTGTTTTCTACCACACTTTCACTTCACAGAATTGTGAAGCAATTTCTCATCTCCAAATATGAAGACAGGTATCTGGGTGAATACTTCCTGGTGACTGGTTTTATTATGTGTAGATTCCATTGTAGATTTTGAAACTTACTTCTGCTTTTTCCTGTGACCTAAGATATTCAGCTTCCTAAATCAACCAAAACTTGAGATGTATAAGGCTTAAACATTCCAATATAATTTCTTAGTACAGAACCAGTAAATTACTTCAAATGCTGAAATGTCAATAGTTATAAATGTTATGAAGTAGCAACAGTATTAAGTGGCATTATCGACTTGAAACCAAGAACACTTGTAGAAAGTTTAAAGTAGGATCCGTTTTAAAATGCAGTTATGGTGAATGGTATGGTTTTGGCCTTTTCTTTCATGTTATAGGAAAGCAAGTTCAGGAAAGAAGACATTACGGTCACAGTTGTATTCACAGTACAGTCCGTAGGAACAGAGTAATCTCTTATTGTAAAGTCTTCTTAGTTGTTAGGTTTCAGAAGCAAAACTTTCAGACCTTTTTTAAGGAAACTGTCATTTCGGCCATTCAGCAATCTTCTAGAGGAACATATGCAAGGAAATAATTAGTGAAATTCTCCTTGTTTTGAAATTCTCCCTCTGGCTTGTGACTGCTGTTTTATTACCCAAGAAAGGTATTCTTCCGGTTTGATTTACTGGCTTAATACTGTAAGAAAGGGCATTTAAAAGGATTTTCTCAAGGGGAATATTTGGGCTGGGAGCTGAGTTACTCCTTACTGGTAAAAAATTTAATTGCAAGATTGCATAGTAAGAAGTAGTTGATAACAGCTAGAACACCTAGAGATTTGGTTTGGGTTTTTTGTGCCTATGTGTGCCCTGACGAGCCTGTTAAGAAACGTTGTTTTCTTCTTGTTGAGATGACTTATGAAACCAAAACTGAAACGCAGGGAGAAGGGAAGTAAAAACACAACTGTCTGCCACAGGTGAAATGGTGCGGCAGGCCAGGGTACTGGCACAGGCCACTTCTGATCTTGTCAATGCCATGAGGTCGGACGCTGAAGCAGAAATTGATATGGACAACTCTAAGAAGCTTCTGGCTGCTGCAAAGCTCCTGGCAGATTCTACAGCCCGCATGGTTGAAGCTGCAAAGGTACCAGGAGAATGAGTTGTCGGTTTGTAGTTGTATGATTACACACAAAGAGGTGGTAGGTGGGACTTTACAGGTAGCATCTGGCTGATGGTACAGATGGGTTTTTGTATCCTGTAAATGTTTTGCATTTAATGACTTACCCCAGGTACATTCAGAAAAACACTCCAATTTATTAGTTACCTGTCATTTTTTGTTTGTTTGTTTTAAAAGCCTTTCATGGACTGTTTTGCTCACCTGTGTGCAGGGTGATCGTGATTCAAGCCATATAGGCAGTTACCACCAGCTGTAAACCGTGCGATTCAAAGACCTGTACCAGTCTACAACACAAATGCAGCAGCAAGCCCATAGCAGTCTCTTAAAAATATCTCTTACAAAAGGCATTAGCAAAGCATCTCTGTCTCTGGTTTTCTTAGGAATGGTTTCTTCTACCTGGGAAGTCTTTCCTGTGTTGTTCCCCTCACCTTCTGTTCTCACAAGAGAAGCAAATAACCAACCTTTTCTTTCCCGTCTGTGCTAGAAACCTATTAAAATCCCCTAGGGAGGAATATGTTCTTTGAATTGTTTCCCATATCCTGTACTAGATGATTTTTACAGATCAGGGCCAACCATTCTGCTAGGGCTGTAGAAGGCCCATATGCCTGGCTAACGGTGTATCCTTGACTTCCCAGTACTTTTTCAGACATCAAATGGAGAAAACCTACTGTGTTAAATCTCAAGATCTGCTCTGCAGTTACTGAAAAGCATGTTGAAAGCCTAAATTAATCAAAGAATGTTACTTCAGATCATAGCGGAAGCAGTTTACACAGACTTTCTCCCCAAGCACCTACAGTAATATATGAAGCAAATGTTCAACCTCCTTCCTCAAAATACCTAACAAATACACTAACAACCTTGCATTAGCAATAAATTTTTTGATTCTTAGTCTTGTGGCGTTCTAATGTTCTTCTAACTTTGGTTGAGATAATATAAGGAGAATAAAGGCTGACATAGCAGACACTGGGTCTAAAGCTTTGATACTGATCTACATTTTCTCCAGGAACTTTTACTGAGGCTCATGGTTTTTGCTGTGAAATTTTGTGCAGGGAGCTGCAGCCAATCCTGAAAATGAGGATCAACAGCAGCGTCTGAGAGAAGCAGCAGAGGGACTGCGAGTTGCTACAAATGCTGCTGCACAGAATGCTATCAAGAAGAAAATTGTCAACAGATTAGAGGTTGGAAACTGGATGTTGTTGGATTTTCAGTTTATTCTGCTTTTTTTAGCAAGGAGAAATTTGTAGTTTTACACAAGTGTGATTCTGCAGTGAGGTTACACAAACAAGGAGCTCTAAATAGGAAACCACATTCCAGAAGTGCATTTAAATTACTGTATATGGCTAGAACCAGATATCAGGAGTATTTTAGGAAATAAAGGCCAATTTCTCTGTTTTCTAACTGCGTGTAAGAAAACTGCATCGAAAGGAGTTTTTCTGTTTTGCTGTTATAACATATACTGCCTTACCAAGGAGTGAGATGTTCAATAAGGAGGATGAACTTCATATTTATCATAGAATCATAGAATAATCAGGTTGGAAGAGACCCACTGGATCATCGAGTCCAACCATGATAATAGAAGAGAACAGAAAGGATTTGTATGTAGTGAGGCAGCTAAAGAAAAATATTGTACACCCATGTGAAACACCTTGTTGAATTTATAGTTTTTGTAATAGGGAAGTGCTGATGATGAGACTCCTAGATATTCAGAGGTCTCCTCAGAGCATTTAGTGTCAGTAATACCTGTGTTTTGTACCTCTGCATCATTTTAGTATCTTTGCTTTTGCCATAGAGCACTTTGAGTAGAAGTTGGCTCCCTTGAGTCCTTGGTTAGAGGTGTTAATATAGCAGTGTGAAGCACTATATGTACTTTGCCCTTTTTCTCTTCCCTTCTTTGTAAGGGATTGATTAGACTCTTTCTGGTCTCTCTAATTGACTTCTTTTGGCCATATTGCAGTCGCAGCCATGAAGGGAGTAAGTGCTTAGAATCCTTCTAGTTCCACCTTTATTGGCAAGTCAGAGAAGGATAACAATGTTCAGCTTATTTTCATCTTGAGTGAAGAGCAATCCTGACTTTCCCTAAGGCAAATCAAATTAATCAAGGGGTGTAATGTATTAATCTGTCAAAGCTGTTTCCGTCCAAGTTATCTGTGATATGTATTTCCTCCTCTGAATTGCACAGCCTGTTACTACTGATTTAAGTCTGGTTTTGTTTTTTTTTTTTTTCTCCAAAGATTGCAGCTAAACAAGCTGCAGCTGCTGCTACTCAGACCATTGCAGCTTCTCAGAATGCAGCTGTTTCAAATAAGAACACAGCCGCCCATCAGCAACTTGTGCAAAGCTGTAAGGTAAATGTATCACTACCCACTGAAAAATAATTCTTGAACTTCTGCTTTGTGGGGAACTGATCACCTTTTATAGTAATACTGTGGCAACCTCAAAGGAGATTAAGAAACCAAACCAACAGCAACAATATAAATCAGTACAAAACCCACAAACCAAAATAAAACCAGAAACAATCAAAAAAAGAAACCCACAACCAAAGCAAAACCAATACCACACATTTTCATCTCTATAGGTTCTGGAGAGCCTTCATTTATTGTATCACCCATAGTTTCTATGTGTTACTGTATGAAGAGCTTTGAGAAGTCAGGCAGCAATACACACTTTGGAATGCTCTATTTATCCTATAAGGTTTCTGCTATTAGAAGTCAAGGAAAAGTTGGCTAAGGTGCTTCAGATGCTTCTGAAAGCAAAACATTCACTTGAAAAATCTGTCACCTCCACTGCTGGCATTTGAACTTGCAAAGGACATAATTCAAAATACTTTGAATGCATAATTTTGCAGAAACATCTTAGGCTGTCTTTAGAATGTTTAAACTAATTTGTAGCTTAAATAAAGATTTCTTCTTTCTTTCTTACATAAAAGTAGAATGACTTTGAAAAATTCTTCTGTGTATTAATTCTGCTTCATAGAATTCTAGCTGAATTCTGTGAAGGCACAAGAGTATTGTACCTGTGAATACTAAAGGTTGTCTCTAAGGAGGATGGGGAGAGAATGTACCTTACTCTCAGGGTTTAGAATTTGTGTTTATCTACTAAAAGCTTCTCCCTTTGTTTCTTATAGAATGTTGCAGACCACATTCCTCAGTTGGTGCAGGGTGTAAGAGGAAGTCAAGCTCAGGCAGAAGACCTCAGTGCCCAGCTTGCTCTGATAAATTCCAGCCAGAACTTCCTTCAGGTGAAGTGAATCGATCACTGTAGTAGATTCTGTCAGACCAAAAGGCATTTTTTAGTGCTAGATATTTTTATTTTTGTTAAATAAGCAGTAACGTGTTAAGAACCATTTGAAGAAGTTCATCACTAATAACTGTGAGCTGAGTAGAATTTAATTCCTCAGGTCAGGTGGCTGAAATGTGTTCAGTCTGTGCAGAATAAAAACTACCAACGCTGAGGATAAAAGTAACAAGAAAACTAACATGTATGAAGAAGAAAAATTCATTGCTATATCACGTACCTTCTGGGAAAGAGTTTAAACAGTTTAAATGGAGAGAATTCAACATCTTTCTAAGCAGAGGTCTGATTATGTGAGATGCTGTTGTAACCTTTCTTAGTGAAAGTAAACTTAGTATTGCAGCAACAAACTCCAGAATTCTTCACAGATGAAAGGGAATATTAGCGTGTTTTTTGGGATACTAGTCTGCTGTACTAATAATGGATCGTGATTGACTCTTAGAACAAAACACAAAATTTGACTCCAAATTGTTTCTTCCAAATTGGATTTGAAAAAAATACATAAAATACTGAGCATTGATAACAACTTTGGGGTTTATTGTTGACATTGCAAGAAATAAAGAAAAGAAAACAATTCTCTGTGTAATGACGTGATCAGTATTTGACACCAGTTCAGTTAGTCCTGCCTTCCTGTGGAATGGAAATAACACCTTTCCTTGGTTGCTGTTAACAGATTTTTTATGATTCCATGTAGGCAGAAGTATCACAAACAATGCTCTTGCTCTGAGTATTTTGCTATATGATTCCCTCTGGAGTCATTAAAATGGTCCATCTCACCTCTGGCTATGCGCGTGTACCATGGTGATGGTGAGAATCGATGAAGTATTGTAATTGTATTAGCAATAAACCCCGTGAAGTCGTTGTTTGACTTACAATTTTCAATTTATAGAATTTTGACAGACTTTAATATTGAGAAACGTTGAGACAAACTTAACATCTGTGCCACCTGGACCTGCTCGTATTGCATCGATGTGGAATTTGTTTGATTGAACCGTAACCCTTCTTTAAAGAAAATGAGCTGGTAAAACCAACTGTGTTCACTGCTTCTCTTTGAACAGCCTGGAAGTAAAATGGTGGCATCTGCCAAGGCTGCAGTCCCCACTGTGACTGATCAAGCAGCGGCAATGCAGCTAAGTCAGTGTGCAAAGAATCTTGCTACCAGCTTAGCTGAGCTACGAACGGCCTCCCAGAAGGTATGTAAATCTTAGTTTTAATCTGCTAAAGCAAGATGGCTTGGATGGTGGTCACAGGCTCCCTCCTGCTTGGCCCGCTGTGTTTCTGAAGGAGACTGGTATGAGTTTTTTTAAAAAAGTATCAGTGGAAAATCTCTCTGTTTTGGTGTTTTTTTTTTTTTTTCCTTGCTGTGTGCACTGGGACCCCAAACCAGGATTGTACCGTGTAGGTGGCTACTCCTAAGCTAACATTAAAATATCCAGTTAAAGTACAGGTGTTTGAGGGCTGCCCCTTCACGGGGTTCAGTGTGACTTTAGTCACAATGCGTAGTTAAGCAGTTGTCAAAGGTGAAGTCTGGACTTGCAGCAGTTATTTTCTCAGTACCTGGACTACCTAGTGTGAAGGTATGTGAATCTCATTCCCCTGGTGGCTCTTAACAGTGTGGTATTCTACTCACAAGCTAAGAATATTGTGTAGGAGTTTGGAATCTATCATGTGTAACACTTAAAGTGCCCATAATGGCCTCTAAAGTCATGAGAACGATAATCTGGGAGGGGGCGATTATATCCAAAGCAATTTACTCTTTATGATAGTGGCTTATGGCTGCTAACAGTCATATTGATCTGATTTCTGTGTAGGCTCATGAAGCATGTGGCCCGATGGAAATCGACTCTGCTTTGAATACGGTCCAGACACTCAAAAATGAACTGCAGGATGCGAAGATGGCAGCTGTGGATGGACAGTTGAAACCTCTCCCAGGAGAAACTGTAATTGAGGAAGGATGTTCTTCATTTAAAAACAAACAAACAAAGTTAGCTGTTAAAAATCTTAACGTATTAGAGGCAAAACAAGTCATGAGGCTTTGGCTAATGATGACACTGATGGGAGTTTTCTAGTACTTCTCTTAAAAAGAGTATAAGTTTCTACTACACCAGCAGTGTGTTCTCTAGCAGAATTGCTTGTAGGGCGTCCTTCTGTTGTACAAATTAGAACTCAGTAGCAGCAGGATTTTAGTCTTTTTTCATCAAAACCAATTTCTTAACAGCGACAAAAGTCAGAACTCAGTAGCTCTAACGCTACCAGCCCTGGTAGGCTTAGAAAGTGAAATACTTAATTTGAAAAAAACCCCTTCTCCTTAGGTGAACATACTGATTTCCAATGCTATTTATAAAAATTTTTGTTGCTTATATTGTCTAATATGTTCATTTAATTTACTCTGGGCAGGGAAAATAGGCTAATCATGTTTCAGAGAAACTGTGTGCATTAGGTAGTTGAGGTAAAAACTTGGGTTTTGTGGAATGAGCATTTTTTTTAATACTGTTTAAAAAATGTGTTTTAGTTGAGTTTAAACAAAGACTTCTGTCCTCTGCAATTTTTCACAGCTCGAGAAATGCGCTCAAGACCTGGGAAGTACATCCAAAGCGGTTGGTTCATCAATGGCCCAGTTGTTAACTTGTGCTGCTCAAGGCAACGAGCACTATACAGGTAATGTTCTATTCATAATTTCTCTGCAAAACCTCTGCTTTCCTTAAAATACTTCTTAGAAGGTTTTTTTAATCACAGACTACTTAAGTCAAGGAATTAATCCACTTCTTTGGTGTTTTTTTATGCTAACAGCGAATCGTGGCAAGTTATAGGAATTGCTAGTGTGAATAAAGTGCTTGATAAAAGTTTTGCAGTCTGCTGTGTGTCTGCACATATTCAGAATGGATTGAGACATCTGTTGTTTTTGTAAATATGTGCCACTGAAAGTCTGTGAAGGACGGAACTAAAATGCAGTTTAAAGTTCAATGCCGCTGGAAATGTTTCTATGTCCTTTCAGAAGGTTAAAAGAGCATTTGGATATTTTTGGAGGCACAGGATGCAAACATTTTTGAGATAGCTTGGTGACGTTGGTAACTTCATCTCTGACTAGATATTAACAGTTTACGTGTATACGGACTTTTTAATCACATTTGCACAGTTTGAGTTAAAGCCAACAGGGAGTCTTGGCACACAGATTGTACAATTTGTTTTTGTACCTCTACTTTTAGGAACCAAAACCACCTTAATAAGGGAAACACTCCTTGCAGGGGAGAAACAAAAGTTTCCTCTTAGATAGCAAAATGTTCTATTTCCTTATTTCTGTAAGAAGTGCAAACTGTTGATGCAAAAGCCACTGTAGGGTTTATTAAAATCTCATCGATAAAAAGCATGATGGCAATTACTGCTGCATTGGATATAATTGCATTGGGGCTACTTAACTCGCAATTGCTTTCGTTTGAAGCAGATGTAATTGCATTAAGATGGCTCACATTCCAGCTACATAGCTATGCAGAAATTAGCACTGGGTATCTGTTGAAGGAATACAGATACTCACAGCTGATAACAAGTAATTGCATCTAGTAGCTCTCTTAACATCTCATATAATTATATTTTATCTCATACTGTCTTGTTACCCAAAAACTGGTTTTGTGCTCAAGCAAGCAGTGATTGTTTGCAGGCATTATGACATTCTGCTGGTTCTCTGTGCAAAAAAAAAGTCTTTACAGCTTATATTTACTATTTAATAATTCCCTCTTTTCTGCAAGTGTCACAGTATGTTTCTCTTCGCTTTGTACTGAAAGTCATTATAGAGAATGACTGAAAGTCATTATAGAGAATTGAAAAAGAAACTAATCAGTCCTTTTTCTTTTGTGGTGCTCTGATAACGTAAGTCAAACTTACAAGATGCTTACTGGTGCTCTAAATAAAGGAAATAAAACGTGTGGGTCTTGAATTACTCTTCGAATTGAGAATGTAGAAAGCTCTCTGCTATTTGTCAAAGAGAAAGGTTGTAGCTGCAGTGTAGGCAGTACTGTTCCTCTGCCTAGCTTGGCTTTACTTTGACATATCACTTGCATTTCATCGTCTTCTAAAGTTTCTGCATTTAAAAATATTCAGTTGGTCAGAAGAGAAATGTTAAAAAGCTAATATAGCTCTTTGTGGGTTGTATTGTGATACCTCAGCATTCTAAACGTTTACAATAGGGATATTAGAAAGTTATAATTAGGTTCAGTGTCTAAATATGGATAAGAGATCTTCTATAACAAATGCGAATCTTTTCTATAGTTTTCTTTTGGTATGAATAGTATGGTTTTAACATTATCACAAAAACCACACCACCTACATGAATTGCACGTGTTCTTGAGAAACATGTCTATTAGACTGTGTGCAGATTAAGGTCTTTTAGAAGAATATTTTACATTGGCTGAATTAAATGGCAAAAATAGAAGAATGGGACCATTATTGGTCGTCTGCCTTAGCAGTAAAGCTGATGAATGTATTATAATGTTTGCCAGACAGACCCCAGAAACTAAATTCCTTACATCTTCTCTGTGGATTCATTCAGTTTTATGTGCTTGTATGCACAGTGATGTTAGCTTATATCGAGTTATATCATCCCTAATGATCTCTTTTAACTTTTTCATTTGCTAGAACTGAAACGATTGCTGAGTTTATTCTGTAAAATTCCCAAGTTGCATTTTCAGAAGCAACAGAGGTGCTGTGGCTCTGAAGTCATGTACAGTCTTCTTGCAGACCATCTTTTTCCCCCATAGCTCGGAGTATGAGTTTTTCCTCATTTCCAGGTCTTAGATTTTCTTCTTTTTTAGTGTTTCACTAAGATTTAGACACTGATGTAGAGCTGTGCCCAAAATGTGACCTTTGGGGTATAATATTTACTTTACAGGTTGCTACAGGCAACTCTCTAGGCAAATTATGCTCTGCTTTTCCAATGTGTTCACATTTAAAGAGCTTTTGAGCTGCATTTTACAATGTTATTTTATTCGTCGTACAATACAAAGATTTTTAAGGGTACTAATGGAATCCTTGGTGAAATCTGAACACAGGAGTTGCTGCCAGAGAAACTGCTCAGGCTTTGAAGACACTGGCTCAGGCAGCACGAGGGGTTGCAGCATCGACTACCGACCCTGTGGCAGCACATGCAATGTTGGATTCTGCAAGGGATGTCATGGAAGGCTCTGCTATGCTTATTCAGGAGGCAAAGCAGGCCCTGGCTGCCCCAGGGGATGCAGACAGTCAGCAGAGATTAGCCCAGGTAAGTTGCTGCTTGAGTAACTACATGAATTATCAAACACCCAATGAAATTACTTTGAATGCGGCATTAAATAATGAGAGAGAACAACAGAAAATAAGGCTGCGAGGGAAAGACAGCTTTCTAGTGCTATGTCAAACATGATAATAACATCATGCTTATGTTAAACAATGCAGATGGCGTCAGGTGTGGTATTTCAGTCATTCTTTAGAAAAATAAACTTCTACAAAGATATGGTCGAGTCCTTTAACCCAACATATTTGAGTCGTCTGCTTGACTGAAAACATTAATCAGCTGTTCAACTGATCATTATGAAATGAAGGATCTGTACTTGTACTATATTCAAAAAGTGAATGCATATTTTCTACACATGCCTTTGAAGATTTAAGGAGTAAGAGGTTCTTTTTTTAGTGTTTAGAAAAGTTCTATAATTGGCCTGTGTTTTAAATAATTTCTTGTGAGGAGACGTCTGTTTTAATTGGGACTCTGTCTGAAAAAAAGTAGCTTGAAAGGATTTCCGTGATTAGTATGTGGTTAACTTCAGGAACGTTCCCTTATCTGCAGTGCTGCAGCCTTTATCGCAGGTGCCAGGAGCTGTTGTGGAGCAGCACTGGCCTATGAAATTGGTGAGTGTAAGTCATGACTGCTGCTAGACTACAAACCGAGAAAATTGCAGGCCCTCAAAATGGTCTTGTTAAAGTCGGAAAGTAGGAGTTGCTGGCTATAGAATGTGCCTTCTGTTGGATAAATGACCACTTAATCCTTTCTTGGTGTGGATTTTTCATTTATATGTTGTAGGTGGCAAAAGCAGTGTCTCATTCCTTGAATAACTGCGTGAATTGTCTGCCTGGACAAAAGGATGTGGATGTGGCCTTGAAGAGCATTGGGGAATCTAGCAAGAAGCTCCTTGTTGATTCGGTGAGATGTTTTTTTAACATAGAGATACATTTCAGAGAACCGAAAAGCATGTCTGGTTTCCCCACACGTCAAATTACTATGTAGTAAGTGTGCCCTAAGTACAGTTCATATAAATTTTGTTCAAGTTTATGCAGCTGCTACTTTGGCTGAAATGCTGTTCTTCTAGTTTATGGGAAAGGTAAAATGTGTCTTTGGCTTACAAAGACAGTATTAAAGTTGTTGTAGTAGATTGCCGTTAGTTTGATCTTTTGAAAATGCCAGCTGTGACTGGTTATTTGCCAGAAGGTTATATGATTTGAACAAGTTGTTTTCTGCACCTACCTATGATCTACCTACCTGGAGAATGGAGGAGGAATTGTGTTTTGTAATTTGTGCAATGCCTCTCCGGGTCAGGAGTTTAGGGTCATTTTGAAGAACTGTCAATGCTGTTCTGGAAATCTTGTTTGTGGAACTGAATGATGACTTGGAGACCAAAATTCTTCAATTTTTGCCTGCTGAGTTCATTACCTCTAATTTCATAGTTGAGCTATAAAGTGGCTGTTGCCACGTCTGTCCCCTGAAAGTCTTACATACTTGTCTGTCCCTTGAAAGAAATAGTGAGACTAAGGTTACTGGTTGATTTCTGGTTGCTAACTGTCCCGTAGTTGGACTCTTCTGCATTCAGAACTGAATCATTAGCAGTCAAAGTTGCAAAACTGTGTTCTAGTTTGTATGCAGAGCTCACAGCTGTATTGCATTTGGTGTTCTTGAATTGTGTTGAACTTGTGAGTTGTGAAGAATTGGTGTGACATGATAGACTATAAAATACAACACTTGGTCTCTTGCAGCTACCTCCAAGTTCTAAGTCATTTCAAGAAGCTCAGAGTGAACTGAACCAGGCAGCAGCAGACCTGAATCAGTCAGCAGGAGAAGTTGTCCATGCCACACGGGGCCAAAGTGGGGAACTGGCTGCAGCCTCTGGAAAATTCAGTGATGATTTTGATGAATTTCTTGATGCTGGTATCGAAATGGCTGGCCAAGCACAAGTAAGTGTTTATGTTATTAGGTTGTCTTGGGCACAGTACCTGACAGTGTAATGTCTTGGTTATCTTGTGGCTTGGTACAGTATGCTGCTGTGAGCCTATCCAAATATGACTGGTGGTGTTTGTTGGGAAGCAGTTATCCATAACTGGTTATCCAGAGTGAAGTCAACTCAGCATTTGTATTTCATGCAGGATACTGGTATCTGTTCCTGTACCCAGTTAAGAATATGACTTCATATTCCTCTGTCTGGTTTGAGCTGTTAACTACTTTGAGCTGTATATCTGAAGACACAAAGATGATCTGAGCCTCTCAAGGCTTATGGGAAGGATTGCTTCTGGTTTGGTAGAACTACCATGAAGCACTGTTCAAAATTTAGCACCTCTGCTAATTTTCAGATGTTTTAAGTAGAGGGAGGAAAAGATGCTTTTAAAATCTGGGCTTGATATTGCTCTATGGTGCCTGCTGGTGTGGACCTGCTGGAGAGTGGAGCAAACATTTGAAGAGGGATGGCTAAAATGCTATGGATCTGACTGCAAGTACATGGTCTTCTATTTACTGATTTAAAATCTGGCAGAGTTCTAATTTTATGAACTCATTAACAGTCAGGGGTCTTGTCACATATTACCTAACTTATTCCCAGTAGTCTAGGTACACATTTGAAGTTGGAGACATCTCCTTAATTTTCTCTTGCTGGGTTTACATGTACTGAATTAAACTAATTGGTCATTTGGAGATAATGAAACATAACTAGTGTCAGCATATAAAAAAGGGTCATGTACCAGGAGAGCTAAGATGACTTGCAGAAAAAAGAATCTCCAGACTGTTTTGCCCTGATTGGTAGGAGGAACTTGCAAAGCTAAGTAGAGATTGCTGGAAGAAAGCAAGTTGTCAAGTCCTGAGTGTACCGGGCCTTTAAGATATTTGTGAAGCGTCTCTGTAGAGCAGATGCTTTGTAGACAGAGCTGAGCAGAGACATCTGACAACGACTGCTGATCTTTCTTTATCAGAACTTAATCATTTGAGTTCCAGCTCCATGAAATGAGCTAGGCCCCAAATCCTACCCAAATTAGATACCTGACTATTTCTTCAGCCATGAGCCTCCTTGGCTTCTAGAATCTTTTGGTTGAGGCAATTCAATAAAGGCAAAGGTAGAAATGAAACTTCAAATACTTACTTGAAAAGAATTCCAGCTGGTGATTACATTGCGGCTCTTGCTGGTTTGCTTTTCCTGCAGACAAAGGGTATGATAACCATCTTAGTTATTAATGACTGATTTATCAAAAGAGAATGCTTTCCATCTGTGTCCAGATATTTAGCCTGGACAGAAGCAATACCAGATATTTTAGAGAGACAGAAAAAATTTGGCTGGGGGCAGAGTGGTGTAGGGAGGAGTCAGAATGTAAATACAGAGTAAAACCTATTCACATCAGCTGAGTAATATGCAAGCTCTCTACATAAAACCCTGAGCAGACTGTCAATCAGCATTTCTGCTGGTTGTTGACAGAAGAATCTAGACACAGCTATTTGCTGTGATAATGCAGTGCTGCCCTGTAAGTCTGTGTATGTGAGGTTTTCCTTTTAAAGCCAAGAATTAAAATGAGTAATGGAACATCCAGGTCAGAACATTTACCCAAGTAGGTTTGTAGAAAAGCATGTTCTTGGTATAAAGGACTTTCTGGAGGAATCTTTCTGTGTGAGTAATTCCAGTTAGATACTAGAGAGCGTGTAGGTTACAGAGGATGCTACAATACAGCGGACGCTGGCTGAATAATGTGAATCAGTTGTGCCAGGCAGAGACGTGTGAGAGTCTTGACAACAAAAGCTTTTTTCAACAACTAGTAAAGTTTCTCCATTAATCGTTTGTGAATACTGTCATTGTTAGAAACCAGGCTATTTGTTATATGGTTTGGGTTTTTTTTGTGATCTAAGTGAAGCCAAAGGCACCTGGATGAGGAGCGGGTTTGGTCCATGTCCCTCTCTAGACTGAGGTTCCCTGCATGCCAGTGGCTTTGCGTGAATAAACAACCAGGGTTTCTGATTGTGGTTTTAGCACATTTTCATTACAAGCTCTGTTCTTAACGTTATGCTACTGTGGCTTTGCAGACAAAAGAGGACCAGATTCAAGTAATAGGCAACCTCAAGAGCATCTCTATGGCTTCCAGCAAGCTGTTACTTGCTGCCAAGTCTCTCTCTGTTGATCCTGGAGCTCCTAATGCCAAGAACCTCTTAGCAGCAGCAGCAAGGTAAGGGTGGGTTGCTTGGTTTAGGATTTCCTAAGAAGTTTGCTTTTCTCTGTGATACAATGTGTTTATATATTTTTCTGTTATTGACAGTTAATCCAGTGGTTGGAACTTGCAGTTTTATTTAAATGAATGTAGGCAGAAGGCAAACTGGTATTTTGGAGTAGTTCCTTAGCTTGTGTACGTTGTTAACCCTTGTTGGAAATAGAACCAGCAGTTGAAGAGATGGCCTTGTTTTTAAAGGAACTGGTGTGTTTTACCTACTGGTATTTTTACCATCTGTGTTCCGGCCAGGCTGTAGCTAACAGAAAGCCTCTAAATCCCAAACAAAGAAGAGAAATTTAATGTTCTTCTACAGAATGTACTTAAATCGTGTCCTGGCTCCCTATCACTAACAGTGTGTATGTGTGCATGATCAGGAACACTTGAAAGGTGACACCTTTACTTTAGGATTCTGTCAACCATGCCCTCAATTTCCTCTTGCAGATGCTGTTTCTCAGTCAAGGTGCTCAGAGTTCATGTGAGAAATAACACCACATTTCATTGTTTGACAGACTAATTGCGTCTCCTTCACTTTGTCAAGTTCTTTTCACAGTTCTTTTCCCCAAATTAACTTTTTATCCCATAATCCATGTCTATAAATGGAACGTTCAGATATCAAACTGGAAGGGAGGACTGCCGAGGGACAGATAGGTATCATGCCTAGGAATATCAACATTAAATCAGATCAAGTCTGAGATTGTGTAGATGCAGTTTATGATATAATCTTCCAAAATGTTTACAATTAGCCTAGAGAGGAAGTGAGTAAGTTAAGACTGTTAATTCCTTGGGGATAATGTAATTGATGTTTATCCTGGACCTTGGAATCATCCCTTTCTAATAGCAGTAACTTCATTTGTAGGAAACAAATCTAGTCATTTAATAAAGGACTTCTTTAAGAAGTTGTGCTGCTTTACTTTTTCATATTTGTTTTTTTAAAAAAAAAATCCAACAGCCAACTTTTCTCCCTAGAAATAAATAGCTTCTAGGAAAGCTTCAGGTAATGAAAGATGCCCTGCTTAAAAGTGAAGGGGTTGCATCAACTTCTATTATTGCTGCAGCACCAGACTGCTGCGGATTTCAGCTTTGAGCTTGGAGCATTCCTGTCTGGAGTGTGGAGAAGCTAGAAGCATGGTTAGAACCTAATTTCTGCTGGTCTGATGTTCCCTCAATAGAAGCTTGTGATTGAAAAAAAATAAAATAAAGGAGACAAGCTATGTGGAGCCTTTAGATATTCTGTTTGGCTGTGCTGTTAGCGTGTATGTGCGCATGAATAAGACCTTCCATAGGCATCAGATGATCATGAAAAGTAAATACTGTATTAATTCTTGGTTTGTGATTAAGATGCTAAAGAGATACTGTATTTTCCTTCTCAAATACTCTCTGGCTGCTTGTGACAAGGTTACTGGGGCTTTGTTCTCTTTCCCTGCAATGATATGATCAGGGTCAAGTATTTTTACTTTCTCTTCCCTCATTAAAATGAAAAAAGAGGCACAGCTTCCTTTACTTCCTCTTTGCAAATGGCTTATCCTCTCATTTTTCTCTCATCTCCTCGAGTACTGTGATTAACCTTGTATTTTCTTTCGTTTCTTTTCCTTTTGTTCCAACTAGAATAGACACTCCAACTTTTTCAGTGGCTTTGGCCTCCTTGTAGAGGTGATTTTTTTGACGTTATCAACATGATGGTTAAAGAAAAAAACCAAACTTGATAACAGTATATAACTATATAGCAGGAACGTGTGTGTAACACATTATGCCAGACAAGGCATAAGATGTAAATATGGAGTCCTAAAAGGCAGAAGTAGTTGGGAAAAAAGGCTCCACGAGGACTTTAAAGCTACTGGAAATGGTAGGAATGTCAGTTAAACAATATGGCTGTTAGTCTACATTCTTTTTGCCCTAGAATTAAACATAAAACCTGATGTATATGTCATAAAGACATCCTCTCTCCTCTTGTAATAGTATGATGTCATCCATCTTAGGCGATCACATTACTAATATTACCAATCATGTTACCAAGTACCAGTTTTCTTAAAGCAAAAATAATCCCAGTGCAGAGTTTTCAAGGCCAGAGGAAATCACATTCTCCATCCACTGCAATTTCACTCATTTTCTAATTTGCCATGAGAAATAACTCAAAAAAACATTAATTCCACTGTAATATCACCAAGCAAGCTAAGTTTTTGCAAATTTGTGACAACATACCTAGCTATACAAAATCGTCTTTGCTTAATTACAATGAATGGCAGACCTCTACTTCCCCTCCTGCAAAGCTGTCTCTTCTAGAAGCTTCTGGGTGGTTAGCTGTTAGTCTGAGATCAATGTAGTTAAAATCAATTTTGCTTACTATCAAGGCATTCAACAAAAACACAAACAGTGACTATATTTGATGTCAGATTCAACCTGTACTTGAACACCTGTGAACCCTTATGGGCATGTAACGCTAAAGAATCTTATTTTTGATGGATTTAAATGTAAGGAAGCTGATGCAAGTTGTCTCAGAGAATATCAATGTTTAATTAAAGAGGAAAAAAGCTAACTTAATACCAGACTCTAGAAATATACAGCAGAATTAGATGTGTGTGCATGTAGTACAGTGTGTCAGAGAAGGTGTAATACTTCGCTAGCAGCAAAGGGTATATGATACAGCTTTACATTCAGAAAATTTTCAGCATGCTGGCTATTTATTTCTGTGTCTTTTAAGAGTTCTGGGATGCTAGGTGAGAAATTATTCAGTAAATATTAGACCTGGAGAAGTACTAAAATACCTGTTAGCAATGAAGTCATATTATCCTGTTAGTGTAGTGGATTGACCTGGGGCTGCTGCTGGGTGGTGTTTAGCTCTTTCTTACCCATGTCCTCCCAGAGGTGCCCCCAGCTTGGCCGTTGGGTTGAGCCATGTCCTGTGCTGGTTCTGGTGGAGCTGTGTGGGAGCTACTGTGTCTGGCATGCGGCACTCTCTGGCCTCTTCTGATAAAGGCCAAGGCTGCAGCCGTCGTGTGCCACAGACACCCAGTGCGCTTGTTGCTGTGAAATGAAGCTTCTCTTCCTTCTGGACTAACTTCTCAATTGTTCACACTGAAGGGATAGATTTTCAGGTGTGGATCGCTGTCAAATGCTTTAGTCGAGAGTATTTTTACTCCTGTGAAGCTTGCTAAAGAGTCTGTGGGTGGACTGTTTAACATACAGTGAATCCCCGAATACTGAAAAGAAAAACTGTAATAAAACATCAAAAAATTTAAACCTTTATGCAGTGTACAGTTAATGAAACAAAGGTTTAATAAGAGGAATAGTTTAACTTTAAAATATACCTTTTTTTTTCCTTCTATTCTCCCCAGAGCTGTGACTGAGAGTATAAACCAGCTCATCACGCTGTGTACCCAGCAAGCTCCCGGGCAGAAGGAATGTGATAATGCACTCAGAGAACTGGAGGTATTCCTGCATTTCAGAAATTGATATGAATGAAAATGGGCCCCAAATGTTTGTTTCCTTTGTTTTCTTTGTCTCACTAGCTGCTGTCACTGTCTTCTCGCCTAATATCAGTGGCAGAAGTTTTATAGTGCATGTGAGGTAAGCATAGAACCTCTGCGAACATCTTATAGTTTTGGACAGAATAAAATTTGCTGCCCTGTCCCCATCGCCTATCCCTTAGCCCTCTAGAGGTACAATTTAGTCCTTATTATTCATACTTACTGTGAATTAAGGAAGAATTGTGACCAGATGAACGTTCCCACTCCCAGTAGTACACTGGAGGGAGCAGCAGTATCTTTATTTTTCTGCTCAGAGAATGCTGTTCTTGATTGGATATCACACTTTAGGGTGACATTTATCATCTTTTACTCTGTCTCTCCCTCCCATTTCTTAGTGTAGATTTTTTGATGACTTATACCTGCTTTGTCACAGCCAAGCTGATACGACAAGCATGTCAGTACAGGTCTTTGTAAGGTATGTTCTCGTTCATGAGTGAAAAGTTTGGCTGGTTAAATGGGTAGCTGGTCAGTTTAAGGCTGTGCACTGATCATAGAGACAGCTGTTTGTACTAGTAGGAAATGGCATCATTTTAATTAAACTAAGTGTTTGTTTGGTATAAAGGTCAGAACATCGGGGACAACTGGCCTGTGTAGCGCAGATGAAACACCTTCTAGCTTTTTGTTTCTACCTCTTGGTATCTAAAGGATACAAAGGTCACTGGAGTGCTTTCCAGGATATTATAAGCTTTTTTTAATATGCAAGTCAACTGTCCTCCTCCCAAAATAGTGGCAGGAGTTTGCCTAGGAGCTGCTTTGTGTTTCTGAATTCTTAGCTTCTTGAGCTAGAAGTGTTCTCCCTTTAGTTAAAGCAAGTGACAATGCCAAGTTGTGTGGGAGTGTTGATCTGGTTGAGAGAAGGAAGTTTCTGCAGAGAGTATCCAGAGAAGGGCACAAAAGCTAGGGAAGGGTCTGGAGAACCATTCTTCATAAGAAGTCTTATGTGGAGCAGCTGAGGGAGGCAGGGGTGTATGGTCTGGAGAAGAGGAGGCTGAGGGTATAGGCTGGGCAGTGATAGGTTAGGGGTTGGAGTCAATGACCTTAAAGGTCTTTTCCAACCTAAATGAATGTGTGATTCTATTCTATCAAAGTGACCTGAGGAACACAGCAAATTATGGGAAAAGCATTCTAAGTAGTTGGAACTTGAAATTCACTTTCAGTCTCTCTTAGTAATTATTAAGTTCTTATCTTTTCCCTTCATTTCCCCAATCATCACCTACTTCTTCCAGTCTCCACAAGGCTTCTTAAAAGTACTTAGAAGTATTGATTTTATAGGAATAGTGTAAGTCATCTTGGATTTGACAGACTTGAAGTATGCTCTGCCATCTCCCCTGGAGACTGGAAACCTGTGTTTAGAGAGGACATTACTGTCTGAGCTCTGATGAGATAGCTACACTTGCTCAGAATTTCAGTTAAAAGGATTAACACAGGTGTTATAGTAATAGCAAATATTTCAGTGGGAAGCTGTACTGTTTCGCTGTTCTCTTTCCTTATGTTCCAAGGGCTTCTGTCTCCATAGCAGTGCAAGTACTGCAGGAACGTCATTTAAAGAGGGCTCACAACAGTTGAAGACTTGCTGCAATGTCTGTGAGAACTGAGAAAGACGAGAGGCAACTGGAAACTGTTTTCTAGATCTGACTTCTTCCTCGCATCACCTTGTTCTCACAGTTTAATTGCTGTAAGGCTTTAGTTAGACTGTAGCTTTCAAAAAGTAATAGCTGAACTGTTGAAAATATTGTAGGTTCAGTTATGAGAAAAGTCTGAGGGCTTAAAATCACACCCATATTCCCTTCAGGTGGAAGGCAAACGTCGCATACAGACATAAATATCTTTCTATACTGACTGACTTCACTTTCAGACAGAAAGATTGGAAATATTCCTGCCTGATATTTGGCAGAAAATTTTGTTCCTCCAAACTTGAGAAAAGGCACATTGCAGATTTTTATGTACAAGAGAAACTAGTCCACTGCATTTTACACCTTTTTACAAGTTTAGTTGTCTGAACGCATTCAATCTACTCAATGGATGCGTGACTGACTTTCGCTTTGTTATTTCCATGAATCAGAATAATCTTGGAAAAAGTAATTAAAACCAACTCGTATGTGTAGTTTTCTGGCAGAGGGAGCGATGTTGGTGGAAACTGTTGACAGCAGCAGCAGGCAGGCAGGTGACTGACTTGCGCTTAGTTTGTTAGCCCTTTGTGTCTCTTAGTGCTCAATAAATGGTAGCTCTTTTTTCTATCACCCTTGTAATTCTATTTATGACACTTAACATAGTACTGAAAACATGTATTAGACTGTGGGCAACTGAGGGAAAAAACAGATGACCTCGTATCGACCACACATTGTGAACTCACCATACATCACTCACCACAAACAGAAGAGAAACCATCATTAGTGTAAAATTCCCACAAATTTGTAGTGCACAAATGTGTACTTACTGCAGCTCAGTAGTGTTTAACATTTATCACGTTGGCTTAGGAAGTGTGTAGTTTTGTTTGCTTGCCAGAGACAAAGTTGTAAGATTACTCTGCAGGGTAGTTGTGATTGTCTGCGTTCTTCTCATCTCGGTATTTCAGGCTCTGTCAATAATCAGAGTATCTTTCATTATTTCAGACAGTTAAAGGGATGCTGGATAACCCAAATGAACCTGTGAGTGATCTCTCATATTTTGATTGTATTGAAGGCGTAATGGAAAACTCCAAGGTAATTTCCTTTTCCCATCTATGTGCCTGTTGTAAAGTGCATTTTAATTATCAGAAGTCTCCACATGCAAATCACACACATTGGAAACATAGCATAGTTCTTATAGCTAAAATGTGTGCTGCATTCCTTGATAAAACTCAAGCTGAGACCTCTCTCAAGCTGAGAGAGGTCTTTTACAGCTATTTCAGGTTTTGGTCCCTGTCTGTTATCTTGGTGAGAAATTTTTAATTAATTGACTAGCATGCAGTGCTAATAAAGTTTCCCCTCTCTCTTCCTGTCCTCTGTATTAGACAGGACATCATACCTGTGAGATGTATTTTGACTCCAGCTGTGTTAGAATGGGCCACAGCATAAATGGGAGGCTTGACTCTTGAGATATTATTATGCAAAATAAGCTTAAAGAAATACTTGAGCAGCCCAGATATTCTGGCACATCAGAAAATCTGTGAGAAATCCCTTATGTTATTTTGACTCACGCCATGCTATACATCTTTCTTTGAAGCTTTGCTTTTGGCGGCCTTATTATTTGATGTGTCAGAATTGTCTTTAAAAGGAAAAGTAAATGCTTAATGCATGTTCATGTCATCTTGCATCTAATGTTGCACTGCAGTCAGACCTTATTTTTAATATTATTTGGAAGCAAAGTCAAAGAGGGGGTCAGAATTGGATCAAGGCCAGGAATCGCTTTCCTTTGAGTGGTAGAGAAACATATTGGGAAGATGACTTTGTTTTTTAATTTCTGAGGTTCTTGGAGAATCGATGGCAGGCATTTCCCAGAATGCAAAAACTGGAGATCTTTTAGTCTTTGGAGAATGTGTTGGAGTTGCATCCAAGGCACTTTGTGGCCTCACAGAGGCAGCAGCTCAGGTAAGCTACAGAAGTCCATAAAGTAAGTATATGTTTTTAATGTTTTTGAAAGCTCATGTTGCGGATATTTAAATCTGAGATTCAGTTCCTTGTGGCCAGACAAATGATGACCGTGTACTACGCAGTGTGCTCTGTACAGACACACCCGACGCTGCTGTCCATTGCAGGAGCAGCCGAGTCCAATAACCTGCATATTTTATAAGGAATGGAAATGACATCAAGAAGATTTTTCTAAGGATAAAGCAAATAGCAAAACTGTGTCGTGTGAAATTCACTTTTGCAGATCAAGCTCTGAAGTATTGCATCAGAGAAATGCACAAAACCCGGCTACGTTTAAGATCAATGAAAGAATCAAGTTTGATTTAGTTTGTAAAATTTCATAAGGAGCACTGCTAATTTCAGATATTTCAAATAGTAAGCAACCTGTGTCAGCTGTTTGGATGCGATCAGAATAACCTACATTCTTAAGTTTCTACAACAGTTGGAGACTGCAGCTGGACACTGTTATTTTCCCTGATCTGGTAACTGGGTAACCTGAACTCTTGAAAGCTGATAGAGCCTCTTCAGTGAAGGATTTGGGTGTGGGGGCTCTTCCCCAAAAGTGGAATGTCGCAGCACAGACAGTCTCTTCCACATCTAGCCATGTGTTGCCCTCGTGGCTTATCAAGTGATAGATAAATGTATCTGTAATGGAAATTCATCAAGAAATCTTCAAATATAGCTTTGACAGCTCAGACAATTCCTCCTTGTTGAGTGGCACGAAACTTTTCTTTAACTGAGAAAGGTAGCAAGTTTGGCTGCCAGACATCTTGAGCTGCAGCGAGACCAGCAACTGCAGACCGATTGGGTCCTACCCTTAGCACTAATTCATTTGCGATGAGTTTGATTTCTAGATAATTTCTGACCACCATGTGCTATGCCATATGGCAGACAGATTTAGCATTGTTTCTTCTTTTCTTCATTTCTAGGCTGCTTACCTGGTTGGCATCTCAGATCCAAACAGTCAAGCTGGTCAGCAGGGTCTCGTTGACCCGATTCAGTTTGCCAGAGCCAATCAAGCAATCCAGATGGCTTGCCAGAATTTGGTAGATCCAGCAAGCAGCCCATCACAGGTAATTCCAGAGGATTGCTCGCAGACTGTTGTTTTTAGGACTCATGACTTCACATTATGTGTGACCAAGCAAAGGAGTTTTGGTTTGAAACTGCTGGATGGCTTTGCACTGCGACTTTGTAGAGCTAGAGCACTGTAGCTGTCACACTCCTCTGACAGTCTGCTTGTTTTGTGCTGTTTATTTCTGCAGGTATTATCAGCTGCCACAATTGTGGCCAAACACACTTCTGCTTTGTGCAACGCTTGTCGCATCGCTTCGTCAAAGACAGCGAATCCTGTTGCCAAGAGACACTTTGTGCAGTCTGCCAAGGAAGTTGCAAACAGCACTGCTAACCTGGTTAAAACTATCAAGGTACAAATGCTGCTTCATCATGCTTCCTTCTTCATTTGTGTTTTTATTTTATTTTTTTATTCCTGTTAAGCGAGAACAGTTAGAAATGTATTCATAGAACCATAGAATCACCAGGTTGGAAGAGAACCACCGGATCATCAAATCCAGCCATTCCCACCAATCTCTAAACCATGTCCCTCAGCACCTCATCCACCTGTGCCTTAAAACCCTTGAGGGAAAGTGACTCAACCACCTCCCTGGGCAGCCTCTGCTAGTGCCCAGTGACCCTTTCTGTGAAATTTTTTTTCCTAATGTCCAGCCTAAACCTCCCCTAGTGGAGCTTGAGGCCTTTCCCTCCTGTCCTGTCCCCTGTCCCTTGGGAGAAGAGCCCAGCTCCCTCCTCTCCACAACCTCCCTTCAGGTAATTATAGAGAGCAATGAGGTTTCCCCTCAGCCTTCTCTTCTCCAGGCTGAACGCCCCCAGCTCTCTCAGCTGCTCCTCATAAGGCCTGTTCTTTTAAAAAATCAGCCTATAGGGAGGAACCCCCTTGTTAGCCACTTCCACCCTTTGGAGCATGAGGTGCTGAGACGTCATTTATGAAAGTCATCAGAGGGTCAGTTACAAGCCAAGCAGAGAAACACATGCTTGAAGGATCATGTTCTTTGCATCAGCCTTATTTGTGGAGGAACTTTCATGTATCATAAGTACAAAGTGCTTTAAAACTATGAAGAATTTAACTGTTTTCTTGAGTTTTGCGAAGAAACCCAGACAGAACTCAAGTGTGATTTAATTTCCAGGCCCTGGATGGTGACTTTTCTGAAGAGAACCGCAACAAGTGTAGAATTGCTACTGCACCTTTGATAGAGGCTGTGGAAAATCTGACAGCGTTTGCTTCAAATCCAGAATTTGTCAGCATCCCAGCGCAAATCAGCACTGAGGTAAGGCAGGATGTTGCACTTCCACTCTCTAATAGCTGGGAACGTTGAATAAATCATGTGTCGGGAGAGAGGAAGTGAGTGTAAAGATCTGACCCTGAAACGTCTCTCTGTGTTCCTAGCAGTTGAGAGAGCATTCTGCTGTCTTTCACTTAACTTCTGACCTTGAATTTTGTACCAGGAGGGTAAAAAATAATTAGGTTACAGTTAATGCTGCCATTCTCCTGTTAGCAAAGTGATAGACTGAAGGTGACTCGAGTCTTTTATCTGGATTATTTCACATGATAAATAATAAATATTTCTTTCTCCCTCAAGAGCAGCTTTAAAAAATGGAACCTAATTAATTCTCAGAAGAATTCAAGGGACACCACTGGCTATTTTCCCTTCCAAAAATGAGGCAGTCACGATGACAAGAATCAGTTTTTCTGGGTAGAATAACTTTCTGGGGCCTTCTGTATCTTTTCACTCCGAGTTCTTCCATCTTCAACCCCTGTAACTACAACAGAGTAGTATTTGAAGTATCTAATAAAGGGTTTTTTTCAGAGGAAATAAATAACAGCATAAATCCTTCAAGCGTCACAAAAGCTTGAAAGTAGAGGTCGTGCACAGTTAACTGACTCTCCAGCTGCTCTATCCTGATTTTGACAGCCTCTGTTCCCTCTGGCAATATCAGATGTTGCTGTAACTCTTGCAATCTTAAAGTTGATGGGCTGTAACCGAAATCTAAGCCTGTCCACCAGGCCTGTGGAGCCTGGTTTTACCAGATTAAAATACATACACAGATTATGACCCAGTTAAGAGTTTTCTAGTCCAGTTGATTCTTGGTAGAAGAGGATGCTTTGTTGTATATTGCAACATTTGTGACAAATAAGGTTTATTTTCAATAATATCTTTATAGCTTATGGTTAGACAAGTGCCACTGTTCCCTCTAGTTTCTCAGCTGGGTGGTCCCTTTCTAAACTTGAAAAATGTTTCTCAATATCTTACAGAGAAAACAGTTGGCTCTGATTTTAGTACTATGTCTGTATTGAATATCTGTCAATGTAACAAGCTGTTAATTAAGCATATTTTAGGAGTAGAAATTGTGGACAAACTCAAATTATTATGTAAATGTTCTTTGTGTTCTTGTACCTTTCTGACCACAGGGATCGCGAGCACAGGAACCAATTCTAGTTTCTGCTAAAACAATGTTGGAGAGTTCGTCTTTATTGATCAAAACTGCTCGTTCTCTGGCTATCAATCCAAAAGACCCTCCTATGTGGTCTGTGCTGGCTGGACATTCTCATACAGTTTCAGATTCTATCAAGAGTCTGATCACCTCAATCAGGTATGTCTTGTGTCCACATTTAAGCTGTAATTATTGAGCAGCCATTCATAAAGAAGAATACCATATAACCATTAGCACTCTGGTATTGTTCACTAAGGGAAATTATTCATTCTGTGATGCACGATATCTCCTCGGTTACGCTGGATGTTTAATCATAATTGATGACTGCAGCACTCTGCAGCATAGTGTTATCCTTTGTATTCTGTTCTCCTTCCCTTGTTCCACCTCCAATTCAGCTTAAGGTAAATGTAATGTAAAAACACTGTAAAATAAAAAAAAACCAGTAGTTATTATTACCTCCGTCCAGGTCATATACTAGCTTACAGTGTGTGGAAAACAGCACCTTCTTAAGGTGGGTCAGACAGTATATAAATTACCTTTGCTGTTCGTTCTTTACTAGAGTCATCTCAGTTTACTTGCAGGAATGCTGTGTCAAGAAGTGAATACTCTTTTTTTATTTTTTAATAAAAAAATTAAATTATAGTTCTATACTTAACCTCTTAATAGGGATTAAATCAAAATGGTATGAAAACAGTGAGCTGAGGTAGGGGTTACAGTTTTCTTGGCCTTTGATGATGATTGTACTGAAGTAGCAAACTGCACATCAGCACAAAGCACTTGGTTGGTAACCTTTATTAAAAGATAACTCGGACTGATTGTAACACCTAATGCCTAAGGAATTGTTTTCTGGGTCAGTCAGTCACACTACAGAATCAGGAGTATTTTTCCTGGTGTCTGCTGCATCTACGTGTTGAGGTTCATTATTGGGCCAGTCTGGCCCTCCCAAGGAGGTGGAATTTGCATTTCTCTCCCAAGGCAGTAATTGTTTTCTGTCTGCTCAATGAGAGGAGCAACGTGTGTGTACGAAAGTACAGAGTACTCTGTACATACATCCAAATCCCATAGGTAAAGCAAAGCCAACTTTTGTCTTTCTTTCTCTCCTCCCATGTGCTTTTGTGTTGTCGGCTAATGAAGTACACTTGGTGCACTCATGAAAGAGCCTCCTTCCTACCTGCCTCGGCTTACTCTGTCTTTCAGGGACAAGGCCCCGGGTCAGCGAGAATGTGATTTCTCCATTGATGGGATCAACAGATGCATCAGAGACATTGAGCAGGCCTCCCTTGCAGCCGTCAGTCAGAGCCTGGCCACCAGGGATGACATCTCAGTTGAGGTAAGTAAGGTAGCACAGGAAGAGAGCATAATGCTGAGCAGCCTCACTGATCCTGCTGATTTGCTTTCTGTTTGAAGATTTGGAGCTGAGCACTCAGCACAGTCTGTCAGTGAGGAGAAGAGTATTATTACTGGAGTCTTTTCCAGGCTAAATCACATCCCACCCAAAGTCTATCACTTCTGGAAAGGTCTTTTTCCAACCAAATGATCCTGTGATTCTATGAATGTTGCTGAAACAGGGTAAAGGGCAAAGGAGACTAAACAAGCAAGTGAGGAAAACCACTAGCCTGGATTTCTGCATCCTAATGTAGTGGGTCATTTCAGCAGTGTTCTGAGTCTGTGGGTTGGTCTGAGGGTGATTGTTATGGAATGATTCTGCTCAGTAAAGGAACAGCTGTGATGGTAACTGATGATTTCTCTCTATCAGGCTTTACAGGAGCAGCTGACATCTGTTGTCCAGGAGATTGGCCACCTCATTGATCCTATAGCTACTGCAGCTCGGGGAGAGGCAGCTCAGCTTGGGCACAAGGTACTGCTAGTGATGCTTCTAAGTAGTCTGTAGCTCCCGTGAGAGCTTTGGCATTCATTCCACCTGACCTTGAGAGACCATGTGTCTCTAAGAGTGGAGGCACATGGCTTTAACAAGGAATTAGAAGGTGAGGGGAGTCAGAATCATATGCTCTACAGCGCAGAAGTGCTGGGTCTGTGTGCTGTTTGAGCTCACCCACGGCCCAGTGGTAAACAGGGAATATAGTTCCTCTCAGTTACAACTGAGAAATGCGGGTAATGCTTTCTGTGGTTGTTCTGGTTTTCTTAGGTAACGCAGCTGGCAAGTTACTTCGAACCTTTGGTTTTAGCTGCAGTTGGCGTGGCATCCAAAACACTTGATCATCAGCAGCAGATGACCATGTTGGACCAGAGCAAGACGCTGGCAGAATCTGCCTTACAGATGCTGTATGCTGCCAAAGAAGGGGGAGGAAACCCCAAGGTAGGGTTGCCGTATGTCACTGAGGGATTATTGCCTGACCTGCACCTCGTGCTTGCTCCCAGTGGGCAGCCGGCTCGGCCCCAGGGCTGTCACAGCCTGCCCTGTGCCATCCAAGAACTGCGCTAGAGGATACGCTCCTGCTGTGTATCCAGTGGTACCTCGCCGGTGGGGCTGCTCCCATCGTTTTATGGCACAATTCCTGATCCTTTGACTGAGGTTCTGCCTGCGCACACTGCTTCCTCTGGGGACACGACGATTTCTACGCAGTGTCAGTCAACACTTCTCTTTTGCTGTGTCTCCTGCACCTGTAATAAAGCCAGTGCGCACGACACTCTTCCTCTGTAAAAAGCAAAAAAAGCTGTAAAAGGAAAGTCACATGGATTTCTGACACAAACCAAGCACCTTCATAGGAAGCTACTGGCAAACGTTGCTTTTCCTCAGCCACGTTCTGTGTGCATCTAGAGGGAGCCAGCATCACGCAGCACTTTTCCCTCTGGCACTCTTCCACGTGTCCCTGTACAGAGCTGCCAGCACACGACACTTATTCCTCTGCCACACTCCTTTGTAGAGATCCACCAGTACATGATTCTTTTTCCTGCCCGTGCTCTGCACACTATTTGCAGCTACCAAGGTACAACAGTTTGTTCTCAGCTGCACTCTGCACACCCTCACAGAGAGCCAGCATCGCACAGCGTGTTTGTGCTCGCTCTGTGTGGCTCCGTAGCGACGCCGACACACAGTGCTATTTCTCTGCCGTGCCTCCTGCACCGTTCTCTGAGGGGTGCCTGCTTACCTCGCTCGTTATCACTCCCTTTTGTATGGTTTGGGGTTTTTAAGTTGTATTTGTTCCAGGGTTTGGATTGGGCTTCTTTTTGTATTTCTTTTATGAGCTTTTCATGAATATTCAGATAGTTTTTTAAGTAGGTTTTCATTTGAAAATAGAAGATTTGGGGGATTTGGAATCTGGTTTTATTTACTGCTTTAGAAGAGTATTGTTACGAAATAATTCCTTAGGAGTGTCTTTTGTTGCAGTCTTTTTTAGCAGTATTATATGATTGAGAGTATTTTCTTTCACTATCTGGCAGGCTCTTGTTTTTATGTCCACAGGTGTCTTTTTTGATCATGTTATTTTGCTACAGAAGCAGACACTGTTTCACTGTCTAATGTGTTATTTTTCCCTTCCAATTTCTTTGTTCTTTCTGTTCTATAGGAGTCATTTTTATAATTCTTTTTTTTTGTAGAAAAGCTCCTGTTGCTTTTCTAAGCGTTTCCTATCTGATGTTTTCTTGTCTAAGCAAGATTTGTATCGTCAACATTACTGCTAGAGATAGCTTCTCATCTTTGACCTGAAAGTGGATTTTCAGAGCTGTTATTAGATTATCTTCATTAATTGTGATTTTGATTCATGTGCTGATTTGTGCAGAGAATGCTCTTTGATCTTTATTTTCTCATGTTCTCCATTTCAGGCATCCCATACTCACGATGCCATCACTGAGGCTGCTCAGCTGATGAAAGAGGCTGTGGATGACATCATGGTTACTTTAAATGAGGCGGCGAGCGAAGTTGGCATGGTTGGGGGGATGGTCGACTCAATAGCGGAGGCAATGAGCAAGGTGAGCGTGGAAATCCAGACCCTCTTCATTTTCCACTTGGAAGTTGATCCACATGCAGGGGTGGTTGGAAGACCTGCTACCGATTTGCTTCAGCGATGCCTGAAGATTCTTCAGTTCTGCAGATTGTGAAATCAAACTGATGTGGGCAGTGGTGCTTGCATTAACAGCCTGCACAGTACCTGTCAGGAGAATTACTAAAAATCTTTTTTTTTTCTGTACTTAATTGTGATCTTTGGTCAACTGGCCTTTTAATTTTGCTTCCTTTTCCTCTTATCTTTCATGGTAGTCTCCTAAGTGATCAGCAGGCCAACTTGCTAGCAAACTGCTTTCAGAGAAGCTGACATCAAAGCCTGAACTGCTCTGTAAAATTCTTTGTAAAGTATTCTACTGAAAATATATAGTTGCAAAATGTAAATGAGTTCAATCGAAATAATAGACTTTTCCTATTCAAGTTAAAGGTTTGCTGGATTGAAGCCTTTAGCACCTAAAGCAATCTCACATTATCTTCTTGCAGGAACATTTGGTTTTGTAACTGTTGCACGTTCCTTTCTACATTAGCCAAGAACTGCAGGTGGTTTGACCTTGCGTGAAGTGTTGACCTTGTGCTCAGAAACTCTGCACTGTAAATGCTCCGCATCTTCCATGCTCTTAACATGAGCTGAAGTATTTTCTGAGCTTCTCCATACATCCTTGTGCAGGTTTAAGAGAGAGGAGATTATAAAAGTTAATACATAATAGAGCTTCATTATTGTGTGTGAAGTATCCTGTTGGCTATCATGCTACTATTTCTGCTATATTTTTCCCTCTTGCAGCTGGATGAAGGCACTCCTCCAGATCCCAAGGGAACATTTGTTGATTACCAGACCACTGTGGTGAAATATTCTAAAGCCATTGCTGTAACAGCACAGGAAATGGTAAGATACTTGGTTAGAACTAAGTATAACTTTTTCACAGTACTGTGAAACTCTTTGTAATGGTCATTTTCAGTAACCTTCTCTCTTTAGGGGTTATAGAGCAAAGAAAGTCATGATTTTGTCCATTTAATGCTGGGGTCTTGGTTGTGTGATGGTAGAGGTCACCCTTTGCAGGAAGAGTAACTGGATTGTATTGTGGTTCTTGTGCATAAAACCTTTTTATTTGACTCCTCTTCTGTGACATAACAAAAAACAAAGATAACATTTCACCTAAGGCACTTTTTTATCAGCCTGTTGAACTGTCACTGAAATACCACCTGGTGTTCAATGATGACTTTGGGTCACCTTTTCACACTTACTGTTTCCTTTAGCCTCTAAGATGCTGACAATTTTTTCAGGCCCCTGTAATAGTTACGATTGAGTGCAGATCAGCATCCCAATTCGTTCTTTTCTTGCATTTCTGTGGTTTACCCAAGTTTAACAAAAGAAGTAAGGATGCTTGTCGAATCGAGATTTTCTGAGCTCTTGTTTCCCAGTAGTGCTTACTATAATGTGTTTGCCTTTTGAGGAGTATTTCCATTACTTGTTTGTTTTTAAGAGTGAAGAGGGGAGTATTTGTTTATGCTACTGGCAGAAGTTTTTATAAAGTGTTTTGCTGCTGCAGTCAGGGCAGGTTGCTGATTCTGCTGTCTACAACATTGCAGTTTGTTGGCAAACAGTATAAATTTGTCTAAAACTAATTTTGCCCCAAGGATGGAATTCCATGGCTTTTACTAATATAAACTGGAGACAGAGGAATATCTTTGTTGAAAGGTAGGCTTTTTCCGAAGAGTGGTTCAGTTATTTATACTGATGCTCTATTGAGGCATTCCACATAGTCCTACCTGTTTCTTCTTAGTCCTCTTCTCGTATCTCAGACACGTTTTGCATTGATCCTCAGTTTTTTTCCATTTTTATGGTCCTGTGCCATGCTGAGATTGATGTGGCCTCACTCACCTTTGACAAAACGTGGTGGTTGTGACACACAAAACTTGCTTCCCTACCCAAGTCCAAGTAACTGTGTACCTGGCCCCTTGCCCAGCTGTGTCAAAGAGTGAATTACCAGCTCTAACTACTGCTCTTCAGTTACTCAATATGTGGTGTGAGTGCCTGGTTACCGTGACTCTAATAAAGCATGTTCGCTTGAGTTTCCTCGTGGAATTCTTACTGGAGAACAGGTCTCTTATTTGGCAAGTGGTTTACCCTGTTTCATCAGAGTGGCCACACTGAGTGAGCTTCTGAGCTGGAGTGTATTAACAAATTATTCTCATGCCTGTCATTTTTCTTTTTCTCTTGCTTGTGTTCTTTTTTCAGATGACTAAGTCGGTTACTAACCCAGAAGAGTTGGGAGGACTTGCATCACAAATGACCAATGACTATGGGCATTTGGCTCTCCAGGGCCGAATGGCCACAGCTACAGCAGAACCAGAGGAGGTCTGCACTTTTTAGACCTCTTTATTCTCTGTACATGGTGCCATCGACATGGGTATTGTTTTACCATAGAGAATACAATAAGTAACAGGGAGTATTCACCTGGCTCGGTTGCAGCGACACGCTTCTTTCTGTTCAGCCCTCCCATTGCTCTCAATACGTGTGAATTACCTATGGAGCAAGGGTTTTCTGAAAAGTGCTATGAATCAGCAGATTTTTAACAACACTGAGGGACTGTGTTAACGTGTATGTTAACATTTTATTTCATAAATGTGGCTTTTTATGCTACAAGCTTCGTTATAAGAATTGCCCGGTCAAAGAAGAGAAATCCTGTGTCAGAACATCAGTCCGGCTTCAGAAAGAAACAGCTTGTGGTAGCAGTGGGCAATTCCATACACTGGAACAGAACCTTCTAAATTAACTGGGGCTTTTGCTTACAGACACCTTGCAAATAGAAAGAAAATTCTTCATTATTTACTGTATAGCTTTCCTTCGATCTCATGTGTTTTGATGAATTACAAATGTAAATATGCTTTCTTTTCTTGCCCGTAAGGAGTTTCAAGTATAGCTTCCTGTCCTGAAAGTGGGGTGCAGGCAGCCCATCTTTTGTACCTCTGACTCAGAATACGATGCAGGACAAACAGGTTCCCCATGCAGTCTCACACACCTCATGCCGCAGAGGAACACAAGCTATTCATCCCAGTTGCATTAGCCTGTTACAGCAGTTGCTGCATGTGCTCTGAGCACAGTTACAGAAATCCTTTCACCTCTCTCTTCTCGTTGTGTGCCTCTGGTTATGGAGCATAACCAAACTTTTGAGGTGAAATATCTCACCGTCACCAGATGTATCAGATTATCTAGATAAAAGACCTTCAAAATATTTCTGACTTTGTCATTAGGTTCCACCGCTGACAGACTACTTGAGGATTTCCTGCTCAATAGCTGTGTGAAGAGCAGTGGTTTGCATTTAGCTTGGTATTGTTAAACTGAATTACCATTGCTGCATGTCTCAGGTTGAAATGATTCCATTTGTGATACTAATGGCTGTGAGTCCTTACTTATTCATCCCAATACCCACCTCTGTGTCTAAGTACATGCAAGTACTAGAGCTTTCACGTGTTTCTAGGCTGGACCACGCAGCTTATGCTGTAGGATTATTAGTAAATTGGAAGCAGCGAGGGCAGAATTTCCCACGTTTCAGTGCTTTGCATGTACGTGCTCAGTCCTGGAGTGCTGAGACTTTGTGCAAGATTCAAAAACAGAACCATATACTTTTTGACCCAGTTTCAGCAGTGTAAATGTATACTTTTTACCTGTTGTACATACCTTGAATACAGCTCACGCTCATGGTTGATTCTGCGAGATGAGGTAGTGTTATTCGAATGTGGTGAAGTTATGTGTGCTTGAATTACACACACCTGACTTGGGTACACGCCTTATGCCTTCTCTTTCCCAGAGTCCGGTTCACTGCTGCTCCTGTTTCAACGGGAGGTCTTCTGTAGAGTTCTTCTGTATGAGCAAATGGTACTTTTTTCTCATCTCTGCAGAGATTATAGCAATGAGTGGACTATCAATAATAAAGACTTACCAGAATGACCATATTTCCATTTGTGTTGACACAATGTACCAGCGTGACTTTTATTAACTACTCTTGCTTCCTTTTTCCTTTTACCTCGTTTACCATCTAGATAGGATTCCAGATCAAGACTCGGGTGCAAGAACTTGGCCACGGCTGTATCCTTCTTGTGCAGAAAGCTGGAGCTCTCCAGATTTGCCCTACAGACAGCTACACCAAAAGGGAGTTGATAGAATGTGCTCGTGCTGTCACAGAAAAGGTAAGACATCCTCTCTGCTGCCCTACAATATTCATCTACCAAGCTTCCCCGGGGAGGAAACCAGTCAAATTGTTTGGGTTCAGGATTTTTTTTTCCTAACTCCCATTATAGAGCAATACTGGCTGAATTCCAGTTTTTATTTTCTTTCAAATGTTCAGTGCGTTTCATGTGCAGGATTAGCCAACAACTAGTGCTCGCTCACATCTCTTAATAAAACTTCAGCCTCATACTAGAGGGAGACTGGTCCAAAACTCATCCCCAAGACATGAGAAGGCACTTGTGCCCTGTGAGATATTTCCTTGGAAATACTAAGACCATGTGTTTATTTGCACGTTTTGGACAAAGCAGCAGCTCTTGGCTCTGTAGTTTCTCCTGACAGTTCACTATGTTGCCTCTGACTGTATTGCAGTGAAGTTGTAACTGATGTACTTGATCCTGTGACCAGTAGATCACTTCATTTTGTCTGAAAAGTGAACTTCCCCCTGAAGTCCCCTTTGATTTGAGGCGATCTTTAGTCATCAGTGACTGGTGCACAAAGAGAGCAAGTACAGGAAAGAGGAAGGAGAGATTAAAGGTTGCAAGATGACTTCTCCCAAGTGACAGGACAAGAGGGAATGGCCTCAGGCTCTGCCAGGGGAGGTTCAGGCTCGACATAAGGAAAAAATTCTTCACTGAAAGGATCAGTAGGCACTGGAACAGGCTGCCCAGGGAGGTGGTTGACTCACCTTCCCTGGAGGTGTTTTAAGGTGCGAGTGGATGAGGTGCTGAGGGACATGGTTTAGAGATTGGTGGGAATGGTTGGACTCAATGATCCAGTGAGTCTCTTCCAACCTGGTGATTCTGTGATTCTAAGACACTGTGGAATGAGCATGTTAAAGAGCTCACTTAACTCAAGGTCCCGTAATGATGCTTTCTTTTGATGACCACCTTGTTGCTTTATGTTGTTTCCAGGTCTCCTTAGTTTTATCTGCCCTCCAGGCAGGAAATAAAGGCACACAAGCCTGTATTACTGCAGCAAGTGCTGTGTCTGGGATAATCGCGGATCTAGATACCACGATCATGTTTGCTACTGCAGGAACCCTTAATGCAGAGAACAACGAATCATTTGCAGACCACAGGTCAGTGTAAATGAAAAAGATGGAAGGGCATGCGTGCAGGGGAACAGTGGAACCGGCTGAAGCAACTGGCATGCACAGATAAATGGTTAGCTTTTTAGGTTCCTCAAAGTTAAATTGGTTGAAGCAGTCGAGTGAGAAGGGAAATAAGAAAATTAGGATATTGATAGAGCAAAATTCAATTTGGTTGGTTCTGTGAGGAAAGAACTGCAGAGCCCATGTTACTTCCTTTGCTGTAAAACCCAAGGCTTCACACTGGCCTACTGCTTTGCGGCCTAGTTGGCCCCTTTAACAGTTGCATTGCCAAGCATTTATTTCCCTCCTTGCCGGTTTTTCAAGAAAGGAGAAAGACATGATGGTGTATAAGCTGCTACCCTTGTGCAGGCTGGAAGTCTGGGGGTTTCATGCAGGTATCACTGATTTCCAGGCTGACATTTTAAATGAATATGGTTCTGGTTCTCAGTGGACTTGACTCACTTGCGAAGGGCTTACTCAAAATGGTTTCTTCTTTTGCCTAGATGTTGCTTTGGATTTTTTGTCTTGATGTTTCGAAACGTGGATGAGGGGCAGGAATCCTGCCTAGGTTACATTCTCTATTCCTCTTGCCGTTCTTGCTACTGCCTTCCCCGCAAATAATTATTTTAGTTTCTTTACAATATCCTGGCTGCAATGGTGGTTTGACTGTTACTTTCCTCACAGCCTGGCCAGAATTTCTTTCAGTCTTAAAATACAGTGCTGTCTTTTGCTGCTGCCTTATACAATTTCTTCTCAAGACGGGGTCATTTTAACACACTGCCTTGCATCTAGCCCAGAATCCAATGCTGTTATTTTAATAATTTTCCTGGGGTTTTGTTTTTGTTTTACTTGCAACCTTGCTTGTGGTCCGTTATCATGAGTGGACACTGGCATGATTACTTATATCAGCTCTTTTATGTAGCTGTTAGTTTTTTGGATTTTTTTTTTTTTTTTTGCTACAGGGAAAATATCCTGAAAACAGCAAAAGCTTTAGTTGAAGATACAAAATTGTTGGTTTCTGGTGCTGCCTCAAGTCAGGACAAACTAGCCCAAGCAGCTCAGTCATCAGCCAACACCATTACTCAGCTTGCCGAGGTGGTAAAATTGGGAGCAGCTAGTTTGGGATCCGATGACCCTGAAACACAGGTGAGATGTTTTAAATTTTTTCTGATAGGCTTGAAGAGACCAGAGACAATTTTCATTTGCCAAGAGTGGAACTAGACAGGCCTTTCGTTTTGTTCTAAAAAGCACATCCTCATCCAGGCTGCTGATTCTTGCCTGAGGCTTATAGCTGTTTCCATTCCCATAGGTTGTCCTGATCAATGCCATCAAGGACGTTGCAAAGGCCCTTTCTGATCTCATCAGTGCTACCAAGGGAGCTGCCAGCAAACCAGCAGATGATCCATCCATGTACCAGCTGAAAGGTGCTGCCAAGGTAAAACCTTATTGCTACGTTTTATTTGAAAGTATCTGTGCAATCTCACTCAATATACATGCGAAATTTGGATTTTAGCAGTTTCTAATGGGAACAGTACGACTGATATCTGCGTTTGGCCTCGAGGCTGCTGTTTGGTTGCTTGCTTACCCAGGATTTTACCTGGTTGCAGAGAATGTACTGGGTACGCTTCGAAAAGGAGGACCTTACCTTGATTCACAGCTGTTTCAGCTTGCAGTGTGGGATGTATGGAAAGAAAAGGCGCAAGCATAATCAGTCTCTGTAAAAGACCTACCCTGGAAATGGGAATTTTACGTTTTGTGTAAAATTTTTGTCAGAACACTCACCCTTCAGGTGGTTTTGCTCTGCAGTGAGTTGTGCTACGTTTCTGCAACCCACGGGGAGCTTTCAGGGCCTGACCCATAGGAGACCTGGTTTTTAACCCCATAACAATCACAGTTCCTGAAGCCCCCTAGGCCCTTGTAGAAGTAATAATGCTGCATAGCCCAATTTGCCTTGCTTCATCCCCTGCTGTCTCTGAAAAGTGGGAGGAAGAACGAATCACATATTTTTGTCTTCACCTCTCTCTTCTGCAGGTGATGGTAACAAATGTCACGTCGCTTTTGAAGACTGTTAAAGCTGTAGAAGATGAAGCTACTCGAGGGACAAGAGCTCTTGAGGCTACAATCGAGTACATCAAGCAGGAGCTCACGGTACAGAAAAAAGCAGGCTCTGAAAGGCTTGTACATGAACCAGCCTGGCCCAGCACTCCTCCTTAAGCAAAGCTTTACTGCCTTACAGTGCCTTGAGTGCAGTTTGGTTCTCTTGACCTGTTGCAGATCATCTCTGGAAGCACAATTACAGTGTCACTTCTGCCTGTCTGCTGTTAGGCATTACCAGTCCCCACGTGGAGATTGGAGAGGTTAACGTCTGTAAAACTCTTAACCTTGTTTCTATTTTTCCTTTATTATGAAATTATACCACTGGTGATACACATATTCAACTAGACTTGATTTTTTTAACATTGCTTCCATTTATGGAGAGAGAAAGTGAAAAACTGATAAACAGGGAGCATGGATTGGCTCATTTTTGTCCAGAATCTTGCATTCTTTAAGCACCGACCCTCTGAGGTTGGCGCTGTGCGTACTCAAGAAGCCCCTCGTGATGAGTCGTGTGCTCCGAGTTGCCCCTGCCCAGTACAAGAGCAGCAGGCAAATATAGACTAAAACTTAGGAAAAGGAGATATGAAATGAAAGCAAGGTTATCCAGCTCTTATTACCTACATCTACCATAGTTCGTGTATTCTGGTATTCATGAGTAGTGTGCCCTGTCAGATAATTTCAACTGTTTTCACATGATTCACCCTGCAAAGTTTTATCTTTAGGTTTCTAAGGGAGATTAAGTATAGCGTAAGAGGCAATGATCCACCTCCACTTTTTAAGAGATATTTAACTAATCTAGTGATATTCTCAGCCTGTCCTGCGCTGTGCTATCAACAAGGGCTGGGTAGGGCCCAGCTTTTTCAGGGAAAGGATGTTGTTGTATGCATAGACCAGGCTGAGCCACAGGCAAGATGAAAAAAAGAATATAATTAAAGGAATAGTAATTCTTCCGATCCTGTAAGACTTTGAACAGCTGTCCGTAACAAACTGTCATCCAGGTAGCAAAAAGGCAGATGATAGATGGATTAACCTTTTTTGTATGCTTTCCTCAGCTTATTGTTGCTGGCTGTAGGTGAGCAGGCTTATCAGGAGAGGCTCATGACAGGCAGGAATGATATTGAACTACTCCGAGTACATTTCTAATTTCCTGCTGCTCGAAGGCTGCTTCCAGTTCCTGTCACTCTTTCGCAGTTGTTCTGCTTCGACTTGAATGGTATCAGGCTTTCCTCCTGCTTTCACTTTTAGGTGTTTCAGTCCAGCGATGTCCCAGAAAAGACATCGTCACCTGAAGAATCAATCCGGATGACGAAAGGAATCACCATGGCAACTGCAAAAGCTGTTGCAGCTGGGAACTCATGCAGGCAGGAGGATGTGATCGCTACAGCAAATCTGAGCCGCAAAGCAGTAGCTGACATGCTAACAGCTTGTAAGGTAAAGATTCACTTTCTTCCCTTTTTTTTTGGTCTTTCTAAATACTTTGAACGTTATAGTTTAGTTCAGTTTTCTTTGTGGTAACGCTCTACTTTTCAGACAAGAAGGTTAATGGCTGTGATCATTTTAAGGGAATGTCTTTCTTAGAAAGGAGTTTTTAATGGATAAAAAAAGAAGCAGCACTAATACTGTTTATTTTCGTTTTTGTGAGCATGAGAAGTTTTATTTGACCTGAAATTCCCTACTTTTCAGTCTTTAATTAAATTGGAAGACAATCTGTTCACATAGTAGAATATACAAATAATCCTATGGTCAGAAATATTATTTCAATATTTCTAGGAATCGCGAGCAGAAGAGTGAAAAGAATCATTCAGGTCTATTTTCAGTAATCCTTTCCCCCCTAACCAAACCTATTTGTTTCCTCATTTTCTTCTGTGCCTTTTCAAAAATGTGTGTTGCCTTTTTTGGTAACCTGTTTTCTGCTCTTGCTTGAGCCAGACAACTTCCAAAAACTGACCAGCAAAATAGGGGAAAGTCTGCATATAAATGGCTCTTAGGCCACTTGGCTTTGTTCCGATGATAAAAAAGATCTAGGCATGAATTAAAAAGGGGGATTGTAATGACCTCATTCTTTTTGTCAGTAGTAACACAGAAGTGCCTTTGCCTGTGAATTACATTTATTTACTTTTGCCTTTACATGCATGGAAGATGAGAGTAAAGTAATGATGCTCTCTGTGGCGTGTGTGATTTTCAGTACTTGGTCAAATCCTAACTACCTACATCAATCCCAAGTTAAATTTTAGCCTAATTCTACGAAGGTGGAAGGTTTAATTTTGCTTTTAAAATGATTGTCATACGAAAGCACAAGTTCCAGTATTACTTAGATCTCGATTTATATAAAACTTTATTTTAACGTAGTTTTCTGACAGGGCTGTCAGCGTCTGACAGTTTATGGCAAACTTTCATGCTTCAAATTTTCATTTGTCCTCTCCATAAACTCAGGCCAACAAAACAAAGCAGCTCTAATTTGCATGTGAAAATGAAACAACTGTGCTCTTAGCACTACCATAGCCTGATATTTCTTAGGCACAATCCAGTTAACTGAAACTTCTAAGAGAGGATCAGAGCAGTTTATAGTTGTGCAACAATTCAGGCATGAATTCAGCTGCTGAGGCACACTAAATGTCCTTTGTCACCTGGGAGTGGCTAACACAGGTACGTTTTTGATTTGATCTCTCTAAACCGGCAGTAAATTCTCAACAGTGGAATCCTTCTTCCAAAAACATTATAAACACTCTCTCACGCACGTTCTACAGCCCGATAGGTCATTTTGAACATTTAATTATGAACATTCATCTTATGTTTACATTTTTCTCCCAGTTAAAATGATGGTCTCACAATTCATGCATTGGTGAGAGCTGATGGGATAGAGCTTCCTGCAAACTGAGCGCTGGAGGTCTGGGGTGCGGGATAAGCATTCGAGATCTCCCAGGGAATTAACTTCCCAAAGAAAGCAATCTACAGAACGAAGATTGCTGGGAATCATTTTACTTATCTGTAATGATACAGTGACGAGGAGTCCTTCTCGGACGGATGACTGCTCTGTGAATTAGATTCCAGTAATCTAGACTAGTAAGGAACATAAAAACCTATTAGCAGTCTTGCTGTAGTGTAATTTGGACCAGTAAAGGCAAGGGCTTAAGATCTAGTTTTATCTTGTCCAGTTTTCCTAAAATCAAGAGTGCTTCTTGGGCAAACAGGAAGAGAAATGTCCAGGTATGCTAATTTTATCTAAAACGTATGACAAAACAGCCGTGTCATTTAACAAAGCTTTTAAAGAAATAGTTTGTGTCAGACTTTTATTTAGAAAATCCTGCTTCTACAAATTTTGCACAGAGAGACTGAGAAATCTTATGACATCAGTTTATACAAACGGATTACCCTACGTGGCATTGCCATGATAAGCCACATCCCTAAAATTTCAGGAGTAGGAACCAGCAGTCTTAGCAATGCAGAAACAACTTGGGTTTTTGTGGTGCTGACAAATACTGGAGGGCTTCCCAGTGTGATTAAGCTGTGCTGGACAACAAGCACTGGCAAATAATCAGATTTTCATGTCTTTTGACAAAAGTGGATGTGTGTGATCTATGTTGGAGTTGTCTAGAACAGAGCTCACACTTCCCTGGTGGTGTCAGGAATTTAAATTTCAGTTCTGTTTCATTGCCAGCTGCCTAAGGCAAGTAGGATATGGGATTTGACTTCTTAGCAGTTATATATATGCTGTGCTTGTTCTGCTCTGTGAGTTTACAGTGCTCGTTACTAATTCATAGAATCATAGAATCACCAGGTTGGAAGAGACCCACCGGATCATCGAATCCAACCATTCCCACCAATCTCTAAACCATGCCCCTCAGTACCTCATCCACCCGCACCTTAAACACCACCAGGGAAGGTGAGTCAACCACCTCCCTGGGCAGCCTGTTCCAATGCCAAATGACCCTTTCTGTGAAAATTTTTTTCCTAATGTCCAGCCTAAACCTCCCCTGGTGGAGCTTGAGGCCTTTCCCTCTTGTCCTGTCCACTGTCACTTGGGAGAAGAGCCCAGCTCCCTCCTCTCCACAACCTCCTCTCAGGGAATTGCAGAGAGCAATGAGGTCTCCCCTCAGCCTCCTCTTCTCCAGGATAAACACCCCCAGCTCTCTCAGCCGTTCCTCATAAGGCCTGTTCTCCAGCCCCTTCACCAGCTTTGTTGCTCTTGTCTGGACTCCTTCAGAGCCTCAGCATCCTTCTTGTGGTGAGGGGCCCAGAATTCTATGCTTATAAGTAGACACCATTTCAGAAGATAGTGTGGTTGATTACTGCAGGATATAATGAACCAAACAACTCTCATTAGAGTCAGTGGAAATGCTCTAATTGCATTTACTGAAGGTTAGAGCCAGGCCCTAAGATAATAACAATTTCTGCCTTTATTACCTTTTTGAATAAAATAATGACTACGTAGTAAGAAACTTGTGTATAATATCACTGTCTTCAGTGATCGCTGTTGGAGAAGATGAAGGTACAAGAGGTCTGTCAAAAGCATGAATTACAAAATTGTCATCTTAAAATGATTGTCATCTCTACAGTCTGCTGTGAAGTGTGTGGTTTGTCTGAAAACTCCTTGAACCATAAAAAAGCTCCCAAAATATTCTGATATCAGTCTTGGTTATGCATACAAAGCATAAAAGGAAGTTTGTAGTTCTTTCCTGCAGGTACTTGCTCTAATTGCATGTGTAATAATAATATTCAAGTGCACCAGAGGGATGTCAGGTGCTTACAATGTATTCACGCAAACACAGGGGATCCTTCTGCCCTGTTTGGAAATTAAAATTAAGCTGGTTTGGATTTTTTTGAACTTGTTTGAAGTATGCTGAAGATGGACAAAATCTTAGCCTGTCTCCTCTGTTGTCCTTTCCTTTCTGATTATTTGAAGGTGGCTGAGGGGACCTGGGTGCTCTGCTGGTCTTTCCCGGCAGAGGGAGCCCACAGACCAGCTCCAGGTCCATTTAGGATTGCCGGAAGGGTTCAAAGTTTAAGTGAGCAGTGAGATAATCAGTCCCCCATTTGAATGGAAGATATGAGCTTGCAGGGGTGAAAGGAGATGTTCTAAGAGAGGAGATGCTGATTTATAAGGTTTTTAGGAAGTTCTGCTTGCAAACAACTAGGATTTCAATTCAATTCAAAAGTTCTCTAGGCATTTGTTTTAAAAAACAAAAGGCTTTAAGAGGATGCATTTTTCACTTTTCAATAAAAATAAAATGGCTGGATTAGCGAGGCCTGTGTCAGACATTATAATTGGAAGAAATCTTTAAGAAGTCAAAGATCTGACTCTGCTGCCGCTTGTTTGCATTTAAACAGATGGTTCCAGCACTGCTTATTGCTGTGTCAAATCCCTGTGTCAAGATAAAGCTATTAATAAGCTGCTTCTTATGCTGAATTACCAGTTAACAAAGAGCAGCTAATGCTTTTTGTCAGTGGGTGGGTGCGTTTGTTGGTTGGGTTGGGTTTTTATCTCTCTCATGCGAAATAATGATATCCTGGCACTTCCTTAATACGTCTGATCTTCTGTTTGCAAGGCTTTCTGTAAGGAACAAATTACTATCTTTGTCTTGCAGAATGGAGAAGGAAAAGTAAGAGACCCACGTTCAACCCACACACTGGGCTGGTGATTGACCTCTGAATGGCCCAAAGCCTTCTGGGGCCAGGACAGTGTTTCAGTCTCTAAACTAGATAGCGACAGCTGCTCCCGTTCCTTGAGCTGCACACCACTTACAGTAGAGTTCAGCATATTCCTGACTTGTAAGATGCAAACAACCATTCGTAGGTGGCAAAATTGCACTTTGAATTTTGATTTTTATTGGTACTTGTAGAAAAGAAAAGCCATAATAGTATAACCTGTGCAGTGTAGAATAGTATATATGCAATCCAAGAGCCTATTCCAGCCCCGAGATGTTTTCCTAGTGATCTGTTTTCATTAGAAGAATGAAGGGGGCATCTCTCTTTGCTCTCAACTGACGGAAAGAATTAGGAGCTCTGCTGACAGTACCTTAAGAAAGACACTGATCAAAACTGCAGGTGCACATCCAGACAGGAGGCTGTGTTGATAGAAGGAAAAGTGTTCCTAAAGCCTATCTGGGAACTGGAGTTGTGCTGCTCTTTGGGTGCAGTTTGCTTACGCTGTTATAACTGAAACACCTGGCCCTCAAGCTCAAATGTTATTTGCAGTTTGGAAGGATGTCTTCCCTTCTCTTTCCTGTCCTCTCTGTGTTGCCCTTCTCTGATGGGAGCAGTTATAAGGGGTTAATGTTGGTTTGCCCCCTCAGCAAGCATCGTATCACCCAGATGTGAGTGAAGATGTTCGAGAGAGAGCCCTGCGCTTTGGAACGGAATGTACGCTGGGATACTTGGAACTCCTGGAACATGTTCTCCTGGTAAGGAAGAGTCTGCATACACCCACTGCATCCTTTTCAAGGAGAATAATCTCTCTTACCTCTTTTTATAATGGCTGGAGTAAAGTCACTGCTGCAACTCAAACTGTGAGGCAGAAGGAAGACTGGAAGTACTTCAGTGGGACTGAATTCTGGATTAGATCTGGAGGCAGGGCAGGTCCTGACCTAAAAATGGTCCCTGACAAAGAAATAAGACACTTGATTATTTTTTTAAGCCCTCTATAACCATTAGAAATACTAGGTGTGCTCCTGTCTCCCAGACCAAAGAGGCTGCATGATCTTTATTCAAGCACATGCCTTTTGCAGTCCCACTTCCAGGAAAATAAGAGGTTGCGTTGGACAAATGTTGGAATGTTCTAGTGTTTTCTGGAATCCTTACTAATATGCATTATTACATTTCATCTTTCTTCTCTAGATCCTTCAAAAACCAACCCCAGAACTAAAGCATCAGCTGGCCTCTTTCTCCAAGCGGGTTGCTGGGGCTGTTACGGAGCTCATCCAATCAGCAGAAGCAATGAAGGGTGCGTTGGGCAGCTTGGCTAACTCCATGCTGTGCTATTTATTCATTTGTTCCCAAGACGGTGATCAGTCATTTTTGTAGCTTAAAACAAAACCAAAACCTAACAAAAACCCTTTTAGTATTTTTCAGGTGTCTTGGCACCATCTCCTTTCATTCTTTTCATTCTTTTTTTCCTTCCTTCTGCTGGTATTACTTGTTCATAGTGTTGGTAAATGTGTCTGACCCTCTCCTGCTTCGTGTGGTAGGTAATCTGTAAATAAGGAGGTTTTCAGAGGTGGTATCAGCACTCAGGAGCCGCAGCAGAAAACCAAGTACAGTGTCACTCCTGTTGAGCTGGTGGCTGAATTATAATTGCCTGGTTCCTTTCCTTACACTCCTGTTTCTTCAGTTTAATATAAATCCTTCACTTAGCAGTGATAGCTGCTTTCTAACTTCAAATAAAAGGGTTAAGACCATCGTACTGAATTAATACTCAGCTTCCAGCAGTGATGTCAGTGTTAAGTGTATAGTGCTTCCAGTTCTCAGTCTGGGTCCTGCCCTGACAAAGTATGTTAATGAAACAATGAGGCTTCAGAAAATTGTGGTCTGGATGATTTCCTGAACTCTTAGAACTCAACAACTTGTGGACAAATAGAAGTTCAGCAGTCAAATAAGCAGTGAGTTCCTCTGCCTAGCAGAAGGTCACTGTTTGTGTAATAGATCATAGAATCATAGAACAACGAGGTTGGAAGGGACCCATCGGATCATCGAGTCCAACCATTCCTATCAAACACTAAACCATGTCCAAAGGGTAGATGAAGGGTATTTTTTTCAGATACTGACTTTCTTAGTACAATTTTTATCCAGTGGTGCATACAAACTCTTGAGATGACAGTTCGAACTTTCTACATTTTAAATGGGATGAATACATATTAATGGTGCTGTCATTAAATGTTAGACCCCTACTGCTGAAGCTTATCTACTTCCGGATTTACTGGGCACTTTCATCTACACAGCCATCAGAAAGGCCTAGGAGCATTCTGATCTCTCAGGTAATAGAATGCTCCAGTAAAACATTTTTTGCTGGTGCAATGTTGATCCATAAGCATTCTAAGTTATTTCCTTAGTTTGGTGATTGAGACGTGGGTTATGCTCTTCCTTATGCTTAGTGCCAGTATCTTTCTACCCAGTCATTCTCTCATAATAATGATTAATGTTTCAGTTGGTATTTTAATATTAGGCTCACTCAGAATTTCTGGTCAAATTTCAGTAAGTTTAAGATGGCCTTAAGGATATTTTTTTCCTTTGTTTTTTTTTCCTCTCTAGTTTAGTCTGCCTTTCCTTGGTGTACACTGCTTTCCATCCTTTTCTCTTGTTTCCGTATGTGACACTGCTTCCTCTCTTTGCCCTTGGTAGTTACGAAATTTAAAGTTTTCTCTCTGGCTTCCTTTTGTTTCTCCGTCTGATTATCCTTTTGGCTGTTTGATTGCTTCTCTCCATCTAGAACATGTATGTTTTCTGCATCTTGTCCAGAGAATAATGCTATGAAACTGAAGCTAATAATGCTCTGAGACCTCCTCCTTTAGCCAGCTATTCATTTTGTGGGCACAGAAAATTTCTCTGAGCCAAGAGAAATGCTAAAAACTCAACAAAAAAACCAAAAAAACCAAAAAAACACAAAACACATTGACCTTTGGATATGTTACAGAAAATGCTTTGGCCTCCTTCATGTTCCTGTTAGAAACACAAAATGGTTTCTGTGGTCATTACTGGCTTCCTCTCTAACCACTGCCAAAAAAAAGAGACTCCGAAGAGCTTGCTGTGCTGATTGTTCTCTGCCATCCTATCAGACTTCTCAATTTACCTTACAACTCCATCAAGTTAGAAAGCATCTTAGTAAGAGCTCCGATAAACAAAAGTTGAATGACTGTTAGTTCTGTTCCTAGGATGGACAGTATCCCTTTTAGAAGCTACTTGGCTCACACAATTCTTAATTAAGAATAATCCTGCTAAAGACTTTTAATTGCTCTTAACTTATATTTTGCTGTCAGTGGCATGAGTACAGTGTTTTAATGCCGTTATATTACAAAAACCAGCCTTTTACGATGCACATTCCTTATTTGCCACTTGAAGTGTGCTTGTAAATCTCCCTGTTTGAATGGCAGCTCATAGTGGCACTGCAGTTATTGTCTTCGTCTCCATTAATTTCAGGGACAGAGTGGGTGGATCCAGAAGACCCAACAGTCATTGCAGAGACAGAGCTCCTGGGGGCTGCAGCATCAATTGAGGCTGCAGCGAAGAAGCTGGAGCAGCTGAAACCAAGAGCCAAGCCAAAGGTGAGTGTCCATCCCCATTGTTTCTTTGAAGGTAATAAAGCAGAAGCTGCCTGTAGCCCATATACTGGTGTGTGCTTTGTTACTGTCCACGATAATGGTATAAAAAACTAATCCTTGTGTCAGTCTCAGTGTCACTAAACACTGCACTGGATGGAGCTTTGGCCCTGAAGGAGGGTAAAAAGATACTTTTCAGGCAGTGGGTCAAGCACCAACCATGAGAAGGCAAAGGAAGAAAAGCTACTTATTAGAAATGCTTTTAAGTGTTACTGTATCATTACTGTTGATTGTTCACTTCTCTGTTTCCAAACACATTTGACTGATTTGAAAAGTCATTCTCACTTGCTTTCCTTTGAAGACCTTTTGTTCTCATCAATGTGTGTAGTGTAGCAGGAGAAAGCAGCAGCAACACAGAAGGGATTCAGCAGAATGCAAAAGACCTTCCGAATTTTCTGAGATTAAACCCATGAAATTCTATGCCATGCTAAAAGAGTGGCTGCTTCAGTTTCAAATCAGAGATGTGGTATGACCATTTCTATTTAATTTTCCTGCAGGAAAATCAATTGCAGTTCATTATGAACGCAAGCTGTGTTGCATGTTGCTAGGTCATTTCAAACATGTCTCCAACTATGTTATATAAAATTAAGCCAAGTGTTTCCAAGTGAAACTGCATGAAATATATGGAACTGTTGTGACTTATGGGTGTATGCATAGCTCACAAAACTGGATCACAGAGAACTGATGTCTTTTGCCTAGTGTGGGATAACACACAGGTTTTTGAAGGAATTACCATGTTGCGTGGAATTGCACATCTTAAAAATGAAAATGGTGCTTCAGCTGTGTAATTGACTTCAGGAAAGGACAATGTATCTGTTCCCCTGTTTGTGCTGCTTTGTGAGTGCGGAACTGTTTTCTAAGTAAAGCTAGTGAGAAATCTTTCTAAAAAGCAGGGCCTTAGGAACACCGGGTGTTAGATGCTTGTTTTCAGTGCAGGTTGCTGTTGTGTCGTTCAGGAGCATCTGATGAAATAGCTCTTGGTAGCTTCACTCTTTGAGGACTTCCCACCCACCCACCCCCATCTCCCACTTAGCAATAGGAATAAATTAGCTTGTGAAAAACAATAATGGTCTTTGTCCTGCATTTTTTTAACAAGTACATCCATTTTGTTTATAAAGAAAAATGGTCCATTATAACAAGATTCTGCAGAGCAGAGGACACAGGCCGAGTCCGAGGAGAGGAAGAATCCTCCATCAGCTCTTCTCTGCAGTCCCTGCACAATAGCACGTGTGTGTTGCTTGGTAACCGTGGAGCAGTTTCCTTCCAACATCTAAGCCACTCCAGGGTCATTGTAATTTCCTAGCAAGTATAGATCTCACACCTGCTCCTCCTTTAACATGTTAATCCGAGTATCCAGTCTGTCTGATTTATCGCTCTGTTTATTTGTCATTTTCAGAAACTAAAGTTCATATCCAACTGTTCATTTAATTTGGGATTTAAACAGCCTTTATATCCTTCTTTAGATGTTTAATCCCTTTCACAGTATGGATTGTAACACTCATCAGAGGTACCAGGAAATCAAGAGTGGCTGAAATACCCCTTTTCCTGTTGGAGACTTGCAGCTCGTATCCTCCCAGAGTAGGATTTCTTGCTTGGAACAGGTTCTTTGTCTGACAGTCGTCTTGGGCAGCATACATAGTGCTGTAGAATGCCTGGACTGGGTAAGAGGGTTGATACAACTGATTTTTCTTACACTTAGTCTATGAAATGCAGGGTCAGTAGATATCTTCTACACTGAACAGACAGCTGGTGCAGCTAGACCTGTATCCAGCTTTGGTTAACTGTAGTCACCATTGGGTGAACTTGCAGAGAAGTCCTCAGTTGGTAATTTTAGAATAATCTGCCTGCAGGGAATCCATCGTCTTCATCATTATTAATTGGTGGTCAAATCTCTCTTTCTGGGTAAGCTTCTGCTGCTAGAGTAGGGAATGGGAATCATTTGGTCAAGGCTTGAGGTTTTGATCTTTGTGTGTTTTATCTAAAACCTTGTCTGTTTTATCTAAAGAAAACAGTCAATTGAAAGTCAGGGTTTGCTCCTTTGTTCCACTATGTTATTTTTTTTAATATACTTTTGAAATTTAGTTCATTTCCTTGTTTTCTCTTCATCATACCTCCTTGATGTCTTAGACAGAGACCAATAGCCTGAAATGTCTTCTCTTTACACTACTGGGAATCACCCCAGAGAACAGTCTCTAATAAGACACAGACCTGCTGACTGCTGCCTGTGTTTTATTGTATGATGCATATTCTCTTTGCTTTAAATTGTTTGTGTGGCTGCTGGTGATTACACTCCTAAAATGCTCAGTTTGCTAGTCCACTGCCCTGTGGATACTCTGTTGGTGTCTGTCTTATGAGCTTCTCTCTTGCAAGCGCTTTGAGGATTCTCTTCCATAGGTGTCGTTACTCCTCCCCATAACCCCAAACCTGTTCAGTATTCTTATTGCAGTGTTCCAGGTGGGGAACAGTCTGTGAAGCAGCGATATCTTTATTGTTTATTAAGCAAGTTTTGACTGTCTAATTGCCTTTATATACAAAAATGCTTTTCCTGCATGTGGACTTTTTTTTTTAATGTTTTCCATTTTTGAAGGGTCATGTGTCTTGCAGTGCAGCCACACATTCCTCCTCTTAGACAAATATGCCACTGGCAGTAAAATAACAACCCCCCAAAATTAGTAGGTTTTTTTAAGAGGAAAAACAGTTTGTCCTATAAAAACCTACGTGCTTCACTAATACTGGATAAAGAACACTTAAGGGAAAGGGTGCAGTAGATGAGGTATGACAGCAGAGAGCATTGCTACACCTGCCCTGTTCTGCTGGTGTGCTCTTCATGCTTCTGTGCAGGCTTCTGCCTTCAAACGCAGGTGTCTTTAGTAGTCAGTAAGAGTTGCCTGCTGTTAGCTTTCAGCAGTTAGTCCTTTTTTTTTTTTTTTCTCCCCAAGATGAATCAAACCTGGATGCCTTTTTCTGCAAGACTCTGTGTGATATGTTTGATATATTAGGTTGTTATTTAATCCAACTATATATCAAACATATTCCTACAGTGTCCTGCCCTGTCTCCGGGGGTTTTACATAGTAGAAGGCAATATTAAGGAGTATATTCACTCACAAGCAGGTTTAGAAGACTTCCTGCAGACTCCTAATCTAATCTGATTTAAAATATGTATGTGAAGGGCTCCTTCATCAGTAGAGTTGCTCTTGGAGGGACTTTCAAGTTGTGTAGGGCCTTTTACGAGGGTGAGCAGCAGCTGTGCCAACAACTGACTTTCACTGAAACGATTACTCTGTTTTCCATGGTTCAGTGCAGCAACTTACCCATGTTGGTTTTCTTTTTACGAAAGAGAAGATAAAAGCCGCTTCAGAATAAAATGGCTTGTCTCTTCTAATTTTTTGTCTGCAGTTTAGCAGTGAGACTCATTTGTTCTCCTATTAACCCTGAAATTATTTATGCTACTACCCCTACTAATGGAGATTCTATAGAAAACCAGCTTAAGTACAGCATAAAAACATCTCAAATTATGTCTCTGTGCAATCAACATTTTCAAGATGTTTCATGCTACAGACTTTGTAGCTAGCCTAATAATTTTGGTTTGTCTGTTTTGGTGACTTCATTTTCCAATCCATTTATACCCTTACATGGTCAAACCCAGTCCACTCACTGCACTGAACTGAGTTCAAACAGCTATTTTTCTTCAGCCTCTTATTGGTGGCTAGTTTTTCACAAATTGAGCACCATCTGGGCACGTACATGGCTGCCTGATAGGTGAGAGCATGGCCCATGGGCATTTTCCTAACTTTATGAAAGAACGACACCTCCGTTATAGCAGATAAGCAGATACTGGAATGCTCACTCACTTAAGCTGGAATTTCTGACCACACTGACGTGTGAAGAATATTACACGCAATGTAATTATTTATGTTATAGAATCGTAGAATCACCAGGTTGGAAGAGACCCACCAGGTCATCGAGTCCAACCATTCCTATCAAACACTAAACCATGTCCCTAAGCACCTCGTCCACCTGTGCCTTAAACCCCTCCAGGGAAGGTGACTCAACCCACTCCCTGGGCAGCCTGTTCCAGTGCCCAATGACCCTTTCTGTGAATAATGTTGGAGACGAAAAATTAAAAACTCAGTAACAGGGAACCTTGGACAAACATAAAAGCGTAATAGCAGTGTGTTAAAAGCAGAAGTGTGCTAGCAGTCTTTTAAATTCGTTGTTGTCCAGTGGTACTTTTGTTGATATTTCGCTTTTAATTCTTAGATCAATTAAATCAAAGTCAATGATGCATCTGTTTTACGAATGAAACAAAATATGATAGTGACTATACTGAATTCCATTTATAGTCTCTTTAGTTTTGTGATGTTGTGATTGAAGGAAGAGTTTCATAAATAAGACTTGAGGCCTGTTGGAAAATTCAGGACTGATATGATTACCCCTTAGATATAACAATGGTCATGATCTTACATTACAAAGCGTTGCTAAAAATTCATGTGGAACATGATGTGCGCACTTTACAAACCACTTTACTGTGCTTTTATTACAAAGATATATGTTTCAGTCGATGGGATTCGTCCAATAGCAAGGCAAGATAAATAGTTTTTGTTGAATTAGCTGGCTTTTCTTAAAGGATAAGAAAAACTGAGAAGTGCCAAACAGCTTTATCTACACGTCACGTTTTGTTTTCAGACCATTCAGTTTTTCTGTTGCCTGCAGATGCTGCAGTTTTACCTCCTGGAGTTTTTTCTTGCTTTATTTATGTGGCAGGCAGGTGAAGTGCTGTAGGTCTGAGCACTGCTTGATGTGCCGTTTTTTGTAATGATTCACAATTACTCATCATTATCTTTTATTATTTTATAATTGGCTACTGTTTTATCAGATTGCAGCAGCAGGGGAGCTAAACCTGATTTATACTTCGATGGATGTGCTTAGGCTTGCAATTGAAGCGCCCAGTTTTCTAACTTACAGCCCACTTAGCTGGTGTTCCTAAAATTAGTTATTTAACACAAAAATGTTGTGGCTATGTAAGTTGAAAGAGACCTGTGTTTCCAGTGCCTCATCTCTCACAAGGTGCTCTGTTCTGGTATAGTATCCACTAGCCCTACTGGTCACACTGGATTCTGGTAGGCTTGTGATGTCATCACAAGCAAAATAGATACTGTTGGTTTATTTTTTATAAAGAACCATCAGAATATGTGGCCCAGGCCTGGTTCTATTTAAAATAACAATAACCATTTATCTATGTCTATTTTGTTAACTGTTCAGAAGCTCCTACACATGCTTTACTGGATATATATTTTCACTGTTTGTTTAAGTGATTAGAAAGTCAGGGAAATTAAATTATTTTATGGAATAATAGATTTCCATTTTAAATAGCAGCAAACCTCATTAGAAACAGCTGATCTCTATTTGTACACGCTTGTTGAAAGACAGTTTTAGATGCCTGAAGTGTGAATTTCAGACAGGCCTTTGGAAATTCCTATCTCCAAGATGACTAAACTCAACTGCTTCAGTGTGACTCTGTGAAGTGACAGCTCTTACTGTAGCTGTTGGATCTGTGCACTTGCTTGGTGTCTGTGTTGCCTTCCTTAGTAGAGGTGAATGAAGCAATATATTTTTTTTTTAATGCTTATAAATCTTTAAATACTTAGAAAATACTTTACCTAGTTTAGCAATCCCGGAAGCCAGTACTTGTAGGATTACAGGAGTAATCTTGATATCGAAAAACAAGAATTTCTTTTCAGAGCTGCACTTTTTTGGGTGTAGTTTTGACTAGCCCTAGTGGAGGCAGCTTATCAGAAAGCTGAAGGTGATTCCATAAGTGCCTTATTTGATACTCGGTTGCATGTGTGAGCAGCCACAAGGACAACTTAATATTTCAATTCACTTGTGTTGAATCCCATCTTTCGTCCACATGGAACTCCTGTACAGAAAATTATGTTGTAGACCTTACTGAATTTACTGATGTGTTCCAGAATTTACTCGTCTCACTTTGTGCGCATCCTCAGTCTTGAAAATACAATCGTTTTCACATGAATAATGTGTGACATTGTTCTCTCTTGGTTATAGCAAGCGGATGAGACACTGGATTTCGAAGAGCAGATCCTGGAAGCAGCTAAGTCCATTGCAGCTGCTACTAGTGCCCTCGTGAAGTCGGCTTCAGCAGCCCAGAGAGAACTGGTGGCACAGGGAAAGGTGGGTAAACAGGGCAAGCAGCAATGGGACTGGGGTCTGGGGGGAAAGTATCAAAGTGGAATCTTCTCTCTTAACTGTTCTCTGTTAGAACAGTAGAAAAGGAATTTGGGACTGATTAATGAAAATGTAAATCTTTTCATCACTCATCACAGGCCTAGGCCTGGTTCTGTTTAAATTAAAAAAAAAAAAAGACAAACCAAGTATGTCTAAGCTTCACAAGAGTAATCAAGTGTTGGGCACTTCAGCTATAGAGTTTTTGTACTTGTGGGGTTTTTTTTTCATTTCATGAAGATCTGTGATTCAAACTAGTAATATATAGTCCCACAAGACAGCTTGGGATCCAAAACCAAGTGTCACAGTATGCAGTACCACTCTGGGCCAGATAGAAAAGGGCTCGTTTTGTTATCTGATTCAATCAGGACACAGACCTGCATGCAAATTCAGTATATTTAAGAGGACATGCTTGTAACTATTGTTGAAAGCAACAGAAAGAGTGCTTATAATGTGTCTTCCTTTGATGATCAGGACTGAGATCTTTATAATTCGTTTTGTATCCATCACTGCTTTTTTTCCCCACTTAATATAGTTCAGATCTGAACATCAAACAGATATGTTGCCTGTAAGAACAACTTTTATAGGATCATTGTTGTTGTATAGTTATGATTTCTGATTTCATCTAGTGCTTTATCCTAAGCAGATTGTGTTATGGATCTGGTCACAAAAGCTACAATATGCTGCCTGCTTCAGCTGGGATTCCTGAGCAGTTTATGCTTTTAGTTCCAGCAGGAGCACAGGCGTGTGTTTCAGAACAATAGTGATGTAACTGTTTGCAAAGACCCACCATGAGCTGTAGCTATGGAATTTGTCAATAATGTATATAAAAAGATGATATTATTTCCCAATGAAATCTGACTGTGGAGAGAGTAAAAAAAGATGAGAATTTTTAATTTACCTGCTTCACTTAGATTGTTGTGTAGTCTGCTTTTATGTGATGAGATGTGTTCTTATTTACATGATGACATTTTGCCTTACTGCATGTGCTGGGCATGGTCAGAGGTGCAAGTCTTCCCTTTTTTCATGGCTTATTGTTTGCCTAAATCTGAGACAAAGCAGTTGTCTTTTCTGTTTCATTGTAAGCAACCTCTGAACTGTTTTTTTCAGGTTGGAGCAATCCCTGCCAACGCAGCTGATGATGGACAGTGGTCTCAGGGACTTATTTCTGCTGTGAGTAGCTACTTCTCCTAAGGAAAACAAGCACCTGCTGTGAAGAAGTAATACCCTGTGAGAGTACACAAGTGACCTTTTTTCACTGTCTCCCAGGCCCGAATGGTGGCAGCTGCAACCAGCAATCTCTGTGAAGCAGCTAATGCCTCGGTACAAGGCCATGCTAGTGAAGAGAAGCTCATCTCATCTGCCAAACAAGTGGCAGCTTCTACAGCACAGTTGCTTGTGGCTTGCAAAGTGAAGGCTGATCACGACTCTGAAGCCATGAGGAGGCTACAGGTACTTGTTTGCTTAATTTCTGACAACCCACAGTAGTGCTATGTAAATGTTTTGACACAGTGTGAATGAACCCCAGATTTTATGAGCGGTGTCTGTCTGAGCAGGAAGAACTGATTTTTTTTTCAAAGTAGAAACTTCAATTAAATACTTCACGAGGAAAAAAATAAATGTATGAGCATGTGAAATATCTGTTTATTGTAATAGGAAACAGTGGCATGTCAGTGTTACTTCTAGAGGTGAGACGGTTTTCTACTGCTTTATAGCACTCTAGATGAGTGCTTTATGGTGGATTCATGTAGATGGACTTTGTCGAAGGTCTGAGGGAGAGTTATCAGTAAGGGGAAGATAGTTCGGACTGTGATGCAACCTCCACTTTAATATTCAATTACCAAAATGGATCTGGAGGAATTTTAAATGCAGAACAAACAATAGAAGCAGGAATAAAATCAAGTACTAGAGACTGTGGTTTCTCAGCTCTGCCAGGAAATTCGGGCTACTCAGTCACTGTAGGCAAATATTATTAGATATCAGATGTGAAAAGTTGGAAGGGAATGCGGAGAGGAAATGAGCCCCAGCACAGATTGAACTTGAACTTTGCTGCTTTACCAAGCTTCATATTAGTCACAAAATTAATAAAATAAATCCAGGAAAAGCAGTTTGCCCTTGGAGATAATGTCCTTTATCATAGAAAACCGGTGAGCTGATGTCTACTAAATATTTTTACTGGTGGATTTGCCAAAACTACTGAGGCTTTTCAGCTGGCTTTGCCCTCAGCTTGAATGTTTTTGCACGGCTTTAATCACTAGGCGAAGTTCATGAGTTTTAGTGACTTAGTTTTCTCTTTTCTACCCCATAAAAAGCTAGAAGCTTTGGGAGAAAACATTTGAGAGCACTTTAAAAACATTTCAGGTCCCCAATTTCAGTATTTGTACAATTAACTGAGTAGAAAACATAGCTAGAACCTCCAATCAGTCCCTTAGAATGAGTGACTCGTGACCCCTCTTAGCACTGAGGCCACATCAGCCCAAAAGTTTATTTTCCTGTCTCTGTCCTGACACTGATGAAGAGATAGGTGGAAAGGGGGAGGAGGAGGATTCAATTAAGAGCCAAGGAGGCATAGGTCAAATTTCAGTGTATCAGCCAGGTTAAAATTCAGAGTATCAGTCATAAGACTTATCTGGACCTCACAAATTTAAAGGGCTGACGGTGGCTTATGGAGGGTTCTCATTTTCACCTCCATGTGCTGTGCCCATTAACCCATGGACCATTCTTCTCCCAGAGCAGCTCTCTGCCACTTGTCCAACTCTTATTATACTGGAGCAAATCCAGTTCCAGATCTTATGATGCTGAGCTCTGCACTACCATCTCCTGTCTGCACAGGCTGTTTCCTAGCCAGTGATCTTTGAGACCTCAGTGCTTAAAAAAAGGTGCCAGCTCCATCTTTTAGCTTTAATAGGAGAGAAGTTTGCCCTGATAAAAGTCGATTAATTTTAAAACTTCATTGCCTTTATATGCTAGCTTTCATTTTCTCTTCTTCCTCCAAATAAAAAAATAATCTGATCAGTGTTGTGCGTAACGTAACTTAGGATTTTATCCACTGTTTTATATCGAACTAAGGGACACACACACACACACACAGGTGGAATCTCATTTGTGACTTTCGCAACTTCCAGCTTCTTAAGTAAAGGAATTGTGTTCCTCTCTGTACCATTTATTTTTAAATACTAATTTGCCTTTCACTGGGAAAAACAAATGAAAAGAAAACAGAACACACTTTTCCTGTATAGTCAAGCAAAGATGTTTTAGTTTTGATGCTCAGTTGAATAACTTCCATTATTACTGAATGTCTTTGTGTCTTTTTCAAAGGCTGCAGGAAACGCTGTCAAGCGAGCGTCAGACAATCTCGTCAGGGCGGCCCAAAAAGCAGCATTTGGAAAAGCAGAAGATGACGATGTTGTGGTCAAAACAAAGTTTGTGGGAGGCATCGCTCAGGTTGGTAAAGCAGAGAACAGCTGTCACAGAAAGGTAGCACAGTGTTACAATGTCCCTCTGCTGCATTGCAGGCTTGACAAAGCTGTGTAGAAATCTATAATAAATTACTTCAACTCCTCACTGCTAGGTAACCACTGACATAACAGCAAAGTTGGGTTGCAAGATGTCTGCACCTTTTCATCAACCGTTTACCTTAACAGCAGTTACTGTTGTCCAGTATCTTTTGGTTTTGTTCTGTGGTTCTTTTCAGTCTTCTCTTATGTACTTTAGACATTCCTGAATCTTAATGTAACACTGGTTTAATATGTATATAATCAAAGAAATAGAGTGAGAGGTAAGAAGTGATAACGTCTTGTTACTGTGACCAGAACAAATATGGGGAAGGAATATCAACATTTAAAAACAGATGGCAAGGTTCTGAGGTTGTACCAGCTTTAGGAAATCACCATTATGAATGAGGAACACCATAGACTGTGGTCACTACTTAAAAGATATTGAAATATATAATTTCCATGTGTCTGTGGTACCATCATTTTTCCTTTGGTATTCTTGAGATACAGAAAAATACTGTGGATGCCTACAGCAAAGTGCATTCAATTTTACTCTCTCAAACATTAAGCACAGTGCTTTGCTAACCCCTCACCCCAATGAATTTTGGGGGCCCACGGCAGTATAAAAACTATGCTGGTAAATGCCAGCTTTTATTCTTTCAGTCTTTAAGAAACCAGTGGGAATACAGTACTGTTATTGATGCATGCATGATCCTGGAACCTGGAGAGAACCTGGAAAAATTTGAGCCATTCCTGCCAGAGTCACTGAAATGTGGTGCTTCTCTGGAGAATGCTCAAGGCCTCCCTATGATAAATGTCAGAGAGAAAGAAATGTTGTTTTACAGACAGTATCCCTTCCTGTCACAATTCCTGCTTGTGTTTTCTAGATCATTGCAGCTCAAGAAGAAATGCTGAAGAAGGAAAGAGAGCTGGAAGAGGCAAGGAAAAAACTGGCTCAGATCCGCCAACAGCAATACAAATTTCTCCCCACAGAGCTGAGAGAAGATGAGGGTTAACCAACTGACATTGTCTTCTTTTTTATTATCTTTTTTTTTTTTTCTTCCTTTTTTTTTCCCCTTCTGTTTTAAAGAAATAAGCTAAAGGAGGACAGTACAGTGAGAGCTGCTCTGACAACATTCTGGTATGCCGAGCACTTACCTGAATACCTTGCCTGTCATAGCTTTGGATGAGCAGAGAGCAAGAAACTCTTGTTCTTTCTCATCTGGTCAGCTGAGGTGCATGATGATCAAACAATGGTACAGTGTTAGGTTCATCATTCCTGTTCCTTCCTTGACTTATATCTCAGGAGAGAATGTTTCACTTTTTACTAAAGATACTAAGTCAGTATTATTGTCACTTTCCTGATGCTTGAAGTGTTTATCGTTCCTTGACTTGTTATAAAAACATTCATAATATTATTAGATAAAAAGTCAAGAAATTTTTCATCTGATAAATATCACATCAGCTGGTGGTTCTCCCTCAACTACCTTTGTAACACAAAGACCAAGATGGAGGGGGATGTATGTCTGAGTGGAGAAACACACGAGTGTGGGTTTGAAGAAGATCCCTGTCCTCTTTCAGTGTTACGTAGTTGGTTCACCCCGAAACTGGAGGAATTGTCTCTCACCTGTTTGCACTAGTAGAATGCTCCTTATCTGATGCCAACAAGCTTCTGCTTGTACAGAACTTAGGTTTACAAAATGTGGCAATGGCCATTCTTTAAAGAGCTCAGAAAAACAAAGAAGTTGAAACCTTGTCACTGCCTCGATAATAGCAGGTTCATGAAGGAAAATGCTGTTTCAATTATATACCTCTAATGTGTGACTACTTTTACAGTATTATACACACATACACGTGCTCTAACATTAGACTGAATAGTGTGCATTTTAGTTTTTAATTGAAGCTATCTGGTTCGTACTGTGGGATTTCTGTTAGAATGTATTTTAGTTACAAAAGGGAAATGCCCAGTACAACAACACTATCGACTCTTGTTATTCTTTCAGTAATTTCATTTATAATTATTTTGTTTTGAAACCTGTGGGTTTTGTAGGAGGAAAGAACAAATGATTTACAAGTAGACTTTTCCTGTAAAATTTTCTTCAAGATCTGGACTCTAGGGAGTTTGTTTTCATAACTGGTATTGATGAAAACGTACTCACCAAGGAATTGCAGAGAAGGACTAGCAGCAATCTTATCAGCAATCTTTGTCTTCAGCTGCAGAAAGGTACAGTGTGCTCTCAGTGTCTCTGTTGTGACCTAAACAATAGCAGTGTGGGTAGAATGGATAACACATTTTACCCTGTCAAAGAAAGAAAACAGATCACAGCAACTTCAGTAAAGCTAAACTATTTGACTGACTACAGAAACACCATCTCTTCTAGTAACAATTTCCATGCCTCCAACTCCACTCTAGCCCTCTTCAACAATAATGTCAAGTCTCTTTAGGTCAAAGGGTGTTGCCACTCCAGTCCTTCTGAGGGCTGTGCTGTCATTTAGATACCTGCCAGGTACATTCAGCTGAGCCTGTTACGTTATACGCATACCCACCTAGTTGTCATTGTTGCAGAAATAATCGTCTCGTAGACCTAAAAGTAACCCACTAGTGCTAGGCTTACCAGTTTAGATAGTGCTAACTCCTCATTTAAGTTACCTGCATGAGATATAATTATCAGGAATTTTGTCACACTGTTGTTAAATATATAGGAAAAAAATGACTAGAGAACTAATAAATATTAAAGCGTACAAAGATTTTTATTGTTAGAGTCTCTTCTCTGGTACTGACGTATTTCAGACTCAGTAGAGTTGCTGGAGGATCCACAATCATGAGGAAAGAATTGGCAAATCCCAAATGGACTTGCTGGTATTGACAGATGTGCTGTGATGTGTAGGCTTGTGTGCATATGCAAACCCTTACGATGAGACATCGGTTCTGTGTTCTGTCATTTTCCACTTCAGCACAATCAATTTGATTTTTCTCAACTCACTGTGAGCAGTGTCACGGACTCTTGATGTTAAAAATTTCTACACCAAAAAAAAAGGGTTTTAGGCAGAAGGTTAAATTGGTGTTTATTGCTGTAAGACCTAATTAAAGACATCTCTAGTAATTGGGGTTTTCTGCTGCTGTTGGTAGGTCCAGCTTCTTTGCAGCTTATGGCTCTTCCTTTTTTTTTTTTTCACATGGATGGCCTCACGTTCCCATCTCTTTTTTGGAAAGATCTGCATAACAGATTTGTTACCGCATCTCTTTCAACCTATGTCATTAAAGCTCGAAGTAAGATGATGCTGACACTAGCATCATGACAGTGTTTTATTGTAGGTATTATACTGCTGTAATATATTTTGATCAGGATGGTATTTTATCAGTTTGAAAGAAGCCAGAAGCCTGGTCAAAATGCAACTGTGTATGGGAACTGTATAGGCAGAAAACTTGATCAGTGTGTAGAAGGGAAGAGCATGCTTAAAGCATGTTGCAGATAAGTTTGTTCGGGAAGTCAATTTTAGCACGATTATTTTGAGTCCCTCTCGATTCCTGATTTAATACCCCCTTTTTATTTGACAGAGGGTATTGTTCCTTAGCTCTGTGCTCTGTAGAGGAGCCACAGCAGATGAGTAGCTGAGCTGAACAACTGAAGTATTTTTTTACGCTGAATTTTGGGTCTTCATTTGGGAAACATTGAGAGAATATAAGCTTTCTATTTCTATTTCAGTTTTTTTTCTTGCTGTCATAATTTGCAGCACCCCTGAAGTCCCCATGTGAATGTCTGTGGAGTTTGAAACTAGTCCATGCGTTGATTTGGCATGGAGAGTAAGGAAGTGAGGAGCTGGAGTCAGGGGTGGAAGCTGGTTAGTAAGAAGGACAGATGTTTACTTTGTTCTGTTAACTTGTGAAATGGTAAACAAGCTCTGTTGTATCTTACCCTTCTTCATGTGGAATTTGCTTTAAGGAATTGTATGCAAATTAAAAGCAAAATGCCTCAACGTTGTTTGTGTACATAGTCTAATGTTGTTTTCTCAACTGTTTGGAAAATAATTTGAATCTTTTATTATTGGTCTAAACTTTTCTGCATCAGAAGCCTCAAAGTAAGTAAGTTTTAAAACAAAAATTGAAGGCGAGACTCTTGTTTCATCTGTCCCTTTCCCTTTGATATCCTGCATCTTCATTACTTAATTCCTGATAAAGAGATGAGTACATAATCTAGAAATTATGCTCCGTCTTCTCTGAAAATGGTTCAAAACTAATTGTCGTTATGGCTATATTTTATAAGATGTCATTGACCAACTGTGAAGGTTAATACAGAGTTTTCTTCCAGCATTGTAGTTGACAATCTTTGCATTCGAATTGTATTCTGTATTCTTAAGTTATTAAGATATTCACTTTACATAAGTCACTGAATTCTTGACCTGGTTTTCTCTTGGAAAGAGTGGTCAGATTCTGGAGCAGTGATGTATTATAAAAGTATGTTCATACTGTCCGGTTTGACAATAAATACATAGTTTTTTATTAAGGACATGCTGCCAGGTAACAGTTTTATCAGCCTTGCTTGTGAAACAGAGAAGGTATTTATGCCCCAGTTCACCAGATACTGTAGCATGCACTTCAGAGTATTTAAAAAATAAGGGTCCTCCATGCTCTGTCTGCAATATTGGTTCCTCAGCTTGGTCTACATGGGATTAAGCCCATGCTGCCAGGATTTGCCAAATGCCAGTGTTTCTTGGAAAGACAATGCAGAACTCTTATGCTTTACCGCATGCTACTAGTTAGAATCGCCTCCTCCATCATGTCCATCCCAAGATCACCATAGTGCCTTTCAAGTATTAATAAGAATACTCTGCTCCTAGAGGCCATTTCTCATTTGTGGTTCATAAAGAACTGCAACTGAGACACCTCCATTTTACAGATGGCAAAATTGCATTTCAGGAAAGGGGATAGTTTGTTCAATCCACAGAGTGGGTTGCACCGAATGTAATAGCCAGTCAAGTTCCTGTGATCGAGAAACTAGACAGAGCACTAGTGGCCAAACCCAGGAAAGGGTTAATATTTATATTGCCATCTAGTTACTAACTGGTCTACATTATTTTTAGCATTAATGTTTCTGCACTCTGTCAGTTCCAGATAAATCAAATGCATTCTTTTTCAGTAACTGTATAGCAGAGGGATTTAAGCAGTGATTGTGATTAGTGCCAAGAACAACCATCTTTCACTGCCAGTGCTTTAGACAAACATCCTGTCCTCCAGAGCTGAATTTAATCTGCAAGAATCTCTGCTCAGTGCCTTGGCTTTCCCTTACTTTGTAACCACTTCTGTTAAGGCCCCGACCTCAGATCTCTTCCACATAATAAGAATTTAACTCATTATTTTTCTCTGACTTTTACCACGAGAGAAGTGACAGCTTTAATACTTTGGACAAAGCTCTTGGAGCTTCTTTAAATCAGCCTCCTGCTTTACCAAAACTTCCTGCAAAATACAATAAAAATCCTGAGGCACTGAAGCCTTTCAGGTTGCACTTTTAGCCACAGAAATAATTTTGAAGTTTACTCAAGAGAAGCCTTTAGTCATCTGCAGTTATGTGAGACATAGACGTTGAGAACCCCACACTAATGAGTCCGATCTGTCTGCAATTACTTACTCTTTGCCTTCAGCTACACAAGCATGAGTGTTTTGTCTCGTCTAAATATTCATCTTTTTTTCCGTTTTTTAACAATAGATGAGTTGAAATGACACAGTATTTCTAAAATGTAGCACAGTGTCTGTATATCCAGTCTGAGCATCTGAGAATTATGTTTAGTTCTACTTTTTCTGTATAAATTGTTAGCTGTTAAAAAAAAAAAAAAAAAAAAAAAAGCAGTGGCCTGTGTGGCAAAGTTGGGATGTGTGGGTGTGTTAAAGGTTTATACTTGACACAATTTATTGAGGAGAGCGCATTGCTTTACTAACAACTTAAAGATTGTTCTTTATTGTTATTGGGAATTTGCTGAGTTGAGTTGCTCACTGTGAGGCTATTTGCATTATGACCTAAGATGGAGGCACATTAGGAAACAAAATGGGTAAATTCTTCAAACTTAGACTGAACTTTTGTCTCATAAAAACATTGGAGACTTCAGCTGAATGTTTATTTCTCTTCTCTCTTTGGTTATTGTTTTTGCCTGCATGTGGTTTTTCCTGCTTACATCTGCTCATGGTTGGTCCTTTTCCTTGAAAGTCAGGAGTTTTCAGTATGTGCAGGTTTAGTCACAGTCGGGTCAGTCTGTGGAGAAAACGGGGCTGCTCTTGAACATTTATTACCAAAATCAGGAACAGTATGTCCTGTAAGTCAAGATCAAGTCCTCCATTGGTATTTATCATCTGTTATTAGTGCAGGACACTCGGTCTCTACAGTCATGAAACTGCAGTACAGGAACTGAATTTGTCCCCTCATGTGTCTGGTCAAGAAATATGAAAAATCGTGTTCTCTTAAACAGCTTTGAAAATTAGTGAGTTCAGGCACCCAGATGTTGTAGGAATGTGTGTTATGACTTCAAACAGGAGAGTGTTAGGAAATGAATTGGATATATTCCTCAGGCCTGGACAGAAGTTTGGCTTCTTGAAATCAGTTCTGATTTTAGGTCGATGTTTGTATGCCAGCTTAACTTCGGTTACGTTTCTTGCTACCTCAGAAAAATGAAAGTGAGTGAGAACTTCAGTATGAATACGTTGTTCTTGCTGATCTCTTGTATTTGTTGCTGATCTTTCCTGATCTGGGACTTTGTGTTACTGAGATTTCACACAAACTCTAGGAGGGAAAATGAGTTAAAAAAGACAACTTCAGACAGAGAGCTCCATTGGTCATTCCATTGTGCTTGGCTTGCACTCCATTTGCCGTCCTCTATCATTTGGTGAGATAATAAGGCTTTTTAGGGTAACGAGCCAAACCGACCGCTGCTGTGACACGCCTGGGATGCTTCCACATCCTGTAGCCCAGCAATCCAAGCCGCAGAGAGATAATTTGCTGGTTAGTTTCTTGACTCTTCAGGAGTCATCTTGGATCTCTTCCAAATCATGGGAGTGGCTCCTTTATTATACGATCAGATCACTCATAGTTTGGTTTGTACAAAATCTGGTGGTCTGAAAAGAGGCTAGATACAAAATTTTCTTTTTAATGGTATCCTATTTCTCTCCTAGAAATGGAAAAAATAAATGTGCTCAATATCTCCTAGACTAAATGCTTTGTAAAACGAAACAGGCTGCCAGTGTTCCCATCTCAGAAGATGTCAGAGCCTATTCAGATCTTTCCTATCTTAAGGGTAACACCCACTAAAAAGAAAACCTTCAACCTGTAGTCGCTTTTCAGAAGTATTTGCCAGAAGCAGAGTATGTGCTAGATTCATAATAAGTAAATTTATAATGTCCACTAAGGAAGATAAACAGGTATTCCCTTTGCTTTTGTTGTTTCACACCCTTTTTCCTCTCTGCTTAACATGTCGGATGGTTCCTAATATACTAAAACTGTCTTTGAATGGAGGGAGAGATGCTAGATACAGAATAGAAGGTTGTCTATTCTTTCTTCTGGGACTTTAAGGCAGGCACAGGTTAGGAAGTGGCTTTGGGATTTGCACAGAGGTCTCTAAGCCTGGTGGGTCATATTGCAGTGGAATTGAGATGCCAGCACAGCTTTGGATACATGCGAATGCGCATTGGAAATGGGGCTGGCCTAACACCAAAGAACAGGAAAGTAAATCCTGTGCTGGAGGAGAAAAAAATTTCACTGTGAGCAAGAGCAGGAACTCAAAACATGAGATGACATCTTACCACCCTCTAATGGACACGATGAAAGATATTGCTGTATCTCTGCTGTGTTACAAAAGGTAAACAAGGTAAGGATTGGGGAAGACTGCACTTGGATTTTTCCGTAACAGGTAAATGCTGGTAATTCATAAATTGGGTCAACAAACAGACCATTTGACACTTGTTTTTTTCCTGATACTTTCTTCCAAGCAGTGATTGTACTATTTGTAGTTGTTCAATGCCAGTAAAAATGGCAGTGTTGAAAGGTTAAGTCAGACCTGCAGTGACACTACTGATAGTAAATCAGAATCATGTTTAAAATGAGGTAAACTCAGCTGTTGCTGTGGTCCCTTTTGATCTTGCAGACAAGTGGTGGCTTTTGAGACATCGGTGCATTTTTTTTATTGAGTCCAGGCCACCTTCAGAGTTCAAACAGAAATACACACTGTAACCAGGGCATGCTGAAAGCCATGACTTCATTTCTTAGAACTTTTAACAGCTGTATAGCTCAAAGACAAATAACTCATGCCTGGCTGGTCCCTGTAATAATACAGGCATGCAGAAAATGCCTGGCATTTTTTGGTTCACTACTTGGGATCAAATTCCTCTGATTTTGTATCCCTCTCAACTAAGAACAGACTAGTCTTAATGTTACAGCCCTAAGGAGAAATCCTGCACCCTGCTGCAGCTTTGTTTCCACACACATTACATGGTTCCCTGGAAAATCTTGCTGCATTGGCATTAGTTGTTCAGTCTCATGTCCAGCCCCTTCCATTTGCAGCGAGTTCCTGTTGTTTCATTTGCATTTTCAAAGAAAAAGGCATCTATTTGCTCAAAACCCAGTAAGCAGCTCTCCAGCCTAACTGCTTCCACTGAGCCCCAGGGAGCTCTGTAATGCAGCTCGTTCCCACAGCTAATTTTAGGAGCCAGTTCTGAATGCCCTAATGACTTTTTATTCCTACAGAAACTCTCCTGTGATGAGAAATCTTGAGCTGTCGAAGCACAGCATTTCAAAGGGCAGAAATTCTGAAATCAAAAGGAAAGAAGAGTCTGTCCTGGCAGCCAAAGTGGGAAATGTTTTGTTTATGATTAAGTGTCTGAGAGTAAATATGACTCCTCTGCATAAAAACAGCAAGAAGGTAAGTGCGGATTTGGGAGATAAGGAGCTATTTAAATTCGCAACACTTGGCAAGTTTTAAGTGGAATTGATATATATTGGTCCCGAATCAGTTTAGGTAGGGAGGGAATTCTGGAGTAGTCATTAGGTATGGCTAGAGGGGAGTAAAAATCGACCCACTTTTGACATCAAGAATGAGAAACAGGCTTACACAGTCACAGCAAGTGTTTGGCCTCAGGGCACTTCTCTCTCTGTCCCTTACAAAGTGTTACTGAAATTTGTGATGGGAACCCAGTGCTAGGGTTACAGGTTAATCAGCCTGAACCACTTAACCTAAACAACTGCCCAGATCACTGCAGGCTGTGGAAATGGATCTGGGCTTTCTGGGACTGTTGCAGCACAATGCTGTGTTTTCTCCAGTAGGACTGTATTTCACTGTGATGCACTTCCCAAGCGCAGTGTGAGACAGACTGTAGGGTCTGGTACAGCCGTGATTCGGCTGGGGTTGGTGTCTAAGGCACTTCTGCTGTCTGCTGTATCTTAAAAGCACTGCTTCTAGTACAGATTTCAGGTCCCTGCTTGTGTCTGTATCCAGTTAATTTCTCAACTATTGCAAATACTACCAATAGAGAACATTTTACTTTGATTTCATCCAGTCTTCCAGTTTTAATATCCTCTCTCATACTTTCCCTGAGATCGCTGTAGTCTGTGCTGCAAATTGTTTTTTTTTTTTCTTGTCAAGTCAACTGTAGCTGATTAAATTAAGAAGATGGAAATGCGGATTTATAATATCTTACAGCATTCCTCTCACGCAGTCTTGAGTGTTTATAACTTGCCCTTCATTGCCTCACAGTCAGATTTATGTTGAAATCTTTACCTTTTTCTCACAACCTGGCCAATTCTTGAGAGCTTTTTTTGTCTTATTCCTTCATGCATGTTATTCACTGCCCAAGATCAAATATAGAGTCTCGAAGTTGAGGACTGGGTAGAAAGGAAGGGCATTTGAGTGACCAAGCCTGCAGAGTCTTTCTGCTGCTGCTAAATTGCTTTAGAGGCCACTTTCCGGCTAAGCCTGAACTGCTGTTGAAAGCTGCATTTCCTGCTACACGCAGCTCTCAACCAAAGCAGGAATCAAACCAAGAGCAAACCCAGTGTGGATTCTGGCAAAGATCATCCTCTCTTCATATATAAAAGGGAAGCGTTTAGCCTGACCTCATAAAAGAGAGAACTTAAAGGACTGTTCTACACTTTGAAATCTTAGCCTCGATGGCATGGAAACAAAATGCTGACTTGGGAATTTCAGCAGCTCGTTTCATATTCTGCTCAGCCTGCTGTACTTCCCGAGCATGAATCGGCCATTGCATCATCCCAGGAAAACGAAGGTTATTGGGTCACTGGCTGCCCTCACAATCTGCTCACTAAGGAATTTCTCAAAGGTACAGACCTGTGCCTAGAATAACATTTAACGTGGTCTGGAAAATTATGCCTGCTACAAGCAGAGACCTCTTAAACATTTTCAGGAGGCCTACCGTTTGGATGAGTTAGAAGCACACACCCCTCTATAAATATCACTTAAAACAGCTGCTTCCAGGAACTATGAAGAGAAATAGCTGAGGGAGAGTCCAGATGATTTTGCTAGTAGCTTGGTGCATTTCCTAACATATGGGACTGTGCTAAATGAAGACAAATGGGTATCAAGATTTTCCTGATCCTGTTTGCCTCCAGAATATGTCAGGAAAACTTATATTACACAGCCACTCACTCTGCATGCAAACTGAACCCAGGAGTGCAGGTATGGCTGAAACTTCATGCAAACAATACTGCCTCTTTCCTTGCAAGTGCTGTATGTTCTCTGTGCTGTACAGGAGTCCTTTCGTTTGAGGGACAGAATGGTTCCTACTTTCTCTGAATTGCATAACAGACTACAAAGGACAATTCTGTGGCTTTGTTCTCTGACTGGATTGCACCATTTCGACAGGGATCCTGGGACTGAAAGAAACTTCCCACCCACTGGTCAAATGCAGTGACAGACAAGATTCAGCTTGCTGACAGCAGAAAAGCGTTGGCTGTAGAAGCAAATGTTTAGTGCTGTGCAGTCTCATGCTATCTCTCCACTTGTCCTGGTGTGATTTGACTGTGAGCTTCGAGGCTCTCCCCAAGGTCTTCTACAGAGCTTCTCTTCTCTCAGCTGCACCTACAGGCGCTGAGGTTCCTGCATACCTGTGTGGGTGGCCCACTTCTGCTGTCTTTGCCCTCATCATTGTGGGGGTGTTTGACTGGAAAGCGTTTCCTGCTCACATTCATCTATTCAGACGCTCTCTTTTCCTACAGGAAGGAGTCGAGTTGGTGATTAAGCAGTTGTTTTGGGAAGTGATTTTGGGTGAAGCTTTGCTTTTTCGTTTTCATTTTGTTCCTCGCCTGTGGACTGAACATAAGAGAAAAGCTCTATCGATCCTAACTGGTGTTTCTGACGTACCATTGCTCAGGACCACTTAACTTGGCTTTGCTTGAAAGCGGTTGAGAGATTGAAGAGAAGGAGGAGGGAAGCAAGCAGGAAAGCATCATCATATGATGGATTTCTGGAGGTTTTTGCTCCCAACTGCTGCTCAGCCCAACTCAGCTTCACAAGCCAAACTAGCTTTGTTAATGCTGCTTTGTTGCTTCTTGCCTTCTCTCAAAGTTGTTTTGATTTGTTAACACCTCTTGTATAAAGTTGGTCTGAGACCTGATGAGACTTGAAGGCAGAGTTTGGGCTCCAGCAGAGCACAAAGTTAGGACCTTCAGTCCTAGACAGGGAGCACAGAAGCAGACAATGCTAAGTCACAGCCACAGATGCTGTTTGCAGTGTCCAGCTGTAGGGATAGGCAGTGAAAGTCATTCGTGTTCTTCTCCAGGACGTGTTTCTGATTTCTCCCCCGTTTTCCTTGCGATGTCACTTGGTCCTATGCCCAGAAAGGCTGCTGCTTATGCTCCCTCAACCTGATCCCACACCAAGACAGTTTTTCACCTCTTCTTCAGGCAGCAATGTGGACAGTATCGCAGTTTTTCTTCAGGCAAAGTGTGAAACTGCAAGTGCACTAGAGACCACATTCCACACAGCATCCTTGTGCTACAGAGATAGATGAAATGTCTGTAGACAGACAGAATGATCAAAGCTTGAAAATATTTGTGGAATAATTTCTGGTTAACAAGCCCACTTTTATAATGGGCAACATATGAGAACCAAAGGCGCAAGGGAATGTAGGTTTTGGAAAATGGAGCTCGATGCTAAATTATATATTGCATATTGTTTTAGGAAAAAAACAATGTAAGTAATGCTTAACTCTGATTAGCGAAAATCTAAAACATCTGCAAGAGCTCTTGAATAAACCATAGAAAGTGGGAAGAATTCAAGAAATGCTGGGAAACAAAAGAATAAAGAGCTGTGTGGAATGTATGTGTCTGCCTTAATATGTCAAGCTTTCCCCCCATACATGTTGTCACCACTGCTAGGCAAAACTTGTACTGTCACTATTTCATTTTGCAAAACTTCCACTAATGATCTTTAGCCTGAGAGCTGAGTTTCTTTTACCATTCAGCCACTTGGCTCTTGGCAATTTACTCTCTATTTTCTTGGTGAGTGTTGATAATGCTTTTCATTTTTCTCAGTAGAGAGAGATATTCAGGGTTAACTTAGAGTTAATTTGGCATTGCTTCTAAAGTGTTCTCATATTAAAATGATGGCATAATAATCTGAAATGGTATAAGCTTCAATGCTAATTTTGCCTCTTGATAGATTGCCTTTTAACTCATTTATATCCCCTAAAGACTTTTGGGTGAAGTAGATCAACCAAAGAAAACTGCCCTCTGTGGACACATCCTGAAATAGCCTGTGTTTCAGATCCAGCGCAACACTTACCCAAGTTTACCAGAAGCAGAGCTAGGCACCCTTCCTGCCTCTTCTTGTGGAAGGAGTTCTATCTGCACCTCTAAATCCACAGAAGCACAAGAAGTACAACCAGTACCCTTCAGGCATGGGGACATAGGAATATAAATTATTTCACATACTTGTGGAAAACTTCTTCTATAGCCTGGGAAAAGGTTGGTTGTTTTTTTTGTTTTAATTTAGAGAAGCACCCTTCTTCAGAAGTCTAAGGTAAGTAGGATTTGGCAGAAACCACCTGCTTCGCCACAAAACTGAATTGTGTTGTAGGAATGGTCAACAAATTTCTCTTAATTTTCAAATTATCATCAACATATCAGTTTGAACTGCTTTTAAGTATTGCACAGAGGCGTGAGATCCAGGTAGTGAAATGATAGAAAATGTCTCCCCTTTTCCCCTCACCCAAATTCAAGCAAAACAGTTTTTCTCATTCTTGCTATGTTTGCCTCAGAATCAACTGCTCTCATCACGAAAAGGAAACAAAATAAGGGAAAGTTCTCATTTGTGGTAAGTGCAGCATTCGCTGTAACAAAGAAAAGGGACAATCTTCCTTGGTAGTATTTTGATTTCCTTATGATTGCTTCTGGTGTCCAGTCTTTCAGTTAGGATTAAGTTGAGTATCTCTATGCAGTGTTGCTGTGAGAAATCCAGATCTACAAAGGGACAAAGCTAACACCAAGTCTATGTGTTCCTTCTTGTCAGGGTAATTTTTCTTTGAGGTACAAATCCTTGTTGTGATAGACAAGCAGAGATCCATTTTGTGCACAAAAATGAAACGTTCAACCCTCTTCTCCATTGTCAAAATCATCAGGACTGCAGTCTCGCACAATATGTCTCCCCTGTCCTTATTTAATTTTTCAGTTGTGCCCACAGGGAAGCACTGACCACTGCAAATGACCTTTAACTGATAATTTGGATGCCAGTAATTGTCATCTCTCAGCACCAGGGAGCTCTGCACAAGCTGTGAAGCCCTTTCAAAAACTGGGCTGAATAGACCTTCTCCTTCACATGTGCCAATGGATAGAACCTCTAGCAGGGGCTATGCTAGTGCTGAAGGAGCTTCCTCTACCTGTCACACTGGCACTGTACAACTCTCTATCTGAAATTTTAAAAAAGGGAAGGGAGGGCAACTACATGTAGTTTTAGCAGTAAAAATGCAGCATCAAAAATGTTCTCTGTTATAATCCAGTTCCTGTGTGTGGTGACGTGAGATGTGCTGCTCCTCAGGCACGTATCTGCAAAGGCATTTGGGGATGCTGCAGCAGTACCATATTTGGCCACTTCTCCTCATAGTCCCTGCCTGGTTACAGAGGAGGCTTTTGCATCCTGCTAGCATTCCCAGAGTGCTGCTAAAAGCGCATTAGAAAACTCTGCTTTCAATCTTCAGAGCTGTCAAACAGCTTTAAAGAGATGCTGACTCTTTTGAAATAGAAAAAGAAAAAAAAAAGACTTTCCAAACAACTGAAGTTGGTCTCTATGCACTTTCCCCCCACCCAGATAATAAGTATGTTCTCTCCATTTTTAACTTTGAACTTGTTTGCATCATATTTGCTTGCATATGTAACATTTTTCAGGGCTGCTCCAAGTGCCAGTAGTGCATAGTAATCCCTGAATTATCTGAGCCCTGAGATATCTGCAGTTTGTGCAGCTGAACTACTCTCAAGCATTGCATTTTTTTCCATCACTGATTTGAGTTCTAGAGTTCCTCCCTGGGTAAATTTGATGTGTAAAGAAAAGAGGGAGTCGTTCAACAAGAGTAGCTTGTCATATGGGAAAGCCTGGAGCAACAATATGTCATGTTGAACAGTTTTGAGGAAATGTTTCTAGCAACTCATTAGGATCACCAAACCCCTGAGGAAATCAGTGTGTACTCTAGGAAACAGAGCATCCTATTGAGGCCCTTAAGTGCTCAATAAAGAAAAGAGAAAATTCAGAATTTAACTACAGCAGTCTTTAAGGTTTCCCTTCCAAAAAGGGCAAGTGATGGAGACAGGGCAGAAAAAGGCAAGTAGCTAGTGTATGTGAATCTCTTAATTTGCTCCTAAAATCTAACGGAAAACAAAGCTGGAGACTGTGAAAATCTCATAGATTCTTTGTGCCTAATAAACCAAGTAATCTCCCTCAGTAACTTCACAACATGTCTTTTTAAAAGTTAGTGTAGCGTTAGAGAGAAATATCAACTTGCCACAAGTCATGCTAGCCACTTCTCTAGCAGTGATTTGCTACATATTTGTTGCTGCAGTTCCCAGAGGACCCTAGCTGACTTTTTCTAAGCTGATAAAAGAACAGGGTTTTCATGAAAGAATGGGAAAGACTTTGACCATGAAAAGTTATGTCTCCATTCTCTTGCTCCAGGGTACAGCACTGGGAAAGGATTCTCTGTCTGGAATTATGCTGCTATTGGGATGCAAACCCTTCTCAGTCCTCTGCTCACCTCATTCAAGTCTGGGGTCTCCTCCACACAGGCTGGTGTCACACCTCAGGCAGCCAGTTCTACATGTTTCAGAAGGCTGCTGATCTTTGGGTGAATCCTCCATGAGGTAAACATTGTAAGTGAGCAAGTTTAACTCTATTCCTTCTCTGAGGTAGGTTCTAGGCTGTCATCTGTCATTCACAAAGGATAAGAAATGCTACTGAACATTTTTCCCATCTGCGCTACTAACCTGCAACAGGAATTCCCCTGGCTGGGTCAAAACTACAAGGCAACACTAGTAGCTGAGGTGTTACACCTGAAGAGTTTTGGCTTTTGTGAGAACTGTGCAGTTGGAAGGCTAATGACTGACTTTGTCTTTCTTCCTCAGAGGTGTTTTGAAAACCTTCTGCTCTCAAGAGTAAACTATGTAGTCTGATGCATAGGGGTAGCTTCCCAAGAAGGTTCTGTGCCCTTAAAGACCAGATAAAAAGATGCACTTGGCCTGTAAAACCACTGTTTGAAGGGCTGGTGTTTCTCATTTGGTTGGTTTGGTTTTCTTTAAAATAAATAAATAGCGTGGTCTCTTCAGGCATAGGGAAAGGCTGACTTTAGACAAAGGAATTCCTATTTCATCATAGAAAATGTAACACGTTATCTTGTCAACTCATAGCAGCATTCAGTTTTGTGGCTATCTATCAGTTTTAACCTGCTTCTTCAATGAAACAGACATTTGTAAGGTTGTCTTGCTGTTTAGATAGATGCAGGGATAGGTCTGAAATCGCAGTATGCTGCTTTAAGTAGAAATATCAGCAGGCTTGGGAAGTTTCAGGTTATGTTGTGCATCGCTCCTCAGTTTCAAATGCTCACTGCCCAGACTGTGAAAGCAGAGCTGGTGACGGAGCTGTGAGCAGCCTGGTTGGGCCCTGCACTAACCAGTCTGATACAGACACCTCGGGATGTGCTTCACAGCTCCAGGCAACTCTGCCAGGGGACTCTGAGGTGCCTGCAGGCTTTGAAGTGGGAGAGGATAGAAGTAGATTGGATGTCTTCTGTCTCTGCAAGAAACAAAGGTGCTGCCTCTGAGAGCTGTGCTCTATCCTGGCCTAGAGGGGTCATGCAGTAGCACTTCTGAAATTGCAATGATGAATTTGAATGAGTCTTGATAACAGCTATTGCATTCCAAGAAAATCCCCAGTCCTTGCCTTGAAGGATGAAAATATTATTGTGTTAGGTTTTTTTAATCATTCCATATTTTGTTACTAAAGATCTAATGAGCTTTTTTTTGGTAAGAAGATGGATGTTGTTCTTTGTATTCTGGCAAAATTCCAAGCTGAATAATTGCCTTCTTAATTCTTACCACATTTCCTGCCCTCCGCAGCGGTGCTGTGCCATGCTGCTCTGCATGGAGCTCTTCAAGTACTGGCATGTCAGAAGAATGACTCCTAGCACAAACAGTTGTAGTATGCAAAGTGTGTTAGAATCAAAGGCATTGAAAAAGCGCAGGTATTTATTTTGAATCAATATCTTAAAATTTGAACCAGATTTTTTTCATGCCAATAGACACCCATGGCAGGGAGAGGACCTGTGTTCTTTTTAGATTTCTGAAAGAGGCTTTCTTTTCTCTACTAGCATCTTATTATGGTACCATAAACAAACCAATCACAAGGTAAATCCTTCCATACAGTCTTCTTCGTTCCTTTCCTTTATGTGTTTGCACAGATCCATTCACTGTGAGCATGGCCTCTCCTTGTCTCCTTTCAGAATTGCAGTGGTAAAGACAAAACTTCAGTGCCAAACTCGAGATGGTGTCTCACCAGAAGATTATGTCAGCCAATTGGACACCTCATTCTCCCACAGATTTCCTGTATGACATTAGTCAGACCTTAGTCTATTCTTTCTACCCCATCTCTAAAATGGGATAATTGTGCATAAACCTCACAGAGATATCTAGCAAGATTAAATGTGCTAAAGAATGATAGGTGCTTTGATCTTACTCTGCTCTAGTTCCTGGAGAGCTTTGCAGGGATGTGAATATGAATCTAACTTGGAATGACAGTTCTGTAGAGGAGGAAAACCAGTGGGCCATGCTGTATAGTCAACTTGCCTGTTTGTTCTGTCCTTATTTTCTGAAGAAATTCAAAGCAGCCTTTACTTCATAGTCATATTTTTATCTTTACAGATAAACTGCAGGTAAACAGGATTGAAAAGGACATCCCAGCACAGTGCCATTCTATGTAGGCAACTACACTGGAAGCATTTCTACAGCACGCTAGATGTCTGCCAGGTCAGTGTGAGGGAACAGACTGCTGTAGTAGTGTTACTCAAGAGGCCCCTATTTTTACTTGCCAAGATTTAAAGACTTAGTCTGGAGGCAATAGTAACAAACTGGAGCTTGCTTCCTACCAGACAACACTGTTAAGCATACCCTAGCAGAGGGAAGATACAACACTGGTAGGCTCATGATAAAAATAACACCATTTAGTTATCGAAACTAATCCCTTGTCAAATTCCCTAGATCCTCTAGGCAATGTGTTGCAGTTAAGATGTTAATTGGTATGGGAATGTGTTGGGTAAGTTACAGCAGTTATCGCTATTGGAGATAGCTTATCATCCACAGCTCAGTAACACACTTGTCTGGCACTCGCTGGTGTCAAGTGCTTCAAATGTGTTACTGTGGACAGCAGCTACCTAATCTGCTAGTTGTAAATACAAGAGGCTACTGATTGTCTGCGCGTTTCCTCTGTTGAGATATAAGTGTCTTCTGCCAGGACTAGGGGACCTATATACCCCAGTGCCAATGAGTAAGAAGCCACAACATTCCTGGTCTCCTGCTTTTTAATTTTCAGACAATATGTTCTGGACCACAAGGCTAAGAATCTAAAGCAAGGAAGATTCCCTACCCCTGCAAGAATGGATGGTTTAGGAACATAAATAAGTTAGGAATGTCTAGTTTTGAATGCAAGTAACCAGATGGTTTTAGTTCCATTCCCCAACCATTAAGCATAAGGTTGGGTGAAATCATGAGACTGATGTGGAGAGTTAAATATGTGTTAAAAGCTACTGTTCAGCTTTGCTAGGAATACAGCCAGGATTCTCATTTTAAGTAATGGAGTCTGTCTATCTTAAAACCATATTTTGGAGAACTAAATCCTTCCAGATTCAGGAATATCTTGGAATTCTCTAAGTCATATCTTTTTTTGATAGCTCAAAAAACAGACACACAAAGATTGTCTTTCATTAGTATGTCCACAGCCAACACTCCAGTTGTCCTCTTGTGCCTCAGCAGCAGAAATCCAACAGTGATAGTTATTCATCACAATTCCATGGGCACAATCAGTGAACAGTAGGATAATATGTTTTGCAATAATAAGGCATATGAGTAAGGCTGTTGCCAGGTGAGCTACTTAAACGGAGTTACAATGGCTCGAGGGTAGTGGCTTTTGATTGAAGCTCCATTCTATATCTCATTCCAGTATCCAGAAAAAAAAACACCCCAAGACTTACATCATCTTGTTGTCTGCCAGATCCCGTTTAGTGTTGCCACTTGCCTCTTGAACAGCCAAACCTCACTCCTCTTCATCATTTGGTGGCAACCACCAAATGACTATGTGGGGAATGAAACATTTGAAAAAACAGCTACGCAGTTTGCTTAAAAATTCTCTGCCTGTCCTGGAAAACTCTGTCAGCTGAAGATTTTGGCAATGCCTGTTTTATGCTTGGGAAGCTTTGGTAGTTGAACTTATACCAGAGCATCAGTTCTATCTGCATCTGAAGCAGAGTGGTGATAAGAGGGAGATATGTCTGCCAAATGGAAAAAAATGGCATTGATGGAGCAAGGTATTTGCTATGATGGATCTGTATATAGACTCTCTTTCTCTCTCTCTCACACACACAGTCTCCTGGGAGGAGGCAGAGCATCTGTATCCATAGGTAATATTTTCTTCTGCAGCTGATTTCTTCATGACAGCCTGCCCACGATGGAAAAATTCTTCTGGTGAGGCACTTAAGTAGAGATAATTTTTTTTGATGGAATTTAACTGAGGTTGTGTTTCCAAAAGTCCCACAAACACTGTGTAATGAAACTTTGGCAAAGGCACGTTACACGACTTTGGCACAGAGAAGCTTGCGTCTATAAAAGGCAAGAGCTGTCCTTTGTTTATTCCCTAGTAAATCAATGAATTATCTCGTGATATTTTAGCATCAACTTAGCATACTTTATTTTCCCATCTAATTTACAGGCCAGTGGAAAATAGAGATTGACCAAGTTGACTAATGACTTAGAGACTGTTTGTAAAAGACTGGAAAGCAAACAGTTCCTCAGCTCTGCGGGCAGCAGGCAGCACCGCAAATCATTTATTGTGTGGTATTGCAAGCTTCAGGTGCCACAAGGCAACTAAACGGGGTTCAAAGCTGTGCCAGCAAACAGTAAACTTGAAATGGTGTTTAAGCACAAGGGGAAAGTCAAGCAGCGTGTACATAAGAGAAATTACTAGTATAGACAAGGTATTGTTAACATCAAATGGTACTGAAGTTTAGTCTGCAAATGGTTATAAGAATGGTATAGCACTGACTGCATCACCCGTTTGCATTATGCACTGCCAGTGGGACATAATGTGTACCTTCGTTAGCATTTTAATTTAGATCAGGATTGAAGTTTTGATATGAATCTCTCTGTAAACCTCATTTCCTGTGTGTGTGTTTGTAGTGTTGAGTGGTTTTGAGGCACACTGGGTACCTTTTATATGAAACCAGCAGATGCAGTCAGACCACAAATAGGCATTTAGGAATTTATAAATGGGGTTAATGACAAAAAACCTGCAGGCTTGCTTTGCCTGAAGTTTTCCCCAACAGCAGGTTTTGCAGGTTTTAACTTTTGCTGTAACCTAAATTTTTCTGATAGTTACAGTTTTTCCACTCAGAATACAATGGAGAAATACCTTAAAAAAGTAATGTCAGACAGAGATGTCAAAATTAAAATCTCCATCACAGTATTTTGCTACAGCTTTGACTTGTTCTGTTATTGTCTAGATAAGATTTTAAATACTCCCAATATGACACAAGCAGCGCAAGACAGTGTTCACTCACACTTCCTTATTCAGCAGCTTGAGAGAGCAGCCAGAACCTCGACCCAGTGAGAAATCCCAAGTATGGCTATGAAATCTTATCTGCCAGGACTGACTGCAGCTGTGAGCTCAGTCTGATGCTTTTGCCTCTAGTCAGAAGCTGCCTGCCAAGACCCATCACTCGCACTGGTGTCCTAAAGGCGAGGTGGAGGGCTGCGCAACTCTTGGCTGCCTTGTTAAGACCAAATTCCATCAAAGGATGCTGTTCCCTTACGTGCGCACATTCGCTATTCACCCACTTTAATGACTGTGTGATTTGCCATTTGTGGTAGCTGTTTCACTTATGTTAAAATAAACACTGAATTATGTATGCAGCCAACAGCAGCCTTCACATAGGCAGGCACCACAGCTGTTTGTAAACTCTTTATGCACCACAGCAATTGTTTTGAAATGGGAGTGATCTCCAGGTATGCTCCAACTTCTGCACTTGCCCATGTCAGTTGTAAAAAAACCTGCGTCTTCAGGATCCCAGAGAAGTGTGAAGTCATGGACACCCAGGGACTAATTCTAAAGTCATTTGCCCAAGCATAATTAGAAGTAATCAGCTGAAGTCTGTAAGATCATCCTGGCATGAAGTGGCTTGCAAGATCAGAATCAAGACTTCCCTCTTGTTGTTAAGTCATTTTAACTGGATACTTCTGATCAGAAGGGAGGTAAAACAAGGGCAAAACTCTACCTCAAGCAAAGATCCTGAAAGACCTGGGTTTCTTTTTCTACCTTGGAAAAGAATGAGCTTATTTCAAATTTAAAGCAGGGAAAGTCAGCTTCTGAATCAAGTGTTGGAGCCCTCCTCTTTACTATGTGTTCCAGTCAAGACACTGTTTCATTTGCCTTTAGTGACATTGTGGCTAAATGCTGAATGATTAATCTATAGTCTAAATGTGATTATTGATTGTGCAAGGGAATGGCATTTGGGGAAACGTGCATAAAGTTATCTTGCAGGTCTCTTTTCCTGCAAGTACAGAACTAGCATCTCTTTTCTATGGATTGTTCCTCTTTCACAGAATCCATTATGACTTACAAAATCCTTTGCTCCTTAACAGCAGGCTTTTGTTGAGTTTCTATGCTCTTCCTCAGAGTGGTACTTTTATTCCTCTAATAGCAACAATCATGGTTGTTACACTCTGCTCTTTCAGGAGCAGCAACTGCTTGTTTTCTACTGCTGAGACCTTATTCTCCATGCCTTTTATTTGGCCTCGTTGGTTTCTCAAGTTGTGCTGGTTGTATCTCATGCCTTTTTTGTCAGGTCTGTCTGAGACTCCACCACAGCCTTGAAGTGCTCACCTTCAACTCTAACCTCACACACTTCTGATTTTAGTATAGATACCTTCTCCACTTGAGTGCCCCACTGCTGTCCTAAACCCCTATTCTTATAGCCTCGGTTTATTTATATTTCAGTGTCTATCTGATACTTCCTTAGTCATTATCTGCCAAGCGAGATTCTACTCTTTTCTATCTTTTTATTTGCTTCCCCATTCCATTTCCTGATTTACCTACTGCCTCTGCTTCAACCAAGCCCCTCATCGTAAGAGAAAAATTAGATCAAGCCTGCAGAAGTAGCGCAGACAAAACTACCTGCATGTTAGAGGCTCAAGACTTCCTTTAGAATGTCCATGTGCAACACTGAATCAAAACTGATGCTAGCATTCCAGTGGTCCTAGAGGCTCCACAGGGATCAGCTGTCTCCGAGAGAGGTCAGGTCTTTAGGACAGAGGCTGTTTAAACTCTCTGTCTGACTGTAAGGGCTTTGGAGCCACACAGTGCAGACTATAATGTGTAATACAAATATGTGTACTGCACTAACCAATGTTAAGAGAAGAACTTAAAAGCTTTTTGAACACCCCAAGTTTAACTAGAACTCCCAGCCAAAACTGACACGAGGAAAACAAAACTCAGAATACCAGGACTTGCTGAAAGTCAGAAGGTAAGCAGAAAGCTGGATTTGGAGTTGGTTCGCAATACACATTTCTAGGCTACTATCTTACTTCTTAGCATAAGTATTCTGATAGATGCACCATTCTCAACTATATATTTTATTTGTCTTTTAATTAGTTCAGGCCCTTTTTTTCAAACAACTGTTCCCTCAATCAGGACAGCTGCACAGTTTAGATGAAAAGCCACCCACAGCTGTATCCAAACTGGAGTTGTGGTAATTAAACCCAAATAATTAAGACATTTGTGAGTGGCACATGAAACCTCTGGAAACTGGCAGTAAATTTTTTTGTGCAGGCTTATGTCACAGTGGGCTGGAAGCCAGAGCTGCTGTGAGTTTGCATGTGTGTGTGTGTGCGGAGAGCTCACTGAGCTCGCTTCTTAGGCTTTTTCAGAGAGGAAGAGATCAGTATGCAAGTGTTAGCTTCCCAATTAAGCCCCCCTTTCATGGGTTATTAAACAAACAAACTTCCCCCCCCCCCCCCCCCCCAAAAAAAAAAACCGCAAAAACATTTCCATATGATATTACCAATTTAAACCATTTATTGACTCCAAAAGAAAAATACCGTTATGTTAAACTGTATAATGAGCTTTCAGCAGACACAATTTAAATGCTAAGTTTTTAACTATTGTACAGCTGTGTTTATCTAGGGAATTGTATTTGACTTTTTCAGAGAGCTTCAGATCCATGCCACACTCAGTTCCAAGATGCTATGGTTACACTTGAAACTCCAGAGATGTTGTTTAAATCTTCAATTTAGCTTATGAAACCCCTGTGGATTCAGTGTGCTGGACTTTAGCCCAGACTTTAATAGTCAGTCTGAAGACTGACAGGGAGAGTTCTGGAAAATGCTTTGGCATTGGTAGACTTCTTTCTTACCTGCCCATATTAGACCAAAGAAGCACTGGCAAAAAGTATGACTCGAGCACTCTGAAAACTCCCAAATGGAAGAACGTTGGATATATTCAACCCAACCATGGTGTAAAAAGAAAGGGGTTAAAAAACCCACTTCATTCCCTGGAGTCCAGACATAAATCATAGAAGAAAGTTCTTGTCAGCAATCTGAAAAGCTAACTTCATGAATTATGGAGTAATAAGACTCTTCCTTACTTGAAATTTCCCTTCTAAGACGTAACTTTATCCTCCACATCAACTGAAGACTTCAGCTCCTGCAAGTCGAAGGTTAGCTGGTAGACCTGAGGGGTGTTAATCTCGGTGAAATAAACAGACAGAGCCTGATTTTAACTCCAAGCATTTCCTAGATTCCAATAGTAAAATTCTAGTGGACAGAGCCTATCTAGTGTTGTTAATTAAAATAGAGCTACAGAAGGTGATTGACTCATTTCCTAAGACCAGTAGGAGTAACCTAATGCAGTGATCTTAGTAATGAATAGTGGCTAGAGACTAAAGCTTTCCTTTAAAAAGTATCTCTTAAGCCATAACCATTCAGGTTCTATTTCCTTAACCCAAATGCCAAGATCCAAGGAAGAGAAAAGAAAACAAAAAGCAAATGGGAAGAGAGACAGTAAGTGGTTCTGTTTATAACTAATACCGAAAAAAAAATCAGTTCTTATCTAAACCCAGGAAAAGGCTCTTCTATAGAGTGTTCTGGTCACATGTTGTACAAGTGCAAAGACTTCCTAAGTTAGAGACAGGAATTAGACTCCTGGTAAAAGATGTGAAGCACTGAGAGCACTTATTTTTCACTTTGCGTGAGCTCAGCCTAGAAACATAGTGGGCTTGTTAGAACTTGCATGTGAGTATTTTGTGGTGCATCACAGCCAGCAGGGCTGCAGCTCCGAGGAGCCCAGCACTGCTGCTCACATTCTTGGGTGCCATCTGCTGGCACCTTCCCTGTTGTCTCTGCCCTATGCACAGCCTGTGATCGCCCAGAGTCTCCCTGAATCCACCCCACCACTTCTACGAGACAGACGGAAACAGACGGAGACAGACGGAAAGCCCAGGGTATTTAAAAATGGAGCTAACCTGTCTCCCCATGCAGACTTTGTACCAGAGGCTCTGAGCAGCGATGCTGCAGCGATGGAAAAGTAGTGGGTGTAGCTCTGGACTATGTTTTGCATGGAACAAGGCTGAAGATACTGTGTGGTGCTGCTTTTGAGGCTACAGAGAGCATATGGAAGGCTGATAAGCTCTTATTTAGTTAGAGATGCTTGCTTGCTTCACTTAAGAAACATCTGAGTGCATTACTATTTTCACATAATAGTCTTGCAAGTTTTTTTTTAAGACACTATGAGTCACACTGTCTCTTAATTTTCTCAGTAAATTGTGTGTGGTTTCGTTTGTGCACACTTGTTTGTAAAATTGTTCTTAATAATGAAAAAAACTATATTTTGGTGTTAAAACTCTTGGCTACCTTACATTTGCAGAAGGTTTTGTATTCCATTCTCTAGATAACAGAATGCAATTTTCTTCTTCACATACGCTGGTTTTAGTAACCCTACTACAATACAGGAAAGTTTTAATTTTTATTGGTCCTGACATTAGACAAATCTATACTCAGATTTGGAAAGTGGGAAGCAGATAAATAGATGATTTTTTTTCAGTGACCTCTCTACTAGCTCTGAGGAGCCACCATGGTTCTTTCTGTGCTAGCCAGCTAGGTGATTATAAACTTGTGGGTCATCATAGTGCTCTGATATAAGCAGGTGATTTAAGTACAACTTTTTGAGTGGCTGCATGTGATCAAAACTCTCTGAAAGTTCAGGACCCTTAAAATGAGATCTATCCTACCCTTGCAGGAAAGAGGCACAGTCAAGTGAGTAGTCTAGAAAGAGAACGGGAAGAAAGCAGAGTAGGTAATTTCTGTCTCAAGTTTATACAGAACAAATCATGGGATTTCTATGTCTGGCATTCAAAACCTTACCTCAGCTGTTAGTTCCCTGCAGGTACATGTCTCAGAGGTGACTCCAGGTGAGCTGGCGTATTTTACCTGTCTAGGGGCTTGGACAGGCAAGCATGGACTCATCTCACTGCAGTGAGGTAAGGACACACCTCACTAAGACCTCATAAACCATGATTGCTCCTGCTGTCCACTCTGCCCATCTGACCAAGCTTAGAGCCCTCATGAAGAGCCGTCAGAAAGGAACAGGCTGTGCCTGAAGCCTTTCCTTTGCACAGGCCAGTTACTCTGCTCCTTGAACTTCCATTTTTGTGGTAAACTAAGCTGGATTACACACTGAAGCTGCTGAAGTGCAAGGTCATCTCCTCTTCTGCTCCCACAGGCACAGAGGCAAAGCACTTGGATGCTGCTGATAACATTTCAAAACGCTGTAGTGTTTTGTTTTCCTGGTTGGTGGCACCCTGCATTATCTCCAGCTCTGGAGTTTACGTGTCCTTCCTAAAGTATACTTCTGAATTTGAAAATCGGATGCTTTTCCTAATTGTTTGCATCTTATAAACTGTGAATCTATCCTTGAAGAAGGCTTTAACAATTAAAACCTGAATAACAGAGTTCTTCTCCAGCTTCTAGATAAACAAAAAAAAACACAGCTTTAAAAATGAGTCTCTGGAGTGCAGTCAAAGCCTATGGGGCCATTTAATAATCTCCCTGTGCCTCTGAGCTCTGATCTCTACAACAGCACAATAGTCTGCTTTATCTATACACACTAGATTTTGTGGCTATACCGTATAATATAACACATTTTATGCATTGTTGAGTGAAATGGCGTTCACTGCCCTTTCCTCTGAGGGTTTTGGCACGCAGATCTTTCTGTGTGGATGTCATTTTCACTGCCCCTGTGCAGGCAGGCGTGTGAATGCCATGGTGTTCGCTCATGGCCGGTGGAACTCGAGCTGTGCCCACAGGACCGGTGCCACCTCTGGCTAGGCCACTGCCCACAGGCATGGAGCACCCGGGCTGCCATGGCTCCATAGTCAGAGGCGCTGTTATCACTGCTGGGATGAAGAAGGGCAGCTGGGGGTCTGGGAGATGGCAGGTTGAATATGAGCCAGCAGTGCCCTGGCACCCAAGAGGACCAACTATGTCCTGGGGTGCATCAAGCACAGCATCGCTACCCAGGTGAGGGAGGGGATTGTACCACTCTGCCTCTCAGCGGTGCAGCCCCACCTTGAGTGCTCTTTGCAGTTTGGGGCACCACAGTATAAAGATGATATAAAACTGCTGGAGAAAGTTCACAGAAGGCAAAAAAAAAGAGTTGATTAAGGGTTTAGAGGGGGAGATGTACAAGTGGCGGCTGAAGTAACTTGGTCTGTTCAGCCTGGAGGAGATTAAGGGGGAGCCTCATCGCAGTCTGCAGCTTCCTCTTCTCCCAGGTGACAGTGGACAGGACAAGAGGGAATGGCCTCAAGCTCCGCCAGTGGAGGTTTAGCTCAACATAGGAAAAAAATTCTTCACAGAAAGGGTCATTAGGCACTGGTACAGGCTGCCAAGGGAGAGGGTTGACTCACCTTCCCTGGAGGAGTTTAAGGTGTGTGGGTGGATGAGGCACTGAGGGACATGGTTTAGAGATTAGTTGGAATGGTTGAGACTCAATGATCTGGTGGGTCTCTTCCAACCTGGTGATTCTATGATTTGTCACGAGGGAGGATGAAGAGCAGACACTGATCTTTTCTCTCTGGAGACCAGTGATAGGACCTGAGGGAATGGCAGGGAGATGTGCCAGGGGAGGGTTAGGTTGGACAGTCGGAGCACGTTCTTCCCCCAGAGGGTGATGGAGCACTGGAATGGCTCCCTGGGAAGCAATCACGAGCCAAGTCTAACAATGTTCCAGAGGCGTTTGGGCAATGCCCTCAACCCCAGGGTGTGAATGGTGAGGTTGTCCTGTGCAGGGATAGGAGCTGGACTCCACGATCCCTGTGGGTCCCTTTCCGGCTCAGGATATTCTATGATTCGGTAAAACTCTTCTTGAGTTTTAAAGCTCTTTTGAGAGCTTTACTCAAAAGAGATCTGAAACTTCTCTCTCAGGTTTTTCCTCCTTTTTATGAGGTAAAAAACCTATCTTTGCTCTTGCTTTTTGACCCCCTCCTGCCTGGGCTTGGTGCTTCTGCCGCCATTTTGTGCTCAGGGCAGAAGCCACAGGAGGCAAAGGCAGGCTAAGCTAGCTTATGAAAGGAGGCCGATTTATAAATGCCCTGCTGGGTTTTTAAAAAATAAATGCCATTAGCACTTTTAAGGGCTACTGGAGCAGAGCTGACAAAGTGCACGCTTGAGTTTTTCCTGACCCCTGGCCCCCCTCTAGGCAGATCCCTGTTGTGTAAGCAGGTCACGGGGTGAACGGAGGCCATTATGAGGCCTATGCGACTGACTTTGCTTTTTGTGTAATTTGGTAGGATAAAGAGCATGAAGAAGCAGAAGCACACTGCCCAGCAAAGTTACTACAGGAGGCTGCTCCAAGAGGGAAAAGCTGCTGCTCTCCTGTGTGGCTGGATGGCTGCTATTCCCAGCAGGATGAACACAGGCTCTCAGGGGAGGAGTGCAGTGGACACTAAACTGGCAAAATGGAAAGTAAGATGAAAGGAAAATGTGAGGTCATCTCTCAGATGCAGAGCTCTTTACTGCTTACCTAGTCTACCATGTGAAAATTGGATATTTATTGCCCTTTTCTGTCACAAATCCCTGACCAATGCACCAGCAACTCTAATCTGCTTGGAGTTGCTGTGGGGAGGACATTTCCCCTTGCTCAGTGACTTGCTCTGTTACTTATAGACCAGAGCATTTTGAGCATTTTCTTGTGAACTCACAGCAGATGCTGGAGGGGTGCTGACGTGCAAGCCCTCGTGAAAGCAGTTCAACTGAAAAACACAGGTTTCTGATGGAAGCACACATGTGAGCTCACCTCTGAACAGACGAGCCCCCCACTACACCCCCAACTGCCTTGATCTTTTTATCTGAGGATTTTAAAGTCTGAAAAATCTGTGTAATTATAATATCTTTTGAGGGATAGTGTCAGAATCTTTGAAGATTTAATTGGGTTTTTTTGGCGGGCAATCCCTACACTAGATATAAGTGCACTTTCTTTGCTGGCTTGTTTACCTGCTTCTTTCTTGTGTTGTGGAGCTCTGCCTGCTGTTGATGTGCTAGTTAAAGCTGTTTCACTGCTTTGGGGCTTCTGTGGATGGTGGGCTTTGACAGGATAAAAATGTAATGTAACACAGATCTCACAGACAGGCATTTCTGCACGCCTCCTGTTACTGAACTCCCTCATAATGATTAAGATCTTCTAGTTTCCATTGCCCCTTCTCACTCAGGGTGCCTTCACTTATCTTGGAATGTGACAAGGGCAGAGAAAAAACATTCCTGAGTCAATACTAAGTACCTTTCTACACTGGGTCTTGTTCTTTACGAAGTGTTTATTTTGGGAGAGCCTTGAAATTGTATTCTGTCAAGCTTCTCCCTTTCCTGTATGAGTGGTCCCCTAAGCATAAACCTATGCCTGTTCAAGAAAAGGCAGGCAGAATCAATGAACCCATCTGCAGTGCCAGAGAACCTGGACTTTGTTCCTTTCATCTGCTGTTTGAGCAGCCCTTCCTTATCATATATCTACCTGGAGGGCAGAGAGTTGCACAAAGAGGTTAATTTTCATCTCCCTCCTCCAAAACAACTTAAGGCTTTAGAGAATACCATATCTAAAATAGAAGTGTCCAGCTGCCTCAGCAATATGTACTCTCTCTCCCACAGACCTGCCAAGAATGCTGCGTTTTGCTGCATACCAGTCACTGCAAGGTGAAAAGTAGAACAATGTCTCATAGACAGGCTGTCAAAATGCTAAGTCTTTCAATCTGAAAGACTAATCATGAGGAAGGGCTGAAAAGAAGAGGGTTGTTTTTCTCACAAGTTTATAGTGTCTTCTCCTGTGCCTTCTTTCATGTTTAGAAATTTTGTCGTCTGCAGATCAAGCACAGGTATCCTTTCACAGAGCCAGGCAAGAAAATGTGTGTCTTGCTCTGAAACAAAAATGTATAGGGCATTTTACCTCCAACTTCACCCTATTTTGATACGGAAGTTTTCATCTGGCAGCCAAGGTTTGAAAGTTTTGTACCTCTAGTTTGCTAATGAATGTGAGATTCAGCATCCAAGAGTCATGTGCTGCATCAGGCTACAATCTGTTTCCTAGAAACAGATTAGCTCAGTGATGTTCAAGATTATCTTAACTCAGGCCGTGAAACCTCATTGTACTGAACCCCTGCTTGAAATTGTCATATCCTTTTAGTATTTCAAAGCCTTTTTTATTTACCACTGTGAAAAACACGCTTTTGGAAAAACAACTAGACAGTAGAACTGAATTTCCCTTCTTAGTTAGAAATCAGACTGTAGCTTGAGCTTCAAATTCCTGCATTTCTTAAAGGATCTCTAGCATCATTCTGCTAAGCACTTAAAGAACATTTGCCTCAAACGGACAAGGGGCAAGAGCTTTACGGCATTCCTGGTGAGCTGTTTAAATTCCATATAAGGTTACGGTCAGTTTGCTTAAGGCAAGTGAAAGATTTTATTATTGATTGAAGGTGTGTGGAGTCAGAGTAGAAAACAGGTTTCTTAACAAAACATTAATTAAAAAATAAGCAAATGTCTGATGACCTGAATAGAAAGCTGTCCTATCCCACTCACACGCTTTCCACTGTTTTGCAGCCACAGATATGTGCTCTGTATTCAGAGAAGCTGTGTCTGGGTGCAGGTGTTCCTTTGCCACTTTTTAAAACAAAACAAAAACCTAATGACAGCAACAAAGCTGTGACACGAGAGAACTGAATCCTTGTTGCTGTTGTACACTTCATACTACTCTGCTTCCTAAGTGGTCATTTGAATAGGCACTTTTCGCTCATGCTGGTAGGTGAGGATCTGGATGATAGCTTTAAGAACATATTCCAGATAACTGCAGACTGAGAGTTGGCTCAGCCCCATTGTGTCCTGCCCAATGTATTGTCCTGTGCAAGAAAAGAATGAGTTAGCAGCACAGACTAAGTGTAGTCATGTACACAATGTACTTGTGAATCTGGGAGGATTTTCCTAAAGCAAAGGCAACATAGGATCAGGACCTGCTGTCAGGCAAGTCGCTTGATTTATTCTTCTAGAAATGAAGCCCTTTCCTTGAGTTCTGACATACCTCAAATTCAACGAAAATTATGAGGTCATGAAATGTCCTTTTTCCTCCATTGTCAGTTGTTGAGATTTGGTGCTTTTGTTAACTCTTTTCACTAGTGCAATTACTCCATGCATACATCGAAACCCTAATACACAAGTGGATAAATAAAAAATGCAGTTATGCTGCTTAGAGAAATTACAATATGTCTTTCAAATATAATCAGCAAAACATGCTCTGCATCAAGGAGAAATTTAAATGCTGTCAGGAAGGTCTAATTCAAACCACATAAGAACTGTGTGGTGGAAGCTGAGAAGGATAAATGGGGAAGCTTTCAGAAATCATGCAAGCAATTTGAATTGCTGAAACTTGTAGAAGAGATAAGGTATGCATATTATGGCTTCCTGGGGAAAAAAAATCTTAATTGAAAACTGTTGGGTGAAAATACACAGCAAAAAAATATTAGCTGTTAATTTGTCATACTTGGTTAGCCTCCTTCAAGTCTTCCTTGGACTGATATTCTTCCTGTAATAAGGTAATGGGGTTGATTTAATGTCTGTGTGGGGTACTGCTCTTTTCAAATATATATTCCAGTTGATTTCCTTAGATAGACTAGACAAAACTTGCAAATCCTAGAAAGCCTTTTGTAGACAGAACACCATCTGTAGAAGTCTGTTCTTGAGCCCTGAGGCTCTTCCAAGCAACTATGATAAACCACAGTGAATTGGGAAAGTAACAGTGGAACAAGGTACTAGACTTTCGTTTTGCACGTCATACCTGCCACTGTCGTTACAAATTGGGAGCAGAGCAATTGGAGTTGCATCATAGTTCATCTATGAATCACAGAACAGATTTTTCTTAAGGTGTGTCAGTGTTAAATTAGCTGCTTCTGTTTGTGCGTAGTTTGTGGCAAGTCTCTATTTGAATGATTACTAATCTGTATTTCTAAATCCTATCACTAAGGGTGTAACAGGTCTGTTCTCTTTTCAGGAGGCATATGCAACAATTCATACCATGGTAATAGACTTGTAAATTAAACCTCAGATTTCAGAGACAATTCTATGCTTTGGCTGTTATAACTTGAGTTGTTTTCAGGATCTTTTGCTTGGAACATTATTTGTGTGGTAATTCATGGAGCTTTTTGAATCATATATTGAGATGTATCTCTAAATTAAGATGGTAATAATACTGAAATTTCTTCAGGGCTATGGCATATGATAAATGAACTTTCATCCTGTCTTGTAATTAATTAGTTCTCTCACTTCTTCTCTTTCTTCTTCAGATCGAGCTTCAGTTTCTTCTGATATGCATTGTTTTATATGAAATGTAAATGAGGCACAGGGGATGTGTGTCATCAGAAACTGGGGCCAGCAAAGCAGATCTCCCACGTTCCCTTCCAGAGAGTTCTTGTTTAGTTTGGGGAAGTTGATTTTAAAAAAAATCCAAAACCCAAACCAAATCCCTGCCCAAATCCTACGATTTGTAACATGTCTGTGTTGTCTTTAAGTATTTCCAAATTGATTAGTCAAAACTTGCAAAGTGATACTTCATCCTTTTTTTAGAATGGATGACTATTGGTATGATGTATACATAATGAATCAAACTGAACTGTTTCCTGGATCACTAATGATCCCTCAGAGGCTCTTTCTGTCTGGCAGAATCTCTTGTTGTTCTAGCTTTCACTTTGGAAAAAGCTCTTAGATTATGTTTCACATTTTTGCTAACTTTCTATGGATTAAATTTCCTTTCAAAGGTAGAGCTTGACCATGCAAATTAATCTAAAAAATTAATAGTTTAAGCAGTCAGCCTGCTTAGTCCCAGGAAGAGCATAAATCAGCAGGAACTCACTGGGTGTTCCCCTTTACTGCAGTGACAAACAAAAAAGTAGACAAGCTCAGTGGCAACGACGTTTTTAACAATTTTCTGTCAAATAGTTCTCTGAGACATTCAAAAGGTCTAAATCACATAGCCCTTCATTATTTTGCTTTCACCCAGCTCATCTTGGGATTCTTTTTTAGGCTGGTGGTGAATGATGTTATGTGAGGGAGGAGCCTGAGGCTTTCTCTTGAAGTTTCTTTCTTTATAACTACTCTGGAACCTGTATTTAGGAGTTTGTTTCTGTAATGCATCAAGCAGGGATTATTACACATGTCACCTCTCCAGGGTGAAATCAGAACTGTAGTACATGGATAGGAAAGTAGCATTCTTCCTTTTAAAGGGTGATGAGACTTATCATCTGTATTCTCTAGGGAAGGCAAGTCACAAGAGGAGGCCGTACTCAGGGATGTCATCAAAGCATCGCCAGCATTCTCCTTACTCTCATCACTCTGTGATTTCAAGAGCTGGTGATGTAAGAGGGCTGGGATTCCAGACAGAATTGCTGATCCAACCTCACTGTGAGAAGCTGCATGGATTAGCTTTTCCTTACAAGACATTGTCCAGTCTTTCTTACATGAAGTATTTCTCATATTTCATTTGAGCTAATTATGCTGCCTTTCTTTCATGCTCTCATGAATTAATACCACTGTGCCTGATTCTATCCATTCTGAAAACAGCTATCGTTACAGCTCACAGCTATTTATATCTGCTAGTGTCAACATGAAGCAGGCGTATGTTTCCAGAAGAAATTATGACTTTCACCAGCTTCTGTATCATGTAAAAGCAACACATCAGGTTTTTAAATATCTGCAAAAGAGTCAGTTCCAGGACTGACGGAACAAGGGATAAAGTGAGGGAATCAGTTCTTCTCAATGCCTGCTCCAGAAAAGCATGAAAATCAGTGGCAGCAGAAGCCTCCACAAGGTCCTAGTATCTTTAGCGAAATGTCAGTCACCACGTGAAGTAGACTCCTTCATGTCTTTCAGAGCTCTCCGAGATGGGGAATAGAAGGGATCAATGAGACTTTAATCTCTCTGGACTTAAGTTTACTTTTGGGAGGCTTCCCTCTCTTCAAAAGTTTCAGGAGCAAATTTCAATGCCTAGGGGCAAGCAAGAAGAACTTGAAGCAAGAGGAACTTGACATTGGGCTTTTGGTATTCATGATTTGCAAACAATGACAATCATTAAACAAACAATGACAAAGGAATTAAGTGTTTCTAGATCTAGATAGTGTGGTGAACTAAACCCAGTTTGGGTTTTTGACCAATAAGGAGTGGTGAACAGGACTGTGTCAAAGACTAAAGAGCTGTGGCATCACTTGTTTTGTTCTTGTTTTGAGGTCATGCATGTAGTACTCTGACTAATCAAAGATAAAAGGAAATTACATTCTGTGTCATACTTAACAAGAAACAAAGTTGTACACATGCATGGAAACCAGCCAGAAAGCATTCAAACAGGAATTTCTGAGTAGCTGATGAGGTCAAAGGTGGGAGCCAGTTATGTTAGATTTGATGATCCTACAGCATCAGAGTTATTGATTTATTTCATGGAATCAGTCATGGTGCTCATTAAACTCTGGGTAGAGTTGAGTCACTGCAGTCAGGACAGGAGTCTGTGCAGCTTCTGGGAAAAAGCTGTGATTCCTGCAAGTGAATGAAGATAACAAGGAAAGGGTATCTCTTGATAATAATTCCAACCGAACGGGGGCTGTGCCTTCCAATATGAAGCAGAGCCACATTTTTTTTCATACACTAGAAATTGAGACTGATTCAGACTGCAGTTCAAGTTAAAAATTTAAATACTGAAGGCTTTAATTACAAAAATCACAGTCAGTGACACTTGTAATTAGTTAATACTAGCAGAACCCAGAGTAATGGTTGAAGGACTGCAGAAAATTATGAATGTGGTGACTATAAGGTTTTTGCGAGGACAGCCAGCTACGCCTACACCCAGTATGTTAAATAAGGATCCATGAAATCATTTAATGAAAATTCATCCTTAATGCAGTTTGAGAATCTTGTTTATTTACACTGCTTTGAGCAAGGATAATGCTTAATAAAATGAGCTAGTAGCACTGCTCAGACATAAGTATGGATAAGGGATTTAAGCTTCCCTTTCCCACCTTTGAAAGTTACCCTTTTTCCCCCTTTTTCTTTTAGCAAGTAGGCTTCTGCTATTCCACACCTTCCACACAGTTACTATTGGTACGAGAGCAGCTCAGTTGCTAGCAAACCAGGCAGTTGTAAAGCTGAGCTACCTAGTGATCATGTGTTCATGTACTCACGATTATTACCGTGGCTTTAGTGGATAAGGTATGTTGCTTATTGTCTTTCTGCCACATTATCTCTGCCCTAGTTTATTTCTTGTCTGTGTTGGGTGGTGGTAAGGCAAACTGTGTTTTGTTCAGAGTAGTAAAATGGCAAGAGTTCATACTCACAGAAAAAAATTGATGTTGCTGCATGTATTTCCAGATATGTTCAAAGGAAATAAAGTCAATGCTGCTTTATTGCCTTTGAAGTCTAACCACAGTGTTTGTGTCTGTGACCCCAGTGAAGAATGAGCAAATAGATGAAACCTTGTGGCACCTTCTAGTAAAAAAAGAAAAAAAGCAAAAATAATTTAATAACAAATGAAAACAATACATATAACAAACTGAAATGTTCCTATCAGATCTCTGTCCAAGAATTTTAAAAGGTAATCTTCACTGGTATTTCACCTGCAATGTTCGGGGAAAATGTTTGTTGTTGTTTCTGAGAAAGATAAGAACAGCAACATGTGGTTCTGATGTGACAGAGCATCCTATATTTCTGAGCTCATTCGCTTGATTACTTCTGTTTACTATCCCTTGTGCTTGGGATGACAAAGAGCAGAATTCCCACAGCTGAAATCTCCCAAACAATTGCAGTGCAGGAAATAAATTGAGATGTGGGATAATGCACTAGCATGCTGTGAATATGGCAGAGGGCCCCTCTCTGACATGAAAATGTACAATCTGCTTGTTTCTAGGATGCCAGTTCTCTGTCTAGTTTCCATTCGTAATCAGTGGGAAAAGCAGTGCAGCATTCCTATTTCTTCAGTTTGTAATAAACCTGTAGTGTGAGATTCATAGTCTGTTGTAAGTGGTAAGCAATAAAAAGCATAGCTGAAATATAGACTGTTTCCCCTTATTGTACCATGTCTGCAAGGTTGCTCAGTTTGACCACGGGTCATGCATTACTGGATGATTTTCAGTGAGCCCTAGACACTAGGATAATATAAGACTCTGCTCCTAGAGTAACGTGAGTGTGTGAGAATCTCAGGTTTGGCAGGGGTGGGGAAAGGTTGTTTGTTTAAATTACTATGTACGGTGAAAAGATGGAAGTGTCATCTAAATTCAAAATCTGGAAAGAAACCCACTTTGATTTATTATTTCTATGAAATTGTAGAAATGGGGATATTAACCTCTTTGGGAAGAGTTTGATTCATGATTTAGGAAGATCAGCAAGATCCCCATCATCTCATGCAATTAATTATTTTCCACATATCCATCCAACTCTTATTTAGGATGCATATAGCATAAGTTCACAGAAATAAAACCCTAGATAATGCAAAACATAGAAATTAAGTTAAGTTAATCTGTCACGAGACTGATGTAGAAGGGAGAGGTGCATGTGCACAGAAAACCAGAACTGAGTTCACTTCCTTCCATTGCTTGGAAAGCTTATGTCCATCTTGGAATCTGTCCTGCAGGTATGTGAAGTCATTCAGAAACAGATGAGAGAAAGAAATACACTGTCTTGTCTTTATTTGTTTTTGCAAGGTCACTAGTCCTCTGTTAATTTCTTCACAGTTGTCTGCGGAGGAATTGGTTACAAAGGAGAGAACACTTTACTCAGGGCTGCAGAAGAACAGCCTAAAGGTTTGTCACCCAAAACTTTTTAAATATATTGAGTTGTTTGGATGGAGATGGACGTAATCCTTACTGCAGATTTTGGCAGGTGAGTTTTAGGTTTTGTGGAAGCAAGCTAAGAAGCTGAGTTGGCAACTGGAATGAATGTCAGCCTTCCAGTTCACAGGCCTGTGTGAATAGCACTTGCTAATGCCTAACTGGAGTGGTTTCATGTTGCACATCTCCTTTTTTCTGTCTTGGTTCAGGCTGGCTCTGGGTTTTGAGGTTTAAACAAATACAGGTGCTTTGCAGAGGGGAGTTTATTGCTCTCAACAGAGCGGTGCTATGGGATCGTCCTTAATTTTTAACAGCTACATTCTTTCAAGCTTGGTAACGTGTTTAGTGATAATGAAAGTAAGTAGCTCATTGTGTTGGTATGAGCCAGGTGTAATGTAAACAGGCATTGTGCAAACACATTCAGGCTACCAAAGCAAATTATTTCAGGTTGATCCCAGGCCTTCTATAAGCACAGGCTGGTAACCAAGGGGAAGATCCTTGTCTGGAAGTTTACTACTCTTATCTACAGCCATGGCATCTGGAGATATCCCCAGCGAGCAAAAAGCATGACTGCTTCCAGGGTAGGATCCCTGCCATACTGCCTTGACAGAGCCTATGGCAAATACTAATGAACTGATTAAGCCCTTGAAAACAATTGTGTTTAGAACTAAGTTCATCAGGCTGAAGATCTAGCAAACCGTTAAAGGAGAGTAGCTTCCAAATGATCATACAGTTATAGTGTCATTAACATTGGAAGAGTCCTCTAAGATCATCAAGTCAGCCCAGCACCACCATGACTAGCAAACCATGTCAAAAGTGCCACATCTATTTTTTAAACACCTCCAGGGATGGTGACTCCACCACTTCCCTGGGCAGCCTGTTCCAAGAGTGCCTCATGACTCTCAGTAAAGAAATTTTTCTTAATATCCAATTTAAACCTCCCCAACCTAAAGATGCACATGCAGTGTCCTCTTTCTCGACCTGGAGTTTTTAATAGTATGGGAAAAGCATGAGAGGAGATCAAAACGCTGTCTGGCAATTAATGCATTTGTGACCAGCAGGCAGATTGTAGAAGAGCTTTCTGGAGGGGAATCACTAGTGTGCTGGTATCTATGTGTTAGTTAGCTGAAAGCCATACTGTTTAAAAATGTGATTGAATTGATACCAAGTCTTTAAAATTAATGTTAGCCCCAAGCAGAAAAGCATGTTGGAACGCTGGCTTCCGCTTCCCTTCAGTCTCATTGCGAACCATCCTCTAGTCGTCAGGCCCTGGATGTGTGGAATCCCTGGAGCTGTAATAATAAATACCTGGTGAGCCTGTAGAACTGGGTGAAGGGGAATTACTGGAAATCTGAGAGCCCTCCTTGCATTTGCAGAACAAACACCTCTAATAATTGATGTGTGTATTTATTTAGTGTTTCTAGTTACAAATCTTTAGTAAATAATGTCTCAATGGGTCAAACATTTAAGGCACAATGAGTCATTCCCCAGCATTAAATGCAAAGCCTTGATCCTCAAATTTTTGATAGAGGTAAATAAGTGTTTTAAATGTGTCTCAAGCTATTTGTTAAAATAAATGCCTGTGGTATGACTGGGCTGGAAGGATGGAAGAAAATTCTCTGGGCTTTCACACTGGAACGAACATTGCCTGCTCCAGCTTCAGATTTTATTGCAAGGGCTTTCGTTTTACCCAAATTGACAGCAACTTGGCAGATTTTTTTCCTCAGCATGTTCTTTTTTATGTTGATTTACCAGCAGTAAACTCAATCATTGGACAAATGAAGCTCCTCAGTGAGTTTGTGTTCTAAGTCTCCCTCTGTGCCCAACCTACAAAATGCTATTAGTCAGCCACAGCCAGAAAATGTTAGCTCCTTAGTTCAGGTTGTGGTAGCCCACATGTTCAGCTTTGGAGACTCAAAGTTCAACACTTCGAGTGCCAGCTAATGGGACTATCAGAGGGCTGGTTTTCCATCCACCAGTATCTGCAGGTCGTTCTTGGCAGGGCTGCTCTCTATCCCTTCATCCCCCAGTTTGTATTGACAGTAGGGGTTGCCCTGACCCGGGGCAGGACCTTTTACTTTTTGAACCTCATCACTCACCTGGGCCCACTTCTCAAACTTGTCCAGGTCCTTCTGGGTGGCTAGCATGTCCCTAAGAAATCAAGTCCACTTTCTGGAATGATTGCTATTACTAGAGCAAAAGTAGTTTGGTTACTTTAGAAGGTTGTATTACACAAAAGGCTTCTTTACAGGTATCTGCACGTAATAGCTACTGGCTGTCAATTGCAAGGTAGCATAATCAGAAATATAGTGGTTGAATAGCTCTGAAATAGAAATAGTTTTGTGCAACTGTGCATAAGTGAAATTTTTGAGTGAAAAATCGATCCTCTCAACTGCTTCAGATATGACATGCATAATATTTTTACAAATGTCAAAATGTTCTTGAAAGAAAGGAACTCAGTATGACTTCTTAAAAAGCCTGCTTTCTTTTTTTCAGCTACAGGAAATATAAAAAGAAAGCACAGTCACCAGTGCAAGAACTAACTCCAGATTTGAAAGTCTTCCTGTTGAGAAATACTAGTTTTGTAAGCACGGAAATGTGTTTTTCATAATTACGATCAATTGTTCCACCTAATACTTTCTTACTGAAGCTTAGGAAATATAAACAACCTCCTATAAAATGGGAAATGGCAGATGCTGGGGTTTTTTTGATACTGTCTGAATGTGACATGAGCTATTTTTCCCTTTTTTTTCCAAATGAATCTTTACAGTCTCTGCACAGCTCCTATAGACCGTCTCTCAAGATAGAGAGTATAGGGGTGTGCACGTCTCCAGTATTTCTTCTCTGCAGGTTGTACAGTTCCATTGCATTTAGTAGTGTAGAATCCAGAAATAATACTTTGCTAAGCCAGCTCTGTCCTCCTTTTCTTTTTTTCTCCATTTTTTCCCCACTTCCTCCCCCTCCTCAAAGCAGTGTGCCATTCAGTACTGGTGGAATTTCCTGAGGGCAGGGCAACGTTATATCCCGTTACAAGTCTTCCGTACCTTCCATGGTACGTGCAACAGTTGTGCTGTTGAAGACCAGATGTCCACCTGTTGCTTTTGAAAATGCTGTCTTGCTTTACTTGGAAAAGGAAACAGGGCTCCTATTTGATGTTTCTCATGAAATAGTAATTTGCAGAGAGTGCGCAGCTCATGCCTCTGAATTCCCGTGTTTGTTGACTTCTCCCAAGTTTCACATTGTAACTGTTGGCATTCAGCTTTGAAGTGATGAAAGACTGAGAAAGCAAACAGAAGTGTGATAGAAATGAGAACGGAAAGCTTGCCAAACCCTGCAACATTTTGTACAGTTAAAAAGCCAATAGAGTCCTTTTGCTCTTGGCTACCGTAGCTGCCTGACGAGTGTAAGAATGAGCTTGTTTCTACTGAAAAGACATTTGAATTGAACTAAGACGCTTCTCTGGTCTTATTTTCCTAACAATTCTTACAAGATGTCTTGCAGGGATTATCGAGTATATCCTTGTCATGAACATCAAGAGAAATTTGAGTGTAAGACTTATAAGATAGAAAACTATTGCTACTTTTAGAACTTGATTTCTGAACAGTCAGGCTAAAATTTCCTGTGGTTTCTCAGTAAAACAATGTGTATATTAACATGTTACTGGCCTCTTCTCTTTCTCTCCTGTTAGTTAGGGATCAACATGCTTGCTTCAATGAGAAGATGAACAGGCAATACATTTCCTGCTCTGTGTCCCATTACACTGTCTACACACTGAAATATGAATATTTCTGTTCTTGTTTATCGTAAGTACTTTTCATGATATAGGGAAGCAAGTTTTTGCATGTGCTTGATCATACATACAATATGAAGTCCATATCTTCAGAGCAGTGGTAGGGTTACATTTGTACTTCATCATTGATTTCAGGGTTAAGAACAGCCCCACCAAAGACCAGAACAAGCACATTTCTCCTAAGGGAGGAGACTTCTGAAAGCAGCAGTCAGATTCTTCAGGACATAACTTCTACCCTAGAAGAAGTATAGACTGATTTCCTGTCTCTAATACAAGACATAATTATGCATTATTTTACTTAATTATGCATTACTGTATTGGGCAGGGAACGCATTACGTTCGCTACCATGATGCTTGACAAAGTTTACATTGACTAGCATTACTATTATTTTGAGCCAAGTAGAGAGTAGTATCACTTGCTTTTAGACTGATGCTGTGGTATCTGAAAACAGATTCTGTATTACTGTTCTTAATTGCTTAATAGTCTAATCTTTTGTCTATTGATACAGCTTTGGCTGTATTTAAGTAAGTACTGTGATTTTGAGTCCAAGCTCAGGTAGTGCCTGAAGCAACATAGGTCTTATTTCCTGTTCCGTCGTCTTTTCTTGAAACGGCCAAAGACTAATCCATGAATGAAGGATTAAAGGAGCAGGCAAGATGAAACTTGAGATTGTTTGTGGTACAGAGTGCACGTTTGCCAATTATGTGTTATGTAGGGCAGAACAATCATTTAATGATGGAATTCAGACCTCAATTACAGCCTCTGTGAGGCAGTAGTTGATGGTTCAACGTTCTTAGCTGGTCACAGTTGCAATAAAGCATCTGCCTGTCAGCATGGGTGTAGGAGCTCCTGTGAGGAAGAGCGACAGGTTAGAGTCCTGCAGGCTGCCAGCTGGAGCACCCTTGCCTACAGGAAAGTCTTCAGTGCTCCTTCTCTTTTAGATCGCCTTGCCTGTAATCACATTTAAAATGTCAAAGAATAATGTTTATACTGGTTGTCAAAAAATTCTACCATTAATGTTACAGTAATAGAAAAAAAAAACCAAAACAGAGCAAAATACTGCTTCTCTGACATCTCTCACCATGAGTCTGAATGTTATCTAAAGCATTGATGTCTTCTACTGAGAACTGGATGACCAATTTTAGGATCATCACTGTATCCAAGAGGCTCCAATGATATGTGAAAATGCCAGTGTGAATGGCAGAACTACCAAACACTCAGCTTTCAAATGCTGCCTCTTGGCTGTTATACCCTAAAAATCTCCACAACAGTGTGATAAAGAGCTTTCCTCTTGCCATCTCTTAGCAGCCTGCAATCCTCAGCCACATGGGTTTTATTTCTTCGCAAAACCTCACTTGAAAATAGCAAGATGATTCTCAAGGTTCTTAATCAAGTTGGTTGGCACTGCAGGAAAGCAGCCTTGTTTTGGTTTAATACCTCTGTCCTTATAGAGCAGATTATTGGCCCTTGCTGTTATAGTACTTGTTCTTGACGTCCTAATGTTGACTGCTTTCAACTCAGGAGGCCTCTTGTGGAAATACCTCAGTTCTGCTGCACTGGTCATAGGCAAAGATTCCTGTGTATCAGGAACTGCAGATTTTTTAAAAATAATGAATATATTGGAGTCTATGACTTGTGCCACAGCTATGACAAAATGCAGGCTAAAGAATCATTTACACTTGCTCAGTCTCCAGCTTTATCACTCTTGATCTTTCAAGGGTTGCTCAAACCAGAAAAGCCCTAGCACCTAATTAGGAATGTTTAAGGAGGGGTTCAGTGATGTTTGTGTTACCCTCTTGCACCAACTGTGAGTCTGACCCACAGTCAAGCAGTTTTGTTGCTCAGTGTAAAAAGAAGAGACTTTAGTCTCATGTTCCCAGTGCTCTCTTAAAGTTGTCAAATTTATCCTGCCCTGTCATCTTAAATTCTTTCCAACCAAGAGTGACAACATAGTTTAAAAATGTCAAAGGTCATTGCTTTTTTTAGGAGTATCTGTTTCCGTCTCTTAGGAGGTTATTAAAAAATGAGTAACAATCTTGAAAATAGGGGGAAAGAGAGCACCTGTGCACTGAAAAGCAATCTCATGTTTTAGAAAAATACCACCAACATTTGTCTATCCAAGATAAGGTGGGAGGGGAAGTTAGAGATGCAAATTGTCCTTCTCTCTTGGTTTTATCCTACTTTTTGTAAGAGAGAGATTTAGGTATCTGCTGCCATGGCCACAAAGGGAAAAAATGGATTAGCACGAGATATCACATTGCAGAAAACTAGTGTTCTTACTGCAGTTAACCCTGTACAATGGCAGGACCTTGGGCCAGAGTCCTGCCAAGTCTGGCTTCTCACCCAGTGGATTATGTATCACTGCAGCAGCACATGTCCTTGCCAGTCTTTAACACACTTGACAGTTAAATCTAGGGATTTGATCCCCACACATTATCAAGAAGCTTAAACCCATGCCGTTCATGCCTACAAATATATTTAGGAATGTTCTGCTGTCGTGAACACTTGGGGAGGAATATCTGTCTGGCTGTCTGTTGGGTTTTACTATAATGAATACTGCAAATACTGACTGCTGTCTATTATGTAGCTCCAAGCAGTGAGCTGAAAGCATGCCCCATAATGAATAAAAACTTAGTTGGAAAGAATTCTTTTGTTCTTACATGGGTTTGCTGTCATCTCCTGAAATATTATTCATTTTCTTTGGGAAATGGCTGCAACAATCAAAGCCTGATATCCTTGCCAGCCATTTGGTTTAAATAAACAGCTGTATTGATTTACAGAGGTGCTAGGCCTCGTGCCAGTTTTATCTCTGCGCTGCTGCTAGAGTATGAGAGGGTCCCTGATACACTGTGCCTTTGAGTAAGCTCTATCTTGTCTGCTACATTCTACCATATTCAGTTTCTTTCAGTTTCTTTTTACATGTGAAAGCTGGATGATCTTTAAGGAATGTAAGGATTTATGGTGTGAAAGCTGGAAGTAGCCAGCTAGCTCTTGGCTTGGTTCTTTTCATCCCAAACCCACATGTTTCCCACCCCCTCTGGGGATCCCAGCATATCCTTCTAAGCTGTTTTAAGCATGGTTCTGCATCTCCATCTCTGCTTTTTATATTTTAGAAAGAATATGTCTAGAAAATGGCTTTCTTGGAAGACATTTTCTTCCAAAGGCTAGACTAGAGCAGAAAATATAATTAGAATGGAAGGCATTGACTGAAGGTTTAATATCTCTGTCCTTAAACAGGAATGTAACAGTGCTCTAGGGCAGGTTTTTCTATTTGTCCAAGGACCACCAAGTTGTTTGGAAGACAACCGTCTTACATACCATACTTACCTTACATACCACTGTGACCATAACAAAAATGAAGCTAAATTTGAACTGTTCTTCCATAATTTATAGTGCTCTTCTTTTTGTTTGGTGCCTGCCTCAAGGAAGTGCATGGCAATGTGCATCTGCATATTCTGTTTTGTGAGCCGTTTTCTTCCAGGTGTTTTGCAAGCTTTCTTCTCCTGTCTACCCCAGATTGCCAGTGGTCTGGGAAGTATAGGTTGAAAAGCACTGACATATAAGTGTCTTTCTGTACTAATGTAATAAGCAACAGAAAAGTGATATGCTCCCAAGATTTTTTCTGTGATGTTATTTCCCTCCCTTTTCTCTTTTTTTCAGAATTAACTTCTGCTTTCTGTCCATCTCTCTGCTGCTGTCATCACTGAGTCCCTCCAGCCACTTATAAATTCTAGTTTGGAATAGAGTCTGAATGCTGAGGCATTCTTCCTTGTGCAGGTATGGGATTTTTTTTAGTGCAGTAGTTACCTGAGATTTGTCACTGTTTCTGCACACTATGAACTATCTGAAACAGCACAAATTCTGGATAACTGGTCCAAAAGATCCAGTTTTCTGTTTATGTCTTCAGCGATATATATTGTTGAGGAAAGTGAATAGCTAGGGAATCCTGACTGCATAACAGAAAGTGGTGGCAAAAGACAGGTGATTATCCAGAAAGCCCTAAACAGCTTGTAAGTTAACTTAAATACTTCAAAGGAAGTAAGTAAAGTGGGGTTTGCCACCACATTCATGTGCCTCTGTTGCTATCACTGAGTTTAGAGAGAGGCATAAGTAATGGAATAATTAATCAAGGAGTACTTCGTAGATTCCCTAAAAGTAATTGTCTGCCTTCTGCTTTGCATGTAGATCTTGTAAGGAAGGTAATTGGTAGCCTTCATGTATGTGTTACTAATAAGTATTTCTAAAGGAGCTTGCTTTCTCATCTGATAAAGAGCACATTCCTTGGAGAACAGCAAGGGCCTACAGAGAGCTGTTTGACATCTTTGACCCTTGGTGAGGTGTTACAGAGCAAGCTAAGGTCATTGCAGAGGTTGTGTTTGGATCCTGTATTCTCTTAGGTCAGCACTGAGCAGAGGGGATTAAGGGATTGTTTTTAGCAGTTTGTACGAGGGGTCCAGTGCTGGGGGTTGCTTTGAAAAGAATGTTTGTCATTCCCCCTGCCTGCTGTGGGAAATTCATAGTAACCCTGCATCAAGTGCTGTGATTGCTGGAGAGCCTTAAGTCAGAAAGAGCCTCAGGCGAGATAAATCTTTCTTATCTAGCTGTGACATTTCTAAAGGAGATGCTGTTTTGCAGAATTTTGATTTAAGATACCTGATTCATAGACAATTGGCACACTTGTGCTTTTTTCAAGTGATTTCTCCTATAATCTTTAGACTGGAGAGAGGGTGAGTTAAGCATTTTGTCCCAATTCTTCCTCACAATTCTGGCCTCATTGTTCTTCTTGCTCATGTGAAACTTCATTTACATCTATCTGGATCACAATATTTAGAGGAACGGTAGCTTAACTTATAATTTCTTATCTGTCCCAAAGCCTGCATTAATTAACTAGATACCACATTCACACGTTCAAAACCCACTTCACTCAATCTGCTGGTGTGAAAAGTGATATCAAGGTGTGGGTTTGGCTTGAGGGAAATCAATGCATTGGAAATGGGAAATTCTTCTGGTGCACAGCTCTGAGTCCCAGCTCTGTCAAGTGGGTGTGAAACCTCCTGCTTTTTCTTTCCTAAGTTCAGCCTGTCCAATGCAAAGGCTGCACCCACACAGCATGATGCAACATAGCCACAAGAAGGCTGTGCCCCTCCAGGTGTGTTAGCTGTGGTGAGAAACAGTTTATTAGCCAGTGTGGTTCAGGACAATGCCAGTTTTTCCGCTTCCAAGAACTGAACTGGCTTACATTTTGATAAAACACTGTATCACACAGTCTGTATCCAAAAGACACTAGAGGCAAACCTGTTCTAGGAGGATTTTCAATACACGCACTTTTCTAGCTTCTACTTTGAATGTAGTACCCTGTTACTTCATATGGAGACCTCTGCTCTAAGCGTATATAATGAAAAATCTTCTGAATTAGTTCTGCCTGCTTAATTCTGTGCAACAACAGTATCCATCCCAGAAGAGAATTTTGCACTTGAATATGTGATGTTCTGATTAGGTCTTTAGTATCTTGTGGCTTCATAATTTTGCGTCTTGTATTGATCAAGCCATCCATTACTAGAAGCTATTTGGTGCAAAAATCCCATTGATATTTCAAGAAATTGTATTGCTCAGAAACATAGTATCACCCTCAGGAGAGCAAACAGGAAACAGTTTTGTGTTTAGAAGACAAATTCAGTGGAACCTGTCTAGGTGGGAGGGTCTTTCTCATTTTTTCATTGTTAATTGTGTTGCAGAACTGGTTTCTTTCAACAGGAATTTATCATGAGATAATTTAATTATGAATAATTTTGTTGGTCAGACAATTTTTCTTTGGGAATAACCTATTTGAAGTCTTTCAGAAATTTATCACCTCCAATATATCCTGTTGTTGGTTTCCTAGCCCTTCTTCATTATCCTTTCTTTCATGGGTTTCTCTCTTACCCTTGATGATGGTTACAGAATAATATCAGAAAGCAGAGCCCTGACTGCTGTGAGTTGTAACATCAGCTGTAGCATCACAAGAGTGAAAGTGTGAAGTATGGGATCAAGTCACTCTGCATTCTACCTACATCTCAAACAGATGGATGGCACAGCACCACCTTCACAGGGTAAACTTCCTTTTTTTCTTTTTATTTTTTTTAATTTCCCTCTCTGGTTATTTCAAAATTAAACCACATGAAACCTAGCCCCAAAATCTGTCTGTTGACCAGAGCTGTTAAATTCTGCTGCCTGGGAAATGAGCCTGGTCTGACTGGACCAATTAAGTTGGCCAATGCACTTGAGAATAGCTCAAAGAAGAGTCACAGTGGGAAAGGGAGGGAGCAACACCAATTTCTTATATATGCACGTAGTAAAGGAAACCAGCCGCTCCAAAATACCCTTGGTTAGTGAATGGCTCCACAGGCAGTCTGCTGAGGGAGCGATGTCTGCAGTTCAGTAAAATTGACTTTTTAAAAGCAGGACTTAAAAAACAGAAGGATTTTTTTTTCTCCCTTTCCACCCTTTATAATCCAAGTTGCTTTCACCCTAGCTTCTACCAAATAATACTTCTGACTTCTGTAACCTTTTTCACAAGACTTTTAAAGGGAATATGAGGCCATCCACAGATTACTTTGCCCCTAGGGTAAGATCTATGTTCTAAAGCCCTTTGTTTTCAGGCGATTGAATTAGACTCCTTTGGCTCCAGAGTTTTTACTATTACTGCTAGTTTTGAGTGCTCCATTGATTATACTCCACCACTTTTGATATTTTTCTGGTTTTATAGACATAAAAACAGTAATAGCAGTGGTTGGAAAGTGGAGCCAACAGCAAATGTGAAGCTTGGCATGTCATAAGGCTCTAAGAGACTCCTATTTATATACATCCAATAGCTCTTGTAGTATCTAGTAGCTACCTCGTATTTTTTACAAGTGTTACCAATTCCTGTCTTCCAGCTGAGGTCCAGTATGAGTAACTATATCCTTCCTACCTGAAATTGTTCTACAGTTTCAATTGTACATGTTCTTCACTTTCTGAACTAAGCTGTGCAGCTTGTGAATTGCCAAATGACAAGGGCCAACCCTTAGCTCTTATTTTTGATGAGTAAATCTCTTTGAGAAAGGGGAGAGTTTGTCCCTATGAATTTGTAGTGTTGTTCCCTATGGAGTTTCCTCTGGAGTCCAATACACATCTTCAATACAATGAGAAATACATACACTGGGCAGCACCTAGATGGGATTTGTTATGTGATCAGAGTCTTCAGCTAGATAAGTAAGTCAGGTAGGGAGTGAATAGAACTTCCAGGAAGAGATGCTCCAGTAACTAAATCATTATTTTCATATTTAAATTGTCTACAAAATAAAAAATTCTGGAATGAGATTTCTGCTGGCAAACAGGCTAAAAATGATGGAAAAAAGTTTCACTTTTCTGTGCCTCAGCTCCTTGGTTGTACAGGAAGGATAACAACACTGACTTGTTAGAGCTCTCTGCAGTGAATACCAGCTCGCTCTGGTTTCAAGTGGATATCCACTGGGTGGGAATCATTGCAGTGCTGGTGCTTCTCTTTCTTTTGCCAAGGATGTTGGACTGTGGTTCTAGAAAATGCTAGTCCTGACTTCACTCATTTCTCTCTCACTTCTCTGGCAGAGAGTATAAGAAAGGGAGAGACCCAAGCCACTGTGGTGGTTCTTTTTCAGAGGACTGGTGACAGAGTTAGTGGGTATTTTGGGCAGAGTGGGAGGGTGTTTGGGATTTTGCTTGCGATTTCTCTTTCTCCATAGAAAATGCTGAAGATTATTTTCATGTGTGTGCACAGTGGGAGAAGATGCCCAAGTGAGATCCAAACATAAATGAAACAGAACTTGAAAAGTTCAAAGCTGACACAACTAAAGTTCTTGCTAGTAGGAAATTAAAAAATAAAAGTTCCTGTCTTTTCCTTGATTTAAAAAAAAACAACCAACACTCATCTTCCTTTTAAAAAATGCATGTTTTCCTCAGAATCAGTGTGCTGGTTTAGGGGGGAGAGAGAGATTTCTGTTCCCAAAGCCTGTTTTTAATCATCAGATGAATTTTGAGACAACCTCTGAACATTCAGCACTTGTGGTCAGTTCTACCCACCCAAAGAAATAGAGGTTCTTGCAGACATTCCATAAACACAGGAAGCTTTGACTGTGTCTGTAGCAGATAGGGAGACAAAAAAGCAAAATACATACAATGTAAAGGCAAAAGCTAAACTTGCCATGCTAGCTCAGAGGAATGTAGTGCAGAAGTCTGTCTCTGTAGCCAGAGCCAGATGTTTCAAAGAGAATAATCTGTAAAGTACAACTCTGACATAACCTGCCTATATTTTAGATTTGGGTTTAATTATTGATTTTTTCCTCCCTGAAGCATAGGACCCCATATTATACTCCAGTTTTTGGTTTCATTTTGTTTCTTTAGAAGGGGAAAGCAGCAGCATGGAGGGCTAAAAAAACTGCACTGTGCAGAAGTCCCATGGCAGTTGGATTCCTTATTATCTCATAGCTGGTCTGAATTTGTATCCATGGAAGCATTAGCCTCAATTTTATCTGCAGCAGTAAGTTTCACAGATTAGCTATGTTTTAGCCAAGTTTTCTTTTCATCCATGTTAAGATTCCCATCTTCCGTCTCCATACTGAATGTCTTGTTTTTCTTTTAATGTGAGAGAAACCAAAAAGAAAATCCTGGCTGTCTTTTTTCCCATGCCATTTATTACTCTGGTGTAGCCTACTTGTTGTTAGTCTCCTTTCTAAAATAAACACTCATATTCCTTTCATCCATGCTTTTTTCAGAGAAGCCTTTCCTTCATCTAGATTCCTCACCAGTTTCTCTGCACAGTTTTGCTTTTACCCACTTGCTATCCAGAACTGAAGCCACTATTACAGGTGAAGTTACCCTTTTCACTTTCAATTTGCATTTCATGTTGTAATTATTTTATTTTTCACTTAAGTGTTAACCTTTCTAATATCAGTATTTGGTTTCTGCTGGAAGCTGTTTAATTTGGTTTGATCAAACTATCCTAGAGAGTTTCCAGTTAAAATCTGGCTTTGGTGTATCCTTTACCCCATCCTGCTCCTGCTTTCTCATATCATCAGCCTGAAATCTGGAAATTCCTGTTCCCATGACTAATGGACACTGATGCAGTTCCTCCCTGCAAGTTCTGCATCCCCTACTCCTTTGGGTGTGCTTTGAAACTAGTTAAAGAACAAAAGACTTCTGCCTTCCACATTGCTTCCTTAAACTTGTTTTACTTGACAGATTTGACACAGTAGGCTTATTTTCCTGTTTCCAACTACATAGGATAAATAAAGAAATACTTTGTTTTACTGCTGTAGTTAAATGGCAACATAGTAGATAAATTGCATATGATAAAGGAGTTGTAGTCATGTGCACCAAAACATCATCTGAAAAGAACTCTGAATCCAGGGATTCACCCAGGGAACTGTCAGCAGCCTTGGAGAACTCACTGCTAATAATCAAATGTTATCTGGCTCTGTCAGCTACAGGCTAAAATTGACTTACATCTGGTCTTTAAAATCAAAAACTGCAGTGTCTTTGAGTCCTTTATTCTACTGAACCATGGTTTCTAGCTGTAGTTTTGGCTAACTGATACACCACAAGTTTCTGTGGGAGATGTAGTCAGCACCTGTAAATGCAGGATGCTGAATTAGGTCATGTAGATGTTCAAAGGAAGAAATAGAAGAGTGAGATCCCTTTTTGTACTGGTTGCAGCTGGCTTCCAACAGAACAATATCTCTGTGCCAGCAGAGTCCCTGAAGCCAGAAGGGTTTCACCCAGCCCTGCACTTTTGCATTGTGCTGATGAAAAGCTTGAGGGTCTGTGGCCAAATATCCCCCCACATTGTTCTGAGACAGACGTGTGATCTTTATCTTGAAAATGGATTATATAGGCTGATTGATTGATTGATTTGGGTTTTGGCATGATAATTAGGCATGGATAATTAAATACAAGATTTTAGCAAATCTGTGGAAGTAAAGGACCAGTATGAGTAACAATTACAACTGTTGACATTTCGATGCTGTTTTTAAGGGATAAATACACAATCACAAAAATTTGTTCCAGGCAGAAATTTGGCATTAAAAGATGCAGTACAGGATCTTTTTTTTTTCTCCCCTTAAATTTGATTTTAATTCTTTTGACCATTTTTAAGAATGGAAAGAGAAAAAAGTCTTTGTGACTTTGAAGGTAGAGATTCCCAACATAGTTCTGGTTTCAGAGCTGATATTTAGGGAACTAACAAAGTTGCAGGACGCTGCCTCCTACCTTGCCCCCATTCTGCTTCTCTTCAGCAAACCTATTTCATGTTATGTTTATCACAACCTATGAGAGGGACAGATAAAACTATGGTGGTGGGTTTATTCTTCCTTATTTTTCATTCAATGTTTGCAAAAGTCTGTAAGTGGTTACGCCTATTGACATGAGATAGCAGCTGAGGGTTTCTTTGGGAGCTTCTGGAAAACTACATCTTAGTCGTATAGTCTGTGCTCAGTAAATGCTTTCTATGCCCATGTGTAATACAAATTAAACACCCCGTGATGCCCTGAAAGTCATCATCTTTCCCCAGTCATCAGAACTGTCTTCCAGCAGATAGGTTTTCAGCTATTTCTGGACTTGATGATGAATTTTGAGACAGTAGCAGCAGAAACTGATCTCCTATCAATGCTTTTGCAACCATGTTTCTACAGCCAAATTTCCACTTGCCTGCAGAAGGAAAAAGTAGCTTTTACATAGCAAAAACTTCACAATTTAAATTAATAAGGGAATTCAGAAGAGGAAGACAGAGAGTGTTTATAATGTTAAAAAAAAATCTTCTTAGCTTTTCACACAAAGGGTCATTGGGCACTGGTAGAGGCTGCCCAGGGAGTTGGTTGATTCACCTTCCCTGGACGTGTTTAAGGGACGGGTGGACAAGGTCCTGAGGGGCATGGTTTAGTGTTTGATAGGAATGGTTGGACTCGATGATCCAGTCTCTTCCAACCTGGTGATTCTATGATTATAGAGAGATTAAGGGAACAAAAATGAGAACATTTCAGATCAAGTTATCTTTTATTATTTCTAACATACAGTGAAGGGGAATATTATCTTCTCTGTTTGCAGAGCACTCAGCAGCCAGAACCAGGTATTTTCCCTATTTTACATCCATCCTGAGGCTGTACTTTGTAGAACATAGGAGGTCCTGCAGATACCCTGTTTAAATAGAGAAAGCAACAGTTGGGTCTACACTGCAAAGAGCCCCATTTTAGCAATCCAGCTTTAGCTCTAAGCTGCTGATTCTGTGTCAGGCAGCATAATATCATGCAGAGATTCCAAGCTGAGTTTGGTCCTGGCAGCGCCATGAGCACTAATTAGCCCGTATCTCTCAGTTCTGACACTTAGTTGTTTAACACTTGCTCGGGGATTTGTACAAGGTGCTCATTATGTGATACGTACGTGCCCAAAGGATCTGCAAAGTGAACCTGGCAACAAGGGATGCTGCGGGAAAGGATAAAATAAATCATAACAATGCTGGTAAGTTTTAAATATATCATTGCCTTGAGTATAGGAAATGCATCTGTACCCTGGAGTATTACAGAAACAGGCTCCTGTATCTTGCTTTACAGTAATTTGCAAAGTATTTAGTGTGAACAAGAAGGGCTTGTGTGTAATGTGTACAAGGTGCTTTTCTGATTTTAGTCGTTGTGGAGAACAACAGCATGAAAATAATGGAAAATGATATGTGAAACAATTCTGTTTTGCGCAACAGCCCTGACGAAATCATGGCAGATTGGTTTTCTAGTGCACATTAAGGTTTAGCTGCTCAGCATGAACCCCAGTTTCTGACACAGGATTTATTTCAGCTAACTAACAGATCTTAAAATACAACCTACCAGTAATGCACTCAACTCAAGTATATTTGTAAAATGTTTTTTAAAAATCACCCTTTTTTTCTGTAGTGTTTACTTGGCATCAGTGTGCAATGTTACGTATTTACTCAATGTTAACAGCTTTATTAATAAAAGCTGAACGCTGGCCAGATTTTGCCTTGAAAACCATTCAGGCTCTTAGGGACAACAGCAAAAACTAGAAAACTGTCCATACAAATTTGAACTGGCAACTTGTCAGGGCGCCAGACCCTGCCTCTGTTGTACACAGCTTCAACTTGTAGCACTTCTCCGTTTTCAACAAGGTCTTTGAACAACAAGGAGTAGCTGTTGGCACGCAGAACCTCATTTTGTCTGTGATGAAATGAGCCAGAATGTGCAGTCCCACCCATCTCTGCAGCCTGGATGAAAGTCCAGAATATGTAAATCTTACTGACTCTCAGTGGCTGCATTTTTGAAGCCTTTACTCTACAGCTACATGCTGAAGAAGAAAAGCTGTGAGTTGGCCTTCAAGCCTTCAGCCTCATCAGTGTTTGTTTGATACTTGGTGTCAGAAGTAGAACATGAAGTCATGCAGCCACTCTTAAAAATTATCATCCTTTCTCATAAACAGCTGAAATGGAAGTGTAATCAACCAAGTAAAACTTTTCTAAAAAGGCCCCTGGGGAATTCTGCCTCTGGTTAAACTCACTGTGGGCTGCGCTGGAAAAGCGTGCAGCTGATTCTTTGTAAAATGTTAACTTCACCCATAAACTTTCAAGAGTCACTCTGGCAGAGGGCTCTACGAAAAGTCCCATTGTTTGCTAAGCTTGTTGTCCCTGCAGACAAATTAATGTTAAAATAGCTTCTAGTGAAACTTTAGCTTCTGGCTGGCTCCTAGCCTGTTATCCAGCTGCAGCAGCTATGCCATTTGAGTGCCAGTTTTCAATTCTACTTGATTAACAGTTCATGCAGACCATGGGATGGCTGAGATGGATGTTAAACACATTGACATTCAGTGGATTACCACTTCAAACGGTTTTATTGTTGGCACCTGCAAGCTGTGGTTTTGCCAACCATTGTTACAGTGCCAGTGATTAGTTGGGAGAGCTGTGACGCCAGGTCCTAGGCAGATTTCAAAAGAACCTGTTGCTCAGTTAAATTGATCTGGAAATGTGAATGATATAGGGGCTATTTTGCCTGTAGAACGAAAAGGAGCTGTGAGCTTTAATGATCTGCAGTGATCTTAATGCTTGAAAGTGCCATCTGCATGCTGGAATCGGGATGTTGTGACACACTGCATTAACTTTCACTGCACCTTCGTGAGGGGCATGCAGAGGCTGTTCTCTCTGCTCTTACCCAAGGACTGATGCATGGCAATCCTTGTATCCAGCATTCTTGTGTAGCTCTCCCAAGCAAATGGAAAGCATTCAATTTGGAATTGCGGTGAGGTAATTATAACTATGTCAGAGATCATTTTTCTCCAAAGAAAAATGGTATTCTTTGTGGAGTTTGACAACTTGTTATTTCAGATAGACCCTTTGCATCTGGTAGTTTGGTTGTTACATTGGGACATAAAAGTATGTCTTCTGAGGACTTACATTCAAATCAGGATTAATTACAGGAAAATTACCTGGGAATGTATTTCTTTTATTTCACTGGGGTAGAGAGGAGTATGTAAATGTAAATTACACAGACCCATGAATTCTGTCCGAACAGCTTTCCATAGCAAAAATAGCATCAAGACAAATGAGAATATCAAGTAAGTTCTTTAACTAGAAAGGCATTAACTGCCAAGTAATTAGTGAAAGATTTCAGGGTTACAAAGGATGAGGATAAGGAACTAGTGAGAAGACAGATTAATGTGTATTTGTTATTCTAGTGGATTGGATTTATTGTGTTTACTATTGCTGAATCTTGACATGTTTAGAACATGTCAAGTTGCCAGCTCAAAGATCTCAGTGATATGAAATGCATGTTTGCTGTCAGGGAGGAAAGGAAAGAACAAGCTAAGATTGTGAGATACATGGAGATAGATGTCAGGAGGACAGAGTTAGTGCCTGAGCTACACTCTTATTTCCTGAACAGAGACTAAACACTTTCACAGTTCTCTTGCTGTGGCAGCAAGTTTTAGGCTGTACAAACATAAGGCCTGAAGTGAAGGGGATAAAGTATTATTTGTTCTCCTACGTGATGAATGATTGTTTATAAAATAAGGCTGAAGGCATCTTTCTTCCCCTTCCCTTCTCCCAGAAAAAAAAAGCCCAGAACAGACCAGAGGAAAAAAAAAAAAACCTTCTCTAGGTTTCAGCAGAGAAGTTTTCTTTTCTTTTTTATTTTTTCTTCTCTTCCCAGGTGGGTGGAGTCTTGATGACAATAAGAAAACTTTGGCCAGACTGGCAGGATTAGCTGTTGATAAAAATTTACACTATTTAAAGACACAGTCAGTTAGGTTCTCAGGATCTTCCCATCATAAAGGTGAATAGTCACATCAGATAAATTTTACCATCTTCAAGAAGTAACCTCTTTACATTGTAGGCTTAAATAATGCATTTTGATAATTTAATTGCTCTATTTTCTTGAGCTATATATACAGTTTGTTTGAAGTGGAATAATTGCTGCAGCTCAAGTGTAATGGTATTTCTATTTGCTTTGACAGAATTTGGTTTTGACAGAGCCAGATTCACACAGAAGAAATCCCCCATGCCAGTATTTCTTCTTGGCCGGGAATCTCTGAAGACTTCTATCTAGTTTCCTACGTCATCAGTCATAGGCAGGTAGGTTGAATTTAGGCTGCATAAATGTGGATATATTTTCCTACATCTTGTCAAAATTCGAATTAAAAAAAAAACAAAGCGTCAGCTTTGTTACGTGATAACTGAGAACCTCCACAAAACAAAACTAATCCCTGGCAGGAGAGGAGCACTCACATGCACAGCCCAGAAGCTTCTGCTGATTCACTTACTGGAGCAGCTTTTTCTTTTCCAGCCTTCTGTGCTGCAGGAGCCGCTACTGCTGTATGTTCCCTGCTATGAACTCTGCTATATGATTTCAGGACATTCCTAAAACACTTTCCGTTTTCTCAGCTGCAGCCAAGAGAAGGGAAATAGCTGTCTGCCCTGACATGTCTCTACAGCATCTCCCTCTGCACTGTTGTGTGAACGGGTGGACATTAGGTTTCTCATATCATTAGGTTTCTCATCTCCTTTTTTTCCATTCCTGGTCTGTTCCACTATTTCCTGTCTTTTTATGTTGCTGTACCAGTCAGATCAGTGACATAAATCTGTTAAGGATATGAAATGGTAACTGTTCTTAGTTCTGTGAGGGGGGAAAAAAGAATCCCTGACAAAACCGTAAGGCTGTACTTCAGTATGGCTTGTAGTTGTGTAGATGCGGCAGTGGATATTACAACGATAGTGTATTTATCTATATATAGCTCAAAGCATTGGCAAATGAACCTCTTAGCAAGGATGGAACTGTGTCTGTTGAAGGTACAGGCTGCCTTGTTGTCCCAGACAGTGGGTCTTTCTATAACTTTTTTCTTACCTCGCATTCAGTAGGACTGAGTTTGGTATCACCTGATATAGTGTAAATCAGAGGGAAGCCATGGAAGTTAATACAATTTCTGCACCAGTGTAAGGTTATGACTGGGCTCTTTCACCAGGAAAGAGTCACTTAACTGGGATTTGTTGATTCGTGGTTCTTTTCAGTTTGGTGCTTGAGTACACTTGATTTTAGTCTTTCTTTTTTCTTTCCTCTACATTACATACTACTTGCCCTTCTCTGTTACTGGTAGTCCTCAATGTTCTTCTTTTCTCTTTCACAGTCGTGTGCTTTAAATCAAAATGGATTGACTTTTTTTGCAAGACTATTTCTTTAAACACCAGATTACTGTAGTCAAATTCAAGTAAATGACTTCAACAGAGACTTCACTGAGACTTCCAGCAATGTATAAATATAAGCAAAAAGTTTTAAGTTATCGTTTATCTTTTTTTTGGCCTAAAACTCTCTGAAGCCATAAAAAGAAGGATGTGGGAAAACATCTTACCAAAAGTAATCTATTTTTCTTTCCATTACTTGATTTTTGTTTATTTTTTTTTCAGAGAGTTACATTAGTAACTCATAACTATCAGCTAAAGCCAATCTAGTTTAAAAAGGAAACACAATGCAAAACCTTGGGAGACCTGTTTGCTCAGCTGAAAAGCAGTGAATAACAAAAGTGTAATTAGGGTGAAAGGAGTCTTGCAAAAAAAAAATTTAAAAAAAAAGAAAAAAAGAAGACCTTCTCAGAGCTATTTTAAGATCTTAGGTCATGAGTTAGGTCATGAGCTTCTTGGCATTTGGTGTGGTATCTGAGTAGACCCTTGGATTATAGATCAGAGCAGGTGCGGGAGACAGTACTATAAATATGTTTACCCTTAAGGAGTTCACAGATTTCCTGAATGACGAACTGGACAAAAACATATTCATTCCAAAAAGGAAAATCATGAAAATAATTTTAGATCAATGTAAAGCTTTATTTTCCAACAAGTCATCCCATGGCTCTTAAGTATAAAAGCTAAAATGTTCTTCCCCATTACCTTAGAAATGTTAGGGAAAACCTTTTACAGAGTTACAGCATGTGTGTATTGAGCGTGAATGGCATGTTCAGGGGTATTTCTGGACTCATTGCTGCCTGCAGAGCTGTGCAGAGAACTGACTGTCAGGAAGCCTACCTTCTATTTTAGGGCCTTCCCTTGCCTTATGGCAGCAGCATATCTGACCAGTTCCCTCAGGGGAAGTTTGGCCATTTATACGCTTCTCTTAGTAATATTGTCCCTCAGCTCCCTTAGTGCAAAGCTCTCAGAGATCCCTACAGGATAAAATACACTAACTGTAGTGGTAAAACCTGCCTAATTTCGTCAATCTCTATTGTTTGAGTTGTTTTCCGGGTGAATGCATATGTTTTCAATTTCCTATTTTTTTATGATACGCCACGCTCATGTTGCTGCTCCCTTTGTCCAAAATGAACCTCCCAGCTTTTCAAGGATTCCAGAGGTGTCGGAGACCTTTGAGAAATTAGTTGGTATTTTGGTTTTGTTTGTCTCCCTGTGAGGGAACACTCCACTTTACAAATGACACATACAGGCCTGTGCGTTCACTTTGACTGACCTAATTTGAATCCTTAATCATCTTTTAAGAAGCATGTTTTCATAGAACTGGCAGAACCAGTTGCAGTATAAGGTTAGGTGTCATTTCCTGCATATTCCCTTAAAAGAAAAAAAAAGAGAGAGAGAGAGAGAGAGAGAAGAAAAAGAAAGGGAAAAGGAAAAGCAACTCCAAAAGTATATTTGAAGTTTTTTCCAAATGAATATATCCGCTTACCCTTTTGTCTGTTACCAGAGTGAACAGCATGAAGGCCCCTTGACAAGCCCAACACACACAAAAAAACCCCAAGTCCTCTGAGGACAAATTTCTGCCTATGTCAAGCAATATATGACAGGACAGGAACATGGTAACATAGACAGGTCCCAGCCTTGCTATTTAAAACAACACCAGATTGTCAGTAAGCCTGAAACGCAGCATCACCCACTCATAGGAGATGTAGTGAATTTCAAAACCTGAATTTCCTTCTCTGGTTCTTTTTATTGGCTGTCTTGGTCTTCTAGAGAGACTGATTAAATGAATGGAATTTGGAACAAGTGCTGTAAGTACTCCAGGAGCAAGTAAAACTGCTGCTGGGGAGTTCCTGTGCCATTCATCAACAAGAGATGAGACAGACGTTGTATAAGGTAGCAACATGACAGAATGGATATTATGTCAGAAAAACAAAGTTTGTGGAGCTTTCTTTTTTCAGCATTTAAAAATAATTTGTATGCAATCTTTCTTCACATATCAATTAAAGAGGGAGAGACTGTACAAGTCTAATTTCCAAGCCTACCTTTCTTAGCCAGCTGGAACATAAATTTCGAAGTGATTGGAATTGTTAATGAAAGGTATAACAAGCATGTTTACACGTGTCTGTACTTTTCATATTCTTTCTACAAGGAGAAAAAGGATCACTATCAGCCAGTTCAGCCCCATGGATACAGAGTCATCTTGATACAAACAAGCTTATTAACTGGACGTTTTCATGTAAGTGGAACATCAAGATTTTGGTTTTCTGAGGAGGTGATGGCATCCTCCAGGTATTTATTTAAAAGAACTTCGAGCCCCATTCCTTCTCCCCATATCTCATACTTTCTCACATATCCCAGAGGCTCCCATGTCACGGCTAACATTCTTTTTGAAAAATGGAGCTGCGCGGGAATTCATTACAAACCTATCAGCACCACTCCCAAATTAGCCAGACAGGATTCTGTTTGTTTAATTTCGCAAGACGTTTGCTTTCCCCAAAGCCAGAAGGGCTACCTCAGTCAATTCCCAGCCATTATACTCTATGCTCTTTAAGGATTTTTTTTTTTTTTGTGGCAGAGGCCTAAGTTCTCCTGAACTGGGAACAGAACCTACTGATAGATCTCATAAAGCAGCCCAGTGGTTGAACAGTATCTAACTAGGTGCCTTTTAAATATTCACTCTGCTTACCTCAGAAAGGCCCTAATCTGTTCTAACTGGCTGTATTGGAAAAGCAAGATTAGTGCAAGGAGAAAAACTACACTTTAGAGTTGGCTGTGACTAAATCTGCAGGCTTTTTCTATACTCTGTTGCATGCTGGTTTTAAACATTCTGTGGCAGTGCAATGCTGTTTGTATTGATGGGTTTAAATAGTACTTTTGAAACTGATAGACAGGAGTGAATGAGACTGTAGAGAAAAGAGAGAATTTCACCCTCTAAAAGCATTTTACTTCATAATTTTATTATTATTATTGCTACTATTTTACTATTATTGTCATAGGAGTTGGGTTATTCAACCCATGTAGTGGGAAATCATCTTTAAGTAGAATTTAAGCATAAGGAAAACTTCTACTTTGCCAATGGTCTCTCACTGTCTCTGGTAGCGATGCACGTGAATCCCTGCGCCTGGCTGGGAGGCTTTCTGAGTAATTTGTAGCTGAACTCAGAGTATGGCCTTTCTCAGGAGCAGGGGAAGATAGATAACTGTTGGTCTGAACCTTGATCGGAGGGGTGGCTGTCTTGTAGAGCTGACACTGGCTGGTGCAGCGTGTTTAAGCTCTCCAGGAGCCTCCAAGGCTTGCTTATCAAATCCAGCCCTTATTGCCGGCACGTACAGCAGGCTGGAAGCCGTAGGCATTTCCTCCTGCTGTAAAGTAACATCAGTTCAGCTGATGCAGTGACAGCACCAGGGAGGAATTCTCTGCTGCAAGTACTGAGTGCAGACAAAGAGGCAGCTTAATTTTCTCTTTGTGCAACCCAAATCCTGTGGGGCTCCTGCACGCCCAGGCACTTTCTGCACTCTACATAAGAGCGTGCATCAGGGGACAGAGCGTGTTGTGTCTTGCTCACTGCACTGGTGAAACTGTGAGAGACCCGCCAGAAGCGAAAATAGACCTCCATTTAATTATATGCTGTTTTTTTAATTGTCTCCTTCTGCTGCCTGTCTCCCACTGCTGTTGCAGAGAGGTGCAAGCCGCCTTTCTCATCCAGTTTCTCTGTCCCATCCCTCCCAGTTCTGGCTACCCCAAGGAGGGCAGCCACTGTCCGAGCTGAGGGGCATTGCATCTCTCTGCCTTTTCACAGACTCATAGAATAGTTTGGGTTGGAAGGGACCTTAAAGATCATCCAGTTCCAACCCCTCCTGTGATGGGCAGAGACACCTCCACTGGATCAGGCTGCCCCATCCAACCTGGCCCTGAACCCCTCCAGGGATGGGGCAGCCGCAGCTACCCTGGGCAACCTGGGCCAGTGTCTCCCCAACCTCAAAATGAGAAATTCCTTCCTATGTCTAGTCTAAATCTGCCTCTCTCTAGTTTATACCGTTGCCTCTCATCCTGTCACCACAAGCCTTTGTGAACAGCCCCTCCCTAGCTTTCTTGTAGCCCTTTCAGCTACTAGAAGGTCGCTCCAAGGTCTCCTCGGAGCCTTCTCTTCTCCAGGCTGAACAGCCCCAACTCTCTCAGCTACGGGAGCTGCTCCAGCCCTCGCACCATCCTTGAAGCCTCCTCTGGACCCTTCCAGCGGCTCCAACTCCTTGCGCTGAGGATTCCAGAGGAGGACACGAAACTCCAGACGAGGTCTCATAAGAGAGGAGCCGAGGGGTAGAATCACGTCCCCCTCCGGCTGCCGGGGAAAGCTCTTAACGCGCATTCCTCGCCTTCGCGCGTGCGGTTAACCCCTTGCTGCCCCCGCCGCAGCCCCGCACGCCCGGCTCCTGCGCTCCCGCTAGCCGCTTTAGGTTTTCCCTTCCTTCCCGGGAGCAGCAGCGACCCATCCCGTCCCGTCCTGCCTATTTGGAAAAGGGAGCAGAGCGCTCCCCCTCCTCCCCTCGCCCGGCGCATCCCATATATAGTCATACGCACGGTCCAATGGCAGGAGGCAGCGAATGGGAGCGCGGAGCCTCCGAAAAGAGCCCGGGAGGAGGGGGGCGAGACAGGGAAAGGGGTAGGGACGAAGGAGGAGGGGAAAAGGGGAGGGAGGGAAAAAAAAAAAATCCCTTTCCAAAAAAGTATTGGATGTCTTGAGGAATGCAGTCAGCCCCCTGGGAAGCAGATATCAGCGAGGCGCTGGGCGGCCGCCTCCCGCACTCCTCTGCTCCGCTCCGCTCGCTCCCCCGGGGCCGCGGCCGCTGCTCGGGGCTGCCCCGCAGCAAGACAACCCCTTCGCCTCTGCAGTGAAGTCCGCGCGGGGACGCGCCCCAGCCCACCGCCACCATGGACGCCATCAAGAAGAAGATGCAGATGCTGAAGCTGGACAAGGAGAACGCCTTGGACAGAGCCGAGCAAGCCGAAGCGGATAAGAAGGCAGCGGAGGAGAGAAGCAAGCAGGTCTGCACCTCGAGCCCGGGCGCAAGGCTCTCCACATGGCTCCTTTCTCTCCCCTTTTTTTTTTTTTTTTCTCCCTCCCCTAGTATACCTTGTCCTGTTCCTCTTCCCCCGCTCCTCGCAGAACCGGTTGAACTTTTAGAATCATAGAACCATAGAACAACCAGGTTGGAAGGGACCCATCGGATCTTCTAGTCCAACCGTTCCTATCTAACACTAAACCTTTTCGTAAGACAGAGCTCGGCCCTGGCTGGAGGTTGTTCCCCGCGCTCCCGGACACGCAGCCGGGAAGCAGAGTCCAGGGACAGGGGTTTCTCGAAGCACGGCTGGGAAAGGCTGCCTCGAGCACCTGGTTGGCGATGGACAGACCGTGCTGGGATTTGGCAAAGGACACTTAAAACTGTGTTCGTCCTCTCCAGCACAACCCAGCAGACTTGTCCGGTTCCAGCTGTGTGTCCCCCTTCCAGCTGTGTGTCCCATTTTCCTGGCTTTCTCCAAGCCCCGTCCTTTACACCTTGGGGCTTCTTTGGTTTGGGGCAGAAAGGCACATGGGTTGCACGTTCCATGGAGATCCTGAAGGAGGAGGGGAGAGGGGTTTAAAACTTGATTTCCTACTTTTCTAAGCCCAGGGAGAAATGTATTTGTGCGTTGTATTTCCTCTTGTGCACCTAGTTAGAGGATGACATTGTGCAATTGGAAAAGCAATTGCGTGTGACGGAGGATTCAAGGGACCAAGTGCTGGAAGAGCTACACAAGTCTGAGGATAGTCTCCTCTCCGCAGAGGAGAATGCTGCCAAGGTATTGTGGCCGTGTTGCAAGCAAAGATAATCTAACTGTCTCTCCCCTCTCTCTCTCTCTGTCCGTCTGTCCTTTTCTGTCTCTTCGGCACTCGCACTTCTCCATTTGCACGATCACGTTGCCTGCTGCACCTTTTCCTGCCCGCCCTCCCCTCTCCACCACTTTCCACCCGTATCACAGCTGGAGGACGAGCTGGTGGCTCTACAAAAGAAGCTGAAGGGCACTGAGGATGAGCTGGACAAATACTCCGAGTCCCTTAAAGATGCACAGGAAAAGTTGGAACTGGCTGACAAAAAGGCCACAGATGTAAGTTACCCCCATCCCTTTCACCACCACCCCAGTAGAGAAACCACACGCTCTCTCTGCACAGGACAGCCAGGACTCCTACCAAGCAGCGATCCAAAGCTTTGCTGAGGGCAGGGTCCAGGCCCCTCCTGGGCAGGGAAGTGGGAAACACAGCACTGCCTCCTTGCATGAGGTTTGCACACTGTCAGAGGCGTTTAACTGGGTTTCTGCTCACTCGACACGTGCTTTTCATGTGTACTTGCTGCTTTAGACGTGAAAGCAAAGAAAGGATGGGTTGTCTGTTCAGGTCTGAGACGGTTAAAAATGACTGAAGTACTAACGGTGCTATCTTAATAGTGAAGCAGAATCAAGAGAGTTAATTACAAGTGGATCAGGAAGGGGAGATCCAGAAGAGCAGGGGCTGCTAGTTCTGTGTTTGAGAGAGCTGTTCTAGGCACACATGTGGTAGAACTGCTGCTAGATACTGGTTTGGCTCACTGAAATAACAGATCTTCGCTCAGGTTGGGGTTTTTTCCCTGGAAATGATGGGAACTGTTGTCAAAGAAAAGTTCAGTCTTGTGTGAGAGCGAATTGTCTGGAAGGTGATACTTGCTAGGTTTGCAGTTCGGAGGACAAGGATCTTGGGCGTAAGCTGGGGGATATATATAGCTCAGCACTTTATATGGTAATAAGGCAAGAGCTCATGCCTCTCCCAGGCCCTCATCCCACCCACCTGTCTGCCCCTGACATGCATTTAATGTACTGCATGCATGGAACCATGTGAGTTTGCTCCCTCTGCAGATAAGGTTCAGATCTCTGTGGCTGCTGCTGTACAGTCCAGTTCTCTATGAATGAATCTCAGGTCTGAATTTCAGGATTAGGTGAACCACAATATTTCCAAAGCAATGACTGTCCTTTCCCTATAACTCGGTTTTAAAAATTAAGCTCAAAGCTATAATAAAAAAAGGAGTTGCCACAGGTGAAGCAAGCAAGGTATTTCAGGGAGGAGAAGGATACTTTAAGAAGGGGAAATGTTACAAAGACCAGCTTCGCATGAAAGACAATATGATTTGATCTTATTTTACTTCCAGAATGAAGGCAGGATTAAAAAAGTTTAACTTCATTATGGCACTTAAGTTGTATAGCTTTGAAAGAGAACTCCAGAACTTAACAAACATGAGCATGCACAGGAAGGGGAGCGGGGTTCTGCGTGTAATGTGGATCAGATGTCTGCTGTCTTCTGGGCAGGGCTGTGTAGATGAGAGGCAGCTTGCTAGCAGGACGTTTATTTAACTTGTTCAAAGGAACCGCACACAGAACCAGGGGAGATATTCCTTATTAGGAAAAGTATGCAGACTATTTGGAAATAGCTAGCCTAGGATGAAGGCAGGAGAAATGCTACTAGATTCCCAATTTGAAAAGAATGATCTTCCTAACCAATCCCAGTGCAATTTTCCTTTGCTGGAAAACAGTGTTTGGAAACGAGCTGAGGGTGATTTTATTTGCAGCAATCCCTCAGGCAGAGGGTAGGCGAGTGTCTGGCTTGTTTTAGTCAAGGTAAATGCTGCATTTACTGGTATGTGTGGAACACGCCTGACACTTAAAGTATATCTTTGGTTTTTTGGCAGCACGCTGTATCTTTGGGGCGTTGCAGGTGACCCAGTATTTGCCCTACTAGTCTGGATAGTTCCAAGCCTTAGGAAAAAGACTGGGGCAGGGCAGGAGTGCCGGCTCCATAGGGTGGGGTGAGCAAACCTCCCCTCCCCGGCACTGCTACCCTCGCTGCAGCCAGGCACAACCCGGAGTGACGCCAGGGCAGCCCCCTCGCCCCATTCCGTGTCTCCCGGTTATTGTGTTGTGTTCAGACTGGGGCAGTTTGGGGGAGGTAAATCCCGGTGCTGGTCCTAGTCCCAGTGCTGGTGTGGGTCCTAGTCCTGGCCCTGGTCCTGGTCCCACTGCTGATCCTGGTCTCAGTGCTAGTGCTGATCCTAGTCCCAGAATTGGTCCCAGTCCCGGTCATGGTCCCACTGCTGGTCCCACTGCTGGTCCTGGTCTCAGTGCTAGTGTTGATCCTGGTCCCAGTATTAGTCCCAGTGCTGGTCCTGGTCCCAGTCCCGGTCCCAGTGCTGGTCCCGGTTCCAGTGCCGGTGGCAGTCCTGGTCCTGCTCCCGGTCCCAGTTGTGGTCCCAGTGCTGGTGCCGGTTCTGGTCCTAGTGCTGGTGCCTGTGCTGGTCCTGGTCCCAATCCCAGTTGTGGTCCCGGTCCTGGTCCCAGTGCCGGTCCTGGTCCCGGTGCCGGTCCTGGTCCCGGTGCCGGTCCTGGTCCTGGTGCCGGTCCTGGTCTTGGTCCTGGTGCCGGTCGTGGTCCTGGTCTTAGTCCCGGTGCCGATGCTGATGTTGGTCCCGTTCGCGCTGCCGTCCCGGTGCCGGCAGGGGGCGCCGCTCTCGCCGCTCTCACCTGGCCGCGCCCCCGCGCGGTCCGTGGCGGCGCCGCCCCAGCCGGTCCCTTCCGGGCGCTGGGGATGGCGGCGATGAGCTCGCTGGAGGCCGTGCGGAGGAAGATCCGCAGCCTGCAGGAGCAGGCGGACGCGGCCGAGGAGCGGGCGGGGCAGCTGCAGCGCGAGGTGGACCAGGAGCGAGCGCTGCGGGAGGAGGTGCGGGGGCTGCCGGGGACGGTGCGGTTGCGGGCGCCGGGTGGCCGTGAGTCCCCCCCCCCGAACGGTGCGGGAGCTGCGGGTGCCGGGAGGTCGTGTGCCTGGGCGGAACCTGAGATGGCCCCGAGAGCCTGGAAACGCCGCAGCGATGCGGTTGAACGGCCCCCTGGCTGTACAGCTGCAGCGCCTTGGGCTAGTCAAACCTCCCAGTGGCTAGTCAGACCCACCCACCCAGTGCGTAGTCACCCCTCCCGGAGGTAGTCAGGCTCCCTCCCAGGTGGCTAGTCAGACCCCCCACTGGCTAGTCAGATCCACCCCCAGGTGGCTAGTCAGACCCCCCACTGGCTAGTCAGATCCACCCCCAGGTGGCTAGTCAGACCCCCCCAGTGGCTAGTCAGAACCTCTAGCGTTTGTTAGATGCCTCTCTCCCCCTTCACCCCCGTGGCTAGTCAGGCACCCCCTGTAGCTAGTCTGAATCCCCAGGATTATTTAGACCCTCCATGGCTACTCAGATATCCCCCATGGCTAGTGAGACCTGTCCCATTTGCCAAGTCCTGGCAAATGAGATTCTACCCCCCCCCAGCAGCTTGTCAGATCTCCCCCACTAGTAGCACCTTGGGCTAGTCAAACCTCCCAGTGGCTAGTCAGACCCATCCCCCCAGTGCGTAGTCACCCCTCCCAGGGGGTAGTCAGGTTTTCCCCCTAGGTGGCTAGTCAGATCCACCCCCAGGTGGCTAGTGAGCCCCCTCCCCATGGCTTGTCAGACCCTCTAGCAAACTGGGAAAGGAACAGCAGGCGTGGGTTTCTGCAGAGAGAAGGTGAGGCGTGAGGCAGCACAGTCTCACGCAGCACAGAGATGGAGTTATGGGTGGCAGCTACAGGGAAAAACCTGATAGGGGTGTTGTTTGCCTTGCTGCTGACCTGGGGGAATTCTAGCAGCTGTAACTTGATGTTTCCTGCTAGAAAATGTACACTGTCCTTTGTGGCGATTTTAGCATCTTCAGTGGCTGCGCAAAGTGACACAAAAGAATGAATTTCTCATTTGTGTGGTTTATTATGATAGAAAAAAATGGGCATTATTGGATTTCCTTATAACGGGGACGGTTCTGCACATTCTGGGCAGCAAGTTCAAAGGAAGGGCCTTCTGATGACTTGCAGGTGATCTTCCCAAGGAGCAAAATATGGCTCCTTTCGCTTGTGTAACTACTGCATTCTTGCAAAGCATTTCATATCCGTTTTTTTCAGTGAGGGATCATGTATCGGCCACTAACTACTTTCATAAGTGTTTCCATCTTTTAAAACACTGTACTTGTTTTCTGAGTTTTGTAGAGTAAAGGACACCAATCTTCTTACTTTCAGCGATGTGTATTGTTCTAAACAGGATATTAAGGGATTCCTCTTAAAATGTGAAGCTTTACCGTTACCCTTTTTGGCAGTAGGAGTAGCACTGGAGGAGCAATTACAGTTTGCTGGTGAAGTCTTCCTGTGAGAGGTCAGCCACAGTGCTCTAAGGCAGAAGATCCTAAAGGTTAATGTTTATCTCTTCCCTGAAGCTGGTTTAGGCAGATGATGTGGATTTATGCAGAGTACATTTACATGATATTTAAATTTTTCTTTGGAAAGGTCAGTATTGGGGTGAATAAAGGCTGAAAACTGAACTTCCAGGCCCAAGTAGACTTGTACCTCTTCTATAATGTACAGATTGATTTTTTTTTCTCTATTGCAACTGTGTTTCTGCACACTTGAGGAAGGAGGCTTTGAGAAGGTTGTAGCAAGCAAGCAGAGGTGTGAATCTGACCCTTCCCTCAGTGCAAGGCCTTGCGCTGTACAGCACGTGACCAGCCAAGATTGTGGGGGTTTTTGTTCTTCCTGTGCAAGGTACAGATATGCAAACAACGAGAAAAGCTAAAGCTGTGGCCAAAACATATCACAGCTTACAGCTTGTGATTGTTAAACCAGACTGTTGAAAGTTTCGAGGCTGTGACAAGCAGCCATTGCCTTAAAGAATCTCCTCTTGGTTTGAGGGCACACGCCTCGAGGGGCAGTGGGTAATCACACTCTTGGAATGCATTTTTTCTTCCTTCTTCTGGAAGACAGAATCTTTCTCACAACAGTAATAATTAACGCCTAATGGCAACTCATCCACGTCATCGCTCATGGTAAAAATATGTGGTGCAGAAGGGCTATGGCAAAAACGCAGGAGGTTTTGTTTGTCGGTTTGCGGTGGGAGTGCCCCTGAATGTCACTGGGGTTTTTTCCTCCCTTACCATATAAGGAGAGCAGGCCTGCTCCGCGGAAGAATGGCTTGGGCCATATAAGGCTGGTTGGTAAACCTTTATTGAGTTACTGGAGCAGGAAGTGAAAGCTTGAACTTTAGTCACCCTGTGTTTTTTCAGCCTGTTGTATGCACTTATCGCGATGAGGAGTCTTGACATGATAATAATTAACTTGTAACAGTAAAAATTTCCAAAGGGTAACCTGTATGAAAGGTTGTTTTCTTCCTCAAATAAGGGTGTTCACGTTCTTACTGTGTAAAGCCAGAAGTCTGAAAATACAGGTTAGGAATGCTACTGCTTGAATACACAGCTAAGATGTTAGATTAGGGTTACTGTGGATTTCTAAGGGTGTCGTCTCTTCCGCTCTTGGTTCTCTGCCAATAGTCACTAACATTCAAATATGTATTTGGTTCCCTGTAGATGTGTGGCTTCCAGTCATCCTCCCAGGACAGTGTTACTGTCATGTCAAAAGTCATTTTACTTATCTGGCATGCAAGTTATTTTCACTTGCATTATGTATAACCAAATTTTAGCTGTGGCCAACTGTATCCAGCTGCATCCGTTTAGTGAAAACAAAAGATAAGTTTCTCAGATTCTTAACTGAAGAAATCACCAAAGTGATACCGTTCATATGTAGTTTCAATCGAGGGTTGGTTTCCCCCAACCAGGCATCACAGGAGGTTCAGTAGTGTACTGCACAACTTGTAGCAAGATCATTTTCAGTACTGATTAGTACTTCTGGGAAGAATTAACTTTTTACATTAATAATTTTTTATATATATCATGTGCTTCTTAATATCCTTTTGAAAGAAAGTAAATTTAATAATGAGGGTATAATGAAAACACTGTTACAGAACAATGTGACTGTTACAGTTACTCTGCAACTTAAGCCTCTGTTGGTTTGAGAACATCTGAAGTAAAGCTTGTAATGATGATAGGCAGCTGAGTTGCAAATGTGATACAGAAGATGAAGTGAACAGGTAATGCCAGAGGCTTAAAGCTGGGGGGAGTTTGAGGATGACAGAATGAGGGGGGAAAAACCCAGAAATAGATGTTTTGAGCTACTGTTGTCTGTATCAGGGCCCTTCCGAGATGTAGCCTGCCTGCAAACAAAACCTGTGGGCATTCGGGCATTTCTTAAATGGTCTCATGCTCTCTCTGTATCAGCTGTCTCGTTGCGAATGCTGATCTAGGTGTACTTTTGCATGTTTACACTGAACCTTCTAATGGAACTCAGGGAAATACTGGGACAGTTCTTATCGAAATACGGCAAATGGTCAGAAATAAAGGATTTGGGATAACATAGAAGAATCTGGTAATTGGTTTGTATTCATTGAAAAGGTGGGGTGGGAGAAGGGGTGCAAGACTATAACAGGTTATTGTCTGCAAATACAGGAACAGAAAATATTTAGGAAATGATGCATAATTCTTCCAGGGCAGTTCTTTCTAGTTCAGATTTTACAGTTCTTAATGTGCTTCACTTAAAGGAAGCATTAATCACGTTTTCCTCCATTAAGCAGTAACTTCACAATTTAGTGAGGGCGTGTACATCTGTATGGGGTATTTAGTGGATGAAGTCAGAAATTACTAAAGTGCTGTTAAATGGTACTAGCAGGTATGTGGGATAATATTTTACAAGAGGTGGTGTTGCCTTATTATGAACTAATTTCTATTCTTCCTGCGCTTAGGCTGAGAGTGAAGTAGCTTCTCTGAACAGACGCATCCAGCTGGTTGAGGAAGAGTTGGATCGGGCTCAGGAGCGCTTGGCTACTGCTCTGCAGAAGCTGGAGGAAGCAGAGAAGGCTGCAGATGAGAGTGAAAGGTGGGTGGTACCACTCTTGAACGGATCATTACCCTTATGACAAAGATGATAATTGCTAGGGTGTGGGTTAGGGAAATAAATCAAACCACTCCTGTGCCTCTGAACATGTGTATTACACTCTGCCTACGTGGACTTCAGTTACAGCTTGTCTGTCGATATGTCCAAAATGTGTAGGCTTGAATTCTTGTTTATGTCTCATAAAGATAAGATATAAGTGGGTTAGGGCTTTCAGTATGTTGTGCTGCTTCCTGGGAAACTGTTTGGCCCAGCCCAGACTTCTCTAATTGGAAGACAACTTTCTGAGGATGAAGTGTAACTCTTGCGCTGTTGGGTGACTCTTGATTTCATTGTGGGTGGAAAATCTTACCTGGAAAACAGCAAAGTGCTGGAAGAGGCTTTAGTTCTTCTGTTGGTCACATGAAGGTGAGCAAAGCAGAGAGAGGATGATAACTCCTTCAGATTTAGGCTGAGGTTTCCAGAAGTACTTTGTATAATTTGGGTACTCAAGATTTATTAGCTTTGGAAGATCTCTTCTTTCACTTCTACAAATTGTGTTTTGTATCTGTGGTAGTATCTACGTATTCAGCATACGTATTTCTATCTCACTAATGATGTGACCTGTTGAAAATAAAAATACGTGAGACTCAGAGTGCATTGTGAAATAGATGAGAGAATTTGGATCACATGTGGGTGGAAGGGGCAATACACAGTGTTTCCTGTTTAGGAGGAGTTAAATTTTACTAATGCAGAGCACGGAGAGCTTCAGTGCTCCAGGGCTCTGCTCACAAGAATCTGTTTAGCCATAAACATAGTACCTGTCAGCCCTGCAGGGGTTGTAATATGCTGTCTCACAGTGAGTGTAATAGCTCAGACATCTTTGGTCATCTTATTAGGTCTTTGGAAGCAAGACCATTTATTTACCTTTCTAGAAGAGCTGTTTTCTTTCAATTTAAAATTAAAAAGGAACAGTACAGCTGAACTCCTAAGAGTTAAACAAATTGAATTTTCTTTCTTCCTTTGAACGTGCCGCTTTCCTTTGAACTTCTGAAGTGTGAATGCACAGGACTAGGTCTGTGATGTGAAGAGTCAAGTATCTGATGTGCTTCGACTGCTGTAATACACCTGTCTGAAAGTTGCATGGCAGTAGTAGCACAGCTGGAGATCAGCAGGCAAACCCTGAACCTTGTATTTCCTGTTTTTCACGTCTTTCAGAGGAATGAAGGTCATTGAAAACAGAGCCCAGAAGGATGAAGAGAAAATGGAAATCCAAGAGATCCAGCTTAAAGAAGCCAAGCACATTGCTGAAGAGGCTGACCGCAAGTATGAAGAGGTCAGTTCTTGAGTGCAGGTCATCTGTCTCCAACGCCCTTCATTCTTTTTCATCTGCCTATGATTCCTTTTTTTTTTTCCTTTACCTCTTATGTTCAAAAGATCCCAACCACCACTCTTTGCAGCTATGGAAATAAAAATGATCATCCAGATTCCTCATGGGACAAGAATTCTGTGCTCAGATATCTGCACTAAAATGGTTGAGAGTATTCCCTGGTCTCTTAGGGAGAAAAATAGTTTTAAGCTGCCTTTTGCCAAGTGAAAGAAAGGTCTTGGAAAATGTCAGATGACAAAACCTCAAATGAATAATGAGGATATCACATAATCCATACTTAACGTGTATACCAAAAATGGAAAGAAGCCCAGCTCCCTTCTTTTAGGCTCTAGAAACAGATGATGTGAGCTGCAGCAACATAATATTCCCCATTGTCTTTTTCCTTTTTTGGTAGGTGGCTCGTAAGCTTGTGATCATTGAGAGTGACCTGGAGCGGGCTGAGGAGCGAGCTGAGCTATCAGAAAGGTAAGTGTTGAGCAGCTGCAAGATGTGCGTGAGGTGCTACAAGACAACTGTAACTGCATGAGACGTTGGCAGTACACTTTGTGTTCAGCTCAAAGCTATGTTGTGCTCATTTTCTCTAATGGTCAAAATAAATGGTCAGTGCCGAAGTAAATGTGTTCATATGTGTGTGCGCGTGTGTTTTGTCACTGCATGCTGTACCTGCACACTGATTTTGTGAATGGCTTTTGTGCATTTCATGTGTTCACTAACAGCCAAGTCCGACAGCTGGAAGAACAGTTAAGAATAATGGATCAGACCTTGAAAGCATTAATGGCTGCAGAGGATAAGGTACTGATACTAATAAACAGTTTTTAGGTTTAACTGCAACCCAAGTCTTTCAGCTTCCATAGCCGGTTAGCTCACTCAGTAGTAACAAATGAGTCCTCGCTACACTCCTTACTCTGTTTGCATCTTGCTTTGGTGGTTTTCTTTGGTTTCTTTTTTGTTTATTTATTCATTTTTGCCTTTAAGACTGATCTCTTGTGCAGCCTAAAAGAAGCTGAACTGTCATATGTAAAGGCTACGTAAATATTTCTGTGTAAGCCAAAGGCTAAAGATGATTTCTGCCTGGTCGTTGTCTTAATGTGCGCTTTAAATGGAATTTGGCATTGTAAGGAGTTGCTTTCAATCTGTGATGGATTCAGCTGCTTTTGAGGCCGTTCTTTTGCTCTCCGGTTGTTTTCATTTTTCTCTATATTTTCCCCCTGTTTTCTTCTGTTTCTTTTGCTTGACTGAATCTTCCATCCGCCCCCTTCCTGCCTTCCTTCCAAAATAACAGCAAATGTGCTGAGCTTGAAGAGGAGTTGAAAACTGTGACCAACAACCTGAAGTCGCTGGAGGCTCAGGCTGAGAAGGTAGGCTAGAGACTTATGTGAGAATGTCCCTTATCTGGATTGGCCTGTGGGGTTTTCCTTATAAGCTGATCACTTCCCAGCACTTGAGCAAGGCCATTGGAAGTAGAAATATTTGGACTTCCTACTCAATTCATATTTGGCTCTTATCAGAACCTAATATTCCTTCTAGGTCCAAATAGGTCAGAATTATTTGACCGTGTGTTCTGTTAAGTATTTGACAGGATTGAATGTTATTAATAGAATGTCCCTCAAAATGGCATTTGTCTGCTAACATTATACTTCTCCAAATGCCACTCCTCTTTAAAACCATGGTATTAATCTCTTCTCAGAGTTCCCACTATATAGCACTGGAGTGTAACTCAGGGCTAGTTTGGCTCTTGCAATAAACGGAGCTAATTTCCTGTATACAGTTGATCCGCTAGAGACTCTCAAATGAGGTAATTTTTTGTAGGTTTAGAATACCTCGTCTAATATCAGCAATACTCTTTCTAATTACAGTACTCACAGAAAGAAGACAAGTATGAAGAGGAGATTAAGGTGCTGACTGACAAACTGAAGGAGGTAAAATTAGAGTTGTACTTTACAACAGATCTTCCAATGCAACTTTGATTCTTTTAGTATAAACACTGCTTTGTGGCTTTAAGGATGAACACATCATTTTGGAGACAGTTTAGTGTTTAAGTCTCTCCTAAAGATTAGTATCCCCTTATTATTCACCTCCTTTAACTTACTTTCCCAATTTGAATTGCTGCTCCTCCCTTTTAAAGTACTATTTGTGCATTTCCTAAAAGAGTCTCTATTTGTCTTGACCTCAGGCTGAGACCCGTGCTGAATTTGCTGAGAGGTCAGTAACCAAGCTGGAGAAGAGCATTGATGACCTAGAAGGTATGAGGTTTTGCTTTTTTATCACATATTATAGAAAAACAGATCTCGTATTCTGTTGTTTGGGGGTTTTTTTTTTCTGTACCCAGTTCTACTCAGCTAACTTGTCCTGCTTATATAAATGGATCTGCCTAAAGAGTAAAATAGGCAAAATATTTTCTGATTGAAATGTATTGATAACACCAAAAACTTCAGGTGAATGGCGTTTTGCTCTTGCCTGTTCTTTTTCCTCTCATGTTCTCAAGGCTCCTTTCTTTTTTGCTTTATACTCTTCTACTTGGAGGGATATAAATGTATGGGGTAAGTGATGAGATAAGTCCTATTATTAGCTATGTTATGCTTGTAATAATCAGGAATGTAGCAAGCTGACTTAATTTATTACTGTGGTAAGTGTGGGTGAGGGCAGGTATTTTGTGACATAGACCAGTTGCCAGCTTTCAGTAAAGCTAATGGATTGTATATGTAATCAGGCATCTTATTTAGCTTCAGAGAGTTGGGTTTAAGGTTTTAATGAATCTTTCAGATCTGCAGTAGAATAGCAGAATGTGCTTTCTCCTTCTCTCCCTCCAGAGAGAATAATTCAGTAGTGCTTTGTAATGCAAAGCTGTAGGAGTTTACTGTTTAGATGTCTTATGCTAAGTCTAGGATTTTAAAAGGCTTGATTGCTTGGTGTGGCAGGCTGACTTCTGCATGAAGGATATGAAATATCTGGGTAGATGTTGAAAATCTATGCTTACTGACTCAGGAAGGAAGCAGAGAAGAAAGATAAGTGTTTAGAAGGAACAAAAATTGCTCTAAGAAACCAAGTTTACAACATCATGCAAACAGAGCGTTTGGGGTTTTTTAAAATAAAAAATGGTAGAAAAGTAATGTTAGCATCCTTGTTGAGCCCCATTTTTGCACACTCTCTCCCTCACTCCTCTGTGCTCTCCTAATGTGCATTAAAGCACAAATTAAGGGCAGCGAAACATGGATTTTTCCTTCATTTTCTCTGTATCATGGGTTGCCTCACTGGCAGTGCAGTTAATGAGCTTGTTGCATAAAACCATTTGCTGTTGATTTTTTTTATATCTTTTTTTATTCTCCTGTAATTTTGTAATCTTGTTTTGTTTTGTCTGTCACAACACCTCTTCCTATGCGCTCTTCCCCTTTCCTATGGCTTCTGGATGGTATCCCATGCCACCACCTTCACCTTCCATGCCATGATCACGCTCCATTTCCTTGCACGCCTCTGCCTTCCCTTGGGCGAATGTTAGATGAGCTCTATGCTCAGAAACTGAAGTACAAAGCCATCAGCGAGGAGCTGGACCACGCTCTCAACGATATGACTTCCATGTAAATGTCTTCCCAGCTTGTGCCTGCACCTGCTTCCCTGCCCTCATTGATTGCGCAGTTCCAGCCTTGTGAAATTACACTCCCTCTGTACTGGGAGACGCATTTCTTTTAGCGAGACTAGGTGTACAAAATACCATGAACAGTATCTTTACCGTGGCAGAGTGTGGGTGAGTGTTGTGGCTAGCCTGGTAAATACTCATGGTGATTTTGTAAGCTGCCTGATAAGCTTGTGTTTACTCTTTCATTCTGTATCTGCTATCCTTGTGTCTTGTGGTTGCCTTTTGTTTTAGCTCTGCGTTTATCCTTTCAGTTCACCTCTGTTCAAGTATTTTCTACCAGGTTCATCGTGTTCAGTCTAGCAAAGAAATTGGCTCATCGATGTTACCTTCAGAGTGTTTTCTGCTGTCAGTTTTCGGTGGCAAAATTCCTACGGAAGTTTCAAAGAAACTTGAGGTTTAGCTGTGTTCTCTATTAACGACAGTGGGAAGTGTTTAGTACCTAAATTTCCTTGACTGCTCTGAAAATTTAAACTGTTACAACTAGGTTTCTGTGTTACTAAAAGTGTCAGAAGTGACAGTTGTAGGTTGCTTCTGCATATTTTATGGCAGGCAGTAGTAATCTAATTTGCATATACCAAAAATGTGCTAGAATCAACTCTAGTCGTGAGGCGAAAAATAGTTAGGGAGCAGGAAAGCAGCAGAGCGATCAGTTGTTAGGTGACTAGTCCATGCAGTGTTTGATCCTAGTCCATGCAGTGTTTGATCCAAACTGACTCCTTCCATCAACCTAGGACTCTGAACAGAGGTCAGCTATGCTAAATCCACCTTCCCATGCTCATACTTTTCACTTGCATGAACTGTGTACAGTTGACATGGGAAAGAGGAAGAGTTGTGGCTCTCAAATGCTTGTGAGATATAATGGTTAGTCCTAGCGTTTCTTTTTGGAAACCAGCATGCTTTCGGCAAGACATAAGCTTTGCTTGGAGCTTGAAATATATTTTGCATGCACCCGTACTTCAAATGTTTTTTTTTCCTTTGCTTTTTTTCACGCTTGTATCTGTTGATTACTTCCCTCCCTCCCTCTCTGTCCTGTCATTTTAGTAGAGATCTCTTATCTGCTTTGTATGCTTTGGGTTTGGGGTTTTTTTTTAATTCCCCACCCCCAGACATATGTTTTTTTCTCAGTGGCTTATCAAGCAAATGGATTTCCTTTTTCCTCCTTTGTGTATAGAGATTACAGTATTTCTTCAGTCTGGGATCTTTCCAAATAGAAAACAGGCTTTAAAATGTACATTACTGTAGATTCTACTCCCAGCATGGTGTGGTGTTTCTTTACATAGTCACCTTGGCATGTTGGGCTCTGCTGTTCTGTTGCTGCTTTTTGCAAGTCTTTACTGCACCTTTCTTATTTTCTACCTTATCTTACTTTTTTTTTCACGCAGATAATTTTCTTTGCTTCACTTCTCCAAAGACATCTTCATCGGGTTGGATAAAACATCTTTCCAAGCTCTGGATGTTTCATGGGTTCATTGTTCTGTCTTCTAGCTTATTTCACTCTGTTCCTCTAGCACCTGTCTCGGAACATGCTCTTGTTTGTTCTCTGCTGTACAGAAACTACATCTCTCAATGTAAAATAAACATCCCAGCTATATCCCTTTTGCTATTCACTTGCCTTTTATTTATTAAAGTACCCATTTCAGTTATTAATAAAAATTGCTTTTTTTGCCATTAGGAATTTAAATATTTTTTTGGTCTTTCCACTTTTTTCCCACAAATGCTTTTGCCTGAATGTCAACATGCAAAGCCAGTGATAGCTTCTCTGTGGGTTGAGAATACAGCTCTTCGTATTTTGAAGTCAAGCCCAACTGGTTATGGTCTGTCTGTCACAAAATCTGATTCAGATAAAATGACAAATAAATGTAGCAGGAATTTGTTCAGTTGTTATTGTTGGGCCAAAATCTGCAAGGGCATTGCTTCCTTGGGGTCACTTGGTCGTGGGAGCATGACTAAGAGAGCAGTTAAGTCCTTCACACCAGATTTTTCTTTTTAAAGTCTGAAAGTTTCTCCTAGCTTGATGCTGAAGACTTCCTGTCTTTATGTAATGCGTTCGTTCATTAACTTAAATATTTGAGACAGATTTTAAGGGTCTGTATAAACAAAATACCCCTAATTAGCAAAGATGTTGCTTGCTAGCTTTTTTCTTACAATATACTTCTCTTGAATAGCGTGATAAGATTTGAAGTGACTCTGCTGCAAAGTGGAACATGCAGATTTCAGGTTTCAAAGCCTAAACTTTGGCTTTCAGCTGATTCGGCAATGCCTAATTAAGAATGAAGCATTAAATACTGACACTTTGCTTTTTTGTTCTGTTATTTGCAACTAGAGAGTTTATTGCATTATTTTAACTTTTTCTTCTTCACAATGGAAGGCGTTTCTCGCGTCACATTAAAGTTTATTCACATTATCAGTTTAAACTGGATTGATTGCTGATTATACCTGTTGCTGTATATATTGCTGAAGTTCCTAAGTCACCACAGCTAAATAAAGTCATAGTGTAGCTGAATTTTACTTTTTTGCTTGTAGAATAATGTAAGTGTGATTTTCTGATTCAACTTCAAGATGATTCAGCAGTGCAGTCTAGGGTAGTCTTGTCAGGAGTGGTGGTTTCCCCCTCAATTCCTTGCAGTGCTGGTGTTTCTTAAGAGAAGTTCAAAAAGGAAAATCCAACGTAGGAACCTGGTGATTTTTATCACAGTAATTTTGAACATCAGTGTTTGAAGTTTCCCTTTTCCTTCAAACACACGTAATCAACTCTCACTACCCAGGCAGCTGCGTGCAGAATTCCTAGCTGGCTCTGCCGCACTGATTTTGACTCCACTGAGCTGTTGTGGCTTCTTGTGGCAGTGCTTTTCAGCATTTCTGTCCCCGTTGGACCTGACCGGTGCATTATGTTGTACATCTCACAAGGTCTGGCTGTGTGTAGCTGCTAGGAGTGCTGGCTGTGATGTCTCATTCACCTGGGCTTTCCACTGTGCTGAGGCTGAGCCTCACTGGCTCTGCTCCAGAGTCTGAAAACCCTGCTTGGCCCAGGGTGCTAGCCCTTGGCTCTACCTCTGTGGCAAATTGCAACTTAGGCTGCCTGCAGGTAATCAAGGGCTGACTTGGAAAATGCTTTCCATGCTTTACCTAAGGGGTTTAGTATCATTTTGGGTGTTGAGAAACACCGTAAAGCTCTGCCTGAGTTAAAGAGCAGAATAATCTGTGATGAAGTTAAGCCTCAACTTGTTAGTTCAAATGGCAACTCAATTCCCTTTGCCTAACAGAGTGAAATTCCAGCTACTCTGAGGTTTTGGTGTTTTTTACCGCGTGTATGTGACATCATCCTCATATGAGAGACAAAACCCAGTTGTTAGGGGTGCAGATTTGGAGCTCTGCAATGTGTCCTGGTTTTACTGAGCTGGCTGGTGGAGTTTGGACTGGGGAGGGAGGTGTGGCTGGTGCTGCCCACCACACAAGTACGTCCTACAGACCAGCTGCACGGCTCTGCCGTTTGTCCAGAGCCTGCAGGGGATGAGGATTTCTGTGGAAACTATTAGGAAGCTTGTGGAAAAGAATCAGAAACAGTCATTTCCTGTAGGGGAATAATCTGGGATCAAGAGGCCGGGAATGCAATTAGACTATTAAGAATATGAGCCGTTTGAGAGAATGAGACAGTCCAAAACCATCATGGAACTCTGCAGAAAAACTCTCACTAAATACACTGTCACAATGTAGCTGTGGCTGTTCTTTTTGACTGTGAATGTGAACTGTCCTCTTTTATTTGCAGTGTTTGTGCAACACAGGTTTTCGTGTTTCCATTTCATTTTCAGCAAATGTTTGGTTTTGTTTTCTTATAAAGTTCAGCTGGACAACTTAAAGATGTCAGAGTGTGTTGATGGAAGTAACAGAAATGTGTTTCCCTACCAAAAAAAGGATATTCAGCTGTCAGATTCCCAGGCAGGGAGCACAGGCCGAGTCAGACCTAGTGGTAGTTGGCTGCCAGTATCCCTCCTGCCATCACTTTCCCTGGTTGCTTTCCCTCAGCTGACAGGTGAGGTTCCACCACACAAGTAATTTAGAAAGAGAAATGGCACTCATAACACAAATCTTCCACACACTGTATGTAAAGATTAAAGCAGGACTTGGTTCTTCTAGGAATATAGCTGCAGTTCTTCCATTTCTTCTCCCACTCACCGTCTCAGCTGTTCCCCACAACAGGAGCCTTAGCCAGTTCTTCGTAGGTTATAATAGCTGTTCCTTGGAGTAGCTGTTCACTAGAGTTCTAGACACAAAGGTAAAATGTTCCTCTGTATGTGACTGAACTGTCTGTGGTGTGACCAGTTTCTTTATTAACTCTTACTTAACTGTTTTCTCTGTCTAATCTGTCTTCATTCTGCCTCTTTTTCCCTTCTAACCTGCTTGCTGCCTGTACAGACCAACTCTACCAGCAACTTGAGCAAAACAGTCGCCTAACTAATGAACTAAAGCTGGCACTGAATGAGGATTAAACTTTAGTCTGGCTATATTGGTTTAAAACGGCTTCTTCCGAATTTCCTTAAGAATGAATAAGTAAATGTAGACATAAGCAAGAAAGCTAGAAACTGATTTTTTTTCAGGCTGTTGATTGTGTGGTAAATTAATGAATGAAATTCTGAGTTTCTGTTGGAAAAACACGCTTCTGATGAGGCTTTATTATCTGTATGCACGCCTACTTTGGAGGAGCAGTAAGCTCTTGCTGTGCCATTGCTCCTTTCCACCTCAGTAACCAGCTACAGCGTTTAGCTAGCAGCATCCAAAAAAAAAAAAAGTAACAGCCTGCCTTGTACACAGGTACACTCGGTGTACCTAACGTCATGAATTGGCCCTGAGATTTTCACTAGAATGTGGACAAGAGAAAAAATATTCACCGGGATTCCTATTTCCATATTTCAAAACCATAAAGAACATTTTGTTATCTGGAGAGTTTAATGCAATTTTTTTGCATTACTATGAATTGGGCTTGTATTTGACTTCAAAAAAAAAGTAACGGTAATTAAGAAAAATCTAGGAGTGGGAGCTTCATCTGAAAATACACGGTCAGTTTAAAGGTATGCTTGCATTAGTATGGAGTTACTATTACTGGATTCTGGTAGGATGCAGCTCTAGAACATTGTACTCATTAGTTGTATCAAATAACTGTGTTAAATGACTGTCCTATAAAAGTGTGCATGCAACATAAAACTACTAGCTTTGATTTTATTTATTTCCTAGAAAAAAATAAATTTCTTAAGGGTAACTTCACTGATGAATAGATTAGTTTTAATTTTGGGGGTCTTTGCAAGTTCTGAATTACATGAAACTTAAAAGTATGGATCTACAAGGAATAATTATTTTCCTGATTGCCTTACTTCTCTTAAAAAAAAAAAATTCACCATCCCAGATTCTTGTAAGCAAAGAGTTTCTAGAACATGCAAGAACTTGATCTTTGTTGGCAGTGCATTTTCTTAACAAATGCAGCTGTAAACAGTTCTAAACTTGCATTATTTGCTGTTTGTTTTATGAATTTGGAATTCTGTCTCATTGCTTTGTCTGGGGACATTGGTATTTATGAGCATGCACATTTCTTAACCTTCTAAACCGTGCAATAGCAAAGATGACTGCATGCCTTCGTGTTCTGAGAATCGGTGCCTCCAAAGAACTGCTATTCATGTTTCAATTTTCTAATCCCACAACAGAGAAAGTGGCGCATGCCAAAGAAGAAAACCTTAGTATGCATCAGATGCTGGATCAAACTTTACTGGAGTTAAACAACATGTGAAAACCTTCTTAGCAGCAACCACATTATTTGTCTTACTATTTTTACACCTGCTTGCCGTGAAGCCCCATAAACATGTCTTTTTATTTTAGTTTCACCACAGTCACAAGAACATCTGCTAAACGATCAGGCAGGGGTCAGGGAAACACCAAAATGGGCAAGCCATATGCGGGTTAAGCGATATTACATTACGGTTTAAATGTGCCATTTCCCAACAAAAATGTTACCTACACTTTGTAGAGAGTTCAGCAGCTCAGTGTGCTTAGGCTTTAGAAGAATCCTGGCTGTGGCAGCAAGCGTCCCACCTCAAGTGCCAACTGCAATTTTTAACGAGAATGGTGATTCACCTTCAAGAGAGATCAGGTGGAAATGGTGCTATTTTAACAAAAGATTCTACTGAAGTCTTTTGTGTGATATCAGACAAGTCAGGAGTTGTCCAGCACAGTAATTTATTTTTATCATAATTTTATTCACCTGTGAGGATTTGGACTTTCTGTGCTTTCTAATTCTATAAAAAAAGCAACAGAGAAAAGCGAAGGCTTCTGGAGGTTTTAAACTGTGCTCTTGCAACTCAATACAGAAGTGTAGGTCAGCATTTCACCTTGAGTATTCGTTCAATTGTATTTTTCATGTTGAAATGAAAGATTCAATAAATTCATGAGAAAACATAAATTTGGAAGAGATTGTGTTAAAATGTATTTTATTTGTGTGGATTTGGGGGAGGGGGAGGAATTTATAAACTGATATTCGCCTCACTGTTCTCACACTTTCTTTGAGCAGTTTTAAAAGTATACCTGTATGTAAACGTTGTATAATGATATGGAATAAAATGCACATTTTAGGACATTTTTTAAATTTTTGCTTTCCTGTGATTTGTTTTTCATCCTGTGAGCTTTCCATGTATCGCTGTGTAAAATGCGCATGCGCCATGTCTCTGGTTGGACTAGGCTGTTGACACACTGGCTTTCAGTCCCTTCTCTGCTGTTAGGCTCGTGTATAAAATCACAGTGATTTGGACTGATGTGGATCTGCAGCTGCTAAGAGGAGCCCTTTGAGAGTCAAATTGCAGGAACCTCTCCCTGTCATTTGATTGTATTCCCAGATGGATGCAGAATGCGATTATTCCCGAATGGGTGATAGAGCTTTCCAACATTCTTCATTGTTGACCAAAACTGTGTTCAGTAAGATCATTGCAGAACTCCCATACATTTCTGTAGGAAATGAGCCCTAAAGGCTGTGGTCTTGCAAACACCGCCATGTCTCTATATCTTACCTGTTAAATAACTTCAGTACAGTGTTAAACCTTCCAAAATTATGTGTGAAGTTCACGAGATCCATTCACCCAAATTTTTTCTGCTGGTTGCAAATTTGTACACGTGTAGATATCTTTATTTGACTTATGAGATCTGTCAATGAGCAATTCCAGAACTTCAACAATAATTTTTATTCTTTCTTTTTCTGTAGTTTATTGCTGAAAGTTGATGATGTCCATCCATCTAGCAGCAAGGAGCTCGGTAGGAGGCAGATGTAGGTTACATCCAGATCATCAAAGAATCTCCATTAGTGGATCCTTAGCAAGCAACTAAGAACGAGTGACTTTCTCAGCAGCTGATGTAGTGGTGAAAGGGTAAAGTAATACATAATGATTTTAGGTTAAATAGGAATCAGAGAGAAGATGTACTGGTGCAGGTATCTTTTTTTTTTGGTTGTGTTTAAAGGGAGAGAACTTAGTAGCGTTAGAAGGTTTTGTATGGTTCCTTGGCTACTGCCAAGTGGTCTTGAATGAAAAAGGATGAGATTCCTGGCTTCACATTTCCTTTTAAGTGTTTTGGGGAAGTAAAATATGTATCACAAGGCTCCTTTAATGTCTTAAGCTTCTATTGTGCAGAGGTAAGTTGTTCTAATCTCTTTCTCCTTCCTTAGTGCAAGGATGAGATGTTGGGTACTTGGGCTCCAAGAGTTCCAACCTCCATGCATTCATGGCCTTGGGTGTTGCGCCTGGAGTCAGTCAGGCTGCTTCCAGCAGGAAGTGTGCATTGGGTAGCCGTTCGTAGGGTAGGGCCCAAGGCCACCCAGAGAGTTAGAGGCTGTGCTGGGAGCTGAACAGATGAATTCCTGGCACTTGGCCCCGAGTCTTGCACAGCTGAGAGTCAGCCTGCTCCACTGCTTTGCTTTTATAGTGCCATGCTCTGTGCTCGAGTCCTAAACAATGTGTCTGAGTGAGGTCAGACACTTTGCAGTTTAAAATTGCAGGCTTCCCGGGACACCACAAACCGCTTTGTGGTTTGGGGAACCAGCATCCACCTCTTATTGTGTGTAAGAGTAAGGAGGAGGCTGTGGCTTTAGTGTCTCTTAAAGAGATCATGTCACCATTAATAGGGCAAGCATGTGCAAGCAAGGAGATAAGAATTAATCTGCAGAAAAACCCCAAATGCACTGGTGCAGATGAATCCATAAAGCTTCATAATGGGTAAGTAAAGCTTTCTAGTTCCAAGGAGAGCTGAAGGGAGCGGTGAATATGATGGTGAATCATACCAACTGGCTTTTTTTGCCAACCAGCAACAGACGTGTAAGTAGGCATGTGGATGTATTTGCTGGAGCAGGAAAATCTGTTTCTACCCTTTATCGTAAGTCATTACCCATTATGGATTCTTGGCATGCAGTGCCTAATCGGACAAAACCCAGTGAAGCTAGAAAGCATTGGCTTGTAAAAATAAACTGGGCTCTGATTTAACCCATTTCCAAATGGGGATTTCTTTCTCTGATATGTTAACTCTAAAAATCTGTTAAAATACGGAACCCTTCATCATTCAGCATTCTTCAAGATATGTGTCTCAGTTTAGAGAGCTCCTTGTCCTTTTCTTAAATGCAAACCCACATTAGGCCATTTGAAATATAGCATTATTGTGCAGTCATGCGATGTAATTGCCATGGTTGCTTTGTAAGCTGTCCTCTCTCTGAGTGCAATCACAGTTCTGAGAGCACCAGAACCGGCAAAACCTGCCTGCATGCAGGTTCATCTCTCATTGTTGGCTATGAATTCGCAAAGAAATTATTTTTGAGATACAGAGATGTTTATGTTGTTCCTTACTCCCTCGTGGGATTTCTCTGGTGTCTAATAACATGCAGGGTATGCTGCAGGGTGTGCCTTTCCTTCATTCGGGATGTTTATAGGCACGGTCTTTCAATCTTAATGCTTTCTTATGTTCACAAAACTTGCAGAAATGTAGTTTTCCTTTTAGAGTTCTAAGTGGTAGAAGGTAGTCAGTTCGTTGCAGTGTTGTTGAGTGGGATGAGAAGCAGAGATAAGAGTGGCATGCAAGTCCCTTTTCTTTAAGAAACAAGACTAAAGCAGAGTGCTCTCTCTCAGAGCTGTAGAGACCAAGTGAAAAATCTGAATTTATAAAGCATGATGCGTATTAACAAACTTGCTGTGATTAATGCTACTTAGAATCTGGGCTGAGTTAGCAAACTTCACTATACTGTTAATATTGTGGGAATATCTGTAACACTGGGCCCTGTCTCCTTTAATGTCTTTAGTGGCAGCGAAAGCAGAAAGTGATTATTAAACTAAAACACTTAAAAACGAGGGAGAGGATACTTTTTTACGTAGCTCAGCACTTGGGAAAATAGAGTATTTTTTTCCTCAGGGGTTCATTTTGGTGTTTTTTTTAAAATTTGTGAGTTAGCAATAAAACAGGAGCATTGGTGAAATATAAAGTGATAATTGCAGCAAAAAGGTCAAAGCAGCAGAGAAAGTAAGGACAATGCTTTTTATCTTCACAGAGTTTCTTTGGAAATGTACACAGGAATAGGCCCTTTGAATAGAGGGAAGCTGTGTAATTTACCCTCTTCAGTGTGAGTTGTATTCTTTCCAAGGTATGGAAAATCTGTATAAGTTTGCCTAATCTTCTTGGCTTCAGTTGGAATCCTGTCCAGTTTTCTGTAAGTCACAGCCTTGCCAAGTTGTAAGCTGTTGCCGAGAATTGCGTAAATGTAGGGTTCCCCTCAATGACAGCAGCTTAGTGAGCAATCTAGACATCCCAGCTCCTCCCAGAGAGGAGAAACAATGTGCAACAGAAGCAGAGAGAAGTCTTACAGACACATAAAAACCTGTTCCTTCCCTTTTGTTATTTCTTGACTCACAAAGCACCGCAATGGAAGGTCATTGCATAGTACTTTGGATTTGAATATTATGGCCTTTAAGGTCACCTCAGCACGGGTTTCTTCTCGTTTCTTTGCTGACTTGAGGAATGGATGAAGATTAAATGGCATCTTTTTCATTTAAAAAATATAGGCCTGATACACACATGAAAATCAAAAGTCCTCCAGACCTGGCTGCAGCTGGCAGCACCACACATCACAGCAGAGTGGCACATATGGTTGTGAGAATATTGCTCTCATTTGTGTGCAACAAACACATCTGGATCGTATGTATGAAGGGATGAAATGCATTTGGGGCTGTGGTCCTGCAAAGTATTTTGAATGCCTTCTATTCCAGGCCCTGACCATGATCTGCTCCTCAGGATCATTCCTTTCTTCGAAGTTGTTTTCATATTTTGCCTGCCATTCAAACAGAGATGCCAAGGAAGTGTCTGTTTGATCTGTCTCAGCCAAAGTTTGCAGCGGACAGTGTTTCTGTGCATAAATCCTGTACAGGCCTAATGACACTTTTCCATGCCACTGAGGAAAATTATGTAGGTCTGGTGTCTCTGCCAGAGACTTTGTGAAGGAGCAGTCAGGAAGGTGAACCTGCAAAGCTCAGGTAAGTTGTAACTCGCTTGGAGCACATTGGTGTTGCCTTTAACATGAAGTTCTGTGTGAGTTTCCAGTGTAAAACTAGAGCATTTTTTTGTGGGCCCACTAATAGTTTGCATGTTTCTCTTGACAAGAATATTAGTTGGAGAAATACCCTGGGAAAACGCTTCAAAATCTTTCCTGGTTTTCTGTAGCCAGCAAGCAGGAGCCTGCCAGACTTCATCCACATCATCTGGACTGCTATACTGCTTCCTTATTTGTTTATTGCACACACGTAGACTATAAAATAGGCTGAAGGGATGATGTAATTTGTGCAAGCTCTGCAAAACAATAAAATCTATCTAGAAGATGAGCTAGGCAAGAGAGGGGCTAAAAAGGAAACAATAAGATAGAATTGTACTCAGGGGCTAAAGGCGAGTCAGGAGGGTATAGACAGAATGTAGGTGATCTACACAAGAAAAAAATCCTCCCTTTCTAAATGCTACAGTGTAGTTATGCCTTTGTCCTGCTCCACTGGTATTCCTGCCACCACCACATTTCTCTGCCATAGCGGAAGTTAGATAGCAAAGTCCAGGTAGCAGTAAGTTCTTTGTCACTCCTCCTCTGGGTTTAAAGTACAATATGCAAGAGCTGTGCCCATAAAAATCAATAAAAATCCTTTATCTCGGTGGTTCTCACCACACCAGCAGAATCTGTGTTAAATTTCTCTATGCTAGGACTTCATTCTTGATTATCTTAACCAGGAGATATGACACTTCAGAAAAACAGAGACAGAAGCATCAATTTTTGCTACTTTTGGGCAGTTAGCAAACACATAGCAAATGTGTGTGAGCTGTTATTACACACACATGCAGCCGTGTGTGAGTGCAAGGCATTTCCTGGAGTTTAACAACGAGGTGGGAAGGATTGTGGCTACAAGAGGCATCCCGATGGACCCAGACTGGTAGTTAACCTACAGGAGGTGCTCTGTGCTGGGCCTTACTTACTTTTGCAGTGGAAGAAAAACCACATGTGTTTATATGTCTCTGGGGAGGAGAAGCAGAGATTATTGCCATTTTGAGCAGTTATTGACTACTTCCTCTGCTTCTCCATCAACGTGTGTGCTGCTAGCACTAGGAACACTACAGCAAACAAAAGAACTGATGGGAAGGATACATTATTTTTGTGAAATTGACTAAGGAAAATCGGTAAAATCCAAATTGAGTGCAGATTTTATAGAGGTTTGTGTCATTTTATCAAAGCTGTTTTAAAGAAGGCCGTTTTACCAAGCCACACAAGTGCATATACAACCTTGGCCATACACCTGTATATGCAGCAAAGGTCAGCAGTGAGACTAAGCCTCAGTCAAACAAACAGTTCCATTAGAGCAAAATGTCAGTGTTGTAGATTTGAGCTTTATAGAGTCATTGCCCAGTGAGAAGTTCCCTCTTCTGTCAAAACTGCTGTGTCTTTAGCTGCTGTGACATTTGGTATAGAAATTTAAAAAATAGTTGCCCACAGTAAGGATCACAGTGCTGTATTTCAGTTTCTAAAAAGACTGATGGGCAAAGGTGCTGTGCAGTTCTTTTTAATCTGAATAGGACACCTGCATCATGTATTATGGGTGAGAGATTGCAGAATCCCTAGTTAAACTACATCAAACCCAGAAAGCTCTGAAAGCTGTTTGCCCAGTTTCTCTTTTCCCCATGTCTGTTTTGCCTTTGAAGCAATAGTGAAGAAACTGCTCTCTCTACTGCAATGTGAACAACAAAACTTAAGTGTGTCACTTTGGTTTGGCTGTAGATCCATTTCTCTTACAGCACAGGGATTTCTCTTAGTTTGTATTTTATTTTCCCATTTAAGAATTCACAAGAACAACAGTTGTCTCTGTACGAAATGCCTTTTACTCACACCTGTTGCTTAAATCTGACAGGCACCAAGTCGAGTGGGAACTTGTTAGCCTTCATTACACCTCTCGGAAAAAATGTCATCATCCATTAAGTAGAGCACAGCTTCCCCTCCAGCATCAGTGCACCTCGAGCTTGATTCTCTGCTAACACGCGCATCAGCATCTTGCTTACCTTTGCACCACAAGATTGTTTTTATTGGAGATGAAGGGATGAAAAGAGTCTAAGCTGAGTGACAGATGTTAAGATCAGTATGCAGGTAGTAAAACTACTCTACTGAGTAATGTTAACCACACCAAAGTGTAGCTTTAAGTGTGTGTATGCATACCTGGCATACGCTGCTGTACAACAGAAAGTGTATAAAGCATCTAAAACATGGAAATTATTTTGGTTTGGTAATAAATACCATAAATGATGGTATTTCTAATTGAAGCAGTTGATGGGTTATTCCAAGTGTAAGTAGGGACAAGCAAGTAGTGCTTACTGCATAGTCCATCATCCCAGGTGGTTGTCTTGCCTCTGTAGTAAAGTTTTTCCAATCTTCTTAGTTGTTTCCCATAGCTCTGCTTGAAAAGGTACAAATGAAATACCTACTTTATTTTTTGCAAGGATCCTATTGCAGCACAAACCTGTGGAAGTGCTGTTAACTTGATTTACTCTTATTTTACAAGTACGGAAAGAGGATAGAGAAAATCTCTTCCTACTGATTTGTGTAGCATATAGGAATTGTGCCCTTACACATCTTTGGAGGCACTGTCCTGAAACATGCCTCAGCTTGGGAACAGTAATACAAAGCAAAGGAACGGAGTCTGCAGAATGTGTGGACTCGCTGCCATAAGAATACGTAAGACCAGTGCCAAAAGCCTCCACCCAAATATCCGAGATGTTACTAATTTGATAAGAGGCCTTTTCCTGTTTTTTCACTAGCCTGGGCAGTTTCTCAAGCTATCTGCGCTCAGTTCTCACGAAGAGCATTTTTAGTGGCAGGGAACGTGTCTCCAGAGTGAAATGAAGATGTTATTGCAGCACAGGTAGGTGAAACCACACTAGAACAGGTAATCATAGCAGTGAATGTGTGGAAATGGTCTGGCAACCAGCATGCACATGCAGCTGGATGAGTATTTGGTGTGAGCTGCAGAGAAGCATTTGCTTATGGTAATCATTATCAGTTAAAACACACACTGGAGCTTCAAATCACGTTGAATTGTCTGGGTAAATTGCTAGAATAGATACTGAGAAGGACCTGGAGTCTTCTATCTAGAAGAACAGATGGAGATAGCAAACACAAATCAGGACTGTATTCTTCACACATCTTCAGGGACATGCCTGAAGATTCACATGCAAAATTGGGAAACACATTTTTCTTCTTGCTGCTGTGTCTGTCAAAGCAAACGTGCCTGGTTTTCTTCCTAGTTTGGAGGCAGCTACTGCGGAGGTGGCCCCCGACCCTGGCACTTCAGAATGACTGAATGCGGTTGCCTGGTCTGCTTCTCTCCCGAGTAAGTCAGTCAGTGCCAGTCTGAGTTCTCACTGCAACAGTGCTTGATGCATAGTTGTCTGGGACTTAATAATTTCATCAAACTTTATATTTTTGGGAAAAACAGTGGAAAGAGAGGTTGTTACCACCCTCTTCCTAGAGGAGCAAGGCAGGCTTTCCTGAGTACCTGCACGTCCTAATTGTATGAGCTTTGGAATGATACCTTATGGTTAATAATACCTTTAATCTTTTATGTGTTTTACATCTTCTGTGACTAGTTATTTTGTTTTGAAGCAGTATACTTCAGTTTGAAAAGATACAGTTGGTAAAGTCAAGCACCGATGGTGTGTAGTGCCTGTTGGTGGTGTGGGCAGGGGTTATGGAAACCTCCATTTTCCAAGCTCTTGTATCTCTGCCCACCGAGTGGGCAGAAATGTTGGAGAGGGTAAAAAGTTCTACCCAGCAACTGAATTCTCATTATAAATGTGAAACCATTCCTGGGGACAAAACTGCTTAGTCTTCTCTGTGCTCTGTTTTCTACCAGGAGAGACTGTTGCCTGGAGAACAACTTAAGCAAAAACAGGAAATAATTTTGCATGGTTTTATGGGGGATTTTTTGGTTGTTTTTCTTTTTTTAGGAGTTTTTGGGTCTTTTTTCACACTGATGTATTTCACAAATGTTCATTACTTACATTCAGGTGGGGACAATTAAGTTTTCTCTGAGTCCCAAGAGGTTTGAAGTAGGCCCTGAGTTAGAAGTATGAGGAAATCATCACTGAGAAACTGGAGTTTCAAAACTAATGTTTTTGCAAAGAAGAAAAAGAAACGTGTGCACCATTTGGTTGGTCTGTAACCATAGCATGGTTTTCTCAGCATTCCTTTCTCTGACATATGAAATATTTCCCAAACTCTTATCCTGTTTGTTTTTTTTTTCTAGGAACTCTATCAGACTGCATGCAACTCTCAAACTAAGACAGTAATAATTTAGCACTGTAAAATGCGTTCATATTCTAGTTTATTGGAAGTAAACCATCCCCAAGTGACACATCCTGACTACACGGGAAGAGGGAGTAAATTAAGGAGAGTTATGTTCCATTTATGGGGTGTGCTGGGATGGTGGGGGTTGAACCCACCATGCAAGTTCACCAACTCGTGGTGCTGCACAAGTCTCAGGTGAGCTCTGCTGCTTGGGGGGGCAAGTTGAGCTTGGGGACCACCACTGCTGCCCTGCCTGTTAACTGGTGATGGGGACATGGACATGGCACGACTGTGCTGCTGCTGTGGCGACAGCAAGACCAGTGTGTCCTGTGTAGTGCTGAAACATGGTTAACTAATCTCCTCAAGAGTTAAGATTGACAAATATCTGAATCATAATCCAAGCAGAGCTGATGATAAACATACTGCTCTTAGTCTCTATAGACTCACTATTTTTAATGTTGCTTTTTATCCTGGTCCTCACATCCTACATGTTCAAAGATTTGTTCCTGATTAATGTTTCTCAGCTAAGTTGTTGGAGAATTCACCCACCCGTGGCCTTTGTTTGGAAGGAAAAAAGCCCAGGCAAGATTTTAATCTTTAAATATAACTGTGAGTATGCACCTGTTTATGTACCTCTTGGGGAAGGGATGGGTTTTTGGCTGGGTCTGACTGTCCTAGCATATAAGATTGTTGGTGCGTATTGGTAGGGTTCACACTGTTACTGGAATGGTACATTCACTGTAATCATGCAGGTGTTACCTTGCTTGATAAGCAAATAATGCTGCTCTGAGAACTGCTGTACTGACCGAGACCAAACAAAAAATACACGTGGGTGAGGAATCTGTAATAGCAACTCAGTTCAGTAAACCTGGGACAACCAAGAGGGAGATCCCACTGCAGTGGAACCACTCCTTTTGCTAACAACCGCTTAAACCAACAAGGTTCCTCACTGCCATCTACTGTACGGATGCTCCAGGCCAGAGGAAACAATCCTGTCTCCTGGTTCTCACATAAATGAAATTGCTCCTGGAAGAGGAGAGAGAGAAAGGAAGAAGAGCTTGATTTCTCTCTACAGCTAATGTTCCCTTTATTTGTCATCTGAAAGTCCTCTCACTCTGTACTCTTGAGTCACGATATCACTATTTGATCACTCTTCAGTCTTTTAGTTAGAATCATAGAATAGTTTAGGTTAGAAGGGACTTTAAAGATCATCTGCTTTCAACCCTCGGCACAACTTCCCTGGGCAACCTGCACCACTCTCATGGTGAAGAAATTCCTCCTTATGTCTAGTCTAAATCTGCCTCTCTCCAGTTTAGACCCATCCCCCGGCCCTGTCACCACAAGCTTTTGTGAACAGTCCCGCCCCAGCTTTCTTGTAGCCCCTTCAGGCACTGGAAAATTGTGCTGAGGTCTCCTTGGACCCTTCTCTTTTCCAGGCTGCACAGCCCCAACTCTCTCAGCCTGTCCTCGTATGGGAGGTTCTCCAGCCCTCTGATCATCTTTGTAGCCTCCTCTCGACCCGTTCTAACAGCTCCAGCTCCTTTTTACGTTTACGATTCCAGAGCTGGACACGGAACTCCAGATGAGGCCTCACAAGGGAGGAAGAGAGGGGCTGAATCCCCTCCCTCCCTGCTGGCTGCGTTGCTTTGGATGTAGCCCAGGACACGGTTGGTTTCTGAGCTGTGAGAGCACGTTGCCGCCTCACTTCTAGCTTCTCATCTCCTGTTCAGTCGGTTCAACCAACACTCCCAGGTACCTCTCCTCGGGGCAGGTCTCTAGCCCCTCTTTCCTAGCCTGTAGCTGCTCAGGGTTGTTGTGCCCCAAGGGCAGGACCCGGCATTTGGCATTGTTAAATAAACCTCGTGCGGTCGGTCTCAGCCCAGCGGTCCTGCCGGGGATGCGGGATGCGGGATGCAGGATGCAGGGATACAGCGGGATGCGGGATGCGGGATGCAGGGATCCGGGTGCAGGTGCCCCGGCGGTTGGACGGCGGTGCTCGATGCGCTCGGCGCTCGTTGGCGCTGCCTGGCGGCCATGTCGGCTCTGTGGCGGGCGGCGAGGCGCGGCGCTTGGGCCTTGGCGCTGGGGGCTGCGCTGGCGCCGCCGCGGGCCGAGAACCGCCAGGAGCCGGCGGAGCCGCCGAGGGGCTTCGGAGCCGCCATTGAGCGCGGCCGGGACCTGCTGCGGAGGGTCAAGGTGCGCCCCGGGCCCAAGCGCTTCGGAGGCCGCGAGGGGAGGGCGGGTTCTGCGCTCCCGCTGGGCTCGTGTGGGGACGGCACGGAGCGTTCCGGCCCAGAGACCACCCGAGCCCTGAGCTGTGTCAGGAGGGAGCGGATTGTGCCCCTCTGCTCCTCTCATGCGAGACCACATCTGGAGTCCCGTTTCCAGCTCTGGAATGTTCAGCGTAAAGAGATGGAGCCGCTGGAAGGGTCCAGAGGAGGCTGCAAGGATGATGGCGAGGGCTGGAGCAGCTCCCGTGGCTGAGAGAGTTGGGGCTGTTCAGCCTGGAGAAGAGAAGGCTCCAAGGAGACCTTGGAGCGACCTTCTAGTAACTGAAGGGGCTACAAGGAAGCTGAGGAGGAGCTGCTCATAGAGGCTTGTGGTGACAGGATGAGGGGATTGGGTCTAAACTGGAGAGGGGCAGATTTAGACAAGATATAAGGAAGAATTTCTTCATTATGAGGGTGGTAAGGCCCTGGCCCAGGTTGCCCAGGGAAGCTGTGGCTGCCCCATCCCTGGAGATGTTCCAGGCCAGGTTGGATGGGCCTTGGAGCCCCTGATCCAGTGGGAAGTGTCCCTGCCCATCACAGGCGGTTGAAACTAGATGATCTTTAAGGTCCCTTCCAATCCAAACTAGTCTATGATTATATGATTCTCTTGCGCATTCCAGTTGCCAGTTTAACTTCTCTCTTTAAATTGTTATTGTTAAATATATTTCTCTCAGTTGGTGGATTAAAGTATCTGCTTCTGGAAAGCAGTTTATCATAGAATCACCAGGTTGAAATAGACCCACCAGATCATCGAGTCCAACCATTCCTATCAGCCCAACTAGCATGTAACAAGATGCAGGTGTGCCTGCAGGATTGCCTTTGCACCTTTAGAGTTTGGGAGAAGGGGATTCTTCCTAATGTCTTCTGTCCATTTTTTTTTTGACAGGATGAAGCAGGAATCCCGGGTATTCTTGTTGGAGTCTCTGTAGATGGAAGAGAAGTCTGGTCAGAAGGTGAGTTTGTGGGAGAGGTAGCTGTGTGTGCTGATGGGAATCACGGAGTCATAGAGTGGTTTGGGTTGGAAGGGACCTTAAAGCCCATCCAGTTCCACAGCCTGCGATGGGCAGGGACACCTTTAGTCTAAATTTACCCCTCTCCAGTTTATGCCATTGCCCCTCATCCTGTCACCACAAGCCTTTGTAAGCAGTCCCTCCCCAGCTTTCTTGTAGCCCCTTCAGGTCCTAGAAAGTCGCTTTAAGGTCTCCTCGGAGCCTTCTCTTCTCCAGGCTGAACAATCCCAACTCTCTCAGCCTGTCCTGGTACGGGAGGTGCTCCAGCCCTCTGAACTTTTTAAAAATAAACAACTGGGATGTGTGGATCAGACTGCTGGTCAGTTATTTTTCAGTCTAGATTTTGGTCTCCCTAGCTTTTCTACATTGACCTCAGGAGTGTAAATTTTGGCATAATCTTTAGTCTCATTTATCATTAGATTTGTTTGGTACTTTTAATCAGTAACTTGGGATGCTATCAGCTAATACAAGGGGCTTTTATGAAACTCTTCTACGACATTAAAATGTTATTAAGTTAATTGAGGGATAGTCCAATGCTTTGTGTCCTGGTTTAGCTAGAAGAAAAACATTTCAAGGAGCCAGTAAGTCTAAGTCATTGCAAATAGTCTAATTCAGCGTATCTCTCTGCACAGTATTTACCACAGTGGTTTTGGTTTCTTAAAGGTTTGGGCTATGCTGATGTTGAGAATCGTGTAGTGTGCAAGCCGGAGACAGTCATGCGGATAGCCAGTATCAGCAAGTGCCTTACCATGATGGCTGTTGCTAAGCTGTGGGAAGAGGGGAAGCTGGATTTAGACGCCCCAGTGCAGAAATACGTTCCCGAATTCCCAGAAAAAGTATACGAGGGTGAAAAGGTATGTAGCTGTTTATTGGAAACACGAGTGGAATTCTCTTCCTGTCATGGCACAGCTGTGTGTGCACAGGTGCCTGTGTGTGGGTCTATTTCTGTAAAACAAAATCATTGAGACAAATAATGACGTCTGTTGTCTGAAAAAGCACTGCTGGAAATTTGGATCTTCAGTTTTATATGTTTTGTGTGCTTACATGTGTATATACTTTTAACAGAGTTCGATGCGTGATATTTACATCTTTGTTCCTTCTCACGTTGAATTTTACTTTTGATTTAGTGTGTGTTATACCTCTACTGAATAAAGCTCACATTTAAATATTGTACTTCCTACCTAGGTTACTATTACTACACGACTGTTGCTTTCACACTTGAGTGGGATTCGCCACTATGAGAAAGATATTACAAAAGTAAAGGAAGAAAAGGAAAAGGCAAACAGAGCACTCAAACTAACAAAACCCTGTCAGGATAAAGAACAAAAAGACAAAGAGTGTAAAGGGACTGAAAAGGCTGAGTCTGTCAAACCGAAGAAGGAACGTGAAGGTGAGGTAAAAAGTCAAAAACCTGCCAGGAAAGACAAGGAATTTGATCAAGAAGAGTATTATTTGAAGGAAAAATTTGAAAGTGTGATTGAATCACTGAAGATATTTAAAAATGATCCTTTAGTTTTTAAACCAGGTGAGTTTATATTCATCTAGACCAAAATGTGCTCTTCTGGTGAAGTTTTTGTCTCCAGTTGTTTTACATGCGCTGAGGATAATTGAGTCCATTGACGATTGCATGGGGTTTTTCTTTTGTTTTGCTTCCTCTGTCCCCTTTTTTTTTTAATTTCTTGGGTACCATTAGAAGCACAGTATTTGTGCTGTTCTGCACAAATCATGTCATTGTCTTAAAACTGACTTAACTTCTGAAGACTGAACTGGTCAGGGTTTTATCAGTTCAAGTTTAGGTAACAGTCTTGTGTCAGGGTTTTATCAGTTCAAGTTTAGGTAACAGTCTTGTATAGACGCCTTTACCAATCTACTGACTTAAAGAATTATGCTTCTGTAGGTACCTTCTAATAGTGTATCTGTGCTGTAATCCAGCAGGTTCAAAATGTGATGTAGCAAAGATTTAAAAGGGAATAAAAGACCCCCAGATAATGTGGGGGAGAAGAGAAAGTGGGAACTTGAGTAGAAATTCCACTTTCTCCCAGGAGCTCCAAGTAATGCAACAAGTGCTTTGAAACATCCCAGTTACTGAATTTATAAATGCTAAAGCACATTATAATTTTGGTAACATATTTATAGCTACAAAGTATTTTGTAAGCAGGTACAAACATGCTATCTTTGTGCTCTGGGCTTTCTAGATATGAACCAAAAGAAAACAAGTTTAGTGAGGCACTAAACGAAACCTAAAATCTAAAATTCATAGGGCCTGGCAACATAAGCTTGTGATTCACATCATATTAAAATGGGGACGGGGGGAATGTTTTAATTGATTATTCATTGCTATATATAGTTTTATTTGCATGTGTGATTACTTAAACTTTATCCTTAAGATTCCATTTAAGCATCTTGCAGCTAACTTCTTTATTTTCACGTTTCTCAATGTGTTTCTTCAAGGCAGTCAGTTCCTGTATTCAACGTATGGCTTCACTCTCCTAAGCGCTGTTGTGGAGAGAGTTTCGGGACAAAAATTCACAGACTACATGCTCAAAATGTTTCGTGATTTGGACATGCTGTCAACCGTACTGGATGATAATGAAGCAGTGATATATAACAGAGCAAGGTAAACAAGGATGAAACTTTTCATAGAATCACCAGGTTGGAAGAGACCCACCGGATCATTGAGTCCAACCATTCCCACGAATCTCTAAACCACGTCCCTCAGCACCTCGTCCACCCACACTATAAACACATCCAGGGAAGGCGAGTCAACCCCCTCCCTGGACAGCCCATTCCAATGCCTAATGACCCTTTCTGTGAAAATTTTTTTCCTTATGTCGTGCCTGAACCTCCCATGGTGGAGCTTGAGGCTGATAATTTCTCTCTGCACAATAATTATTGCTCTTTCTGTGTTAAGCTAATGAAAATAAGAATGTGTGAGAGGTTTTTTTTCAGGCTTTTAAATGAAGTGGGTTTTGCTGTTTCAAAGCTAGTCATGTCACTGATTTTATGTCAGCAGTGAGGTGTTGGTTCTGCGATCGGCATGGAAAGCTACTGAATAGGAAATAAGTATTTCCTGTTAGAAGAGCGTGTACGGTGGGGGAGAGACAGGGGTGACTTTGAAGTTTGCATTTATTTTGGGTATAAATAAGCAGGGAAGTCTAAATAGAGTAAAATAAAGGAGTATGTAGGAGATGATGTTAAAATACATGGTTCCTTTTCACAGCTCTCCAAGGAGTAAATGGATCGCTTCTGGGCTAAAGGCCAAAGGCTGAAATTCATTGTCTAGTTATTCAGCATTCCCTTTCATATGTTGTGTGGAATGAGTCAAGACTAGACTTTGTCTTTTGAAAGCCTATTTCAGCCTTCACTCCTGTTGTGTGGTTCGATAATTCATTCTGCCATTCCGATTGGTAGATTCTAATCTGTATTTTAATGACAAGTTTTGCAGGACTCTTTCATGCTTCTCAATTTTCTTATTAATTCCAGAACATTCAGTTGCTGTAGTCGGTGACAACTCTAATGGGGCTGTAGGGGTGAATGAATCATAAGTAGAAATGACTCTCAGAGCAGTCACCCCAGCCTTAAGTGAAATTTCAGCTCAGTATCTGATTGTCATGGGGTAGCTGCAGGATTCCTCTTTCTTAAAACACCTTCAATCTAGTACAGGGATTTAAGAAACATCTGGTGCTGACTGATCTATAGATTGCTGTCACATGTCTTATTTATATACTGCCTTTACTCTTACTAACCCTAAGAGTAAGTAGAAGGATTATTACTTTTACTGAAACTAAGCGTCTAACCTAAAGAGTCATCTCAAGTTTTTCCCCCCCCCCCTGTCTGAATTCCTTGTTGACTTTTCTGCAAGAAATATGTGTAAGAAAAATGTATTTTAAAATATTCTCACGTGTCCTGAGAACAAGCTCATATGTGCACAGTTTGCTCTTTTAATATAGGACAGCTTAAAATAGCTGTGCAGGGTATCTGAGAGTGACAGGTTGAATTTCCTTGAATTCTAGGTGTTATGTGTACAACAAAAAGGGACGGCTGGTAAATGCACCCTATGTGGACAACTCTTACAAGTGGGCTGGTGGTGGCTTTCTGTCGTCAGTCGGTGACCTCCTGAAGTTTGGAAATGCCTTGCTCTACAGTTATCAAGCCGGACAATTTAAAAACACTAACGGCCAACTTCTTCCTGGGTACCTTAAACCAGACACGGTCGCAATGATGTGGACCCCAGTGCCAAAAACAGAAGTATCATGGGACAGGGATGGTAAATACGCAATGGCTTGGGCTGTAGTAGAGAAAAAACAACAGTGTGGCTGTTGCAGGCAGCAGAGACACTACGCTTCGCACACCGGTGGTGCCGTGGGGGCAAGCAGTGTCCTCCTCATTCTTCCTGAAGAGCTGGACTCGGAAGCAGTCAACGCTGGGCTGGTGGCACCGCCTAGAGGAGTGGTTGTCAGTATTATCTGTAACATGCAATCGGTGTCGCTCAACAGCACTGCCTTAAAGATTGCCAGGGAGTTTGATAAAGAAAGGTGGGCACAAGATACAGAGTAAGAAGAGAGATACGTGTAACCCAACTCACTGTACTGAAACATGCTCTGAAAATACTAAGAATACACGAAGAAAATTTTACTTAATTAACTTCTGCTAGTGGTGCTAAACTTAGGTGTAACTGGGATTCATCTCAGGGAAGTTCCTAACTTACAGAAAAGGAGAATGTAAGAGTCTAATTTCCCTCCCTGTCATACCTGTGTAAATTATTGTTGTATTAGCAGGCTGTTTTTCTCATACAGTCAAGCACTGACCAAGATAATAAGTAGCATTGGTTTCTAGGACTGAGAAGCTTCTTACAGCAAGTGATCTACCTTAAATGTTAAACTTTTGAAAAATTTAACAGCTTGCTTGGATCACACGAAGACATAACTCATTATTTTCACAGTTCCAGTCTGCCAAAACTGTTCAGTATTGCTTTTTAAAGAAAAATGCTTTTACTGTTGACTTTTCTATTTTTACATAGTGCTTTTCATATTTGCTTAAAAAAAAAAAAATCATGACAAACCCCAAGTCTACCTCCAGAATGCAGATTTATGCGAGAAGTACGCTTCTGTCAGAGCTACAGATTGGTAAGAATTAGAAAAGAATCAAGCTAGAGTAACGTAAGTAAAAATATTTTTGTTGTTTAGATGTTCTCTCACCATTTTTTATTGGACACAGAGAATGTGTGGAACTAGCTTGCTGTGAAATAAGGGTATTATTTTCACAGCTGAATATGCCTGAATCGCACAACATGGTGGAGCTGTCAAGCTGTCTCATTGTTTTTGAGGGATACACATGCTAATTTTGGTAGCTAGAAATGGCACCGTATTCTGTACTGCAGATATTCCTTTAGATGCAGTTTTTAAACCAGGTTAGAGGGAGGAAAAACCATGCATTCCAGAACCACAGCTGCACGTGAGTAACTTCATGTTTTTATTTATCACCACATTACTCAATACAGTAAAGAAACTTAAAGCAACCTTGAAAGCAAGTGAGCCATTTTAACTCTATCTAGCTTTTGCAGCCCTTGCAGTTATAAAGTATATAAAATGTGTTCTCGCAGCAATTTGTGCCACCATATGCATTTTTGCTGCTGTAGCTGGTGATTAACAGGGAGAAGGATGCACCAAGTCCAAGTTTTTTTTTTCCTGTCAAATGGCACCACCCAATTAACAATAACTCTTCAGAAGTAAAATTACAAAAATAGAGCTTAATTGTCTGCCAGCTTGCAGGAAGACCTTGCACTTCAGATCATTAGTCACCAGAAGCATGTAATTTTTACAAAATCAAGTCATAATTACATTATATTAACAGGCATTTTTAAACTGGTAAGGCTTTCGGGAACACAGATCCAAAACCACATGCTGAAGTGTTCAGTGTTGCTTTCTTCTAAACGAACAGCCTGTGAAGAAATTGCATGGGGATAGATGTGAATAGTCCTTAAATTGTTAGACCGTCTCGGGAATTTGCCCACCCAACTTAGCAGGAAAACTCATGCAATACATTTCAGTTTCACGTATGGTGAAGATTTAGCACTTTTGAGTCTTCTCTAACTCAGCCAAAACAACATGGCTGTTGTATAATTTGTCTTAAAATAAGGCTGAGGTGTACTGTTTCTTTTCTTCCAGATGCCTTTTTAAATTTCAGGCTACTGCTCCATCCCTTAGGGACACAAAGCTCAAACTAAAACAGCTGCTAGGAGTGTTGATGCCTTTTCAACTGCTTCAACAGCCTTACTGCAGGTATTCTCTCATTTAAATTACATCCGTATAGCAGCACAGGGTATAAGCACTACTACATGTCATTTTCATACATGTTTACCTTTCTTCCTTTAATCAAAACAATAATCTGGGTATACAAATAAAGATCTGATTTGTTTTTTAATTTCTTCTAAACCTTCAAGTGTTTCCAGTGTTTTCTATATACCCCAGATACTGCATTTCAAGACACTGGTGCTGTACCAGTTACTTGTATTTTTATCAGCGGTTACTTGCTCCCTTATAACTTAAACCAAACATATTTTGATTAGGAACATAAGCCAGGGAACTGCCTTACAGTGGTACTATTTCAAAAAAAAAACAAGCCACCACTGACTAACAGTGGCACAGAATAACTTTAGCCTGGCAAATGCCCCTACTCCTTTAATACTGCTTTTTAATGCTCTGAAGTTGGCTCAGAATAAAACAGGCAGTATTTATTACAGATAGGCTAGAAGAAATGACAAATCAAAGCACCTAAAGTCAAGTGTGTTTGATCACAGTGTAGCTGCTTGGCTGCCTGATATATCTCTAAAGCCATTTAAAAAGAAGAATATGAAGAAAAAATTGCAATCAGGGCTCATTCACAATATTTTTACCCGCCAACTCTGTGCAATTTGCAAGATAAGTGGTCCACTATGTTTTCATCTCAAACCTAAAATATTTTCAGGCTATAAATACCTAAGTGCACATATGTAAGTAGAATATTTAGGCTGCTAAACATTGTCCCTTACCTTCTGTGAGCCTGGCTTTGCCCCCAGTGGGCTGACACAGGACAGTTGAGCATCCTACGCACAAGACAACTGTCTGAGCATGGCTGAACACAGTGGTGATCTTGTAGCATCCTGGAAAAGAGCATTATTGAACTTTCCATAGAGTAATTCTAGCCCGTTTTTTTGATTGTATGTGTAATGCAATCAGACACTCTAAATACATTTGTTTGAAAATCATAGAATCAGAATCACCAGGTTGGAAGAGACCCACTGGATCATCAAGTCCAACCATTCCTATCAAACACTAAACCATGTCCCTCAGCACCTTGTCCACCTGTGCCTTAAACCCCTCCAGGGAAGGTGAATCAACCTCATCCCTGGGCAGCCTCTGCCAGTGCCCAGTGACCCTTTCTGTGAAAATATTTTTCCTGATGTCCAGCCTGAACCTCCCCTGGTGGAGCTTGAGGCCATTCCCTCTTGTCCTGTCCCTGTCACTTGGGAGAAGAGGCCATTATCCTCCTCTCCACAACCTCCTTTCAGGTAGTTATAGAGAGCAATGAGGTCTCCTCTCAGCCTCCTCTTCTCCAGGCAAACGGCTCTGTACTTTATTACACAACATGCCAAGCAAAACAAACCAAAATGTGGTTAGTGGAGTTTGAAGTACTTGCTTTTCACTTTACATGCACATGAAAAATCAACTCAGCCTGACGACTGACAAGCCCTTACTTGCCTGTAGTATGTGTCCTACAAAAAAGTCAAGGAGTTCTAGACTCTCCTTCTGTGTTGAACAGAACCTGTCTAGTTAGGGAAATATTTAACTTGTAACAGTAGAACATTGCTGTTGACAGAGCCTGGCAGCTGTGAATATAAACACTGCTGTTCAATTCTGTGTTTGCTTTCTGTTTAATACTTGGTACACATAAGGCATGTGCTTGGTTGCATTCCACAAAGCTAGAGTCATATTTAAATGGCAAGACTCGCACAGAATAGCTTCACGAGTTCCAGATGCAAGAAGAGCCACCAGCAGCACATCGTCTACAACTTCTACATTCTGTGCGTTAAAGAAAGAATAGAATTGCTCTCATACCTGGCTTAGACAAAGGGATTTTCACTGTTTTCATTCTTTTCCCTGAAGAATCTTTTCAATAAGCCATGAGGAATTTTTGGAGAGATAAAAAAAAACCAAACCAAAACTTGTAAAGGAGCTAATCCAGATGTGGATATAGAAAACAGACAAATAAAGGTGACCATAGATTTGATTTTCAGCATGTGTGGATCACAGAGATAAAACAGAATATATATTTTGAGGAAGGTCCGCAGAAAGTTCTCGGACAAGAGAAATGGTTGGCAGAGAGAATTCCTGTTAGGATAAGAAATTTCTGCTTTGTTTGAATCATAAATAGTAATTGCACAAATATTTGTTTGCAAAAAACTGCTAGCAAGTCAAATTTAACCACAGCAAATGATGGTTTCCCCCCAAGAAATGTAAATTTTGATGATGATTTTTTAACTTTGCAGATTTTGCAGGGAAAGGAGCCCAATCCTGCTGCCCAATTAGGCAGCAACTTTGAGCAATGATGCATGAGGCCACCTGGTATTTTGAGGGCCTTGTGCTCAGGACTCTGTCATCATTGGAGCTTTCCTGCTTTGCTCTGTGTATCCCTCAAATTCAATAACCAATTAATCCGACAGTAATGAGTAAAACCAAGGAGGTATGGATCTATGTTGACGTTAACTGTATCTTGGTATACGTGTGCATGAGCACTGGTTTGAAGAAAGTTAAAAAAGATTTTGTAGCTTGACCTTCAACCATATATTTTTTAAGAGTAGACAGACTTTATTTTCAATCAGCTTTAATGAATTTACCTCACTTCTAGATGGAAATCAGTGTCTCAGAGCTACTTAGAAATCTCAGCTAATAAGAAAGATAGTAAGAAAACCTGAATACAGCGACAGTCCTCTCCTTCTAGTCAGGATGCTTGTAAGTCTCTGCATTTTCTTACTGCTATAACTTTCTGACGTTGCAGTAGTTTCAGGGAGTTAAGCTACCACACTTGACTGTTTTTGTGCCTCAATATGGATGTGGCTGTGCTGATCAAAGTAGCTATTCACAGGGAGAGCACATGCTGGAATTGTGCTAGGAGATCCCACAGTTTAGAAAAGAGAAGTTTGTTATCCAGATGCTTCTCTTTATCAGGGAGCACAGTGATAGGATGAGGGGGAATGGTTTTAAGCTGAAAGGGGAGATTTAGATGAGAGACTGGGACGAAATGTTTTGCTGTGTGGGTAGTGAGGCCCTGGCCTGCGTTGCCCAGGGAAGGTGTGGCTGCCCCATCCCTGGAGGGGTTCAAGGCCAGGTTGGATGGGGCTTGGAGCAGCCTGGGCTGGTGGGAAGTGTTCCTCCCCACAGCAGGAGCATGGAACTGGATGGGCTTTAAGGCCCCTTCTCACTCAAACCATTCTGAGTGAATCTGAGCCCAGCCAATGACATCGATGAAAAGCAAACACAGGCAACATCTTAAATATTCCCGTCAGGCCTGTATATGGGAGCTGGGTGTCAGCTGGCTTCTTGATGGCAACATGCCACAGGGGCGGCTGTCGATGTGTTCCTGTACACACAGTCCCACTGCGCCTGCCTGTATCCTTAGGAAAGTTTTTCTGGTTGATCTTCCAGGATCAACTGAATTACAAAATGGGGAAGACAAAAATTGGAACCCTGGGCCACAGATGTGTTGAAGAACCCATTTCATATCACGTGTTATATGTGCAAATGGGACGGGTTGTTATTTTCCCTACTTGCCAGGATTTCATAAAGGAAAAATATAAACAAAACAAAACAAAAAAATCTCATGCCAGCCTGCCAGAACAGAAAATAAAGGCTGGTTATTTAAATTAACTATTGAAAAAGGTTGAAAACATTTTATTGTTAAAGAAAACAAAGCATTATATAGATTTTTTTTTTTTTGCTCTATGGAACCGATAAACCACATTTTGGTTAAAAAAAAATTTAAAAGCCCTTTTATGGAGAGAAACCGCCTACAGAATGGGTTCCGTCCCTTCTGGCAGACACGAGCACTGCGGCCGTTTACCTGGGCACTTCACATCCATGAAGTAGGAGTTGGGGCTCTGCACCAGCCGCTTCTTCTTGTGCTTCCTGCGCTCGTCCTCCAGGGAGGGGTGCACCAGGTCCTTGGCCAGCTGCGGGAGAGAAGGCGCTGCGGGTCACACCGGGGACCGGCGGCTGCGACCCACCGACCCCCCAGCGCCCCCCGCCCCAATCCCCCAGCTCCCCCCCCGGGGCCCCCGGACAACTCACAGGCATGGCCGCTGCCGCCGGGGAGCGCGGGGGGCGGGGCTTATGATGGGGGCGTGGTTTATAGGTTGTGTTCTTTGCCCCGTGTGGGGGCGTGGCTTGTGTGGTTGGGGCGGATCTTGTTCTGACTTAGCTGGCAATGGGCGGGGCTTAAGTGTTGAGTGGCGGGAATCAACAGCCCAAGGCGCGGGGCTTAGACCATCGAATCATAGAATCATCAACTCTCTCAGCTGTTCCTCATAAGGCCTGTTCTCCAGCCCCTTCGCCAGCTTTGTTGCTCTTCTCTGGACTCGCTCCAGAACCTCAACATCCTTCTTGTGGTGAGGGGCCCAGGACTGAACACAGGATTCGAGGAGTGGTCTCACCAGTGCTGAGTACAGAGGGAGAATAACCTCCCTGGACCTACTGGTCACACCATTTCTGATACAAGCCAAGATGCCATTGGCTTTCTTGGCCACCTGGGCCACTGCTGACTCATGGTCAGTTGCTGTCACCCAGCACCCGCAGATCTTTCTCCTCCAGGCAGCTTCTCCTAGTCTGTAGCTGCTCAGGGTTGTTGTGCCCCAAGTGCAGGACAAAGCATGTGGCCTTGTTAAACCTCATGCCGTTGATCTCAGCCCAGTGGTCTTAGAGCCATAGGTTACTTAGGGTTGGAAGGGACCTTAAAGATCATCTAGTTCCTCTTGCTGTTACTGTAGTTCCAAAGCTGCTGGAGCTCGGAAACGGTCTCTGCATCTCTAATGCTAACACAGGACACAAGTATTTTCAAGTCAGAAATGGAACAGAGAAGTCCCACCTATATTCGATGCTGGCTAAGTTGTTGTTTGATACCGAGTGGCACATTGTGTGAGGTTGTACCTGTGCGCACATCCTTTTGTAGCTTCCCCCCCCAAGTCAAAAAGAGAAATGCAGAATAATTTCTGTTAGGTGTCATTTGGAACAGGTTGCCCAGGGAAGCTGTGGCTGCCGCATCCCTGGAGGGGTTCCAGGCCAGGTTGGATGGGCCTTGGGCAGCCTGGTCCAGCTGGAGGTGTCCCTGCCAGGCAGGGGTTGGACTGGATGGGCTTTCATGTCACTTCCAACCCAAACTATTCTGTGATTCTATGATTTATGTGTTTAAATTGATTAAGAGAACCTATGACAAGTTACAACATTGCAGATAGTGGGAATGAAAAAAATAAACAACCCGTTTTTCATTTATTTTTTTAGCAAGATGTTGTTTTTTCCATAAGCTGTTCATAGAACCCCAGATATAATCTGTTAAGAAGACTTGGAGTTAATTGAATCAAGCATGGAACATTTAAAAGTGTAATTCACTGTAAGTCCAGTAAGTGGCACTAAGCAATTTTGGAAAGTGCTTAGTACCACAAGCTTCCTGAGGCGTCCCACAGGCTGCCTGTTGAGTCCCGTCGTTTTTGAAGGGAGAACTGATAGATTTAGCAAAAATTACTTTAAAGTTAGCCATGAACACAAGTGAAGATGCAACTTTTATAGAGGCACAACTTTCTGACAACAATATTCTCGAGGCTGGGATGTCCTCTTCTGTGCTGGCACCATACGCAACTTTTAAAGCACGTTTTTCCCACCCCAGGCATCTATTTTATTCTGCAAAAATAGACCCACGTGCTGTAGTGCTCTAAGCTATTACATTGTTTTGACTCTTCTCACCATCGCAAACATTGCCTTGTAATATTGCAGTGTTCTGTTAGCTTTTTTCCCTTATGTGCAGGAATGGTGATGACACGCAGACAGAGGTATTTTGGAAGTATTTCTTGTTATATCATTGGGAATTTAATATGAAAAGCTCTGACTCATACTTTCCTCTGCCTGCTGCCCAATGAGGGTAGGAACATAAACTCTGAGCAGAGTCATTTCTTGAGTCCTGGCTGTCCAATCAGTCTTTTTCAAATATATGTTATTTATCTGCAAGCAGAAGGGAAAGGGGACAATTTATTACGCCTGTTGATTCAGAATCTGAAAGAGAATGATGGTTTTTAAGAAAATACCTTCCCAATGCATAAAGCACCAACAATAAAACCCCAGAACTTCTGAAGTGCCACCCTCCCTCCCCAATTCCTCCTAGCTTTCCCTCTTTAAATGCTTTTCCTGCAAGGAGCTGATGGTGCTTGAGGAAGACTTTAAAGTCACAATTTATGTTAAAAAATGGTTTCTGTGGAAGGAGGGGCATGCAGGATGATCTGAAAACAGGATGTGTTTTGGACACATTCCTCTGTTTGGTTCTCTGTTTTGGTTTGACATGGAGATTCATTTCCTTTTCATAACTGCTTGTAGTTCAGTGACGTGCTGAATGAGTCAGTTCTAACGCATTACCTTCAATCTTATGACTGAAGATTTTTTTTTAAGTATATACTCTCTTGAAAACAGAAACACAGCACTAAGTTGCAAGTTAACAAGGAGAGAAATGCAGTCTGTACCACAGCACAGGCCACGGGGGTGGCCTAAAGAGACAAAGGCAGATTCAGGTCTAAGGGAGTGACTTCCCCTTTCCAGCCTTCTCCCAGTAACAATGACCTTGATCTCATTTTAGAGAGACACACAAGAAACATTCAAATCACAACAGAAAATTTCCAAAAGCTGATCTGGAGATGTTTAAAAACAACATAGTGACAGCCAGGTTTTTCTCTGCATTAGGAGCAGCCACCTCCAGATGTGGAAAGGTAAATCTGTGTCGTGACACCCGTGTCAGCGGTCTCCAGCGAGGCAGCAGCAGAGCATCCGCTGACACCCACTGCTGCATCTTTGCCCTCCTGCAGCAGAGTTTGGGTGGGTCCTTAGGACTTCCTATCCAAGGCTGAGAGGATACAGGCCTTTGGGGAGGTAACTACAAAACCTCAGTTGAACTGACTGCAATCACTGAGGCAGAGTGTATTAACTGATATTTAAAACAATAAATTCACCCTAACAATGCTGATAGCAGTTTGCCTAGAATACTAAAATGTGTTTTGGGTGTCTCTGTGGCACTATCATTAAGACCATTTACATTCTCATGCACTAACAGCTTTAAGCTGCACTCAAAATAAGTAGGTTGACTTCAAGTGGTATGTTTGATCAGGAATGCAGGCTGTCTGTGTTTTTGCCTGTTTTGCAGAATTAACTGTTATAATTTTAATTGATCATAAATTAATGGTGTAAAGCACGGCATACAGACATTTGATTTAAATGTGCTTAGGCTGTTTAGATTACCACTGGAACTTGAAAGTCCACTTTTAGCACTGCATAAAAGCAAACTGATTGGAGACCCAGGGGGCGGGGCCTGGCCTGGGGCTCGTGTCCTGACATAGGGACTTGGGGATGTTGGGATAGTGTGAGATCAGGGCGTTAGGACATTGTGACATCAGACTATCGTGATGTCAGGACATTGTGCTGCTGTGACATCAGGACACTGTGACATCACATTATCGTGACATCAGGACATTGTGCTGCTGTGACATCAGGGTGTCAGGACATTGTGATATCACACTATTGTGACATCAGGACATTGTGACATCACAGAATTGTGACATCAGGGCATTGTGCTGCTGTGACATCAGGACATCACGCTATTGTGACATCACAATATCACGACATCAGGACATTGTGATGCTGTGACATCAGAGCATCACACTATTGTGACATCACACTGTTGTGATGTCAGGACATTGTGATGTTGTGACATCATACTATTGTGACATCAGGACATTGTGCTGCTGTGACATCAGGGCATTAGGACATTGTGACATCACACTCTTGTGACATCAGGACATCGTGCTGCTGTGACATCAGGACATCATGACATTGTGACATTACACTATCATGACGTCAGGACATTGTGCTGCTGTGACATCAGGGTGTCATGACATTGTGACATTACACTATCATGACATCAGGACATTGTGCTGCTGTGACATCAGGACATCAAGACATTGTGACATCACACTGTTGTGACATCAGGACATAATGTCATTGCGACATCACACTATTGTGACATCAGGACATTGTGCTAGTGTGACATGAGGGTGTCATGACATTGTGACATCACACTGTTGTGACATCAGGACATTGTGCTGCTGTGACATCATGACATTGTGACATCACACTATTATGACATCAGGACATTGTGCTGCTGTGACATCAGGACATCAGGACATTGTGACATCACATTATTGTGACATCAGGACATTGTGATAGTGTGACATTAATGGAACTTACAGATAAGATTTTCCCTTCTGAAATTGAACTGTACATACCTGAAGTAATTTTTTTCCAACAGGGACTTGATTTAACCTCTTCTATATAAAGTTCTGCAGCATATACCTATGGAAAATTCATACATTTAGATCACTAGAGTAAAGGAGAGTACCGCTCTTTGTAAAGACAAAAAAAAATTAAAGCATTGAATTTTTTTAAGACTCAGGCTTAAAAGCAGGACATTTCTGTGTATCAAATGCAGTAAGATGAACCGTAGAATAAGCACAGGAATATTTACCTGTGGTGAAAGACATGTTTACTGGAACTGGGAAATAGGTGACATTTTTTTGCATAAGTGTCACATGATGTTCATCAAACAGTGATAAACTGCAGAGGCATCTACCATACCCAGAGTTGTTAAAGATATACATCAATAATATTATATCAGCTATCAGAGTCCAAAAGCTAAGGAGCAAAGCTGACGTTACTGATTTGTGGTTATATGGCATTCAGGGCAAGGTTGCCTCATAAGATTATCTCCTGTAGAACTTAGACCTGGAGTTTCCCATTAGCACCAAAGTAACAAGATCCTGGTTCTACCAGTGTACTCAAACCTCGTACTTAAACAATTAAGAATTTCTTATAGTTTCAAATGCACTGAACAGAAGAGCTTGCATAAAGACAGATTTTCACACAGTTCTCTTTTTACTTAACCAGACTCACAGTTCAACTTTAAACCGAGGGGAAAGAAGTAACCATGTCTATCAGTTGAGAGATTAAAGATAAGAGTGGGAGTGAAGTAGCAATGTCATCTGCTTTTTTCTTCAAAAATGTAGGTGTTGATAAACTAGTCACGAGTATTTTCTGATGTTTTTAAGGTGTATGTAAAGATTGTTGTGGGTTTTTGCATATGAATAGAGAGAGTAAATGCATTTTACTATTTATATTAGTTCCTTTCTTAAACTGAGTGCTTTAACAGGAGCATTTTGCATACACCTCAGTGACTGATGTATCTTGGTTGGGACTCAATATCTATTTATTGGATGAGCTTCTACTGTGGGATTCAGACAGAAATGTTAGGGCAGTCATTTAGTCATTTAGGACAACATTTAGGTTATAAAGGGTTTTAAAAATCTGCTTTGTTGAGATGTACAAATCAGCACCATTATGGTGCTGTCTGCTTTTAAACAGTGACGTGAGGTAAACCATAGTAACAAGCATTTTCTCATTCCTACATGTTCAGTGTTCCCCTCAGTGGTTCTCCCATGTCAAAAAAAAAAAAAAAAAAGCGCAAAATGTTTAACTATAGTTGATCCATTTGGCTGTAATGCAATATAAAACAAATATTGCCTTTTCCAATTGAAAGCAAGAACAAAGACTGGGCTTTCAAGTATTTTCATGGAACTGGTATTATGGTGGCTTGGTTCTTGAGTCATAAGAGCTTTGAGAATACTCCTCAAAGTTTTACCAACATATTACAAAGTACACATTTGTACAATTACAGTTTTTCCAGATTCTAGAAAAGTAAAAAAAATGTAACTCTTAATTTTTATATCTTGTTTTTTAAAGTTCATGGTTAACATCTGCCCCTTGGATCTAGCAAACTGGCGCTTTTCCAAATCAGAACAGAGCGCAATATTGCAAAGCACCAGTGTAATTAAAGAGGGAAGTAATTTGCATTATTTTTCTATAAAACTACTCTTGAGTAACAGATGGCGATCACAAACATATTGCTCCAGAGACATATGGAAGCCTATTTGTTCCATAAAGCTCAAGAGTGAATATTAACCCCAAAATTACTCTCTTCAACGCCGAAATGCGATTGTGTAGTAATCTTCAGGATGGCTGTAATTACCATACATGGCAGCTCATGTCTGTGAAAATACAGATACCGGGAAATGTTTCAGAGATTAGTTTTTCATTTGCAGTTTCCTATAATCTGATTATTCATGCTAGTCTGAAATAATTAACCAAATTGGTTTGACTGCTTCAGTGCCAGGTTGTCATCATTTATAAACTTAAGTCTTGTAATAAGTATTGTAACAACCCATCTTAACATCTAAACAGCCCAACTGCTAATTATCCTGTTTAAAAATGAACCAAGCAGCCATGTTTCCAGAGTTCACACTGAACTGGGCAGAGGTCTCCCAAGTGTGTAAAAAAGAAAGGAAAAAATGGCAGTTCCCTGCATCCTTGTTTTGCTGTCTTGATTCTGCTCTGTTGGATGATATTTTGCTCTCCCAGAGCCCTCAAACAATTAATTTTTTACTTGAATCACAACACAGCATCTATGATATAAAATTAGGTTTTTAGTCAGTTAACTGGAAGGTAGATTAGCATTGATGACAAACTCCTCCCGAATTCACCTTGTACAGAGATTTACATCAGATCTGGCATTGGATTTTTGATGGCTTCTTATCATAAACATCTTGGCACGGAACACCACCAAACTAAGGCCCTTAACAAGGATTAATTGGAATATTTAATAAGGAGGTGTAGAATAGCTTTTGCTTTTCCACGATTTATAATGTCTGTAGGTGTTTGTTAGCACAAATACAGTGTATTTGCCAAATTAACACTAACAAAAAGTGAGAGAGGACCCTTTTACAGCTGTAGCTGGGGTTTAACTAACAGATCTGGCCACAGATGGACAACACTTACGGGCAGGTATCTCTGGCTGTGGAAACACGTTTTCATCCCCGATCCTATTGAGAAGGTGCTTGAGATGCAGCTAAGGAGGAAATGGGAAAAGGACTTTTTATCCTTTGTTTTGCCAAGAGGGATGCGAGCACTGTTGTGGTGATTTATAGCGTCAGAGATTTCTGTTTATTGCTTGTCTAAAGGCTACAGTTTTAGAATTAAATTAAAGCAATAGGTCTTGGCTGTCATTTTAAAGTGTTACAGTAATGCTATTTATTTTTATAGTGCCTTGTGGCATCCTGTGAGGAACACAGGACAGTGAATACATGATGAGGCTGCCTCTTACCAAGAGGTAATCACTGGGATCACTGGGAAAGGTATGGAGAAAATGTTTGCCAAAGGGCTCTAGAATAGCTTTGTGTTGTTCTGGAACATCCTCGGGTTTAGCGCTGCTGCAGACTATGTGAAGGTAATTCTTCTGTTGTATTTACAACAATTCCTTCGTTCCTTGAGGATTAATCGATAAATTTTGCTGCAGCTGGTTTGTATGTTTCATTATCTTGTCGTATAAATCTGTCCTATATCAAGAGATGATATGTAGACAAACTCCGGACATGGATGAATAACCTGGAAGAATAAACACTCTCTTAGTTGTCGTGTAAGGTGTAGCTGTTTTAGGTCAAGAGATAACCTGAAGGGAGTCCCCAGACATGGTTGGATAACCTAAAAAATAAACATTCTTTGAGGACTTGGACGGTTTTTTGTCTAAAACTAGCATCCTTACCCACTGCTTTGGTAAGACGGGATGCTTTGTTTAGAAGGGCATCTGATTCAGCGCAGAATTGTAAAACAGAATTATTATTGCCTTTCCTTCAAAGCTTTTGTCCTTTTCACTATTTTACCAGTGAGCGTTTCTCACAAACCCAAAGCAACAGGCAAACGCATGAGGCCACAAACCCGCTCACATTCACCTCTGTTTATTGATGACAGGCCGTGCTGTGCTGGTACTTATTGCCTCACTCAAGCTGATTAATACAAATATTTGAGGCGAGGGGTTAGGAGCTGCAGCTGAGGGCCCTGGAGGTGTTCAGCCTGGAGGAGGCTGGGGGGAGGCAAGGGGTGCTGAGGTGTGTGCCGCGCTCCTCTCCCAATGGACAAGCCATAGGATGAGAGAAAACGCCCTCAAGTTGCACCAGGGGATGACTTCTGTCTAGAAAGCTGCCTCGAGGAGAAGGACCTGGGAGTGTTGGTCGACAGCCGACTGAACATGAGCCAGCAGTGGCGCAGGTGGCCAAGAAGGCCAATGGCATCCTGGCTTGGAGCAGAAATGGTGTGACCAGCAGGTCCAGAGAGGTTATTCTCCCTCTGTACTCCGCACTGGTGAGACCGCTCCTTGAATCCTGTGTTCAGTTCTGGGCCCCTCAGCACAAGAAGGATGTTGAGGCTCTGGGGTGAGTCCAGAGAAGAGCAATGAAGCTGGGGAAGGGGCTGGAGAACAGGCCTTATGAAGAATGGCTGAGAGAGCTGGGGTTGTTTATCCTGGAGAAGAGGAGGCTGAGAGGAGACCTCATTGCTCTCTCCAACTACCTGAAAGGAGGTTGTGGAGAGGAGGGAGCTGGGCTCTTCTCCCAAGTGCCAGGGGACAGGACGAGAGGGAATGGCCTCAAGCTCCACCAGGGGAGATTTAGGCTGGACATTAGGAAAAACAAAATCACAGAAAGGGTCATTGGGCACTGGAACAGGCTGCCCAGGAAGGTGTTTGATTCCCCTTCCCTGGAGGTGTTTAAGGCACGGGTGGACGAGGTGCTGAGAGGGACGTGGCTTAGTGATTGATAGGAATGGTTGGACTCGATGATCTGGTGGGTCTCTTCCAACCTGGTGATTCTATGATTCTATGATTAGGTCGGGTATTAACAACCAATTCCTTCACGGAGGCGCTGCCAGGCGCTGGCGGAGGCTGCCCGGGGCAGAGGTGTGGTCTGTACCCCCGAGGGGTCCCTGTGGGCCATGGCGGTTTGGCGCGCGGGGCGGGGCTGGGCGGTGTGTGCGCGTGCGCGGGGCTGGGCGGGGCTCCCGGCGGCTCCTCCCGCGGCGGCGGCCGAGCCCGACCCGGGAAGATGGCGAAGACCTACGACTATCTCTTCAAGCTGCTGCTGATCGGCGACTCGGGCGTGGGCAAGACCTGCCTGCTCTTCCGCTTCAGCGAGGACGCCTTCAACACCACCTTCATCTCCACCATCGGTGAGCGCGGGCGCCGGGGCTCGCCCTGGCCTGCCGGCATCGCCCCCAGCCCGGGTGTGGCCGCTCGGGGGCTCCCGGTCCCGAGGGGCGAGGGGGAGGCAGTTCGCCTCTGGCTTTGGTGGCGAAAAGCTGAGGTAACCTCCCTCGGTGTTGGTGAGGAGCGGTGGATCGAGGCAGGGCTCCGCTGCTGTAACGTTTGTCAGCCTTACGGGGCTTTCTGCTGGGCTGGGCGCCAGGAGCATTCATAGAAGAATGAAATAGTTTGGGTTGGAAGAGACCTCGCAGCCCATCCAGTCCCACCCCCCCTGCCCTGGGCAGGGACACCTCCCTCGGGATCCAGGGCTTCCAGGCCCATCAACCTGGCCTTGAACCCCTCCAGGGATGGGGCAGCCACAGCTTCCCTGGGCAGCCTGGGCCGGGGTCTCGCCCCTCTCATAGTGAAGAAATTTTTCCTTATGTCTAGTCTAAATTTGCCTCTCTCCAGTTTATAACAGTCCCCCTTATCCTATCACCAGAAGCCTTTGCCAACAGCCCCTCCCCAGCTTTCCCGTAGCCCCCTCAGGAACTGGAAGGTTGCTATGAAATTCTCGAGTTCTTCACGGAGATATTGCTGAGTCGCAGTGTAAGTCTGGCCAGAGGTGATTTATGGTCAGTTACTCACAATTGGGATCACTTCTGCAATAAACCAAAATACACGGCTTTGGGGATGAGGGCGTGAACTGCAGTGGAGGTTGCTGGTGTTTAAGATGGCAAAACTAATACTGGCTTTGAAGAGTAATGCTAGGAAAATGAGCACACTTTATGGGAACCATGTAGGTTTAAAGATGAGGTGAAATAATGTATGACTTGTTTTATGTTGCTCGAACCCCATATCCTCTTCAACTCCTCTTCAGATGTTTTACTGTGCTGAATTTGGAAGAAATAAATTTGTGTTTAGGGAGATGAAATGCCTAAATGAGGTATGGTTGGTGTTTATGGTGCTTTAGGAACAGATTTTTTGCATCTTAAAGGGATATTTCTGAGGAGTTACAATGGCACATTCCTTTTCTCTCTGCAACCATTTTCAAAATGCTGTATCAGTAATACCAGCTGATCGAGGCCTGAGCAGCATTTTACCTAAAAAGGTATTTTGCTGTATCTGTGGAAGAATAATGGGCTTAATAAACATTAATAAGTGCTCTAGAGGTTTGGGGTTTTTTTATAAAAGCCTGTATTTGTACTGTATGAAGTATAAAATATCTCTTTATAGAGATAGCTAATAGAAATGGGTGTGCCTGTCTTCTAGCTATTTTCTTGAACTGCTTAGCCTCTTGTTTTTTTATTTTTCTCGATGATTTCACTTCCAAGTCTTGAAGATTGAAAATATGATGCTGGTTTTCCTTGCCTTAGTCAGTAAATACAGAATTTGCTCTCATTTCTTTATATTTCCTTTCACAAGAGTCTTATTATCACCACTGTTCAACTTAAGGAAAGTTACTAATCATTGAGGCATACTTCTGATTCTTTAGGTAGTGCTTGTGATTTCATGGTTGTGTTTTATTTTTTATAATTTGTTTCTTCCAGTCCTTTTTATTTTTTAGCAAAGGACCTACAAAGAGCAAAGTTGACAGTGCAGGAAATAGTGAAACTGTTCATAAAGTGCTGACGTATGCTTAAATAAAAAGACGTGGGTGTTTTTTTCCAGTCTTTCTCATGTATTGCTTGTCTTACTTTTTGGTCAGTCATGTAGATCTCATCTGTTCTTGAAGATGTGTGCTCCCTCTGTGAGTGAGTGCGGGCTGCTCAGTATTAGTGGGTTTTACAGTCATAACTAATATATCTGAGGAGCTTAGGGGCATTCCGCTTTTTCACAGTTCTGCGTCTTTTCTTGAGCAATAAAACATAACCAGCCGTGGAGGGAGGCGCAGGGGTGCAATGCTTTTCCTAAACCAGGCCTCTTGCCAGCTGAAGTTTTAAAGTCTCTGGATTACCATTCCTGATTGAGTACACAGAGTCTTCCTGAAGTATAAGCTGCCAGGGGGTTTTGTTTATGTGTTCGTCAAGAAGTGGATTCTGCAGTGTGATGATACTCACCATTACACTTCGTGTTCGATTCAGGGACTTCATTTAGCAAGCACGATGTCGTGCTTGTAGTTAGTGGTGCCCTAGCTGTCCTCTGGTCTGACTCTGTCTTAACAAAACCACAGTTGGGTGAACTGTAGAAGGTACATGCTTGAGATTTGTTGATGACAAATATTGTTGTTTAATCCCATGTGTGTAAATGCTATTTGTGAGTGAGGCGAGTCATTGCAAGTATTTTATTGTAGCTGTTGTAGCTACACTAGGTTAAACTTTTAACTCTTTAAACTTTTTTTTTAATAGAAATGAAAGCAAACTTTACTGCCATGATGAAAAGGCCCACATGGTGTTTAAGCACCAAATATCTTCCTTGTGACTTCCTGCTCCTGTCGTTTAGTAGTTTAGCTGGGGTTAAACCACAGCACTTGCTTACCAGAGCAACAGAAACAATTTCTGAAAGCAAGATGAGAAAGTAGGAGGGGAATGCACAAATATTGCTTTATTGTAGAATATTTGTTTTACTTAGCCTCAATCTTCATTTTATAGAAGTGAATGAATAACGAATGGTTGTTACTTTGTCATCTTACATGATATACTTGTATAGTACTTTGCAGATTCCTTTCCCTTCTGCTGCCACGCCAAACATGCCTGTAAGGCTGCATCCTTGCAGGTTGCTTGAAGGGTTGCCAAATGGTCCCTTGACTTTTCTCCTGCAGACTTTGATCAAGCTGTAATGATGGTTGTACTGATTCAGACAGGGAGGTCTTCCAACCTGGTGTCCTGCTGCCAGAGGTTGCATAAGAAGTAGGGTAAAAGTGCAGTGCGTGTGTATTTCTCATATATCAGACTTTTCTTTTTACTCTTTGCTACCCATTATGAAAAGTGAACTAGCAGTCTTTCTCTCAGGTGATCCCTTTAGTTATTCAGATTGAAGTGTTTTCAGTCTGCGAAAACACAAATTGGCCTTGGGCAACTTTAGGGAAGGCAGGTTCTTGGCCTTCAGCAGCTTTAAATTTTTTATACAGGGCTCTGTAGCTCTGCTTGGGAAACTTCTAAAAGGCTTGACAAGCCACAGTACTGCTGTGGTCCCTAGTGGGGATCAGATTTTCACTGGTAACATGGGATAAAAGGTTTTTTTTTATGACGGGAATGTGTTATGCAAGGTTGTTTAGTTTGCTTCCTGAGTAGAAACTTCTGCTTTTGCACAGTTCTACATGAAAAGTAAAATGCAGTTGAGTCAGCTCATTTTTGCACTTCATCAGCTCGTAGTGCAAAACTTATCTTGGAGTTTCTTTTGTGCGTTTTGCTAGTAGCTTTTTGTGTGTTGTACAAGAATAAGATGCATTAATATATCAATCTTCAAGCATCTTAACTTGCTGTTCAAGTAGTGCTGCCTGGTAAGACTGGATTTGGTTTATAATTCCAAATAATAAGGTTTATACATTCCTTTCAACTTCTGTTTAAACAGGTTTTTAGGAGAGTAATGTTGTATCTTCTAGCTGATAGCATTTCTGACTTGGTGTGAAGGTTTGCTGACTCTGGAGCAAAACTTGTCATTTTTATTTTTTTTTTTTTTTAATCCAAGATGATATCAGCGTTTGGCAGGAAGTTGCCCACACCAGATAGTGCTGTATCTGAGAGCTGAAACATTTTGTTGGTTTTACAGAAGTAACTTTTCCTTAGCCTACATCTTGCAAAATAGCACACTACTGCTGACCTTTGAACACTCCGATGAAAATCCTTTGACAAGCAATATTATCGACTTCCCTTTTGCAGTGAAATTTCCATGTCTGTAATGTGTAATGGAATTTGTTTCAGTGTACTTGGGTCAAATTATACCTGACTGAATATACTTGCTCTTCTTCTCCACGGTTACTTGTATGATAGACAAAATGTTGGTTGTCCATTTGTTGGGTTTTTTTCCATCCTCACATTAAACTTCGGCTTTGCCTGTTCTCTTTCAGCCTGTTTCTTTTGGGCTCCTTCAGTTGGTAGGAGCTGTAGGAGAAAACACATCAGTGATAGATAAGTGAAGGGAGGGAAGAGGAAGACTTCATCAGTAGTCATATGTAATAATGGCCATTAATATATAAACTGAAAGGCTTTGAAGTGGCTCAGACAAGCTGATGTGTCTGAGGTGGCACCATTATTCATATTGCAGAACGGAAGTGAGGTCTGTAGGATCTGGGAGTTGGGTATCTGTCCAATGCAGTGTGGGAAGGAGGTCAGGTTTTTACATGTGAATAGGGGCAGGCAGCGTTATGGAGGTAAACATGAAACTGGAAGAATTATTCTGTTTTCAGGGTATGTAATGGGGAATCAGCAAGAATTTATCCTGATGTTGATCAGAAAGCGTTGTAGTTGGAGACATCGTGAATTAAAATCATTGAAGTTTCTGTCTCTTGTGCCCTTAACTTTGATACTAACCCCTAGCTGGTAACAAAAGACATCTTAGACTTTGATTTGCTGTTGAGATTGAGTTACCCTCCTGTATTCTGCAGCAGGACAAGGACATAGCTGAAGTTGTTTGGCTTCTGTTAAAAATGCTGTTGCAACTTTCGTGCTGCATGTTGCTATGAAGCAGTGTGACAGATGTCTAACTGTTTCATGCATGTTTCGAATCGGCAGATGGAGGTTTCTCTTGGTTATCTGCTCTCTGCTTCTTTGAGTGACAGGAGGGCAGCGTGGAGTCGCTTCTGTGCGTTGGTTTGAACGCAGAGTTAAGAACACAGGCTAACGTTGAATGAATGCAGGAACAAATGTATTGGTTGATTGATACAGGCTTTGAGAGATGTATGAAGAATGTGAAGCTTTTGTTTGGGAATTTAATTTACTTTTTTTGATGGATTTCCTCGTCCCTCTGCAGTAGGGCATCCTTTTAGAAAAATGTATTTTGAACTGACTTATTTCAGAATTTAACTAAAATTGATAATAGGCAGTGAAGAATACATGCAGTATTTATAGTGATGCTTTATTTCATGTTTTGTGGAAGTTAGGTGTTGTTTTTAATTCCAAGAGTATTATATTGCTTTTTATTTTTAATCAGATGTTATGACAGCTTAAGTACCGAGTCCACCAAGCTGCTGTAGATAGATAAAATAGACCTGATCCTTTTCTAATGTGAATGAACTATGAATAATGTTAACTTTAATGGCATTGCACTGTGTAAGGCTCTTGTACAAGCAGAGCTGATCCAGAGGCTTTTAGTTGCCGAACTTGCAGCTCTAAACATAAGTCAGCAACTTCCTGTCCCAGCAGGGGCTGCAGTGGGATGTAATTTAGTGCCTCTTGAGGGGGTTTGAGTAATAATTGTATGTAATATCAGTTTAATCTAGTGGCTTATAGTAAGCACTTAAATCTAAGCTATGACACTTCTGATTACATAGTATGTGGTTTTAAAGGCAACGAAGTCGTGCAGGTTTGAGAAAACTTCTACTAGAGACAACAAGCAGTTGGCCAAGTTTAAGAGGATCTGTGTTAGTTTTGCTGCTGCTGTGCAGCCTCTGCTGCTCTGGGCACCTGGAAAAAAAAAGTGATGCTGAATGTCAGTGGCATTTTCTTATATGTATGGCAACAACGTAAAGCAGACTGGTTGCTAATAGGAGCCTGGCACCAAATCCAGAACCCTGGAAGAGTCTAAAGTAGTTGTCAGCCAGGGAACAAACAAACTGCTCCCCCACCCAATAAAATCCTTCTTTTTTTTTTCATCTGCTGGAGAGACAAATAGCTTTCCTTTCCTGAGGCAAAGTGTCTTGTCTGTATAGCCTGACTCCTGAAGGGACTGAAGATGAAGCAATGTATCTGTGTCAACTCAGGCATGGCAGTAAGGAGGAAGATACTGTAAGTCAGAGTAGCTGCTGGCTGGGAGAACTTCTCTGGCTTAGCAGAAGCGACTAGAGAGCAGTGCTTAGTGCATGCAGTGCAGGAAAAGGAGGTGAAGCACAAGAACCTTGCATAATGTAAGAAAAGAAAAATTATGTGCCAGAAAGACAAGCGTGGCCTATGTTAATATGTTATGTGGTTTTTCCTGTTAACTTAGGTAGTAAGTGCCTTTCAAAAAAGGCTTATTTCATCATTAACGAAAGAAGTTTAAATAAAGCAGCCCTTCTTCCCTCATGTGTTTTGCTTCCCAAACAAAAACCCTACATACTTACCCCCTGTGAAAGTAGGAGTTTAAAAAAACCTCTGATACAAATGATGTTCCTGAAGTCTGCTGGCAGTGCCATCTTTAAAAATAACTTCAGTAACTTTAAACCTTCTGCTTTGACTTCTGCCCCGATTTTGCTGCCTTGCTAGGTACTTTACACGGTTGCTTCTAAAGCATGATTGTATTTCAGTGTCTCATCCTAGATGAGATGTTATATCTTAACAATTATAATTCTTACTGGATGAGACATTTTGATCTTTGTAGATAACCAAGATCCTTTTGGGCAGAGGCTTTTTTAAAAAAAGAGGTGACATCTCCATTTCTCACTGGGCAGCCATCACGTATCATCTCATATTAAGCACTGGGCTTCCAACAGAATAGTCAAATACTTGTATTCTTAAGCTGTCTTTGAAATGGCAAAATCTGATATTGTTATCCATTAAAACATGTTGCAAAGTTTTGGTTTGTTGGTTTGGGTTTTGTTTTTTATTCTCTTGTGCTATACGCTATGACTGTGTGATCCTGTTGCAAGGTTGTGCCATTGGTTGTCATTACAGATAATAGTAAGCTGAATTATGGATCACTTGATGAAAACTAACCCGATCAAAAGAGAAAAGGATTTGGTCACGAGTCTTCAGTGGTAGCACCTACTCTAGTTTCAGTTCTGAAACTGTAGCCTCAAGTCTGTTTGCTGATTTTAACATTTACTGCTCTCCAGTTGCACATTGGCTTGAAATTAATATGGTCTCAAAGCAGCAGAGTTAGTGCATTCCTCTTAGAGACACTGCCTGCAAATAATCCTTAGAATAGATCAACTTTGCTGGCTGTATCAGGAATCCAATTTTAATCTATTTCAAAATTATCTAAGATGAAGCCAGGTTACCAGCACATGTAGCTTATTATACATTCCAAATAGAGCAAGAAGTAGATGTAGGTTAGTTTCTGTGCACTGGCATAGAGCTTTAGTACCTAGATTGTAGTCTTTAAAAGACATTCTGCAGAGACTCGGCCTTTTCAAAGTTGGGTTGTTGTGACAGTTGATAATTCCTCTCATGTCAAGCAGTAATAACTTTCTAGTATTGTGTTGTCTCACAGTCTTTAAATTTGGAACAAGTACTTTTGGTGTTAAAAATCATGCCATTCAAAGGCTGCTCACAGCAGTTTGTAAATTCTAAATTCAAAAGGCAGAAGAGACTATTTCATTTTACAGGATCTCTTGGTGTTCGCACTGAAGCACTGCCAAGTGCAGTTGTGGTGGCAGAACTTGTAGGAGCACTGCTGTGACCAAGTGGCACTGGATTCTAATCTTGATATGATAATCAGATAGCACTATATGTTATTGAGCTGTCTAAACCCTGAATGTTTCAAAGGGTAGACTGGTTCATTCTGGTGATTGTGAGTTGTACTCTGAATCCCTTGTTCGCTTTAAAAGAAAACATAGTTTATCTTAAGAAAGGGAGCGTAGAGTGGTAGCTGTGCTGTAGTGAGGGGAGAGCTCCTAAGGGAAGCAGCGGCTTGCTTAGCATCATCAGCATTGATCTGATCTTGGGAGGAAGTTTAAGGCCTTATGAACAGGAAACTGCTTTATGTTATATAAATGTGTGACACCTGTGTTCTTTATTGCCTTATATGCTTTAACCATTTGTACGTATTTATTTTGCCAGTGTAGTGTTTTTAAACTCTTAAGAGCTTTACTGTATTAATATCTTACACGGTGCAGGACTGCTCTGTATTGTTGTAAAGGACACTGATATTAGATTCCTTGTAGGGGTGAGTATTAAGGTGAAGAAAGACAGTTAACCTCCAAGAACCTGCTTGGCCTACCCTGAATTGAAGTGTTTCGTGGCTTCTTATGGACTGTCTATAAGGAATAGAATAAGAATACTGCTTTGTTTCAAGTTGTGAAATGATGAATAAAAATGGTTGCACTTGTGTATACACTGAAATTAATTTATCTTACAGCTTTCAAGAAGTGTTGCCCTTCACCCTGGTGTGTTGCTTCATGTTAGTGTGCTGTGTTCTTGAATGGTCGCAATAAAAGACTACTGTCTTTAATTTACATAGTGATACAAGGCATTCCTGAGATCATCTGAAAATGCCTTGCAGATGTTACTAGGGACTGAAGCCAAACATTCAAGTTCAAAATTACTAGACTTTGTTCTTTTGCGTGAGGCTGCATGACACACTGGTGTGTTGCAAGTGCTCCCCACCCTGCCTTTTACACTCGTTTTCTACTTGTTTTTTTGGTTTTTGTTTTTGTTTACTGAACTCCTTCAAGAAAGATCTAATATAAAAGCAAATTTCTGAGGCTTCATTTATCTGCCTTTTAAAATTGACACAGTATACTGATGTAGCACAAGAAAATATTCCCTTTTGTGTTTAGTTTTGTATGTAATCTAAACTCTGCAATACCTACTGCTGAAAGCCCAAAACATGCTAATCCCTGGGAAAGATTGTGGGGTGAAAAAGGTCTGTGGGAACAAACTGATGTCCCTCAGCTGTTGGTTGCATTTGGAAAAGAACAAACATGTCTGTCCATGCCTGGAAACTGGGAGATTCTGAAACCCTTCAGCTTTGTTTATGTGTGTCCACCCAAAGCTGGTGTGTGTGATCTGTGCTGATCTGCATGTCTATTGTCTCATGGTGAGCAGGGGTCAGAAATCAGTGCTTCCTTCAATACCTATTGCTTATGACACTTCAGATATGATGAAAAGCGAATGCACTGGCAGCAGTTAATTCTGAAACACGTACTGCTGCAGTATCTCGGAGATTACAGGTTTCTGACTGTGCTCTCAAATTCAAACCCACCCTATGGAGAACCAGCAGCACAGTACTGGCTGTTACAGCTGTGCTATTGAAGTGCAGCTGCTTCCTAACGCTGGTGTTCATCAGTGCAATGCTGTCGCTTGCTGTTCACTAGAAGCAAAGCCTGTAGGGAGAAGTGTTTTCCAAGTAATTCCCTCCCAGAATTCAACAAGTTGAAGTGTATTGATTTTCAGTCATGAGCCTCTTCTCCTTTCCTTTCTCTCAACATAGGTTGCAAATCCTCTTGCTCATTTCTAAGTTGCATTTAAATTGGCCTTAACTCTAAGTGACTGCAGGATAATGTTTTCCTTTCCTTTTGTATATCTGGAAGATTCCTGTGTGTTGCCTTAGTCAAGAAGTTGCAAAATTTTCTCCCTTTCCAACCTTACCCGTTGAAAAACAAACCAACCCCCCTCAGTCCCACACATGAACACAGTAGGACAGGAAGGACTAGTGCTGTGAAGTTGGAGCAAACCCAGCTTGAAAGTTGGTGTGTAAATTCTAGTTGTTCTGCTGCTTTATTGCTCAAAAGAATAATGAGACTTTGTACCTTGACTCCTTTCCCTGTCTTAGAATGAATTGCTTTTCATTGTGATCGATGTTCAATAGCGATAAGCACTGGGAATCCTATTGGAAAAATCTTTTTATTTCCATTGATTTTTATTTCATCCGTTCTTACTTCAAGAGTGAGGTGGGATTTATAAGTAGGAAGACAACTTCTTTAAGAGGGTGGGTGGGTTTTATTATGGGCAAGTCATGCAAAACAGATATCTTAATTTCCAGTTTGATAAACAAGACCTGATGCTGTGGTGTACCTTTATGCTCTTTGGTAGGTGGGTCTGAAGTGAAGCCTTCTAGCAAGCAAATTGAGTATTAATTTTTTCACAGCTTTTTGCTAAGCTTTGGTGTTCAGTCACTCTTTTAAATTCCCTTGGCTTATATATTTAAAAAAAAAAACAAACAAGAAAACCCAATTAAAGAATTTAAACTGCTAAAACAGTGAGTACTTTGGATTTTTTTCATAAAGTACAGCTTTGCCAGAGGTGGAGAAATACTCTGCTGTGCCAGGTGTACAGGCTGGTGTACAAGTCCCAGAGATAGACCTTTATTTACATCCTGAAAGGGGTTGATTTCCTGGCTAATTTCTTGCTACAGCCACAGTAGAAAAATGTTATTAAACATACAGACTGTGAACTCAGTGAAATGGGAATCCTATTAAATCAACTTGAGTTAAACAGGAGTTGTCATCTGATCATAGAGCTTTCTCACATGTAAGGTCCAGCTGCTGCAAACTAATGTTGAGCCACCTGAAAAATTAAGATACAGGATAACCCTGTAATACAGGTAAATATTAAGAATTCAGTTATTTGCTTGCCAGTGGCTGCTAAGTGAATTTTTAATTTTTTTTTTTTTTTTACGTTAATTTGTACACGTGTCTTTCCTGCCTGTCTTTCACTGCTTGTGTTCAAGACCACAGCTCTTGCAGGACCTTCTTGCTAAGCAGACCAGAGACCAGAGAGACCTTTATCTTCAGGAAGGATTTGCTGGTGCTGTTGCAACAGTTCATTTGCTCTAGCCAGAGTACTTGTGTTTAGTTTCTTTGTTTTCCTTGTGCTTTAGCATGTTCTGCAACAGAAGCTTTGTTTAAAAGAAGAAACAAGCCAATCTTCAGTCCAGACAGTAGAACTGTGTAGGGAAGAGTTGTGATGGAGGCTTAGGTGAAACTGATTCTGTAGCACTGAAGAACATGAGATGTTAGCTCTGACTACAAGGTTAAAGTCATGGATGAGGGGAGAACAAAAGGCTAACAGTGATGCCTTGAGAGTAAGCTACTGTTCTAAAAACTAAAGTAGCAAAATGAACTGTTGCAGCACTGCTGCTCCCTTTGTCCTTACATTCCTGTAAGGCTTGTGTCAGAGTAGTTTGAGTAAGGTTCGTAGTAGAAAAAGTATAAAACTATTGTACTAAAGCTGGAGAAGGAACCTCCCAATGCATGCTGCTGGGCAACCCTCTATATTTAGCATTGTAACACAGCTATCTGGAACTTCTCCCAGTGTCTCCTTAAAATTACTGCATTATAGCTTAATTATGAGTGAAATCTGCCTAGGCTGGCTGAAATAAGAAGGAATGTGTAACTAGGGAGCAAAGTGGTGGAGCAATTAGTAGTGAGAGAAGAGTTTTTTGAGTGCATGAGTTGAACGTGATTTCTTGGCTTAAAACAAGAGGGACCCAGGTGACACCAGTCTCTCTGGCCTCTGGTCGCTGAGTATGTGATGTTGGACAATGGTGTGCCCTCACTAGTGAATTTTATTAGCTTTGCATAGTGATACAAGGTAAATACAGCAACACACAGCTCTCACATTTTTTTTCTGTAAGTCTTTGTGTGGCTCTAACGACAGCAACTTTTTCTTAGTGTGCAGACTTTGCTGCTCAGTGTGTTCTCAGACACAGCTTTGTGAGAAAAATACCCTCAGTAAAGTGAGGAGAGGGGATGGCCAATAGTTAGCAAGCATCTGAAGAGGACTTTGAAGAACAATAAGCCCTCAGCTGCTTTTGTCTCATGCTGCAAGGGAAATGTAAACAGCCACAGTCCTAATCAATGCACGGTTGGGGTCTTGACTTGGACTTCATCCTTGCAGACTGCAAGTTTGTGACTCCTGCAGCAGATGCTCCTGTATCCATATGTAGTATGTGCCCCCTTGCTAGGTGGACACCAGTGTGTCAGATTTGTGTGTGGCAACTCTGCTTTTGTGGTTAAGAATAATTATCCTGTTAGTCTTTGCATTATGAGAATTATTCTGAGTCTTTGTTTTCTAAAAGCTTCTAAAACCTAGCTTTAGATGGGTATCCAAATGTTTCTGGCCTCCTTCCTCCTGTCTGGAGAGAACAGCATTGAACAAGGCATTGTAAAACTCTTAAAGTTGTGCGATGCTTTGCAAGTAAACTTTTCTGATTTGCAAATGACTCTTTCTTAGATCTGAGCTGATTTTCAGATGTTTGTTTCCCACTGTATGAAGGTGCAGAAGAGCGTCTCATTGATAAAGGAATATTTCTGTCCATAATTACTTCTGAAATGCTGTAGTCATTGGGGTGTTTGAGATGGTGTAACTTAGATTTCTCTCTGTGCTAATGTGCCTGGCAGGAAGTGGTAGCACATGTTGCCAGGCTTGCTCTCTGAGTGTTCGCAGCCACCGCTTCCTGTACTGAAGCGAAAGAACAAAAGAAATAGCAGTTTCTAGTTCATTTTAGCCTCTAAAATGTTGCAGTTACTTTTGTTAAACTTCTTAGTATCATAACAGAGGTATTCATGGCTTTCCCCTTTCGAGGCTTCTTTTAGTTTTGAAATTCATCTTCATTTAAGAATTTTAGGAAAGTTACTGCTGGAAATGTTAGCTTCTAAGAAGATACCTTTTGTGCAGATCCCGAATTCTAAAAGTGATCAGAGGCCTGTCTGTATTATAACTAATTTTGGTGCTGCAAAGGAAATGGTGAACCGCAAGAAGGCAGGCTGTGCAAGGCCTGGATTGGGGCACATAGATCTCTAGGTGCCGCAGAAGCTTGCTTTCTCAGAAAAGCATCCCTGCAGGGCTCTTTCACTGCTTATGCTGCTGTGTGATCGCTTCAGCAGGTGACAGTATGTGTGGAATTACTTTTAAACCACAATGGTCTCTCAAATGAGTTTTGCTAATAGCTGTTTTACTTAATCCTAAGACTTAAGTCCTAGACACAAAGAAGCTTTTAAAACTGTAATTTAGTGTTGTCCATGATCCAGTACCCTTTCCAGAAAATTCTGTATTTGTGCTTTGTAACCTCTAAGACCAGAAGAAAAATCTATGCAGAGCGAAGTGCTTATGTTTTCAGGCTTGGATCCGGTTACCTGTGATTTCAGCAGATGTTGCAGAGTTAGGACAAAAATCTTTGCAGCAAGAGAGATTCAAAATCATGTAAAATGGAAACAATTGCTAAACTTCTGTTAAGTATAGTAAGGGTTTTTTAAAGTGCACATCTTGTAATGTCGTTTTTTAGAATAAAGCAAATTAATGAAAATATTGTTTTCCCTGTAAAAATCTGCTAGTGAATCCTGGAAAACTGCAATTGCAGCAGTAGTCAAAGCATTTTAAATTAATGCAATTAATTCAATTCATTTCACATGCTGTTAAAAGTGCTGATGTGATATTTCTGCTCATAATTTGTATTCTAGCTAATGGATTCAACACAAGATTAAGTGGCTGAAACTTGGTATTTTCAGTATATTAAAACAGTAATATTATGTGCAAGAAGACTGTAAAGTCAAATAGTTAATGAATGCCCTTATTTAATATTCAAATGTTGTTGTTGTATATACAAATAACATATCTTCTGGTTTAAGCGATGGATGAATTCTTAAAGCTAGAAACAATATGGGGAAAGAAGAAATTAAATAAGTAAAATAACCTACATTGCCCTCCAATCTTTTACAAATTATGACTAAATACCAAGTGACTACTGAAGATTCCGTGAATTAAAAATGAGGTATCGGTTTCAAAATGGATTAATGGGGATTCTCGGGGTGCCTGTTCTCATGTTAAAAAATCTGGTAACTCTGTCAGGGAGTATGAGTTCACTCTGTTTTTGTTGTGCAGAATAATTTATCCTTGATGTGTTGGATGTAGCTGAAAACCTTGGTGCATCCTGAGCACTTCCTAGAGTTTGGAAGGAATGACAGCTTCAGAATAGTTCTTCTGTCGAAGTTGGCTCTTACCAAAGAACCGAACACCTCCTTTGCTTTTATGGCAAAACTTATGGAGTATCTCTTTCTCTGGCAGGAATCGACTTCAAGATCAGAACAATAGAACTAGATGGAAAGAAAATCAAGCTACAAATATGGTAAGTATTCCAAAGGAACTGAAGTTTTCAGTGAGGTTGAATTCGTCTTTGAGCAGGCATGTTTTCTAGCCTTTGAGCCTAGGTGTGCCAGAGGTTTCATGCCCTTTGTTCATTGTCCATAAGGCTCATGACTCTGCCTCGGTAGCACAGGAAATAGCCTGTTCGCATGCAGATGTTACAGCAACTTCCTATTTTATCGAAAGCTCTCCTCTCAAATGCACTTTTTGCTCTTCCAAAAGGAAAAGAAGTATTAAGTTCATAGCTGCAACCTAAAATGTGCAACCTAATAAAATGTTGTCTCCTTCAATACTGTAATACCTGTTTGTACTCACAGAGGCACAGGTGAGGGGTGGTGCTCCCATTCCCTGTGTGGTGGGTTAGTAGAGACCGAGAATCCCAATAGCGGCAACTGAGGATTATTGGAGTGGCAGTATTATACATGTCAAACCCTTTAAATGCTGCTGAATATAGATGGCATGTGAGCCAGAATTCTTGTGACTAAGGAGGTCAAGTGCCAGATTTGATTGGTACAAGTTTTCTGCCTGTAATGTAAGTCAAAAAGCTGCATTTTGCCAGGGCTGTGGGTTTCAGCTTCTCTTAGGTTTAACTAGTAGCCAGACACTTCAGTCCTCTTGTTCACTCACAGGTAGATACCACTTTGAAATGATCTAGGATAAAATATCAGCACACTAAGGCACAGCAGCTGATTTAATAGCCAACTGTACATGAAAATGCACTGTCCTAAAATGTTTCACTGCTGCATGTTTTAATTTTTGTTTAATGCAGGAATTGAACGCATCAGCTCTGCTTTTTTAAATTACTCTGCGCAAGGCTGTGTAATGCTGAGTTTTATTGCTTACATGAAAATTTAAATGCTTTCGTGTCATTTTCCTGGTGCAGCTGTTAACACTGGTGTAAGTAGGATAGCTTGGGAGCAAGGAAGATGTTGAGGGCTGAAGAAACTTGTATAAACAACTCCTGAATGGTGGCGTGTTTTTTAAATGAGTATCAAGACATTGTTACTCTGTTTAAAAAGAAGTCGCTGAGTATGGGAGAGTGTAAGGGTCACCTCCAACAAATACTTGTTTTTGCTGATTTTTAGGGATACAGCGGGCCAGGAGAGATTCCGCACAATCACAACAGCTTACTACAGAGGAGCCATGGTGAGTGTTCATGTCAAAAAAAAAATAGACACAACTTGTGTAGTTGGGTTGCTCTTCCTAAGGTTATATCGTGTAAGTCTTCAGCTGGAGGACTGCATAATTGTGGCTTGAGATGCGGGGAATGAAGTTTGTTTTTTGGCTGGAGTTTTGCTTTGTGGGTTTTCTTGGTTTTCATTTTTATAAACCTGCTGGTACTTTGCCGAGTCCTGTTTTTCTGCTGAAATGTCAAGCCCTGATGTCTCCTTTAGTATAATTAAAGCTTCTGCAGATTAGAATAAGAAGATAAGTTTCCAAGCTTTAATCAGACAAGGGGTTTTTTTAATGCAGTCAACCACTTTAAACCTTTGAAATGCTTGAGAAACAGATATTGAATTGTTTTAATATTAAAAATGTATTTCACTGAATTGCTTTTCCTTCACCAATAGAGAATGTAAAATCTGGGCTAGAAATGCAATCACTGTTAATTTTTCCTCCGTTAAGAATGACTTAAGTCCAACAATGGACTTAAGAGCCTACTGTCTTCATGGTACAACTGCTTGTAATGGTTCTTAATGCTGTGACTGGAGATGCTTTCTGTTGGGATCCTTGCTGATTATTTGCTACTGTGCTACTACATGTTCTTGTCACTGTGTATGAAGAGATTCATTCCATTCATAGGCCGGCTGCAGATCCAAATAACGCTGGTGTTACGGAATACAGTCAGGGAGAAATAGCAAATGTTGAGGCTCAGTGTTAGAGCTGTCTAGTACTTAAGGTTTGACAGTGACATGGTCTTCTCCCCACTTCCCAGTCCATGGCCAAGGACTTTTCTTTGTCCTGTGAGGGAAGACTGGAAAGGCAATAAGGAGTGGAGGTGAACCTGGCAGTCTGTCCTTGATGCAGGTGTTGTGTGTTTTTTTGTGCTTTGCTAATCGCTGAGAGCCCTCACTAGTACATGAACATAATGAGGAGAGCTTCTAGTGCCAGCTTTCCTCTAAGAATCTACTGGCCCCAGCAGATCGAATTTCACAAATTTGTAATCTTTGACTGCTTAAAGCTGCTGCTTCTAGACTTGATTGTAACCAGAGTCCTTGTTGCTGTTGGAGTAGAATATCTAAACTTTTCCTAGGCTAATAACTTAGAATTTCATCTAAGTGGCGTGCTCGATCTCTAATGGTCACAAAAGATGTTAAATAGTAATATTTGGGGTAAATTCTCAGCAGTGGTGTAATGCTTTGAGAAAGGATTACAGGTGTGTAAGCTGTGTGTTGAATTTCTGGCAAGTGTAATCAAACCAACCCCATACATCAAAGTCAACCTATAGTGCTAGCTCATCTGACTAGATTTTCTTAATTTTATCTAGGGAATCATGCTGGTGTATGACATCACAAATGAAAAGTCTTTTGACAACATAAAAAACTGGATAAGAAACATAGAGGAGGTAGGTGCTTTGGAAAGTGCTTCTTACTGTTTCCATCATATTGTTTCCCTAGGACAAATAATAATCAAGTACTTACTTTCTTTATAGTAGCCAACATTAGACTGCTATTAGACCAAGTTAGACTGTGCAGTGAATACAACACTGGTCATTAATGGGGAGAATATTATCTCATTCACTAAGGGGTAGAAGGTAGAAAACATAAGTTTGAAAAGCAAGCGTGAAGGGTTTCAAAACTGCCCTTACTATATGACTTTTATTGTTCTTATTCTGGTCTTGGGTGTGTCCAAGGAATGGGAAGGAGCAAGACCTTAGGGTGTCTGCATTTCCCTGAGCTGATGACACATCTGTCCAATTTCAGTTGTTACTGTGTTATGTGTTTGTCTGATAAGAGACTTTAGACATTTTAATTTGGTCTTGGGTAAAATTCCTTCATGCTAACTTATTATAAATCATTTAACAGTAACAGAATCTTACTTTTAATTTTACTTAAGCATAAAATCTATTACTAATCCTATTAGTATTGTTCTTTGGCTCTTAAGCAAAATTCCTATATTAGTGGCCAATTTGATCTAATAGTGACTGAGCTAGGAAGGTTCTCTTATGGAAGTTTTCTTGCTGAAGTGAGTATCACTTAGTCTTTATTAACAATCTTTTTAAAAAATGCAAATGTATCACATAAAAATTCACCAACCATATTGCTCAGGGTGTTCATGACTACATGAACTGAAGTGTGTGGTGTTGCATTTCTAGAGTAGCCAGATGCCTGTGCTTGTGTGCAACCCAGTACAGAACTCACAGTACTGTTTGATGTGTAATAATAATATTACACATCAAACAGTACTGTGAGTTCTGTACTGGGTTGCACACAAGCACAGGCATCTGGCTACTCTAGAAATGCAACACCACACACTTCAGGCAAATTTAGTCTAGAAGTATTTATTCCAACCTATTTTAATATTTAATTATTAAATTGGCTGTTTCAAAAACCAGTTCCTTCCTCGTTAATGCCTTCACATGAGAACTTTTTAAAAATAAAATAATAATTTGTGGATGACTTTGGTGCTTAAATTTCTTCTGAATAAAGACGTACTTTGTTTTTTTGAGATTACTTTTTCTTCTTTCAGCATGCCTCTTCAGATGTAGAAAGAATGATCCTGGGTAACAAGTGTGATATGAATGAAAAAAGACAAGTCTCAAAAGAAAAAGGGGAAAAGGTGAGCATCAGTGACTTACCTGATTTAGAAGCCTGCTCTTCTCTAGGGCTTTGGCTGCTGGATATTCAGTACAGTTTAAGCATATGAGAGATAATGAGCCTCACACCTATTGCTTCAGAAACTTTTACATATTCTAGGATGCCATGTTTGGGGTTTTTGTTTTTAAATATCATTTGATGACTGTCTTCAAGCTCGAAAAACCTGAATAAAATAAATTGTCTTGAGAAGACTCTGTATGAAATGTTGACGTTTGCTATAGCATCAAGTGTTCCAAAATGCAATTTAAAGCTTTGTATATAGTTTGATCATGTTGCACTCAATTCAACACAATGGTTACTTACTCTTGTCATAAGTACTGTAATTTGTTGTTCTGCAGACCAGACAAGCAAGTAAAAATACTATGTAATCCGTTATGCACAGCTGAAGTAGTCTAGTTGCTAGTAATGCAAATTATGGGATGGTAAGTTAGTAGTATGGGATCATAGTGTTGGACTCAATGACCTGATGGGTCTCTTCCAGCCTGGTGATTCTATGATCCATTCTATAAATCTGTATCAGTGACAATTCTATCTTAATGTTCTTTTAGGTCCTCAATAAGTCTTTTAATGAGCAATTAACCTCTGTGTTAGTTTTGAGTTTAGATGAGGATATGGCCTGTTGTAATTTTATCTAATTGTCTAGTACCTAATGTTTTCACAAAACAAAATCAGAAATGGAACTTGTTTGGTTTTGGTTTTAAAGCTTTACTGTAGCATACAGCATGTATTCCATTGTGAACCTATGTGAAACGTTCCTGTTACAAAGGAACTTCAATAACACTGAAAAACTTTAACCTCTCTTCCAGCTAGCAATTGATTATGGAATCAAGTTTTTGGAGACAAGTGCAAAATCAAGCATAAATGTGGAAGAGGTAAGAGAGGAGTTTTACACTTGGGTGTGTTTCTTGAGCTACTGCTATGGAGACATTTCACGATCTGCTGAGCTTTCTGACCTGATCTGGGACCTGACATCCCAAGCTGCGCTCTTGGGTCACCACTCTCGTATTTAGAGAAATTCTGTAAAATCCAACATTTCTTGTTTTCTGGTAATGTCTGGAATTGTTCTTAAGAGAGTGTTAGCAGGGTGATTTGCTGTTATTGTTGCAAACAATTGCTTTTGACTTCTGTGCCCTGGTGCTGAAGTTGCAAGTGCTTTTGGACAGGAATAGGTGTAATTTTAGAACAACGCTTTGTGCAGGAAATTGGATTCAAGGTTCTTTACTTGCAGAATAACATGCTGCTGTCTCCTGCAGCCTTCAGGTTACTGATAAATGTGTTGTGCAGATGAGACTGAAGATTTGTCTGTTAATCTGGAACATCGGTATAGACTGTCATAAGCTGATGTCAGAGGAGGAATAAGGCTTATAGTACTCTATCTACAGACTTGAAATCTGTTTTCCTGCAAATAAATATTGTGCTAAAGCCACAAGATCCCTATTTATGAGAGCGTAAGGAAATAGAATCGGAAGGAAGAGTGGCTCGACTCCAGTCTATCTGACCATGAATCACTCTTGTCATCTCAGGGATGGTGGGGGGAGGTTCTCAACTCTATGAAGAAAGCAGACTAAAAAATAATACATCAAAAGGTAGTTACATTACGATTTGTTTGTTCAGATAAGGCAGACTTATTCTTAAATGTTGTTCCTGTATCTAATAATCTCAAAGCCTTTCCATGTGTGTTCATGGGAACCATTTAAAAGTCCTCCAAACACGTACTTAGTTCAGATCACGTGGCTAACAAATTAACTAGTAACTAAAGAGTTTGTTACTTTAAAATAACTTGACCAATGTCATGCCAGCCAAGCGTTTCTTTCTGATTGCAGTATGATTGTTATACTATAATACTTCATTAGAATAGACTTCCTTGCGTTGTGTTGCATCTGGATTAGTGCTTGACCTGATTTCTCAGTGTCATCAGGGTTCCTGCAGCAGGCAATTGAAACGTGAATGTTAACAGCCAATACCAAAGCTGGATAGCAATTGTCTCCTAATTCAAGGTGCTAGCAGTGCCTGCAGAATACGGTATTATTAGTGTCTGGCTACTCCAAACTGATCTTGTCTTTAGTATGTCTTGTGACTGACTTTATTTTTCTTATTTCCACTCCTCACCAGGCATTTTTCACGCTTGCACGGGACATTATGACAAAGCTCAACAGAAAAATGGTTTGTATTTCCAACTGGCATCAAAACTTGGTCCATTGAAATGGCTACTCTAATAATTGCCTGAGTGGTAGCCCCATGAAAAAAAAACTCCTGGGGATTGCAGTGGGTGCTAGATCAAGTTTGAGCAAACAGTGCTTTGTCACAGTTTATTACACATCAGCGTGTAATTGTTCTTCATTTTGCATTAACATGAGCATTGGGCAACCTGAAAGTGATGTGTTCTTTCGAGCTTTAAACAGTGTGATCCTTGCTTTGTTAGACATCAATTTACATAGCCACTGCTTCCACTAATATCTCAAGATCTGAGTTGTTAGGTAAGTGTTTAATTTTCAAGTAGGCAGTTTTACTGAGGGATTAACAGTCTGAATAAGTGAGGAGCTTAAGTTGCAACAAACCTCTGCTCTTATTGCTTTGCAAGACAGGAAGTGGGGAGGGAAACTAGTAAAGCTACTTGGTTTTGCTGCACTTTATGATATTTATACTCTTTTTCTTTTTCAGAATGACAACAGTTCATCGGGGGCAGGTGGGCCAGTAAAAATTACAGAAAATCGATCTAAGAAGAGCAGCTTCTTTCGATGCACGCTACTTTGATGAACTTCTAATGATAGACTGCAGCACACTTAGAACCTTTTCTGCTTCTTTGAAAGCACAGGGTCACAAAGGCTCAGAAATAATACCACCAAGCTGCTGCTGAGAGCTCCATTGAACGTAGACTGCGATACACAAAATACAAGTGGATTTTGCTCACTAAGCCTATTGACCTGTCAGGCTCTTCTTTCTCAGATATGGAAGCTATGAAGTGGAGACACAAATGCAAGAGTTAACTTGTTTTCCTTTTTTACTTTCTGTTTTATTGCCTGTTGCAAAAGCTGCTATGTTTCTTTTAACTTTGCACATCCATATTGGCCTCTTACTGCCTGTTACAGCACAATCTTGTATTTGTATTTGCACAGTTTGACTTGTAAGATTCTTAACAGATCTGTGCAGCTTTTTTTTTTCTCTTTTTAAGCAAATTTATTTTCAAGCAGAAGAGCCGGGGGGAAATTAAGTCTCATTTCCATTATTTTCAATGCTGTACACTTGTGGCCATGACCGCAGTATGGATGTTGACGCTCTAGTGATGAGAATTACTGGAATAATTGGCATTTAACAATTTGTATGGGTTTTGTCTCTTAAATGCACAAATCTGTTCATGCAGAAGCTATGGCTTCTATTCTGAATGTAGTATGTTGCTTTTCTTTCTTCACCAGACTTAGCAAAATTGTGTTCTGAATTGCCAGTCACTGTCTGATTCACAGATGCACCTTTCAGCTGTTTGAATAAACACAGTGTCTTTCCTCACTTCACTTCCCTTTGTTAGCTCAAACTGTGGGCACTGTTTTTGTTTTCTGATGAGGAAGTACACTCTGAAGTTGAAATCATCGTCACAAATTGGCCTCATTACTATCACTTAAGTGGCTTGTGGAAGCTGAATGTGTGAGTTCTGAGTAACGTCTTTGTGGATTCATTTATTCCGAAATGACTGCTTCTAAAGGTGACTTCCATTTCTTCTGTAACCCTAAGGATAGTTCTTTGATGTATGTAAGCATCAACCCTTGACAAGGGAGGTGTCCGACAACTGGCTTCCTGTGCAGTTGCTAAAATTGATCAAGTTCTAGCACTGAGGAAACAGTCACATTAGGGCTATAATGTATGTACTACTAGTTAGGCAGTTAATACTGAATGTGAGAAGCCCTCTGTGGTCTGCTTGAGGAGTTATTTTTTTTCATCAACAGCTGGTACAGTGACCTAGACTCTTAGAAGCAGAGTTGAAACGTAGTTGCCTTTTTTACTCAACGGAGCATTGTATAACCTAGTCTTTGTTCTACTACTTTTTTATTGTCTTCTGAAAATTTTCCTCATTGAGCATTTAAAACAGGTGCTTTAGTTCTGTTGATGTGCCAAACTTGGACCATTGTAAGCTTTAACTACAAGTCTGTGTCCAGCACGTGTGTGATAGGTGCATTCTGTCATCGTCAATGTCAACGTCTCCTGTGCTTGCTTTTGCTTCACTGCATCGTCTGGAGTTGTAAACAGTGAGTTGGTTGTGACAGCAGATAACCGCTTCATTTTGTCCTGTCAGGTACTGGATTTGTCATCTCTGGGTCTGTTGTAGATATTTTTTGAAAGAGAATGGGCCCATAGTGCTAGATTTAAAGACTTTTGATTTTAAAAGGTTTAACATTAGTAGCTGGTTCTGTAAAGTTTTTAGGTGGTTATCAACCTGTCCCCACGTGTGGTTTAATAGGAATAGTTATTGTTACTAGATGGTGAATCTCATAAACTGCTGTTGCTGCACTAAAACAGAAAAATCTTCATAGCAACAACGTTTAGTGAAAAAACAAAGCAACCCTAACTGCTCTGTTGTCTACCCTTGATTTTTTTTCTCGGACAGGCTAAAGCAGTTATGTTTTCTGTATGGTTAAAAAAAGTGCTTCTATACAGAAAGTGTTGTGACACCAATTATGAATGTTGTTTATTTTCAGTAATTTACCTCTGACTTATTTGGTGTCGTAATACTTTGATTTTTATCTCAGGGGTTGTCTGCAAACCAAAACTGACATGTTCTGTGTTTGGCACCGTTTACAGAATGCTTTGTATTGTTTTTCCTGTCTTCGCTGTGTGGTTAAATGTTCATTCAATATTAGTCTCCATGAACTTCCCTTTGAGAGAGCCTGTAAGTAGTAGAGTCTATGAAGTGCTTCTTGAAGCAGCAGCAAATTGGGGTATCTACTCTGTATCGGGGGGCGGGGGGGAGGGGAGAAAAAAAAAAACTTGCTATTTTCTTACATTTAGCTGTGCTAAACTGTAAATAAATGTGAGGTAAGACCATAGGAAGTTCACTTTATGCATGACAAAATAATGCAGTAAATATTTCACTTTGCTTAATGTTCATGTAAAGTTCATCTTTTTTTATTTGTAGAAGAATTTAATGCAATTTTGTTGTCCCCTGCTGAAACTGAAGAATTCTAATTTCATGTGGTCTTGTGGATAAGGTAAACTGCAGATTTCTCTCTCTTTCTTTGTTGTTTTGCCCCCACCCCTCTTCTCCAGCAGTATTAAATGGCTGAGTGGCTGCACTTTATCGGTGTGCTAATTTTTGGTCAGTATAGACCTCTTTCTGTGTACAGTCTGCCTCGTCAGACATTGAAAAAACGTGCTGTATCTTTGCGTGCAAATCAGCTGTATGTTTCACTGGGACTTCTTTAGATGTGTTTTTCCTTTAGACAAGCGGGTGATGATAAATGGTATGTTCTGCCTACGTATCAGATGCTGGGTACTGCAGACTTTTCTAATGTCACTGATTGTTTTGTGCAGTCTCTGTTGCTACTTCGCTCAAGACTATATAATCTAAATTTTGAAGGACTCTTAACTATACCTCAGTCAATCTGATGTCCTTTTGAATGAAAGTCATGTAACTGTTATTCATTAAGCAGCAAACGTATTTCTGTTTTGTTCCAGAAATTGCCATTAACCTTTCAGGAAAAGCAGACATTATTTGGTGGATTTTGATAAGACGAAAATGCTGCTTACGCTATTGAGTGTTGTGAAATCTTTCCCTCCACCCCATGTCTGTGCACTATTCTCTTGACCAATGTTTTTCTAAAGGGTTAAAAAGAAAACAAAGCCAAATGGAAAGCAAACTGGTCTTAGTGCTTTGCAATATTAGCTTTCAGTCTGTGCTCAGCAAAACACGCACAAGAAGATTTTGTTGAGTATATATAGATTATATGATTCACGTACTGTCTGAAAGTTCTATTATTGCTAGAGCTTAAACCACTCATGAAACTTAATGCAGCTCACTATTTTCTACTTGGGGGACAGCATCAGAAATGCAAATCGACTTCTCGGACCTGTAGTACAGAAAGTATTTCCCAGTGCGAGTACTTTTCCCCTACTAGTCTGCTGATGTCGAGTAAATTAAGTGGATCATTTTCACAAGCGAATAAAGGAGTCTTGAATATACATATCACATTGAACTATTGTGAATGGATAATGATTTGAAAGTACACAAATAATACGTAGATGCATAAATGTGTTATTTGTGAAAATGCATCTGTTACTTGGTTATTTAACCATGTAACAAATTTTGTGATGCTAAACTTCTTAAGAATTGGTTTGTAGGTGGTAAACAGGTCTTTTTTCTCTTCCACTCACTGAACTGCTTATGCCATTCTCATCCTTATAAATAAAACTTCTATTTCTTTCTTCCACAAAAGCAGGATTTCCATTGATTTTTCTTATTTCTGGTGAACTTAAGTATTTTAGTGCATTCCTATGGCCTTACGAACATTTTTGCAAATAAAACTTCGATTACAGTTATTTTAATGCTATATAGCTACTAAATTCAGAATTAAAAGTATAGTCCTTGAGAAAATGCTTAATTTTGAAATAGAAGTGTTCTACTGTGTGTGTTTAAGCACATTTTATCTCTGGTATAAAGGTGTAATGTGAAACTATCCTGCAGATAAAAGTGAACTTGTCACGTGGTTAACTTGTAAACCTAATCATTAATTGTGTATTGATGTGTATAGACAAAAACCCAACCCAAACCCTAAAACAACCCCTCACACTCCAATGGTTTTATTATTACATGTGAACTTTTTTACAACGTGTGTCTGAAATAAAAGTTACATAATTAAAAGTATTTGGAGTATTTTGTATGAAATATTCCACATAGTTTTATACAGTTGGCATTTCCGCTCCATTTTCAATAAATGTGTTGTGGGGAGGCGTCCAGCTGAATTGCACCTGTCAAGCTTTCCTTCAGTAGCAAACCACAAGGGATTTTTTATGGCCTTGCTCATTCCTAAACTTGACCATTCTTGAGATTTCTCCTGGAATTTCTTCTCTTCCTGTGGTGTTGGCTTAAATCAAAGTATGTTATTTGAGTGACCTCCAGCTTCATAAGAAATCATTCCTCCAGAAATTTACTGTCATGAAATACCCTTCCAAAGTAACTTCTGAGCAGCGACAGTCAAGGTAATGTGACACACTATCACCTACTTGATTAAGAATTACCTACTCACTTAAGCTTTTAATATTTTCATTTTATTGTTGTTTTAAATTAGCGTGTTGTTAAAGGTATTACTCTGAAGTAACCTGAGGTATAATATAATGAATATTCTATTATTCTATGAATATATATGTTTCTATATATTACATTGTAATATAATAGAAATGGGTTTGGATTCTCAGCAGTCCTAAAACCACTTCTCATAAAAGTTAGTGGCTTGCATCTGCATCCCAACAACATTTTAAATGCATTTGTGTTCTCTGTTTGTTAACAGTCCCTCTGGGGACCAACTAATGGGGTGATGCTACTGTGACCGTACTGGCCATGAGACAGAAAAGGGCAGGATGAGCTGGCACCTTTTGCAACCACTTACAACTTGCAGTTCATGACACTTCCAGCACTGTTCCATCTACACACACACTTTTATTGGACCATTAGTAGTGTGCTCATCTCTGAAAAAAAAGTGGAGTTTTGACTTACAGTTAACTACAACTCAATACAAGAAGCGGTTTCTATTACAAAAAGTGGTATATATTTGATTTAAGCCAAAGTAGAGTTAAGTTTCATCTAAGTAATTGTACTTTTTGAAAGGTAGACAGAATGTCCCTGTGACAGCATGTTTTCTTTCAGACAGTGCTTTTCCAGACACTGTTCATTCTTTGGATATGATAACGTCTTGTGTTCAGTGTGATCTTTGATTAACTGATGTCTCTTCTGTGATCAGGTCTGGAGTTTCTCCCCATCTCAAATGCAAGGTCAGGCAGAGCTTGCTCCAAAGCTCCAAGTTAGCAAGAGTTTTGAGTTGCAAAGTTTGTAATAATGTTAAAATGTGTCCTTGGAAAAGGAGTAGAATATGTATAGGATTTCTGGGCAACTTTATCCATCTGCCTTTAAGTTAGGAAATCCATCCTGTCCTGGCTCGTCTGGCTGCACACGGTCGATGGTCAGCTAGTGAAGGGGCTGGAGAGCAAGTCTTACGAGGAGTGACTGAAAGAGCTGGGGTTGTTTAGCCTGGAGGAAGCTGAGGGGAGACCTCATTGCTCTCTACAACTACCTGAAAGGAGGTTTGTGGAGAGGAGGGAGCTGGGCTCTTCTCCCTAGTGACAGGGGACAGGACAAGAGGGAATGGCCTCAAGCTCCACTAGGAGAGGTTCAGGCTCGACATAAGTTAAAAATTCTTTACAGAAAGGGTCATTAGGCACTGGAACAGACTGCCCAGGGAGGTGATGGACTCGCCTTCCCTGGAGGTATTTAAGGCACGTGTGGATGAGGTACTGAGAGACATGGTTTAGAGATTGGTGGGAATGGTTGGACTTGATGATCTGGTGGGTCTCTTCCAATCTGGTGATCCTATGATTCTGTGGACAACGCTGCCCAGCCCTGAGGAAGGCTTATGGCTTTCTGGTGGTGGAGTCCCCATCCCTGGAGGTGTTTAAAAGACGGGTAGAGGGGGTGCTTGGGGACGTGGGTTAGTGGCAGACAGGAATGGTTGGATTTGATGATCTAAGAGGTCTTTCCCAATCTGGTGATTCTACAGTTCTAACTCTCCAAAGCAAGTCTTGCGGAGTTTTATTCACTAGTACTTTTGGCATCAACCTGAAGGACAAATTATCACAGAATCATGGAACAACCAGATTGGAAGAGACCCACCAGATCATTGAATCCAACCATTCCTATCAAACACTAAACCATGTCCCTCAGCACCTCGTCTACCTGTGCCTTGAACACCTCCAGGGAAGGTGATTCAACCCCCTCCCTGGGCAGCCTGTTCCAGTGCTTAATGACCCTTTCTGTGGAAAAACTTCCTCCTGATGTCCAGCCTAAGAGAAGTTGAATGTTTAATTGATTTTCAGGGCTGCCTGCAAGCCCTGACTGTGCCTTTGCCTTCCCGTCGCGGGCTGAGGGGTCTCTCCAGGCACCCCAGGCTCCCGCCCAGGGCAGCGCGAGGCTCGCGCTCCGTGAGGCTCCGAGCGCAGAAGCCGCGGGAGGAGGCGCAGGAAATGGCGGCGCTGGGCGGGTGCAAGCGTCACTGGCCGCTTCGAAACTCGCTTTGTACGGGACGGGGAGGAAAACCCCGCGCTGAGCCGCGCTCCCTCCCGCCTCTGCTGCCCCGGGGGGTGCCATGAGTGTCCCTCACGGCGTCACGGTTTGGGTTGGAAGGGACCTTAAAGAGTATCCAGCCACTCGATCACCTCTCTCAAAGCCCATCCAGCCTGGCCATGAACCTCTTCAGGGATGGGGCAGCCACAGCTTCCCTGGGCAACCTGGGCCAGGGCCTTACCACCCTCATAATGAAGAAATTCCTCCTTATGCTGAGTCTAAATCTACCTCTCTCCAGTTTAGACGCATTGCCTCTTATCCTGTCACCACAAGCCTTTGTGAACAGCCCTTCCCCATCTTTCTCGTGGCCCCTTCAGGTACTAGAAGGTCACTCTAAGGTCTCCTCGGAGCCTTCTCTCCTCCAGGCTGAACAGCCCCAACTCTCTCAGCCACGGGAGCTGCTCCAGCCCTCACATCATCCTTGCAGCCTCCTCTGACCCTGGTCTGACAGATACCCCCAGCCTGGGTCCAGCTTCCCTGCTCCTGCAACTGTTTCCTTCATCCCAAGCCTCTTGTTGCTTCATCTCCAGCCTCTACTGCTTCATTTTCGGTGCCCAGAGGGTATTCCTGAAGACTGTACCTATGGTAAGAAACAGGCTAAAACTGGACCACAAGCATTTTTAGAAACTGGCCCCACTTCACTGTGTTTTCTCCTGTGAAAAACACTAATTCACTGGTAAAATACTGAAAAGGACAAAGTCTTTGAAGCAAAGGCAGTAATACTTGTATTTTTACAATCCAACACTGAATTGGAGGCCTTTCTAAAAAAAAAAAAAAGGCATCTTGTCTTACCAAAGCAGTGGGTATAGATGTTAGTTTCAGACAAAGATCTAAGTCCCCAAAGAATGTTTATTTTTTTAGGTTATCCAACCATGTCTCAAGACTCCGTTCAGGTTATCTCCTCACCTAGAACAGCTACACCTTACAAGACAACTAAGCCTATCGATAAATTCTTGCAACTCTAAGAGGGTGTTTATTCTTCCAGGTTATTCACCCATGTCTGGAGATTGTCTGCATATTGTCTCTTGATACAAGACAGATTTATATGACAAGGTAATTAAACGTACAAACCAGCTACAGCAAAACTTATCAATTCATTCTCACGCTCCCTTCCTCTTTAAGTAATAATGTAGTTTGCATGCCTGGGTAAAGTTATTGAACTGTGTTTCAGCCACCCCATCCACATCAGAGGTGAAATTGCTGGTTTAATTTTTTTTGAAAGTAGTTTTTGGTCATGGGAAAGCCATCCTTCTTTAGAACCTTTCTTTTGTGGTGTTCACTCTGCAACTCTAACCAATTTAGTTGTCTCATGGAGGACCTTATTAGAAATTTCATGTGCTAGTGGAAAATGCAGTGTGAATAACAGTGCTCTGGATTGTTTCCTCCCCTCTGTGATTTAAGGGCTTTCGTCTGACTGGTCTTCCTGCTGCTTTCTTCCCTGGTGTGGTTTGTTGCTGTGCAAATTGGCAGGAGCCAGTGAGAATCAGTGTGGAAAAACGTGCTCATCTTTCGAGTCGTGTTTTCTGTTCTGCTCTGGGAACCACTCCAATTTTCTATGACAGACTTTTGAAGTAAGTCATATGGTATTTCCCATTCACTAGAGATTCCTTAAGTGTGGAATCGTACGGGTTAAATAGCCAACTATACTCAATATCAGCAATTCTCTTGTGGCAACATACTTTATCTTAAGTATAGAAAATAAAAGTGTTGTAGCCTTCAAGCTAACAATTATATTTTAATTTTTAAATTTGAGTCTATGATGGAAATTGGAGATCAAACACAGTTAATGGGGTCAACTCCCTTCATTAACCCTTGAACTTTCTTCTGTAATAAGAAAAAAAGAGAATTTAAAATAAAGTGTGTTTCATTTATCACGTCTCTTCATTTAAATTTAGTATTAGCTAGAGCTAACCCTCTTTCATTTGCATTTGGAAGTTTTCATGAGTTATTGTTCTTACTACCTCACAGTTTTCTTCGGCTTATGACACTGTAGCTCTTTCTGTAAAGATCAAAGTGATAAAACAATAACAAACTTCCCAGACTGCATTTTGCTTGAGGGTATAGTTTGAAATATTTTTTCTGACCTTTAAAAAGAGGGGGTTTTTTTTCCCCTTCATTGAAATATCTTCTCAAGGAGAACACAAAATTAATAGGTAAGTTTTCTGAGAAGTGGTTGCAAGTGTCATGTGGTAGCCTTTGAGATCATGTTATGTTGTCTTATGACTGCTAAATAAAATGTCAGATGGGTGACCAGGGTTGAATGCAAAAGCCACAGCTTGATCCACTGACCTGGAATTGCATGTATAGCATTCTGTGATCCTTACCTTACCCTGTTATTACCTTTTTATGACAGAAGTATTATTTTTAATGTCTCAAACAGCGAATGTCCTTTATGAGTAGCTTCTTATAATTCAGCTGATCTGTGCAAAATGATAAGGTTCTTTTTACCAGCTATTTTTCAAGAGATTGATTTTTGATGTTAAACCAAGAGAAAAAGGTATCATTTTTTATTTGTATTTTCAGTTTTCAAGTAACGAGTCTTTCCAAAGTCCTCCTGCTTTGGGGAGATGGCGAGCAACACTGGTTTTGGTTGGTGTATCTTTCTCCCTAGCAGTGAATTGGGCCTTTGACAGCTTCAGCTTCTTGGCAGGCACCTGAGCACATCCTGTGTGGAGACACGATTGTGTCTGTAGCACGCAAAGAAGTGTGAAGTCAGTCAGCGTGTCCTGAGCATTTCCTGTGCTACCAAGACTCTGTTACAATAACTGCCGATGATTAAATTACATTCATTATCAAAGGTTCTGCTTTAAAGCCGGCTGAGCTGGTCAGGGCTTCTTTATGTTGACCATCTTTGCGTGATTACCACAGGTAGAATATTTTAAGCGATACTATCTATTAATAAAATTATTCTGTGCTTCTGATTTGCGGTGAATTACCAAAGACCTGCTGTACTGTGATAATATGCTCACTGGTTTCACTAGTTCAGGATCTAAAGCTTCACACTCCTCCTGTTTTTAAAGGAGATGTCAGATGCTTAAGTGCTTTTTGAAAGACTGCACAGCAAATCTGTCATTCCTGATGTAGAGCAGTGGTTTCCAGCAAGTGAGCTCAACCTCCCCTGCAGACGTTGAGCACATCAAAGCAAGGTTTAGAGCACAAGTGAGTTTTCCTGTGAAATTTTCTGCTGCTTCTGTTTTAAGATGGGCTAGGTCCTAAAACATTAGTGAAGTCTATTATTATTAGGTGTTAGTTAATGGAAATTATCATGTTTCCCTTTATTTTGGGGAGCAGTTTAATCTATCTCTTTTTAGTTGTGTAACTAATAAAGTGGGTGAACATTAGCTTATCAAAAGTTTAATGCAACCAACTTAAAGACAAAATGCAGTAGCAACTTGTTGTATTCATTTGTGTATTATCTTTGAATTATTTGTGTGCTTTTTCCATCACGGTATTCATAGAAAATTCTAGAATCAGGATACTCTAATATGTCTTTTCCTTGTTTTACTACGTTTTGTGACCAGAAGCATTTGCTGGTTTACTCTCAGGTGTCTGTAGGGGAGATTGGAGAAGTCATCATTTCAAATGGGAGTCTGCAGACACTCACTGTGTTTGTTTCCATGATAGCTAGAAGGAAGGGACATCTTTTATAAATAAAACCCTTGCAGATTTTCAAGTATAATTTGTTTTGAAAAAATCACATTTTGAAAATCAGACAAGTTTTGGAAAAGTGAAAGTGAGCTCTGCAGCTGTTCTCAAAAGGCTGATGACAAAAATCCCACTTTTACTGTGTGAGATGACAGCCATTCTTGCAGGCAGAAGTTTCAGCTGGAACTGAAATCAGTTTTGAAAGAGGAAGAGCAGTCTGTGCAAATACATGTTTCTGTGCTCTGCTAAAGCTAAAATAGGTATCCTTGTGGTGAAGTTCATCGAAATAGAGAAATAATTTGGTCTGGGCCAGCTGCACACATGGAAGAAAACGAGTTGTTTGACCCACTGCGTGTTCTAACCAGAGGGGATTTTGTCCATATATTCTTGGAATATGGTCCATGCTTGTGGTAACTTGTTCTTCTGTGATTTCCCTAATGTGTTTTTTTTACTTGTTCTTGCTGAAGATGGCAGCAGTGTGGAGCAGTGCCAGCTCTCCCGGCTGGTGCTTTTCTCCACAGCTTTTTACCCTTGTTACAATAAAGGTAAACTTATTTATTTTGGTTTTATTATGAATAATAGGCAGTATTCTTTGCCCTGCCATAGGGCTGTGGGTTAAGTGAGAAGCCAGCAGAGCTAGAGGTCACTGGAATATACTTCACAAAGTATTTTCAGTCTCTCAGTGTGTAAAAAAGGACAATGCTCTGATGTGTAACTTCAACTTGTCCCACTTTCTAGGGTGGGACACTCTAAAGGTTTAAAGTGGTGAGTTTTGATGGGGTTTGTTTGAATTGCTAGAGGCTTAACTCTTGCACCAAAGCAAGAAACTGTTTTTTGTGTTTATTAAATAGAATCTCCACTGCGCAAACCTCCTTCACTCTTCCAGTTTTTGCACAGTAATTCCAAAAGGAAAAGCCTTCCTTGATAGTCCTCCAGAGGGCATGTGACTTCTTGTTGAGAAAATTACTAAGGTGGATTTTTTTCCAATGTATTCCTTTAAGAAAAGCACAGAGGAAAAAGTATTAAAAGTAGCAAACATTCTGCTTTTGCCTAAATTTTTCTGGTGGATGAATTCCTAGAAGATTTTATAAAATGTATCCAATCTGTACAGAAGCAGTTCAGTTCAGCAAAAATAGCTGAGGAATGTTCTGTGCTGGCAGCTTTTAGGCCTTCTGCTGAAAATGTCAGTGAACACACACACGTAGGATCATGGTGCTTGTGTGAATATGATGTCTTGTTATTAACCGAAGAGAAGGCCCTGCTGCCGTATTTGATTTTATTAGTGAAGAGTTAGATGCAAACAAAGTTATTCTATTATTATTCATAAATTTTGACAGCTATGTGTTATCCTTATTTGATAGAAAACTCCTTAATAAGCTGTTGTTGCCATTGCTTAAAAAGCATTTGGCTTTCATGGGAAGATAGTTGAGCCAGTAGAACATAACTATCAAATTTATAATGCGTGTGCTTCCAAAAATATGTAAATATACTAGAGACTGTAGGTACCTAGTACAGTAGGAAAATAATCCTGGAGTGATAACAATTGCCTTTCAATTTCTATTTCTATATTAAGTATTCCAGCATTCGTGTTTATTTTCACGTTTCCTTTTGCTGTTTTTTCCAATCTTTGGATGGATGGTATTGTCAGGAAGCGACAACTTACTTGCGTTTTGCATCACTAGGTGGTGCCGTTTCACTTGTCTGCCATCAGAAACTGTTTTCACAAATTATTTTTAGTTGCAGTTGTTAATTATGTTTGTAAAAGAAAAGAAAATAATGGGATTTTTGAGTTCTTTTTTGGAACTATCACTTTTTTCTGAGGTTACGCAATATATTTTTATATATTGCTCAAATAATTCTAAGTTATTTGTGACAATATGCAAATTTTCCAGTCTCTGTTCTTTCAAATTGTCATAAACTTTTAGTTTTGCATTCCTTTATGTATATTTTACTGACTTTGATAATGAGATCTGATTTGATACAAACACATTTAAATATAGAGTGGTTTGAGGTTCTTTTTTTCTATTTCTTCCTCAGGTTTAGGGTAAGTATCCACAACTCATGTGAATTATGATACGGAGTGTTTCAATTGAAGTATAGTGGGTTTCCTGCATGGACAGTTGCTCTGTACTTACGGCTGTATTCAGAATTGAAGAATGTTACCAGTGGCTCGTTGATGTATTAACTAGGCCTTGAAATGAAATAAGAATTAAGATTAATATTGCTACACATTTGCTGAAAATAACATTTTACTTGGACAGAGTAGGCTTTCAAGAGTGAAACAGCTCAATTTTCTTCCACTATTTTAGCTGAAGTCAAGAAACTTTTTTGTTTTTTAAAGATTCTATATTTAATACACTTCCTTGTACAAGTTTGTTCTTACAAGTCCTTTGTGTGACCAGCAAGGCCAGGGAGGTTATTCTCCCTCTCTACTCGGAACTGGTGAGACCGCTCCTTGAATCCTGTGTTCATTTCTGGGCCCCTCAGCACAAGAAGGATGTTGAGGCTCTGGAATGAGTCCAGAGCAGAGCAATGAGGCTGGTGAGGGGTCTGGAGAACAGGCCTTATGAGGAATGGCTGAGAGAGCTGGGGGTGTTTAGCCTAGAGAAGAGGAGGCTGAGGGGAGACCTCATCACTCTCTACAGCTACCTGAAGGGAGGTTGTGGAGAGGAGGGAGCTGGTCTCTTCTCCCAAGTGACAGGGGACAGGACAAGAGGGAATGGCCTCAAGCTCCACCAGGGGAGATTTAGGCTAGAGATTAGGAGGAAGTTTTTCACAGAAAGGGTCATTGGGCATTGGAACAGGCTGCCCAGGGAGGTGGTTGATTCACCTTCCCTGGAGGGGTTTAAGGGGGACTGGTGGACAAGGTGCTGAGGGACATGGTTTAGTGTTTGATAGGAATGGTTGGACTCGATGATCCGATGGGTCTCTTCTAACCTGGTGATTCTATGATTCTAAGTTAAAATTGACTTTTTGGGGCATTAGCTTTTAGGTGTATAAGTTAAAAGTAATCCTCTGCGCTTTTTTTTTGCTCATTAGATACGAGACAGGCAGAACACTTTGTGACCAAATGCTTCCTGATCAAATTTTGCAATACACTTAATTGTGCAAGATGTTTTGTGCCCTTACACCATTCACAGTGGAGACAATGTGAAAATAAGGTGTTTATCATGATCCCAGTGTACACACCGTGTAGCAGTATAGTCTGGTGACTGGTCAACCAGTTTGGACACAGTTATGCCAAGCTGACTTCACACTTTGTTGCATCAACAGGGAGGGGATGTCCTGAAGTAAGTTCTCCTTTCTGAAGAAAAATAGAAAACCTGGTAACTGCTGTTTTGATAGAAGTTCTTGACTAATTCATGCTTGCAGAAAGTGAATAATCTTGAGTTTGTACTTGAGATGACGTACTCATGCTGTAAGTGTGTTGTAACACAAAGGAATGGTTTTCCTTGTGTCACAAGGAAATGAAAAGGGAGTTCTACACCACTCGTGGCATCTTTCACTTCTTTTCCCACTTAAATTATTTAGTTGTCATTTCTGCTCTTGGAGCCTCAATAATGGGTCATTCCATTTAAAAAGGTGGGAATTGTGATTTTTGTAACTTGATTAAATTTATTATGGTACCATGTTAACTACATCTGCCTTTCTGATCATGCTTGATTTTTCCAGGCATCTGAAATGTTGTGCATGTAAGGATTTTAAAAAATGTGATACTGTAATGGGTTTATTAAATCTAGCAGCTAAAGAGCCCAGAAAACATATGGGTTTAGATTCTTTCAACTCAGGACTGCTGGCAGTGCAAACTGGTAATACAGTATTAAGGAAAAAAAAAGTCCCATCTGCTTGTGTTTTCAAAGGGAGCACGGACTTCATAGGATTCCATGTGATTATAGAGTTACGGGTGTGAGTAGCACAAATATGGCTTGTGTGAATCCCTCTTCAGTTTGTTCTTTTGCTTAAAAAGTAGTTCTGAAGGGAGACATTTTTTGCCTAATGTGTAATGTGTTTTCTTTGCTGGTAACACGAGACCTTTCCTTGCTGTAAGCACATAGTATTTGGCTGAGATTTTTATATTTCTTTTTACAGGTGCCAAGGCTGTTACAGGTGAAAGAGAGTGACTGATCGATGTTTCTAATCAGCAGAGCTGAAGATTAAAATACTAATTAAAATGTTGCCTTTCTAGTAGAAATAAGAAGAAGCACAGAAACATCAATAAAGTTTATTATCTACTCTTGTCTTTAAACACCTGCATTCAAAGGTAGGTAATGTTTCCCACTGCACACAAAAGCTGCTTCTTAAGTTATTTCAGACATTTCAACAACATATTTGTGTGCTGGTTTACACAATATGAAAATGCTGGCAAATACAATTTACTTAGATTATGGTCTTAAATTTCATGTACAGTAAGTATTGATTAGTCGTTTCTCCTTTCACTCAATAGGTTGCTTTTGACATCAGACAATTTTCTGGCGGCCAGAAGGGGAAGAATCTAGAATGTAAGTATGCATCTACCATCTTTAAAGGAGAAAACACACATTTATTTAGTTAAAATTACAAATACAGTGATGGTGCTACTGAATGTGGAATGGATCTAAGTGTAAAGTTCAGATTGGAATTTCCCCAGTAGTTTTTAGCAGCATTCAGACTGGAAGTTATTTTAGGTATGAACCTGTGCTCAGTCACTTCCTGCCGGTCCACTGAAGTACAAGCACTTCAGGCCCTCACTTCAGATGTCAAATTCAAGAGGAATTCTGTGTACATCTGGGGCTAGGCTGTCTGAAACTTACTCCTCCTGAAGTCAATGACATTTCACGTTGTCTTCAGTGGAAACAAAGTGAGGTTTAATGCTTCTCGCTTTCAGAAATGCATAATGAGACTTGAGTATCTAGCTTATGAGATTTGAAAAGATAATTTTGATTACTTTCTAGTAATTAAATTACTAAATTCAGAGAACTAAATCAGCAAAACCATCTACTGTATAATTATGGTTCAAATATATACTGTAAAATCAATCAAGTTTTCATAATTAAATGGCAAGTCTGTTCAAAAGCAGCAGCAACTGCATTATCTCCACATCATTCATACACACACTATAAATAAGAGCAGGAGAGTAAGACAAGATGCTTCTGTAGTTCCAATGACAGACAGAGGTTAACCTCCATGACAGATTTGTGAGGTTGTGTAATAACTGGAGGGTGAGCTGTTCCTCTAGCAGTAGTGTTTTTTCAGTACTGAGTTCTGAGTTTGAGCCCCATTAATGATCAACATGGCTCACAGTGCATTGACATTGTTTTTTCCTTTACTGTTCCTGTTACAAAGCCACTGATGAATGTACTAGCATCATTTGGTGTGGTTCTAGAAACTGTATCTGCTGAACCACCTAGTTCCAATTCTGATCTGAATTATGCATTGCCCTTTGTCTTCATGATGCTAAGACAATAATACCTTGATTTAGCAGGGTAGAGTGCCTGGAGCTTGATGAGTGTTTTCAGATTTGAAAACCTGTGGGAAATTCTGTGCTAAACAAACCATAAAATTGGAGTTTAGGATTAACTGTAAAAATCAATTAAGAGACCCAGACTCAGTAAGTAGCAAACATGAAAAGAATGTAGTGAGGAATTTAGCTCAGGAGTATTCACTGATCATATCTCTTTGTAAAACAAGAGAACAAGGGCTACAGAAAACTTTTGGCTGGTACATTTTTAGAACACTCTTGAGGCTTATCATCAGCCAAGAACAAGAGACTGTATTCCACCAATGCAAAATAAATCAGTGCTGTGAATGAAAAGGGGCTTTCGTTACATAGCAGGGCATCAAAGTTTAGAGATATCTTCTTCCTCTGTGTATGTGCTTGGTTTGTAGATGGCTCCTCTGTTGTCTTTGCCTCCTTTTTTGCAGCTAAAACAAAATAAATTCATTACGTAATTGTAATTCCAATGAAGGAAAAAAAAAACCATGAGTTACTTAGAATGGTCCATTATTCATGCGTGAGATTATTTTTCTCTGTACCAGTGCAAATGCAATTCAAAGCTTGTAGAATGAGATTGTATCTTATAAAAAGATGAATCATTACCACTATTAAAAATGTGATGGGTTTTGAACACAGAAGCACCTTTTTGTGCCAGAAGGAAAATTTGGTTTGTTTTCTTTTCCGGTGTTGTGCCAGCCACATCTTACCTTATCCTCCTCAGCAGACAAACCGCTACTGCGAGAATGAAGAGAACTGCCAGAACGCAGGCTATTACGGCAGATACAACAAAACCTAGGAAAAGAGGAATAGCATACAAAACAGTTAACTTCATTTACTTGAGAGGAGAAGGCTAGTCTCTGCTCTGTCCTAATATTTGTGTTGTGTATCTGCAGCCTTCCTACAGCCTGCTCATACTGTGTTGCAATTATGGAATGGATAACTTTACGTAGACATATACTGGATGGTCTTAATCTGCTGGATGCACAGTTCACAACACTTAATTTAGACACCCACTAAAGTTGCAAAGCTAATATACAGGCATAGCAGATCAGAAACTCTGGCGTTCGATGCTGTAACATGTAAGAGAGCATAAGCAAAAGAGAGGAACTAAGCACAGGCAACTACGGGTGTTAAATTTGATGCTTTCTGTATTTCCAAGGCAGAAGAACACTGTTGAATGCAGACAGCTGAAGAGTGATGTGCATTGCTGTTGAGAATGTGGCATAGAGGCATCTGAGAAGGTAAGAATAAGTCCAAGACATTAATATGAAAAACAATGATCTTATGATTGCATTGAGGTGTTGAACATTACCATAGTGCCATCTTTGATAATGTATTTTTGGCAATGAAAGTATTTTTATTTGCTTTGGCCTTCCCAAAGATCCTGAAGGAGAGTGTTCTTTTCTTAACTGCAATTTCACAAGTCATTTACACATTGTTTTTTATACTTCATCAAATGACTGTTTCTCTCAAAGGAGCATCAGAACCCTTTCAGAGTGAAGCTCGTGTATTCCATCAAAAATATTTTCTCTTATTAAATCAACTCTTGAGAAGACAGAAATAAAACACGGAGTTTAAACTTATCCCATTTAACTCATTAGATACTTAATAAAGTCCAGCTGAGTAGAAGAAGTTTGCAACCTATGTACTTGAAGTAAAACTGTACCTTAAAAGGGGGAGTTTTGTTTGAGTAAAGGTGTTTTAAATGGACAACAAAATATAACGCCGAATTGGTGACTGTAGAAAAAGGGCTTGTAGATTGAAGGGCCATAGAATGGTTTGAGTTGGAAGGGACCTTAAAGATCACCCAGTTGCAACTCCGCTGTGATGGGACAGGTCACCTCTCACTGGATCAGGCTGCTCAAGGCCCCGTCCAGCTTAGCCCTGAACCCCTCCAGGGATGGGGCAGGAGGAAGAGTAGGGGGCATTTTGGTTTGGTGAAGAGACCTATTTGTGAAATTTAGTTAGGTAGCATTTCAGGATGGTGAAGACACCAGTTCTCATCGAACTTGTGGGCAGTGGAATTGTAATGAATTTCAGCTGCAGATATGGGAAGCTGATTTTGGTGGAACAGATTGCTGACAGGCAAAATACATTGTAAATATGTTTGAGTTTTGCTGAATAATACTTTAAAATTAGAGGCATTTTGAAATGTAGTGATTGTTAATAGTGAGCATAAATTTAGATTTTAATAATTGGCATCAAAATAATGACCAAACACATCAGTAATTTGCATTTTTGATGTAACACACAGCTCAATTGCCCCATCTTGTGGCCTCTGTGCTCAGGTGATCGTGGCAGCCCTTGGTTTTGATGCTAAGTTTCTCTGAAAACCTGCTTTAGTAGGGGCCTAGATTGTGCACAACAGGATTTATTTCACAGATTTCTGTGATTGCCTGGCCCAAACCCTGATTCTTTGTATGGCCTCTCCTTCCCTTATTAATAAGTGTGCGCTTTTCCTACCTGTGATACAGCCAGCTGCTTCAGGCTGGACACTTGCAGCCAGCAGCCAGGTGCGCTTTGTGCTTTGACAGGAACCTTTTTTTTCCTCCTTTTTCTTTTTTCTTTTTACCTGCACCTGTGAGGGAGCCTTTGTGACCGTCGTAGGTGGAATGTGAGATTACAGGGGTGATGAATACCTTTTTTGAAATGGGTAGAACATTTTTTCTATGGTTCACTGATAGAGTCAATGAGCTTTTGTAATTAAATGTACTTAGAGTGAATGGGATTTCTATTAAAGTAGCACTGAGCTATGCTTTTCATAGCCATACTGACCAGTTCTTGGGTGAGAACAGCAGGGTGGGCAGTAACCCACACAATTCAACTCCGGTAAGTCATGCCAGCTTTAAAGATATATTGAAAATGCTTTTATAGCTGCTGTCACTGCTGCATGGGACCAAATAATGGGACTTAGCAGAGGGAAAGCTAAATATTATTCTTGGGTTTGGCACTAGTTCAGAGCAACAGTTTTGAGAGAGTCACATCTGGGTAAAATTCTCCCCCATAGATGGAAATAATAATGCTTACACTATTTCTGTGAAGTGTTTAGAGATTCCTGGATGAGAAGCGGTTAGTATCTAATTTTCAGTTATTGGGCTCATGGGTTGTAACTCTATACTTTTAAAGTGATGAGTGTGATTATAGAGAGAAAGTAGTCAGATGCCGAAAGGTCAGCTGAAGAAAGAGATGGAAAACTGCATTTCTCATTTCCGACTGACCATTCTGACTCAGAGAATCACTGGCTCATAGATGGGGCTAGCAACCAGCAAAATACCCTTGCCAAGTCTGCCAAATATTGAATCTTGATGGCTTGAGAAAGTAGAAAAAGTACAAGTTGGTTTTCCAGGATTCCACAGTGAATGGCTTTTAAATAGAAGGTAGATGCTCACTCTAGAACTTGTGTCAGTTCAGTAAGTGTTTCTGCAGTGGCATTGCTATAGTCGGTTGTGCATAGATGCAAGTAAAGGCCTGCAGAGGAATCTGTACAGTCTCAGAAACCTGTCAGTTGTGGTGCAAATCCTGATTCTGCTGTTTAAAATCATTGTATGTAATCTTACTTGAGCAGAGATTTGAAAGGTATTACCAAAATAATCATTCTGGACCCAACTACATCTCTAGTTGGCAGCCAGTGTTTGAGATTGGAGGTGTGGGAAGAAAGTTTTAACCCTCTTATACCTGGTTGTATAAGAAGGCCATGGGGGAGAGGCTGCTGCAGCATCCCTGCAAGGAAAACTCTTTCCTGCCCTGGCTGCTGTGTGAATTTTCCCAAAACAGACAACTCTTGCATTTTCAGGTCTACCATCTAAACAGTGAAGAAACTATCAGGCCAAGCTGAAATGTTATTTTAATTTGAAAGCTTTCTGCTTGGCCAGTTGTTTTTGTGAAGTCTGCCTTTTATTTTTGAAATCTTTTACTCTTAATTTCAAGTACTATAGTAGCTTGCCTAGATACATCCATCTGCTTTCAGTGCGTTTAGCAGCTTCACAGCTGCTTGAGTGTTTGCTTGCAAGACAACGCAGAAATTGGAACAATACATTTTGCACAAACAATATGGTGCAGTGCCTCACTGTGGGGCAGAGCTAAGCTTCTCCCCACAGATGCAGGGGTTTGTGTACAAGCTCCCCAGACCTATGCATTGTTGTTGTGCAGCACTGCAGAACTGAGCTTTTAAATCAGTTCTTCCTTGTAAGATGGCATTTTTTTTTTCTTCTGTAACACTGGATTATAAAATTATTTCTAAGTTCGAATTCCTCAAGGGCCTCTTCTAATTCTTGTAATTTCCCCAAAATAGTCTCCTGAGAGGCAAAGTTGTGATTCCCTTTAATGGGAATGTGTGGTCTTCATTAAAAAAGTCCTAATATTTCAAAGAACCAGCAAATGTCACTGGTGAGACAAAACCAGCTTAAGCGCTTATGCTGACTGAAACAGCTCAGCTGGAGAGAACTGTTTAGTGTTTGGAGTGACAGCAGATACTTTGGCCAAGCATAACAAGGCCAAACATGTCTTCGTTCTCTTATCTTCTTGCCTCTGATCAGAAGGGTTGCAGGGCTTGCCTGATACACACTATGGAAAAAAAGACTTCTTATGTACTCTTTGAATGCCTTGTTCTCATACAGTTGCTGCCCATGCAGCAATGCTGTAACAGAGAGAAGGGAACAAAGTGAACTGCAGGAAAATGAGATTACTGTATTTTTTGTAGTGGTACAGTGCAACAGAACTGCCGCTTTGCTGTTCCCAGTGGACACAAATCACAGTGTGTTGTTTATTTGCATAGAAGTGTTCATACAACTTACCTTCACGGAAGGAGATAAAAACCTGTCTTTCACGAAATTCCTGAACATTTCGGAAGTTGTCGACCATTTCCAGGGGCTCTGGGTCATCCCTCTCGGTGCAGTACATGGCTGTTTCCAGTGCCAGTAACTATAAAGAGAAGCACCTTGTTCAGCTCCCACCATACAGAAGCAGCAATGCCGCAGAGAGTGTGTTTGAAATCAAGGGGGTAGACAAAGGGAAGAGGATACATTAAGTAATGCTTAAGTCATGGTCTGTGGGCCCAAATACAGAATAATGTGACATCTCCAATCTCATATCTGTGTTTTGCTTACAACCTGATGAAATGAATCCTGCCTGGTAATTACCCGCAAGTAAAACTGGGTGTAAGGAAATGCAGTGGCCCTTGGCAGCATGTTCTCCCTAGCACAGTCTGACTCCTAAGCATTACTAAAAGCTGCTTTAGGAAAGAACTCTCCACTTTGGTAAAGACATCACTTGGCAAGATGGATAAAAATAAGAATGGACTTTCATAACAAGGTGCATGCAGTAATTTGATGAGACATTTTGATAATAACATTGCTCCTCCTGTGTTTATAATCAGGTGAATCAGAAGATAGTGAATTGAGAGTTTATAGTCTATGGAAGTGGCCACCTCAGAACAAAAACAGTTCGTTAGATGAGCACTAAAAATGTGCATTGGAGAAAAGACAGAAGATTCAAGAGTGACAAATAACACATCATGTGTTTTTAGAAACTTATCATCTACCTATCCTGCCATACCTAGGTCAGCCAGGATCAAAGTACACTAAACTACTTGGTGAATAGGGTTCAGCCACGAAGCCTGAACAAACATGGTCTGCAAGTGACTCATGGAAGGACTCAAGGCAGGGAGTAAATACATTAGTAGAACAGAAATCAGTCTCACTTGAATCATTTTTCACACTAATTTTACACCAATTGATACGCAATTTTCTGTTCTTTGTTCTGGTCAAATGAAAATGTGCTAACTACAAACAGAATAGTTGTATGTCAGTTCTGTGCTGTTCTTTGCACTTAAAGGATTTTAGCAATGGTCACCTTTCAGTTTTACAGGAACTTAAGAGGAATCGAGGAAATGAGAATGTGTGTTTGCTGCTCTTTAGCAGACACCTCAGGAAACCACGTGCTGTATTTAAACTTGCCTGCTCCTGAGAAATTTTAACGGCGTGTCTGAAAACTGTCCAGAGAACACTGGGGTAGCAAGGAGGAGTTGTCAAGGACCCTTCGTAGCGGTAGTACTCATCCTGTCTGTCCGGAAGCAGTTCTTGAATATTGAAACCAGGAACTTGGACCATCTGATCTAAAAAAGGGTATTAATGTTAAATGCTGTGTCATGACTACACAAGTAGTGTAGCAGTGAAGTGAATTTGCTTTTCAGTAAGGAGGATGCTCTCATTCATATCACTAGGAAAGGAAAAATATCTTATAACAGAGATGGACCCCAGTTTAGTAAGGAATACAGCTTTGTTTAGATTTCCTAAGTACAAATCTTGTCTTGGATACAAAACTGGTATTCTGTAAGATAAACTGTGGCCATATTAACAAAAAGTCACCGTGTGCAAGAAATAAGGCCCAGTCAGAAACACACAGCGCAGGCAAGCTGTGCATTCTTTGCAGAAATGCACTGTATTTGTAAGTCTTTCTGAGTTCGTGACAGGTCTGTCTGGGATTTCTGGACCATTTCTTCAGCCATTTGAACCTCCTCAGGGTGACATCTTATACTCTTAGCCATTCTCAGATTTATAGCCACTCACCCTTATATTTCACATTCCGGAAGTGCCTGAAGATCTTTTCATAGGATGGGTTGAAGGGTCCGATCTGTAATGAACATACTATTAACAGCTTATCCCAGTCTGAATATGAGTATTTGCTTCTGCACAGAACAGACAGTGGTATTTGATGGCTGATGGCCTCTGTCATAAGGCATGTCCACTGTCCACGTATTCATATATTAAAATGGCTAAATACTCCTTTTTACTCAAAGTGTTAACATTATCCTCAGAACCCCAATAATGCTCTTGCTCACTCTGAGCTATTATTGCTGCTTTGTCATAGTGCTGTCTTAACAACTGCAGTGCAGACCTTTTGTGTGCGCTTGAAAGAGCCTATTGCCCTCGCCTATTCAGCATGCTGTGCAAATGAAGAGAAACCTTTCCCTCTGAGAACATTGCAGGCCTAAGTTCTCAACTGACAGTCTCCTCAAGTCTTCTACTGGTTTCTAGTCAAAGCCATATTTTTCCATCCAAAGCCACAAAGACTTTTTCGTCCAGGAGGATGAAGAATGACACTGTTGGGTACTGCAGGGCCACTGGCAAGGGCTATAACTCAACTATCACACAAGACCATGTTTTTAAACTGCTACCAGCAGCTTTTCAGTCTAATAATCGATGTCTTTTTTATGAATTCTTTTGAGCTGGTGCTTAGCAACTCCTCTGACACACAGACATAGTAAATGGATGTCCTTAGATCAACTGTAATAGCCACCAGCTGTCTGAAAGTTTTTCAAAGACCTCATCTCCATTGTTCCCTTATTTGATTTTTAAACACCATCGCTCAGAAATAAACAGAATCCCAGTATTATTCCCTAGCATAAAATACAATACTCTGATGCTTTTCACAGCTGCGACTTCCAAATGAACTGAAATTTAACACAAATTTCTTGTCAGAGTTTCAGAGCTGCTAGGAAGTGAGCTTGGATAATATTTATGATAATTAGAGCTTTGTCTGCTAACTATAACATTTTCCCTTTTTTGATGGAAATGTGCAAACCTCTGTGTTTTCAGGGGTTTTTTATGCTGCAGAAAACCCTCACATTTAAAAATCATCTTTACAGTTGTCTCGTTGAGTTGTTATAATGCTCAAGAAAAAGGAGAAATATATATATACCAGCTGCTAAAAAATTTTCTTTCAGGTCATTATTATCTTTAATTGTTGGTTTGTGGGGCTTTAAAGGAGAAAAATGGGAAGCTATCCTGTCATCTTAAAAAGGGCACTGTATTGTTTCCTGGAAATCTGTGATTCAAACAATCTGGGAAGTTTGGGACCTAAAGGCTGTGGTCAAATCATAATTACACGTAGTGGCCACAGCCAGGGTTGTGTCGGCCTGTGCCTCTGTGCTGTGTTAAAACTGTGTTGTGCCACAGTAGGCAGTTCTGGAATAAGGGAGCTTGTAATTCACTCTTGTCTGTTGTTTGATAAACTCCACCAATCCTTAGTTTGTAAATGAAAATGTGGCTTTAAGATAGCTGAAGTCAATCCACTGAAAAACGTGAGGAAATATTCAGAATTCCTCTTTTCTTAGTATTTGTTCCTGTTTATCTATGTGCTGCTGGAATCTGGCCTTTTTTGTGATAGAGAGAGGGAATAATCCTTATTCAGCTACTGCATTGTTAACTAATCTAGGTAATTTTGTTCTTCAAATGTCCCTAAACAGAAAAAAATACCCCACATCCTACCTCCAGGAGAATAGCCAAAACCGCCAGGCCATCCGGTTTGTCCATTGCTGCTGTTATATCTGGATATTTCTCAGAGTTGTAATGTACGATGTGCAGCTGCAAAGAAGGAGATACTCTGGTAATGTCTGGGGCGTGCTCACATTCGCAGCTAAAAAGGACCAGGGCAGCCACCTCAGGCTAAGCTAACACAGTGGGATCCTTCCCTGATTTCTGGGTGTAGTGGTAAATTCTTCCTAGAGAGAAACACAGGGTCCTGGAACTGCCACTCCCAGCCTTGTTGTAGTTGAGTTACTCCCTCCTCTACATTGTGGCAAGGGGAAGACGATCCATCACTTCAGCTTCAAGGTGTCTTGTCTGTAGCAGTAGTAAATGTTTCTTAAAAAGTAACACGAGCACCCCTGGGGCTCTCTGATGTTTAGAATGCAAAACATGGTGTTAAATATAATTAGAGAGGGGACAGAGTCCTAAAGTGCTTTTATGCAAGCGAATTTTTCTGATTAGTTTATTTTTAATTTATCTCGGGGTAAATATCCGATTACTACTGCTTCTCAAAAGCTATTCCTAAATCCGTAGTTTAGGACTAGGAAAGATAACAAATAGTTCTTCACTGGATAGAAGAAGGTGGAGAAAGGTAGACAGAAGCCATGTCATGCAGCTAAAAGATTTACCTGGTTTACAGAGAAGAGCCAAGGTCTGAAATATCTAGCAATTTGGTTGTAATTATTCAAGTGACCCAGTGCCAGCTCTGAATCTAAATTCTAACTCTGTGACTTGTGGCATATTCATGAAAATACATCGCAGTCTAACCTTTGTGTGGTGCACAGTGCACTTTTTTAAGTGTATACCCTGATCATAGGTACTTGTCTTGCAACCTTGCAGCCTTTTCCAGTCATATACCCAAGATAAAGATCCCACTTTGAAACAAAGGGACCTGCCCAGCCTTCTTTGTTTCTTTCCCTCGATTTAGCTTGTCTTACCTCTGCTGCAAAATGCTTCCCACTGACTGTGTGCTCTGAGCCTTCTGACTTGTTCCTGTTTCCCCAGTGTAGGTGAAGCTGGGATGCAGTGTATTCAAACGGGAGGTTTCTGATGTACATAGTAGGTGACAGATACATTTTCACTGTAAGCAGACCAAAACCAGATGGGAACAATCAATACCACAGAGTTCAAGCAGGACGCAAATAAAGATACTTTGTCTAAGTATATTACATATGGAGCATGTACAAAGCAGATTTTTAACTCAAATCCATCTCTACTTGTGGTAAGAGAAAAACACTTTAGTTGTCTTTAATCCTTTTGGCAGTTCAGTTGAACATAGAATATACCCTTTTTCTGTTTTCTTAAACTAAAGGAGATGAAGTGAGAATTGCTGCTAATTGAATTCTTTCATCTCCCTGAAGAATGCAAAATTGCCTCAGTCTTGTTGAAGAGACATTTATTGAGGCATCAGAGCAAAACTTAGACTCATATATCTTCTTTCAGTCCCCTTATAATGGTTGAAAATGGCTTCATTTAATAATATTTCTTGTGATATTTTTAAAATCTGACACATAAGCAGGTTTATCCCCTGTGAAAGAGTGAGAAAAAAAAGAACTTGTTTGCCTGTCAGGCATCTTTTAATGAAAGATTGAAAAGAGATTTTGTTGCTTATGCAGTAGAGGAAGATACAAAGAAGGAGGGTCATGCTAGTATTCTTATTTCTATGTCTTTTAATGTTTCAGGAAGGAGCTAAAAGTGATGGGATAAGCTTACTGGTATGTAGTGTCAATATAGCAGACCTTTATGAGACTGCATCTTCTCTGCTTTTACCTACTATCCTGGCAGTTTGATTTAGTACTATTTGTACTCTATTTCTGATTATCTCTCTTTTTATCTATCTGTCTATCTTATTTGACTCCGAAGAGATTTCTAGCTGAAGTTGAAGGAATAGAAACGTGCTCGAAGCCTCCCCCTGCCTGTAATTCAGCTGAGCTGCTTTGATTAGACTGGAATGTCAGACCTATTGCACCCATATTTTATCAGTTCATCTCTATTTAACAGAATGACGAAGTCTGTTTCTGTTTTGGAGCACTCCAACCCAAGTAATAAGAAATGCCTAGGAATTAATTCTGACACGTCTAGAGTTAATTTAAAAACCTCAGCCAATTGGCTTACTGTGAATCCTTTTGTACTTAATACATTCTCAAGTTTCCCTATGCTGATGTGAAGGCTTCATCATCTCAGCTTCATTTCATCTGATAATCAAAGTTCACCCATGAAATAAAATAGCACGAGGTCCAGCAACTCTTCCCTTCAGAGTCCTTTGCTGTCGTCGTACTCCCTTACCTGAATGACCATTATTGGTCAATGTAAAGTGGTCAGTGGAGGGCACATTGTAGCCTATGAATTCTAAAGGCAAGAGATGAGAATCATACTGGAGAATATCTTTGTGGAAATCTATTGGCGACTGGAATACTCCTCCACAAAATGGGTATTTCATTGGCCAGGCCTTCTCTCCATCAGGACCTGTGTAGATTAACAAGAGACACATTAGTCAGGCCTTAACTATACAATTAATATAAAAACTCCCCTGTTTCAGCCTTTACCCAAAACTTGGAAAGAAAACCTTTTCTGAATTTTTAAGACTTTTTTTTTTTAACTTAATTTCATCTTTCCAGTGTGCCATTAGATAAAAAAGGGTCAAATGCCAACTGAGGTCTCACACAGAGACACTTCACGGCCCCTCAGTTTTTGACAGTGTCAGCTGCTGTCGATGTTTGACTCTTGGGAAGCTGCAGACCTGGCAGGAAGCAGCGTCCTGGAGATAGTGTTACCTCTCTTCAGAGCCCACATGTGTTACAAATAGAGTCTGGATCTCTGATATTATTTGGCTTATTTATTGACATGAAGTACTTTTCCCTATGGAAGTCTCAGAAAGCCAGACCCTTATAAACCTTTCCTTGATTGTACAAACTGTTTGGCTCTATCTAGCAATATTGTGTAACCCACAGTGAAAAGCAAACTTGCAAAATTGGAAGGTGTAACAATAATTTGACCTGCAATAACTTGCTTAAACTCTGGTGAAACTTTCCCTCATTACAGTCTTTTGCCCTAGGTAGGATCTACAAAGAATAGATAATATCGAGAGATTTTTAACTGTGCCTTTGATTTAATTACATATTAATAGCTAGCAGCTGTTTGCAAGCTGTAAACTGAGACCATTTGCATTTCAATACCCAAAGAGGTACTTACAATCTGTGTTTCTCCTTGACTCTGAAGTTGCATGGTGATTCTTTCTAAGGCAGGAAGGTCTTTTGGGATCAGCCAGGCTACTCTGTATAACACAGACCATTGGACCTCCCTGGATTCATTTCTCCTTCAGTGAGGCCATGTCTTTCAGAAAGGAAAAACTATCTACTCTTCCTTTAAGCACTGCAGGTAAAAGATACTTTCTAGTGCCCCATAGATAACTATTCTGCTTGGCAGCTTGCTTTTCACATAAGTTTGTCTAGCTTTGACTTTGTTTAGGTAGTGATTGCTTTTAATCCTTTGCTTAGAAATTGAAGAGCCTTCCGTTATCGTACTTTTGTTCCTCATTGAAGTACTTTGTATAACACAGAGGACATGGTTTCTCACTTCTCTTAAACTAAGTAGATTGAATTCCTCGAGTCTTTGATTAGAAGGCTTCTTTCCCAAACCTGTATTCCTTGTGGCTTCTTTGAAGTCTCTCCAGTGTGTTAACATCTTTCATGAACCGTGAATGCTAGAATGTAATGTTGGATCAGGTCAAAGCGGCAAAGCAAGTTCAGCTGTTTTCTGAAGGAAAATTTACAGTCAGGAGAATTTTAGTAGAGCCTCACTTTTTATTGTGTGAAAGACAGTTTCTGAAGGTATAGATGGTGGAGAATAATCTGACTGAAACATAGTGCATGTGACAGAATTGGCTAGTTCAGTTCTGGTGCTTAAAAACAAACTTACTTCCTTGTTAAAGCTCTTTAGAATTATGCAAGACATAGGATAGTGCATGATGTTTGCAGCATGGATACTGAGGTTTAATGACTGCTTTTCAATAATATAGGCCTTGATATTGCTGTAACTTTTGTCTTTGACACCAGTTCAGTGCCAATCATTAATTTCTGTCCTCTTAGATCTTCCTGGTGCTATCTTAAAGTTATTGAAATGCTTTTTTAAAGGCTAATAAATGTTATGATGACATTATAGAAGACTGTATACTATCCTCTATGTATTTTGGGGCATATAACATCCATCCAGGGCAGCATACATTCCGTGCTATATATACATATTCCATAATACTTCCCAGGAAAATATATATCAGGATACACCAAGAAAAAGTAGTTTCTTGAGGTTGAAACTTGGTGTGCAAGACAATGACATTGAAATTTAATGCTCTCCAGGGAGCAAAGACTACAGCAGTGTCAGGAAATATTGGTGAGAAGCCTTTATTGCAAAAATACTTAAGTAATTTTTAAAAATTGGGGTATTTATGCACTGTTAAGATAATGAGTTTGCAAGAAGGCTTTAATATATTACATATCATAGACTGGGAGACTCGATAATTAACTTGGTAATTTTTGATTGATGTGTAAAATAAAAGTCTAGTCCCAGCCAGTAGAAACCATGTCATGAAGTACCACTCACTTTCTCAGTGCTATGTTTGGATGAATTTAATGCCATTATGAGCTGACAAATGAGTATGTGAACTACCACGTCACCATCAGCACTTCAGAAGGGAAACTTGTCTTTTCTATAAAATGCTGTATTTATTGCAATCTTTATGTACCTTGATCTTTACTAGCAGTAGTCCTTTCCTTGACGTAAACCTGCAACTCTGCTTGCAGGCCTCAAAGCTATAGCAGGTTTTGATTTTTTTTCTCACTCCTGCTCAATTTGAGTGCCTCAAAGACTCCTGTCTCAAAGAGCTCACTGCAGCTTGGGTTTGCTTATGTGAAATTGAGATTTCCATGGTTAATAAACCACACAGCTGGGAGGTGTTTCTCAGCTAGCTCTGTTGAAAATGAGTGATTGATTATGAACCAGATTTTCCTTTTTCAGTGCCAGCACATTCAGAGAAATTCAGTGGAAATCACATTGTGTTCACAAAGGCCCTGTCTGATCACTACTAAATAAAGAACAGCATGTGGATGTATTAAGCTTGGCTTGTACAGTAAGTCCGCAAAGGTATTAACATAAGAAATTTTGCAAAAATATCCCAAATGATGTTTGCTGCCGTGAAGATCCTGTCAGGACTGTGTCAGCAGAGCAATAATTGTGTCATGGGCCTGTCCTACCCACCCAATGCTACTATTCAGCAGTTTGATTTAGCAAGTTAAGGTGTGGAGCTGTTGAGATGGGTGGAAGTAGGACTGCTGCTGCTACCACTGCTCTCAATGCAACCATGAACACTGCCTGTTGTAGGGAGTGTGGACTCGGATTGCTCAAATTCAGCTTGTGGTCTGCCTTCTTTTACATGAGTTGCCAGGACCATGTTCCCTCACTGCGCTGTAAATAATCCTGAGCTTGGCTGTGCCCTCATGGCTACTTTATAAAAGATATCTGTAAATAAAGTAGTAGTGATTCTTTGGATGGACTCGTTGCCCAACTGAACAGAGAGCTGAGTAAGATATCCTCAGCACCATGGCTGCATGCATCCATTTTCTTTGACAGCCTTTTGCTTTCCATGTCTAAGCCAGCCCCACAGCCCTAGTGCTGCTGGGTGATGAAGGACAGATGTTCCTTTAGGAACAACAGCAGTATCTGCTCCAAGGATGTATATATTGGCTAATTTAAAGAAGAAAACAGGCTAATATTAGTTAATATTAGTTACAGTTAATATTCATGTTGCTCAAGCTTCTCATGAGGTGTCCAAGTTCTTTCACTAATGCAGTAAAATACATTGGGTCAGTTACACAGGGAATGTCTGTGGTATTTTTGCAGCCAGGCAGAGTCCTGTGCCCTGTCTTCAGCCAGCTGGAAGCTGCAGAGCTGCTGTTAGCCCAGGGCTGAGTTAGAAGTGGAGGTTCCCTGCCAGAGAAACACAACTGCATGGTTTCCATTTCGCTTAGAGCACAGGCAGAGCTCAACCATACTGTTCTATGTACACATATATGTGTATGTTTTCCACATATGTGTCCAGAGGGAAGCTGGTGAGATAGAGGAGTTTCCAAGGGCTGTAACTGCTCAAGTGCTGTATTAAAATTTTTGTGCATGTTCTAGCATATTCACTAAAGCTGGCAGTTCCCAAGGGGAAATGGGGGGGTCTTAGCACGAGTTCTCAGCACCTCACCATATTCCAGTAGAGTATTTGGCAGTAGTAAAACTAAAGAGTTTGCCAGTTCAATTAGCCTGATGTCTGTTAGAAACAGTTCTTGTGTCTCTGTTGTGTGAAGTTGACTCCTCGCATGCTAAAGCGTGTTATTAATTCCTTTAGTACTGTTCCTTAAACTTGCCTGGAAAGCTAGGTTTCTTCATTGTGGATGCTTTTCTGCTCCCAAGAAGTGATTCTGGTTCTTTGATACAGAAGCAGAAAGCCAAAATCCAAAGTATTGAAGCCCAGCTCTCCAATTCTACCAGTTCTCTTCTGGAGCAGCGGAATTCAGGCTTGCACCTTCCAGCCACACAGCAATATTGCCAATAGCTGCATGCACATTCTGTCCTGAGCTGTGGGGCATCAGAACAATTCGTCTAGCTCTTTAACAGAGAACACATTTCTCACAGTACGCTTTGCGTGCTTTGCCTCATGTACAGAAGGTGAAACAGCCCATCAGAGGACAGAAAGCAAGCCTGTGTCAGAGGTGGCTCAGGGCTCATGTCCCAGCTCACTGGCCTGTGCTGCTTCTCCAAGGCACTTTTCTCAGGCTACAAGAGTAGTGAAGTCAGGAGGAACATCACTGTAGTTTTGCTAAGGAAGAGGCAAATACAAGAGAGATTTAGTCTTTATATTTGTTTTATCTAACGTGGTAGTTTCCATTTTAGCCAAGCCAAATGCTCATTTCTTTGGAGAGCTTGTACTGAATAGATAAGGTCTGATCACATGCAGTGTCATCTTGCTTTGCCACCCTGCCCTGAGCTGCCAGCGCTGTATCAACGTTGTTTTACATATTCTCACACTGAACAAATAGAACTCTCATTGACAGTCAGCACCCGGATTTCTCCTCCACCCTTAACCTTGTACCTTGACCCTTATCTTGACATCAGTCTGTGCTGTGATTATAATGGTTTGATTTCCTTTCCCTTCCTGTTGACTTAATTTTAGTGGGAGGCATTGCAAAGTATTGCAGGGATAAAGGTAAGTGGTGGAAGGTGTAGGCTGCTGCAAAGAACCAAGATCAGTAGGAGGGTATGGAGAGGCTCTTTTCTGGGTGACTGCAGTCTCTCTAATTGCAGTTTTTGTCCATGCAGACCAATATTCTACCTCTGTTTTTCTTCAGGCATATGAGAATAATTAATCTGTACAAGTTCAGTGGCCACTCTAATTTTTTTAAGTTGCTTTTCTATAATTTTCTAGATATATTTGAAAATGAGCAGTTGAAAGAAAAAAACAAAATCTGTTTTGTGAACCTTCAGTCTGTCCTCCAGTACATGTTAGAATTCAGACTGCAGTATGGTTGTACTTAACAAGAACTGAGGAACTTGGGCACTGGGAAAAGCACCGGTACCCAAATTCCCAGAAAGGGAGAAGTAACTAATTTAAACAAGCATTACCCCAGAAAGGAGGGCAAAACTTCTACTCTGATGATAGTAAAAGGAGTTTTGCTTTCCTTACTACTCAGCAGGGTTAGGTTCATCTGATGGCTGCTGTCAAGATGGAAAACACAGGTTTTGTTATTCAAACTGTGCCAGGCTTTTATTTCCTAATGAGAATGCCAAGTATATATACACGTACTGGCAGTCAGATTCATACCTATAGACGTGCAGCTGACAGTTTCCCTTTTGGTATGTGAAGCAAGTCAGGTAAACTGGAGCACAGCTAAAGGGAGTAGTTATTAGCAGCAAGTTCAGTCTCAGAGGTTCTTTGTGTTGTCTTGGAGCAACACCAAAGGCTTTTAAGAACAAGCATTTTTTTTCTGAGATTCTCGGTACTGCCTACTGCTCTGTGGGCATGTGGCATATGAAACACTGCTCTGAATGAGGAAATAACTAGCCAGAGCATTTAGTCAATTAAAAGAAAATCTCTTGATAATTCTACTTATTAAGCAGCCATCAGGTTTAACAAGTGACTTAAAGGACTAGTGAACAACATAGCACAGCTTTCCTGAATATGATTCATTCTACCTTATTGGTGCTGGGATTTTCAAGGAGCTGAGTCTCCATAAAATGACACAAGTGACTTGCTGAATTCTGATTCTACTTTAAAATTAAGACCTATGTGCTTAAGGCATGATATGCTCATTGCAGAAAGAGGATGAAATGTGCTGCTGGTCTGTGACTGGAGGGGAAATGGAGGACTTTGGGGAACCTCTGCAGTTACAGGGCCAGTCTTGGTCTGCTGAAGTTGCAGTCATTCTACAAGGCAATTTAGAACCCAATAACTAACTCTCAGTCAGCCAGGTATGAAGCCTGGTGGATGAATAACAGAGTTCCAGGCAAAGGGCAGGATCAAAAGCTGGATGATCGTAGTGACCCCTGTAGGTTCTCAGCAGCACACATTTGACATGTCTTTTGAGTGCAAAAGTATGTACAAATTAGTACTTACCAACGTAAGACCATTTTGACCCTGTTTAAAGACAAAGGAGATATTTCTGTGAATATTTGAAATTGATTTCACTCTTTAAAGAAACAAATTGCCACTTAAACCCATGTAATGAATTTTGCAATACTTTTATCTTTCTAGCCACAGCTGTACAGTAAAACACAGACACTTTCAAAGATTATGAACCCTTCTCACCAAAATTATAACTATAATTATCCTACTGCCCATAGGGCTTACCTTTCTTGTGGTCACTTAAATCCTGGAACAAAACTTATGTCGGTCTTATTTTTTTTATTTCTGGACTAGCCCCGTGCTCTGTATGCAGGTACATCCCTGATTTTTTTTCTGGTTAGGAAACCAAGGATTATAAAAGTAGTATAGCTCTAATGAACCCCCTCACGCCTAGCTGAGGAGTTTGAAAGACATCAGTGGATTGGCAGTTGCTACACTGAGAAAAGATGGACAGTCATTTCTGTACAGCAGCTCTGGGATTTGCCAACTGAAACAGCTGGGAATAGATGGGCTCCGAAAAAAAAGCAAGTATGATATGCAAATCCATGTATCTCAGAGTGTCCTGGGGGAATGAGTGTTAAAATTACCAATATTCATCCATTGGTTAAGGAACTGAACTTGAGACAGTGCCTCCACATATCTTTGGAAAGAGCTTGACTTATCAAATGTCCTTTTGAATATTTTATTTTTTGCTACTTACAGTCATTCAGCTTCTGTATAATTATAGGTGCTTGTTCTAACAGACCTGAACAGTTTCACTTATTAGGCTCATGCAGGTCTTTATTCTCCGCAAATTTCATTTTATTGTTGCTTAGAAAACAGCCCTGAATTACAAGTTTTGCAAAGAGTCAGTGTGCCTGTGCATGCATGTGTGCTTGCCAGCAAATATTTATGCTCACATACATATGTCTGTTCACTACATGATTCCTGCTGCATTTTTTGGTCACAGATGGAGCCCTTCTCCAAAGAATGTTGAGTGGAATGTTTTGGGATTAATTTGTAGGGATGTGCAAAACAGCTGCACTTAGCTTTTATGCCCTGGAATGTGCTGGGAACACTAAGCTCTCTGCTTCCAGTTCATTAGGACCAGTGTGCTACCTTCTTTTACACTGGAATTTTCAAAATGAGGTCTGTGTAATCATCCTGGCTAAACTTCCCAGGTTCCTAGTATAGAAGAATTCATGCACTGTTTTAGATTTCAAGATGAGAAACCACATTCTCCTCTCCCCTTCTTTCTGTAGGGGATGGATGATCTCTTACTGGGTTTGCCAGGGGGATGCTTGTACCCCCTGGATGGTAAAACTTGCATAAAGATAGCAACTGATAATCGAACAAGTTTTACAAATCACCACAACCTCATCTGAGCAGGATTTGAAGAACTATTCGCTTAACTATAATAACTACTGACTGCTTATTTTCTTACTACCCATTAAAATGTGTACGTAGTGCCAAAAATATGTTTTTATAATCTAGAAAGACCCTAAAACAGTCAATTTCACAGATTTAAAATATTTTGAGCATTTATGCTAATTGAAACAAAAATAAATGAAAGCTTAAAGTATTTGCCAAGTGAAATTTTCCTTAGCCTGTGAGCATTTTGATGATCTGTGATTCACTCCCATTATGACTTTCCTGATGAGCATAATAACAGCAACTCATGTAGGTTAGGGCTGAGGCACAGTTAATGCTTATTTCGTCTACCTTGGATCAGGAGATGACCAGATGGCAGAATCATTTTGATTTCATCTGAATGAAAATGTAGAGCTGCAAAAGTGATTTGCTGCTATCCCCAGAATACGAGCAAGGTTGCTATTACCCTTATTCTGCTTGGTAATGAAATGAGGATGAGGCAGATGATCACACAGTCTCCTAAAATTGGGGGAGAGTCTATAGAGTGTCTGATTCACATCTAGAAAGGAACTATCAACAGCTCTGTGCCTGTGAGCACTCTCCTGCCTGTGTTTGTGGGTGTGCTGATGAGTAACATGATTACATGCCCATGCATGGCAGAGGAGGTTCCTGGAGCTGGTGTATCTGTGTTTCACTGATGTCCAGGGAATGAATACTTTCCCAGCATCGTTTGGGAGATGAGAAAGTAGGAATGGTGTTAGTTGTGATAATCTATGTTAATTGTGTCTCTGACTTGGGAAGATGTCAAGGTCAGGCAGATGCTGTGACTCTTGCCTTCTCTTGGTGCTGGGTATCAGGTTTTATGATAGGAGTTCTTCTGTATTCCCTTCAGAACTAATTGTAAGACATATCTTTTTGACACATCCTTTCACTTGCAAACCTTCTGTGCTAGAGAAAACACAGGGAACACTTGGTAGCTTTACTCTGTTACTCTGGAAAGCATCAAGCTCTAGGAACTTCTGCCCTTGAGGTAGGAGATTCTGCTAGAGAATATATGGATATATAGAGGATACATGCCTGAAATAAGAAGGTGACCTTAAAAGTTTGAATTCCACCTCTTATGCAGCTCATGCAAAAAAGCCCATACAATGCTTGTCTTGGCAGAGCTCTGTATGGAGCTGACTGCTCTTGATTACACTTCAGCATCCAGGATTTCCCTCCCATGCATATACATGCTGAGTAAGTCCTCTCACACAACCCTTTAAAATGATCCTCCCTCATATCCTATAGCCATGATAGGTAGATTATTATCAGCTTCAACAGATAAACATTAATTCCTAAAAAGAAAGTGTGAAGCACTAAACTCCCGAAGTTGGGCCTGTTTAAATATAAAGAATGAAATTAGTATATGGAGCACTTCACAAGGATTGCATTCTTTTCCTCTGCTTTAAAAATTTACAGGGAAAAAGGAAAGGTGTGATACTTCCACTAGCTCTGAGAAGGGCCAGTCTGCTTCTGCCTATGAGAAACAAAAAGATCACAAAGCAAAACATAGTGATCATGCAAGAAGTCTGTAACACACTAAACCAAAGGACAGATTTCTTTTTCCTGTATTTATCGGAATAACCATTCTGAGAAAATGAAATAAGGATACTAACTGCAGACTGCAACAACATACAACTCTGAGCATGCTGTTGAAATAGCAAGAGTTAAAAGGTGCTGGTTTTCTGCATGCATGAGCTGCCCTAAGGTACAAAAGTGACAATAAAATAGAAAGCTGAAAGACTTTACCATTCAACGGCGCTTGCAGTGAGGGTTGTACCTTTAGGAAGAAAATAAGCACAGTAGTGACTGTGACTATACTGAAGCTCTTGGCTGACATCTCAAGGAAAGATTTAGAATATTCTGACAGTTCACAGGTTTCTCTGCACTCTGAAGAAACTCCCTTGTAGATATGTGGCAAATAGCAGAAGACACACATACAGAGCTTCTACTAATGAGTTATTGCTCTTCTTCTTGTCTCTCCCTTTCCTTTTAGGAGTGCTCTTTATAAAGCTCTTGAGACTCAACCCAAAACAGATGATGTAATCAGACCTGCCTCTAGGTCACAGCACTCTCAGAAAACTGATCATATCCTTCATTACTTCAGTTACGGTGAACTCCTCACAGGGCATACTCCAGCATTTAGAGGAGAATTTAAATGTGGAGCACCAGAAGTTATTTAGCAAAGACATAACTACCTATAAAAGCTGTCCTCTAGTGGGCCATACCACATTAGAGTTTTGCTAGCCTATTTGAGAGTGTCTCCCTCAACTCCCATTTTTAAATCAGTGTGATTTAGCATAATGGGCCCCTGTGAGGACTGGAGGGAGGTTCTGTGTGGGACTGCTAATAACTGAGAGGGACTATGGACACTTGCCATGAAAACCATCCAACTTGTCAGGAATGTTTTTATTTTAAACTGAAAGCTCTCAAGACCAGGAGAAGACATGAAGCAGGGAGAAAAGAAAATTCATGAAGAAACAGCTTCAGAGTCTAATATTATGTTCAGGACACATGTGGAGGGAGGTAAAGAGGAGCATAGGCAGTGGAGCAGGATTCTGGCCTGTTGCTGCTGTTCGTCTGTAGCCCTATCTTCCCACTGTAGGGAGAGCAGCAGTAACTAATTAATGCCCTGTAGCCTTTCAGAAAGCAGCTGTCACTGAGTACAGTTCCTCTATCGTACCTTCCCCTTAGGATTTTGTAAACTAACATTTTAATTCTGCTTGTTCTGGTTCAACCAGATGTAATCTACAGGGAGAGAGCAGGAGCTGTAGTGAAAATGTTTCTAATGTGGCTTTTTAAGTGCCATTGTTCAAAAACAAGGGATACTGTCTACAGTGTTTATACAGAGGGGCATGCTGCGTGTGTTGAAGCATGTGAGCTACCAGCACATAGTTATTGGTGCATGTAGGACCTCCCCTAACCTGTTGGAAATTTGGAAATACAATTTTGTTGGGTTTTGTAGCAGAAACTGTTTTGTCATTAGCCTTCACGTCAGTGGCAACCTGTCTGACGGGCTGCTAAGGATGGTATCAGTTACAGTTGAAAACTACCTGCTCTACAGAAGAACCTTGTTGTGCAGGAGGGCGTGGACTGAGCTATCTGCCAAACAGTGTTTTCATACCTCCGTTCTTCCTCTTTTCTGCCAGTATACTTGTAAAGTTCCTCATTCTGAAGTGTGTGCTGGTTCTTAGAATTTCCCTCAGCTCTTTCTTTGTGTGTTCACTACCTACTCCGTTCCCTCCCCAGTTTCTGACATAGTTTGGCTTCACATCCTCAGGAGGAATTCCAGGCAGTGATTGTGCTTTCATGACCAGCTGGATAGAAAGCTCTTTGCTTGCAATACACAAACCACAGAAAAAATAAAAAAACCTCCCCGATACAGTTACCCGCCTGTATTCTGCACAAACCACATGAGGCTTGCCGTTTTAGTCTGTCTTTCAGAAATTTTAGGTTGCTAGCAGTTGGTTTTCATCTCAGCATCAGTCCAAGGTAGAGACAGAGCCAGGTTTTCATAGACTGGTGAGCATCATGAGTAGTAGATTTGGATCCACAGTATGAAAGGTCTGTTTAAAATTTTGTGGTATGTGTTTATCTATCTTTAACTTGCATTGTCTCCTAAAATTTGTGGGGTTTAAGGCAGTAGTAACATACAGACCAATGTGGTAGTCATCCTGGAAAGCACATAGGACAAGTGTAAGGCAACTCATTACGCTGATGAAGTGTTTTCCATGACAGTGGGTGTTTGCCATATCAAAATACACGTTTACAATACAGAAAGCGATAAGTAGAGCTAAGAACTGGGGGTATGAAAGATGATGTGGATAATGGAGAAAAACATAACTTAGCTACCCCACAGGACCCTGGAGACTTAGTATTGTTATGAGATTCCTTGTTGAATGGAGCTGCAGAAGTGCAGTTATACTGTAATGGAAGATGATGCCACGTCCTTTTTCTTCCTAGCTGTGATCTCTCATTTTAAAGCTGGAGCAAAGAAATGTAAGGGATGAATGATATGTTTCCTGTTGTCCCAATGTTGGAGATAAACTGAGCTTAGAGTCCCCAGAGTACGAGGCCCAGCCCCAGTTAGCACATGATGCAATTAGGAATCACAAATCCTTTTTAAAAGTGGGATCAAGCATGGGATGTTATCTGGCCTGAACATAGATTTGCTTAGCAGCTCCATTTTTTTCTGTTCCTTGGTTTTTCTACCTCGTTTTTCTCTTGAACAGTACATTGCAAAACTTTCAGTTCTGCTGTTCTCAGTAAGAAGGTGGTGGAGCTTGGCTGCTTATGCTGCAAGTGTTCTATGTACCAAAATATTATCACCATCCAAACATGGTTGAGTATTGCAAGTAGACAGATAGGAGTAAACATCTTCATGTATGAACATCCTTGTTCTGAACAAGGCCAAGCACATTTAGTTGGCCAGCGCACGTTCTGCTGTTCATCATCAAAGGAAATACAGCTCTGTCTCACTTACCTTTGAGTTCTGCTAATCTGATTACAAAAGCAAACACCTCAAGGGCCCCCACTGCTCCTCTCCTCAAAATCAGACCACCCTCATTCTTTCATTTTATCCAGCCCATTACACACCACACGCAGGACAAACTCCAAACTCCAACTGTGGATTGACAGGCACAACAATGACAGTCAGCTCCCCCACTGGGAAACAATTTCATATTAGCTCGTGCTTTCTAATTTGTCCTTCATCTTTGGATTAATAAATACTCTGTATTTGCTATTCCAAGAATTACATCCATGTGGCAATGCTTTTTACTGCGATCACAGAAGGTATGAGAACAAGGCAAAGGAAAAAGAAATGAAAAATGCAGATAACAAGTGATGCTGTCACCATTTGCAATAAGTCAACAAGCCTTTAATGACTACATACTATATGTAATAGGTTGTACAGGTCTTTTTACAAAAACTGTTTGTATTATAAATGACCCAGAAGAGCTATTTTTCCAAACCAAATGGAAAAAGTTGAATTAGCTCTGCAGTTGAGATTGAAGGCTGCCAGGAACAGCCGGATTTCTGACATGCAACTTGCCAAATTGATTTACTAAATCAGGCTTTGCCATTGTCAAACACAATGGTGGACTCAAGAACATTGGGAAAAGGAAATGAAGACAATAAGCTTTCAGCAATTCCAGAATGCAAGAAATTACAAATGCTCCCTGTATCCTTATGACTGCTTTGGCCTTGCTTGCACAGCTTTGACAGCATCATCCAACAAATGCTCAGACAAAACTTCTTTTTAATCTTCACTGTGCTTTGCCCTGTTGTGCTTTTCCCATGGAATACGTGTTGTATTGCTATTAGTGTATGTAGCTTGTTGTATCTTGTTATATCTTGTGGATTTGTTATGCAAACTAATTCCTAAAGTGGTTCCCATGCTAGAGCATAGGAAAGGGTCGTATCATCCCTGTTATGCAGAAATCAAATGAAGAATCAGCTATTCTAGCAGGAAAGCAGATTTGGAATGTGGGCTTTCAGCTGTTCTTCAAGGAGTGTCAGCACATGGGGTGATGAGCATCTGTACGAGTTAACCTTTAGTGCCTATGAGGGCTCCCTGCAAATTCATGGGAATTATTTTTGTCTAACTTATTGCAGGCTGGTTAGTCTGGATGTGGATCAGTCAGTATGCACAAGTGACACTGGTAAATATTTGATATTCCCCGCCCATTAAATATGAAAATTCAGAGAGGAGTGCTTTTTCTGGGAAAACCCCCAAACCTACACATATTCTTTTTACATTATGCAGCTTGTCTTTATCTTATGGAAGGGCAAAAGGGAGGGAAGCTCACTCAGTGGGATCTCTTTGCTTTCCCAGCCTGATCTGTGCACATGCAGGAGTTTGCAGAGCCTTCTGTAAAGCAGAGGCATCTCATTTTGATCTTTGGCTCTGAGCACTCTTCTGAGATGCCATATTGGGGTACTGAATGAGCAATAGCGATGGGGCATAAAGCTGAGAATATTTCCGTGTATTTGTGTTCTGAAGCATATTTAAATGGTGTTTGTAAGGCAAATAGAGGAGAAATATTAAATGTTAGCTCTCTTCATCTGCTGCATTTATGTGAATAATGGCATTACCCTGCTAGACAAATATCCCTCATCTTTTTTTCATTACGGTCTTTGATTTATCAGCCTATTCTACATGCCACTTTATCAGAGACTCAGATCTTTCCCTGTTGTTAGAGGGGAACTGAGGACCTAAGTCATTAAATAGGGGAATGGAGGAGAAGCGATGAGCTATATGAATGATGTGCAACAAGAATTGGTATCTAAAATAGGCTCCAACCAATTTCCTTGTCACTTGCCAGGATGGTGACCCCTGCCACCACATGAAAAGCACAAATGGTATCCTATGGTACGAAGGGTTACTTAGTAAAGCTGTATGAAATAAGAAAAGACTCTAAAAGGAAAAACCTTTTCTGTGGTCACTGTTGTGACTAACAGGGTTTCTCTGTACTCATTTAGAACATGTTGAGGATTTGCTTGCATGTGGGGGTGAGAAAGGATCCCTGAAAGATGGCAACAAACCAGAACAAATTTTCAGCAGAATTTTCCAGAAGACCTAAAATGTGAATTTACCGTGCTCTCAGGTGGGCTTTATATAACAACTAAATAATAGGTATACACTTGCGAGTCACTATATTTGTCCTGTCTGTGTACACATGGAAGCCCAAAAGTGTAGTTAAAAAAAGGCTGAAGCAAACAAGACAAGAAACAGAGTACAGCAAAGTGAGGCATTCTGCTAAAGATGGAACATAGCTTTCTCCTCATTGCTTTGCACTCCTGGATCCTGCCAGACATACTCCTCAGAATAACAGAATCATTTTTGTTGCTGGTCTCTGCTCTGTCTGCTTCATGCACCACACATGGTCATGGCATTGGCTCAAGTGCCTAAATGTACGCTGCTGAAGGAACAGCCAGATAAAAGTTTTGCTATAGGGAAGACAGAGGAATTCATATACTTGCATTTTCAGTTCTGGCTTTGTCTATACTGTAAACCGGAAGGATAGAAGGAAGTGATCTGGACAGGGTACCGGGAATCTCCATGCTGGATTTCAATTTCTGACCGTGACTGACTTCCTTCTGCTTAATTTCTGTCTCTATGCTTTTGGAAGTACCTTTAGATGCCACGTATTCCCCACATCACTACCAGCCAGACCCATAGAACCGTATGATCCAGAGAAGTTTGGTAAAATGTCCCCACTGCTCTGTTTCCTCCTCCTGCTGATGCAATTGTGCTCTTTGCTCTGAGCATAGAGGTTCACTGCAGTTGATGCTGCTGCACAGAGGATGACTACAAAGGCCTCTTGTCACCACCACACCAGCTTCATCAACACGGGATGGCTGCCTAGAGTCAGGCCAGGAGTCCTTTCTGGTGGAGCGTCTACGTGGCTGAGGGGTGTTACATTAGCTTCTATGCTACTCTAGTTCTCCTTCTGTTACAAAACAAAACCAAATAACTGAGCCAAGTCTGCTTGTGACTGGGGGAAAAAAAAAAGAGAGAGAAACAAAAACAAACCCAAAAACTCACTTTACAGCTTTTTCCAAAATATCTTTAAGCTGTCTGGAGTGACTCACTGATGTCTGCTACACATCAAGAGATCTAAAGCTTTATTTTAAAATAAAACTAGAGAGCTGAATATTAACTCTTCTTTAACCTCAGTTCCAGATGTATTTATGGCTTAGTGTTCTGGGTTGAGGCTGTTCTAAATGAACAGGAGAACCTATGCTTAAGCAACTGCAAGATGATTAAAATAGCAGTTTCCTCATGATGGGCTGCAGAATGAGCTCTGCCCCTGCAGAAGCTCAAGGCATACAGTGCTCCAAGCAATATTTTCTTAGCTTTGGAGACATAAAAAGCTTGTTTGGTTTGTCTTGCTGGTAAACACTTTGCCTTTCATATGTTGGCTTTAAAAGCCAATGTGAAAGAAGTCAGTGTTGTAAATTTCCAGAAATGTAAATCTCTTAATAGTGACTGCAGAAGACAGGGAGTTAGGAGTGGAGGAAGAGGGAGAGGGAAATGAGGGCCAATCCTTTGCATGAAGACCTGAAAAAATGGTGTGTTTTAAATGAAATGCATTCTGCTTATACTTTAATAATATGTTCCCAAAAATCTTCAAAACTCTTAACTGCAAAGTCCACATCTTCTGGCCCATATTCCCTCTGGGAAGGCAGCATTCCAGTGGTGCGGCTGCTGATTTGAAGCCTCCCCACAAGGGGATTTTTCACGCAGCCCCTGGAACGTGGAGCTATTGGAGTTCTCCCATCAGCTTGTTTACTGCAGCATTCTTGCGGCCAGAGCTGCAATGTGGTATTTTGTACACAGTGATAACCACATTATCGTAGCAAATAGGGTAAAGGGGGACCAGCATAACCCAGCACTGCAGTTCGTAAGCAATCCTGAATTGCCTCTCTTATTACAGAACTGTGAACTGCTGCAAACCATTTGCTTACAGAGGTGCTGCTGGGAATGGGAATGACTTCTCCGCTGACAGGCATGAAGAGTTTTTCCATATTAGCTGCACAAATCTGTCCAGGCAATGGTAAGTCAGATGGATTTTTAATTCCACTTTTAATTTCATCCCTTACTTTCAACCCTTAATGGTGCATCTTCACAATCCTTGACAATTTACAGCCACCTAAGTAAATATAACCTCAAACTGCTGAAATTCTGAAATGTTTGTAATTCTGAGAACAGAATAATTTGCAAACAATAAGCAGCATGTGCCAACAACACATACAGAAAGTACACAGCGCATACTTTCAGGAAGAAGTAAAGTCTGCAGGTTGTCCTAAGTCTTACCTTCCTTGTATGATACATAGATACATTGTGGTTTCATGTTGCTAATAGTTTCACAGCATCATCAACAATACCTGCTCATTTTCCCATACCTCAAAGTGACATACTGGTTCTCATTCTGTAGATAACAGCCACAGTTGGCTCTAGACATCAGCAAATAGCTGTCTGGAATTGAAGTCTGCTGGCAGCAGAAAGGCCTACACCACAACCCCAAACAGCCAAGCTGTGGTTGGTGTTCAAGCAGAAGGGTCTAAGATGGGTATGGCAAAGTTTGGAGGCAGACTGGTCAGCACCCTTGCAACTGAAGTAGCTGTTTTCAGGGTTTTTTTTCCTTTCCTTCTTGTCTTCATGGCTAGAGTGGCTCCGCCTCAGCCTTTTATCCTAGGAATGGCAAAATGCAGTGTTGTCTATGCAGATGAGAAGCTGTAATGAGAAGTCAGGCTTGTTAACCTCTGTTTTTTTAGAGAAAGACTGTAATGAGAAACTTTACTTTGATGCAGAAATACTGATAGCAATGGTGTAAAGCTTAAGCCCTGTAGATTCGTGATTACTTGCCATGCTTATGAGTACCTGAATGCTCTGGCTATTTAGATCAAGCTTTTGATCTATTACAGCTGTTACATTTACCCATCAAAATAAAATGACCCTACATTTGGCAAGCATGCTTTGGTTAACCTGTACTTCAAAGTTTTGGCACTTACGTACTGAAGATGTTGAACCTGACATTTTCCCTTGGGCTTCCATGAAGTGATATTAAGTGAGACAAACAAGAACCGTGTGTCCCAAGCTGCAAACCCTTTTTAAAACTACACTACACACCACACAAGCTTAAGAATTTCTTGGGTTTGGATACTCCGTCATGTTTACAAGAGTGAAATCTCATTACACTCTAAATGCAGGCCTGAATGGAGAAGCACAACAATGAAGTCGCATGTTGCTTAGACCTCAGTAATTTTTAGGATGTGGTGGAACATTCAAAGTGATCTTCAAGTGAAACAATAATAATTTAATGAAAAGATCACTATGATGAGATCTCTGCATATTTTTCCTTCCTGTTTGCTACTTTACAACACTATGCTAACATGCAGTAGGGGTAGATGGTGATTAATTATCCATTTATAGCCTATTTTAAATTGCTCGTATGTTTGAACCATGGAAAGTGGTTCAACTGAAATATGGAATGATGTTGATAGGGATATGTGACTCAGTGAGGACATCAGAATGTAGTTAGGCAGCTGCTGCTTAACTATCTTTTAGGGCAAGGAGGGACCACAAAACGCAGCAGGTCTCACCAAGCTTACTCATCTCCTGACTGGAACATCTATTCTGGTCCCTGCTATTACAGCACACTTTTCACAAAAGGGGGTCATGGTAATGAAAGGCTTTACTGCAGTTGTGCGTCACCTTAGATTCTTTTAGATGTACAGATCTCAGAACATACAGAAATGCATGTTGACGTGGGACAGTGTCACAGTGAATTGGATGAGCGTGGATGAGTTACTGAACACTTCCTGGGGGAGTGGGGGAGTGCAAATTAATAATTTTTCATGGTGCACCATTAATTCCTGGCTACAGAGGCATTACAGAAATCAGCCTGGGTAGATTCCAGAGTCTAGCAGGTAGAGAAGTAGTAATGTAGACGAGTAGATATTTTTAAATAATTGCCTTAGTTATTCTGTGCCCAATTGTGCAAGGCTTTGAGTGGAAGAAATTATAGGCATTGCAGATACATAATTCTATAAAGGACCTTCAGGTAGTTTTCTCAAATGTGAATTGTATTATGCTACGTATTAAATTCCTGGCCCACCCACCAACAAGGTGCCATTCATTTAAATGATTAAACATATATTTAAGTGTCGACCTTCCGAGTGTTGACCGTAAGTGTGAAGCACGTCAAAATCTCAGAAGTCTCAGCTACATTTCTGTTCTTCGTTACTCAGGGCTATCTGTGTCAGCAGTTCATAGAACACCAAATAGCCACTGGCACATTCATCTTTGGCTATAATGAGCAAATTAGTTTGGTGTTTGGAGCTTAACAAGACTACTTCGAAAGATTTAGTGATGCTCATAGGGCATCTCAGTGGCTCCTTATTTCAGAGCAAGCTGAGTATCTCCCTCTTGCTGCATTAGTTTCAAGTTCCAGCTAGAGCAGAAAAATGTCAGAAGGCCTTGTTCAGTCCTTGAGTTAACAGATGTTATGCGAAGGGAGCAAAGAAAGGAAATCTGAACCAATAGTCTCTTTTTTCACAGTTCAGATTGCTACTCAACATTGTGAAGAACTGAGCCTGAAGAATAACATAATAACAAATAATGTCATCCTGGTGACATGGCAAGAAAATTTCTTTTTCCTGGGTAGTGAGCTGATCTCCAAACAGGACAAAATGCTGCTGTTTGTGAGCTAACACAAGTCTCATTCAGCTCAGTTATCAGTGAAATTATACTTTCCTTGTGTACAAGGGCAAGTTTCTCCCAGGGAGGCTTTGCTCTGGATTCAAAACACTTCAGAATCAAAATGTTCTCAGACATGGGCACCTTTTGTATTAATACTTATGGTTCTTTGTGGTCAGTAAAGTAGAAACAAGATCTAATGTGTGCACAGTGCAGTACAAAATTCCTTGGACAAAACCAGAAGCGAGTACGTGCAGCCGAGACACAGGTGGGATGTCTTTGTAGCTTACAGCAAACAAAGAAGCCAGAACAGCTTGTGGAGTATTTTGGCTGTCAACAGTCTTGTTTAATGTAGAGGGAAAAGTGATACTGTTTGTGTACAGTTACAGTTCACAGATGTACATGATACTTCTTCTGTAGTAATATTCCACATGGAAATAACAGATGTTTAGAGGTGAAAAAAGTCATACTAGTTCACCCAGTTCATTGTGGGGCTTTCCCATCATACCATTTTTAGTGGTTGGAATAAGACTTCAGAAATTAATTTAAACAATTTTTTCACAGTATTTTCTTTACATGTACTTTTCACAAGCAAATAGATTTCACATTCTGATTCCTGAGTTTTATCTGAAATAGTATCATTCTGTTCCATCTTATTCTCTTCCCAGTCCTCTCAGCTTATCATCAGAGCAGTTATCTTTTTTTTTTTGTGACCAGGTTATAGGTCCTATATATATATATATATATATATATATATGGAACCTGTATGGGAAAAGACCCCATATATACGTGTGTGTGTGCATGTTTGTACACAATGCAGTCACGTGGATCCTATCCATATTGTGCAATTTCTTTGGCCGGTTTCCTTCTTTCCTGTGTTTTTTTTTAGGGAACACAGCTGCTCTGTAGATCTCAGATACATACCTGAATTATACTTCAAAAAATCCCTAATCTTCTGTTCTGATGGAATCTGCATCCGCCTAATACAATTGTACTGTCAACGTTATTCCCCACAAGAAGTGAGTCGTTAAGAAATGAGGGATCCCTCCTTAGCCCTGGAAAGAACCGTTAGACCTGTGAAAGCAGAAGTTTAGAAGTTGGGGTAATTTCTCACCGCGATCGAGGAAGCAGGGGAGTGCAGCACAGGTCTGTCCTTAGGCTCTCCCCAGTGCTTTGCCCAGTGCTTTGTGTCACACCGCCCCCTCAAGGTTCACACACTGCAGTGTCATGGGCTTGAGCTGCAGGGACTCGAGTCTATTTACACGCTTTAATCTTAAATTCTAAATACTGTCACTGGTGTTTGCTCTGGGCATTGGCCCAGTGTTAAAATTTGCCTTTCATCTTGGACATCTTGCCTTGCAGAGAAGAATCTTTGAACCTTGTAAAGGGAGTTGCTTGTGGTGTTACAATCAAACACAGAAGTGTGTGACCTTTACTTCCAGGCAACGTGCAGGAAATGGAAATGATTTGTTTATGAGACCACACGCTGCCGGAAATGTGCTTGTGCTACTTAATGTGCTGCAGTGTATTTCCACAGACAGATGCAGGCAGCTAAGCTTCTGTCTGCTGTGGGGATGGCTTGTTATCATAGAATCATAGAATCAACAGGTTGGAGCAGTTGATCCACCAGATCATCAAGTCAACCATTCCCACCAATCTCTAAACCATGTCCCTCAGTACCTCATCCACACGTGCCTTAAACACCTCCAGGGAAGGCGAGTCAACCCCCTCCCTGGGCAGCCTGTTCCAGTGCCCAATGAGCCTTTCTGTGAAGATTTTTTCCCTGATGTCAAGCCTGAACCTCACTTAGTGGAGCTTGAGGCCATTCCCTCTCGTCCTGTGCCCTGTCACTAGGGAGAAGAGCCCAGCTTCCTCCTCTCCACAACCTCCTTTCAGGTAGTTGTAGAGAGCAATCTTGCAATCCCAAGCACCTTTTCTTCTTTCATTATGGAAATCTTGGTGACCCCACAGCAAGGAAGAAAGGGCATTTTCCATTGTGAGTAATACTGCAAACTGACTAGTTGCATCTTAAAATAAGGGTAATGGACAGTGGTCAAAGGCCTCTGGAAAATAGCCCCACTTTTTCAGGTTTTACAGTGGTTGATTTTATTTGTTGCGCGTGAAAAGAAACAGAGCATTTTCAGTAGAACATTTGTATGAATTCTGCGGATTGCAGAGCCCTAGAGCTGTTACTTCTCTGCAGAACCTGGACTGCAAAATCTGTGCTTCTCCCCACACCCTTGACGGTGGCAGCCAGAGGGGGGAGATACAGGGACATTTGGGGCTGGGTGAAAAAACCCACAGGCGAAGATATTTCCAAATGATCAGCTGAGACACGGGGTGAGCAGGGCCTGCGGTGTCTCTAGGGAGAAGCTGCACCCCAGGGATGCTCGGGGGGAGCTGGGATGAGGTAGGACCGAGCGGAGACCGGCGCCTCGGAAAGCCCGGGGAGCGGAACGAGGCGGAGCGGCAGACCGGTGCCTGCGAAAGCCCGGCGGGTGGAGCCGCGCGGTGGAGCGGGGGCCGGCCGTTCGGAAAACCCGGCGGGAGGCGTGGCGAGGAGGCGCGTGCGGCGGACGGGAGGGCGGCGGCCCGCAAAGCCCGGCGCGCGGATCGGCGAGGCGGGCCCTAAGATGGCTGTTGCGCGCGGGGCGCCGCCGCTGTAGCGCCGCTCGGAGCCGCCGCCCGCCCCGCCATGGAGTGCCCGCACCTCGGCTCCAGCGTCTGCATCGTGCCCGACTCCGCCAAGTTCCCGCAGGGCTCGCCCTCCTCCTGGTGCTGCAGCGGTGAGTGCGCGGCCTGCGCACGGCCCCTGCGCCTTTGTTCCCCGCGGGCCTCGCGGGCCGGGCCGGGGGGGGGAAGGCGGCCGCTCGGGGAACGGCGGAGGAGCCTCGGGCTGGCCCTGTGGGCTGGGGGGGGGGGGGGGGGGGGTGAGGGAGGGAGAGGAGAGAGGAGGGGAAGAAGGAGAAGGGGAGAGGGAGAAGGGGAGTAAAGAGGAGAGGGGAAGAGGAGAGAGGGAGAAGGGAAAAGAGAAGGAGAAGGGGAAAAGGGCAGAGGGAGAAGGGAAAAGAAAAGAGAAGGAGAGTCAAGGGGGAGAGGGAGAAGGGAAAAGAAAAGAGAAGGAGGGGAAAGGGGGAGAAGGGGAAGGGGAAAGAGAAGAAGAAGGGGGAAAGGGAGAAGGGAAAAGAGAAGAGAAAGGGAGTAAAGGGGAGAGGGAGAGGAGAAAGGGAAAGGGGGAGAGGGAGAAGGGCGAGAAGGAGAAGAGAAGGGGAGAGGGATAAAAGGAGCAGGATCCCCACCGGCAGTGCTTTAGCTCCAGGAGCGTGTGTGGCCAGGGCTCCGGCTGCCAGGACCCCTCGTGGGGCGTTGCGCTCCGCTCGGCTGGGCAGCGGCCGCTGGAGCCCTCGAGCCCCGTGCGAGAGCTGTGTAAAGGTGTTCCTTTCCTTGAAGGAAAGGTGAGTGTCCTTTGTCTCGCGGTGGGAAGGCGGCTGCTTCCTCCCCTTCCCCGCGGCTGCGGTTTCCCAGAGCCAAGGTGCGCTCTGCTGCCGCTTCCTTCGGCCAAACCAGCTCTTCTACCCTGGTTTGATTCTAGAGGTGTGAGAATTAATCGATAAGTTTTGCTGCGGCTGGTTTGTATGTTTAATTATCTTGTCATATAAATCTGGCTTGTATCAAGAGACAATACGCAGACAATCTCCAGACATGGGTGAATAACCTGAAAGAATAAACAGTCTCTTAGAGTTGCAAGAATTTATCGATAGGCTTAGTTGTCTTGTAAGCTGTAGCTGTTTTAGGTCAGGAGATAACCTGAACGGAGTCTTGAGACATGGTTGGATAACCTGAAAAAATAAACATTCTTTGGGGACTTAGGCAGTTCTTTGTCTAAAACTAGTAGCTATACCCACTGCTTTGGTAAGATGGGATGCCTTTTTCTTAGAAAGGCCTCTGATTCAACATTGAATTGTAAAATAAAAATATTACTGTCTTTGCTTCAAAGACTTTGTCCTTTTCAGTATTTTACCAGTGATTAAGTGTTTCTCACAGAGGATGGTAGTGGAATGATGTGGAGAATGATTAGAAGGGAAGGAAGAGTACAGGAAAAATCTGTTGTGCCTAATTTTTCCTCTACTGAAAGAAAAAAAAATACTAGAAGGCTAGCTGTGTAGGTCCATCTGTTATCTTCAGAGTATCTCGGGTAAGCAAAGTTGTCAACCAGAAGCATATGGCAGTAGGGAACCACCCTTCGGAGAACTTGAGAAAGATAAAATTGCCAAAGCCAAAAATATATACTCAAGTATTAATATAACTTTCCAACTTCAAACATCAGCCAGAGTTCGGCTGCAGAGCCCTGTTAGGCAGGCTGCTGCTCAACAAAGAAGTTCAGGGCTTGGAACACATTTTTCTTTGTTGTTTAGAGGTGTTTCTCCCAAAGCAGCACTTGGAGGGAGAGCCAGTTGCTGGGCAATCGACTGATTTATTACTGCTAGGAGGCAGGAGGAAGGTGCCGGCCACGCTGGGGAGCTGAATAGATTGATGAGGATGCCAGGGCTAGGGGAGTGGCTCTGTGCTGTGCTTTTTGAGAAAATTAAGAAGTCCTACAGTGCTTCCATGGATAGCTATTCAGTTCTTAACAAGTGACTAGAGAAGAAGGTAGATATGTTGAATTTAAAACATTCCAGCGAACAAACAGCAGGCTCTTGTTAATTTAAAGTAAATGAGAATTGTTATTTTTAAAAATGAATTTTGCATTCCTACGGGTATGGGGTAAAACCTAGTACCTCCCTTCTCGGTTCCAGCTAGTAATGTGACAATTGTTACATTAACTCTTTCCTGGTGTATAGAGTACTGACTGTGTCTTTCTTGTTTGTGCTTGTTTTAGTAAGATTAATTTTTTAAAGATATGTCATACTGCTTTTTGTTCATTCACAATAAATACTATTTCTTTTGGGCTGGATTTCATAAAAACAACTTCATAAAAACCCAAAACAAAACAGAAATGCCGTGTATAGCTTAATATCTTGTCAAAACAAAGTGCATTTTCTATTGTTTTTGCTGCTATTTTCTAAGGTTCTGAGGGCTTAGTTTATTTTGTTAGTGGCGTTGCCTCAGTTGGAGAAAAATATTTAGAAGGTAATTTTCTGCAGTCTATAATAATAAGGTATCTCTCCTCAAGCACATTGTCTTAAAATGACTCAGACTTGCTGTTGAGCTTTCCAGAAAAGGAGAGTGAGTGAAGATAGTGATACCGGAAGCTTTCTGGCAGCCACGGGATCTGCCTGCGATAGCAAAACATTGCAGTTCAGACTGCCAGTGGCTATTTTTATCATTATCTGGTGCTTCTGTGATTTGAGGAGCTGGAATTGCCACACAGAGTGATACATGTTGGTTAAGTACTTTTTTCCTTGCCTCTTGACAAAACCCCCTGATTGTAGTACTAAGTTTACAAGGTATTATGGAGGCACTTTGGAATACTTGATATTGGATATTGTGTCACTGTATGATGGAGGATTGTTGCAGTCAATGCTGATTCTTGACAGCCAGCTTTGCTGAAGTTAGGAGATTGCTTTAGAGGAGTGTGTGCACCAGCCTGAATTGCTCTTTTGGCCTAAATCAGTTCTCCTTGCAGCTACGAAGGCCTTATGATGGAGACTGGTGGAGTAAGAGGAAGCATTGACTGGTGTGTTGATCCAAATATGAATGGGTTTGCTCCAAATTAGAGAGTAATGGTGTATGTTAACTTTTAAGTGTCTCTTGGATGCCTATTATATTGCTATTGTGTAGTTTGTAAGTCTGAGGGTTTAAGCATTGCTATTTAGAAAATGGCTTGTTTTCCTTTGATTATTTATTCCAGTCAAGGGTGCTCTGTACAGTAGGCGATGCAGAAACCAGCGCGTATTTGCTCCAAGGGCCTTAAAGACTGTCAAAAGAGAGCACACGTGCCTCTCTGCAGATCCAGAGAGAGTTTGTTGCTGTGCCTTTAAGAGGAGATGAATGTATACAGTAGAAATTGTACTGAAACTTAAACCAGCTTTTAATCAGTGTTGTCACGTGAAATACTGCATGCGGATGTCTGCTAATTCCAATTAGAGTGTAGTTTTCTCATGCACTTCAATTTCTGAAACTTCAGCTGAAGTTGGAAGCAGAGTAGCTGGAGGCGTTGGCAGAGACTGCAGAGTGTCAGGGGCCTGAATCAGTCACATTAGTCTGATAGGCCACACCTTCATCCCTGTTGTGCAAATCATGTAATTATGAAAAGTGTTCTGGAGCAGCTCAGATGTGGTATTTCTCAACAACTTTTCCTTGTCTCATGAAACCGCAGGGAGCCATACCTCACCTAAATGAGATTGCAATCTGCTAAGCACACCTGTGAACGTCTGGAGAGTCTTTCCATCTTTTTTCCTGCGTGGTTGAGGATTCGTTCATTCTCACTGGACTTGGTGATTTTTCAGAGTAGAATTTGAAGTTCTCTCTTTAGAACAACAGCTGCAGACAGACAGAAGTGTGTTTGCTGAAATGGCTATTCATTTGGGTTTTTTTTAAGGGGAATTGTGTTTCTGAATTGTGTTTAAAACTGTTGCCTTTCAGACCAGTCAATTGAACAATTTTTTTTCTTAAATACCAGGATTTCATTAGATATTGGAAAGAGGTTCTGACTATGGACTGGCATTTCCTGCAAAACCTAAATAAATTTGCCTGGCAACTGTTTCTTGCAGCTTAACTTCTGGGGAGTAAGACCTGTAATTTTGTAGTTGGTCAGAAACATACATTGTGGCACTTGCAAGTGATGCTGGGGCCTTAAAAAGTACCAGAGGAGAGGTAGCGCTGGGAAGCTGCTCGAGGCCTAGTGACCTGTGATTACCACAGAAGCCCACATGCTGCATTAATGACCTTTTTTTCTGTGTTTGAAGTAGTTTACTAAATTACTTAGTGAATTCAGTTACTTCAGAATAACTCTGAACATCACTGAATGCTTTGTTTATGTGTGAGAGCCAATGTTTTGTACTGGGTAGGAGAACTTCCAAGAACATCACTGCACTGGATCAAACTGCTTTTGATATTGTTTTGTTTGCCCCCCCCCCCCCTCCCCCCCGCCCCAATCAGTTTTTGTTTTCTTAGTTAAATCAATGATGCTGCTCTCTTTTCATTGGGGTAGGTAACAGCTTTCTGCCACACTGTGTTTTTTGGCATTGGACTATTGCAGTCAGTGCCAAAACAAATGCACTGTAGCAGCTCGGGTACCTGGGCTTAAAGGTCTTACTTTTAGTTGGTGTTTCTTCTCCATCTCCACAAGTGTTTGTCTCTCCTTTGGCTTTTTCCTCTTTATTACTAGAGGTCCTTACTGCCTCTTTGCATTCTAATTAGAACACAGGAGAAGGAGCTGGAACTCGCTTGTGGGGTAGGTAGGACCTTCCTCCTGTCAAAAAGCCTATTCAGTCAGCTTCTTGTAGGCTTGGGTAAAAGCACAGACAATGTGTGGACCTCATGTGGTCTGTAGGTATGGGGGTTATTTGCTTCTTTCTCTGGAAAATGAATTTGGCCTGGAAATTACCCAATTTATTCTGACATTCAAACAACAAAATAAATACGTAGAAAAAATTACCTTTTTTATTGAGTCACTTAAATTCAATTTCAGGGTTGGGTAGTCTTTCATCTCTTTCTCTGGGTCACTGCAATGCAGGAATGCTTGTTTGTAACACTGCAGACTTTGTAGGCTGTTGTATCCCCTTAAACTAATTCCCTGCTCGTCTTTTTAAGCAAAACTTGTTAGATTTGGATTTTTTAGACTCAGTCTTGTTTTCCTTAAAGCTGTTAATTTTTTCTGCCTTTGAACTTGTTACTAATGTGGGAGTTAACCACCAAGGCTGTGTGACAGAGGACAGTGCTTTGGAACTGATTCTGTTAGAAAATGCTCATTTACTGAGCTGGCAGAAGGGTCTCTATTTCTGTCTTGTAAGACAGATCTTTTCTTCCTTTTCATTAAAAAAGGCTGAGCCTTTGTTTTCAAATACTTATTAAGTCCCTTAAAAGTCAATAAGCTTAAATTGATGGTGATTAATACTTTCTAGATTATCTTTTCCAAAATTTCTTTGTACTCTACTCAACCAAATCACAATCTATCACAAAATCTGAATGTTAGCTGAGGAAAGAGACTGCTTCAGAGGAACCTATTAGTCAAACATTTGATGCGATACCGTTGTTTAGAAGCTATATCAAAACTTCATGATGATTTTGGAGGTGAGTGTTCAAGGACAAATTTTACTGCTGTTTTGAGGTATTTAATGATTTAATTAAAAAAGAATTCAGACTTCAAATTGTACCATTATGGTAAGGAGACAGGATAGTCTGAGGCATTTTGATAGGAATGGTTGGACTTGATGATCCAGTGGGTCTCTTCCAACCTGGTTGTTCTATGATTCTATGATTATGGCAGGGAGAAATATAAGGCACACACAAACATGTAGGAGACACTCCCGTGCGTGGCAGACTCTTGTTTTATCCACAGATTAGTGCCAATCTCATTACAGCTGGTTTAAATGTAAGCAGGATAATAATTTTCACCTGCCTTTCCCAAGCCCTTCAAGATGTGCAGGTGTTAAACAAGATCAATGCATTGTTCTTACTCTGTTTTTTTCCCTGATCCTTGCAAGGTGCTAAGGCCCACAGAGCCAGTCTCGTTAATATTTCTGTCACATCTGTGTCTGAGGTGCATAGAGTGAACATTTCAAACCCTGTGTTTGGAATGAAATTAAGCTTCAAGCCATTTCTTGTTTGATCAGTGCCGCTCGCTTCATGTAGTAACCTGTTCATGCTTTGCTGTCAGTTTTAACAAACATTCATTATCAAAGTAAAAAGTGGTTAAAGGCCATTAATTAAAATAATCCATGGAGATTAGAAAGTGCAACTTGACCAGAAGTTTAGGTCTGAAAACTAGTTAAGTCTTTCCTGATATTTATTTTTACATTACTGGAGGAAACAGTTCTTATTGTAGAGTGAAATAGAGTAATATCTGGTCAAAGAATCATTACTTTATGATATCTTTGTTATAGGAGCAGTGTAAGACTTTGTATCCTTAATGATTCATTTCATTGCTTATAAGGTGGTGTTTTAAACTGTACACGACAGGATGAATATACTTTATCCTTCAGCAATCTTAACTTGTATGTCCAAGCAGTCCTCTAGTGGTTGGTTCCCCCGCCCCTGTTTAGGAATGTCTTGCGTAACTTTGGATCTCATAGTTATGAAATTCCTTTAAGAGATTTTATTACCCACTTTAATCACAATACTCGCAGTCAACCTGGCAAAACAGAGTGATTCTTCTGGAACTTGGGGCCCCCTTGCTCACCTCCAATATTAAGGCTAACAGTTTTTTAACTCTAAAGAGACGTGTTACTGTCAGGTTCGGGGTGGGGGTTGGATGTTCCTATCAGTACCAAGCAGGCGGATACTGATTTTTCAGGGTAATTCCTAGGTAGATCATTTAGGATTCTGTGTGAAAGCTGAGCTTCTGCTTGTCCGTGTCAAAATACAAGTGTGTTTTCTCAAGATAGCTGTGACACCTTCTAAAACTTTTTTTTTAAACCTTATCTTTGTAAGTTTTTAATTGGTAATGTTTTTGTCCACTGAGCATTCGATTTGTTTTTGTTTACGGTGACGGTTATTAATGTGTCTTTTGCTTAGTAGTGGGGACTAGAAATACGTAAATTAATTACTAGGTTATAGAAAGAAAGCAAGACGCTTTCTTGCTGTCTTTCCTCCATTTTCCCTCCTATTTCCAGCTTGAATGTTTTGACCTGAGATTGATTGCTAACTCAAGAAGATTCTTTTCCTCAAGGATTTAAAATTAACATTACACTCTTGGCTTTGCTGTGCTTTTTCTGGCAACAACTATTTGTGTGTCTCACTGTAAAATAAAGATCGAATAACTTTTTTTTTTCCCTTGGCCTGCTACTACTGTAATGAAGATAATATTGGTGAGAACTAGAAAGCATTTAATTTTAAAGTGTGTGTGTGTGTGTGTGTATTTAAATTCAGATTCTAATTAGTTATCAAAGTAGCTAAAGCACTAGAGACTGGATTTATAATGTAAAGGAGAAACAGAGGCAGTAATTTGTTTGAAAATGCTCTTGACCATGATTTTTTTAGTAAAACAAGCCTACCACTGATGTGTTAAAATAATGCCTGTTTTCTCCTTGTTCCTTTCTGGTCGGGTGTGATTTGTGTGGTATGTGCAGGAAGATCAGCTGCTGACATTTCTTGACCTAAAGTTTGACATGAAACGTAGAAAGATGGAATTACAAAAAAAGATGGCACTGCTGTGGCCTGAGCGCTAAGCATCTGTTTGTGTGATTGATAGAGCTCAACGTCCTTTTTTTTTACCAGAATAGAACCAGCAGCACAGCATTCTTTGTCTCTTTTTGTATGTTCCTGCTATAGGTGATCTGACTTTGGTTTTGCACCTTTTTTTTCCCCTTCCCTCACCCCCACTTTGGTTACCACTTCCTCAGGAACTGACATGTCTGTTTGCAGTGCCTGAAAGCAGCTTTTGTTACCTACCTGTCTTCTCTTCCACAACTGGATTGAGAATACAGGCAGATAAACAAGTGTGCATTTTTTACCTTCCAAGTTTTTCAGTGTCGTATTCTGAGGGTGTAATCAAAATACCAAACTGGAAGCCAGTGTGGTTGAGCCTAACTGGGGTGGATTACATGCAGAGGAACCTAATCACATTGTTCTCTAACAGACATTCTTCAGTGTTAGGAATGTGTTGGGGACTTCAGTGGCCTATTTATTCTATGAAAAACTGTTCACCTACCAGTGTTTTGTATTCTCACTCAGTTGTCTTTAGGATATCTGAATTATATATGACTTTCCTTTATAATAGACTCTAACCATCTGTGAAATTCCTTATATGAGATTGAGCAATGCTTTTATTTAGTGACAAAGAGGAGGAAACCATCTGCACTGTTATGCGTGAGCAGAAGTATCAGTTCGTTTAGTAAGTTCAATCCCTAACACAAAACAACTTATTATTTGTTCCTCACTAAAAACTTCATCTTTCTGATTAGGCTGAAAGATAGTAGAAAGAATAACTGTTTGCCCCCCCAGTAGCTGTAGCGTGAGGGTAGCTTGTTTCTGTCTTTTTCAGAGTTCATTGCAGTTCTCTTACACTTGAATGTGATTTTAGTCAGGCTAAGACTTGATACTGTTGAGACTTATATTTACTGTGCATCCCTTTGTTAGGAGGGTGCAAGGCACTGAAAGAATGGTTGACATTTTTGTATTGTTAGTAATGCTTGCCAGGAAACTTACTTCCTTGTGAATTCTCTTGCTTTGATTTAAATGTGATTTAAATTTCATCTTTTCTTATCTTTTCCTCTAGTATGTGGGTGGTAGCTGATTTTAAAACAAAACATTTTAAATAGTGTAATTAAAACCTGTTTCCCCTCTGTCTGGTTTCATTTTGTCTAGAATGTTCTTTTACTAAAATAGGCAATAAAGATGTCTAACAAATTTTGCAATGTTTTACATATTTTTCATAGAACGTTTCCGTTTCTAATATCAAGCAGTTGAGCGTGAGTTCAGTCCATTTATGAACTTCTTGTAGTGGGGCTGAGGGTAGGATAGAAACAAAAACTCTAAGTGAAATTAAATTTGGAACCAAATGGAAACTCTTTAAAACCTAAACAATAGAATAGCTGGTTTGTAAGCAAGCTGTAGAATGTGTCTCGTTTTCAAAGCCTGCAATGTTCGTTTTCTTGCATTCTCTAGCTAGAATTGGGCTTTAGCCTTCTCAGAGGTTTAGAAAAACACTCTTGGAACTTTTACTTCCTTTTCCCTTAGTTTTCATTATAGTTGCTCATCTGGAATGACTAGCCATAAGCTCTTAAAACGTAGAGCAGATAGAATGCATGGATATCCAGTGCTGCAGCCCAGGTGAGAGCTGTAAATGCTTGGCTTGATGAAAGTCATGCTCTCTCTCTTGCTTTGCCTTTATTGTTCTGCTGAATAAGTACTTAGTCCTGGGAAGTGTCGTCTGTAACAGGAGGAAATGTCCATCCTCCCACAGCACTTGGAAGTAGTCTGGAAGGAAGGTCTTCCAAGGGAAGAAAGGGTGTGTGTTAAACCTGAGGCGTTCACATCTTGAATGAATGGGTATTGCATGGGGAAAACTCCTCAGCGGATTTATTGGGTCTTTGGAAAGACTTGCCTACATCCAGAGGGAGTTCCAGAGCTGTAAATTCCAGTGGTGGGCAGGGCCTTTTTGCTGCCCAGCACGTCAGCCCAGAGGTGGGACAGAATCCAACATGTTTGTCTCCTTGCTGTTTCTCACAGGCTAAAGTCTCCAGCAATTCTCTACTTGGAGTACTGGCTTTCATAGGTGACTGACTTAGATGCACGATAATTCTCGTGTATTGCATGTGGGAAGTTTTAGGGATTTAATTCAGAGCTCTTTTGGCATGTCGCCTTAAATGTTTTGTCTGGAGTGCTGAGTTTTGAGGTGTTTCACCCTTGCCTGCAGGTAAACTGGCAAAGGACTGAGGTGTAGGGGCTGGTAGGCTTAGTTCTGATATGCTGATAAAGTGTGTGTGTGTGTGTACACACATGCATACATACAACAATTGTATGCATGCTGCCCACACAGCGTGTTGTACATATGTAGCTTATATATGTATTTATCACTAAGTGCTTATGTCTGTGAGACGATTCGCTCAGCACAGCATCAGCCACTGGTGCAGCCACAACTGTGTCAATACTGTTCCTTCTGCAAATGCTGAGGGGGAGGAACAGTGGCCTTTTCCAGTTCCGCTTGTTATCCGTACAGCTGACCTACTATGTCAACATAAACCCAACAGTGAAAGGTCATTTATTCCAAAGATATTTATGTGTGGGTCATTATGTTACTGTAGTTTAACCATATAATTTTACAAGTAAGATACTAGTGTTGGTACAGCTCTTTCTGAGAGCAAAGTCCAGGCTGTTTTGTAGAGGCTGTGGAGACTATTGGAAATAGCTTAATGACCCTAATCTTGTTCCTGTTTAACGTGCTCTTAACAGAAGGACTGATGTATGGCTCTTACTGTGCTGTTGGGCTGTTTCCATAGAATAATAAACCAGCTTGGATTGGAAGGGACCTTATTTTGTGGCCTTTTCTTCAGTGAGATAATAAAGGATTGTTTTTAAAACTTGCATATGAGCACAGCTCTGTGGTAGCTCTGGCCCTGGGTCACCGGTGCTGCTGGCTGGGTGAAGGGGCCGGTTTGCATTGCTTCCAGGGCTGTGCTGCTGCCTGCTCTCAGGACGCTGCGCAGGTTCCTTTGCTGGGCTGCCGCACAGGAGCTGCTTCCTGTTTGTCTCCTCCTCTTCCTGCTGCTTTTTTTCTCTTGCCAGCTTCTAAGTCCTGCAGTGTGCTATTTAAACAGAACTATTAGTTTCACTGGTCGTTTGTATGCTTTTACATAGTTGTAACCTTCCTACAGTGGCAAGGGGCAGCTTTGTGGAATACAGCGTTTTCAGGAGCATTCATGTTCCGCAGGACCGAGCTTGGAGTCTGTTTTCAGTAAAGAAAGCAGAGCTTCAGAAGTATTTGAGTGATCACGAGGGTAAGATGGGGTGGGGGCCCTGTGATGAGAGTGCCAAAGTGATTAGCGCTATCTTACTCATTCTGTTTGGCGTAGCTTGATGAACATCAGGATGATTGTTAGAGAGTGGAAGCTGGAGGGGGAGGGACATCTTTGAATATTCCCGTAGTTATGTTCGAGTCTGTATGCAGTGGTGTTTGATTGTTTGCTCTCTTGGGAATGGATTGGTGCCTCTCCTCATTTACAGAGGGCTGTATGACAAATGGAGATTCAGATTTTGCTTCGAGAAATTGTTCTGTACAAGGTAGTATTTCCCCTTCTTGATACACTATGAAAAATTATGTTTCTAAGCCTCTGAATAAGCTGATACTGTTGAAAAATGGCAAATGCTTACTGCCTCAGCCAGTTTTGTGGCATTGCAGATTTGCTTTCCCTTTTCTTTGGACTTGTTAGTGTCCTCTTTGCCTAACCACTTAAAGCTGCTCTAAAAATACATCAAAATGAGGCAGTTGGGAGCGGTTGCAGTAGCCACTTCAGTTCAAGCTGAGAAAAACACCCAACATTTCTTAGCCTGTGTATCACTAAATAAGGTGTAAAAAACAATTTTAATTATTTAATTAAGATTTTGGTGTGGTTGTTTGTTGAACATAATTTTATTCCAAAGTATGGGGTGCTAATGCAGTGCATCCTTCCTCCTCTTTTTGTAAATGGCACTGAAAAAAAACCCCAAACTGAAATCCCTGTCAGGCTACTAATTATTAAGGGGAGACATATGTAGCTGTATGAATCGGGTTGAGAGTCTTTCCTCACAATTCTGTGCTAACTGTCTGATCCTGGAAGTCCTGAACACCCAAGTCTGTTTTAAGGGCCAAGTTCCAGGGCTTTGTCATATGCTTTGAACTGAGAAGGGATTTGCTACAGATCTCTCTCTTGTTTCTGGTCTACTTTTAAGCCTAGTGTCTTCAGTCAGTACTGCATCAGAAAGAAACAGCATACACTTTCTTTACAGATGAAGCCAAACTGTCAAGACCTTTAATTTAGATTATAAGCAGCTCAAGGCAATGCCTGTACACTTGCTGAACATTCCAAGGTGTCTATCCTGTTAAGAGTCCTAACACCTGAAGCTCCTGGCCTCATCTGATTTATCAATAGCAAGTAACAGACGGTAACTGCTACAAGATCTGAATTAAGGAATACCCGGAGAGCCAAACTTTAATGCAGATATCTACTGAGCCAGCCTTAGAGAGGTACAGAATATGATCTTCAACAACATTTTAAAAAAAAAGAATCACTCATGTAATCCTCTCAGAACACAGCAGCAGTGTGTCACAAGTTTAATACTGACTTCTGTATTTAATCTTAGTGGGAGTCACTTCCATGTTATTCGAGTTCTTTGTGGGTGGAGATGTTTGTGTAGAAGATAAACTACCCATTTCTAATGTGATGCAATTGGAGCAAAGGTCTGGCTAAAAGTTAAAGTGAACAAATGAGCCATCTTTTCCTATTTCCTGATCGGAAAGATGGAACATTTTCGTGGACACTTGTTTTTTTGGCCTTGTACAGAGTTGGTGGACCTGTTTGCTGGCTTTGTGCAGGACTCTTAAACCTGGTGTGAACTCTGCAGAATGAGCACTACCATAGCAGAATTTAACACCTGACAAACAAGCAGTGCTGGTATTTAACATACCTGAATGTGAATTGGTAATGGTGGAAAGTAAGAATGGTAGTTTGCATCATAATGCTTTGACCTACTGGTTTAGAACCGGTTCTGCAGACAGGTGATAACATAGTGAAAGCTAAAATGTTATTTCAGAGTGGGAGATTTCTACTGGGATTTTAGTGCTGGGAAGACTGTTCCCTGTTCCAGGCAAGGAAGGTGTAGGTTAGTGCTTTGTTCATGTAGCACTTAATCTGTGTTTAAATACCTGAATGGGTTTGGCTTCTGTTTCCTCCTGGTTAATTTTTTACCTTTCAATTTGTGTAATTCAGGAAAATAAAATTTTATCAGGTTAGACTGGTGGCCCATTTAGCCTGTTTTTAACTGCTAGTGACTATTTAAGGTCTTCCCTTTCTCTTCTGTTTGCCAGTGCCCAATGTTTTTTTTTTTGCTAAGTTTTTGTCAACTTAGATGAATTTCTTACTCCTTCTTTCTTTTTCAGCTTGAGATGTAAGTGAGAACAGCTTTACCTGGCTGTCCTCTACTGCAAGATTACCATGGCAGTTGTGGGAACCCATCAGCTTTAGATATAGGAAAGTATCTTTTTGAAAAAACAACTCCAGAAAACAGGAGTGAGAAAATGTATTTCTGAAGTAAAGTAATAGCAATAGTATTAGTTGTAGCAAAAGTAATAGTTGAAGAAGACAATTCTGGAGTCTTTACTGAACAGCTTAAAGTAGTTAGTTCAAATAATGTGGGATGCACTTTTTTTCTAGTGAACACAGTGAAATTCTTAGATTAAAACATTTTTTAGTTTGAACCTGTGAAGTACAACAACTATTTGTAATAATAAATTCAAATCCAGAAAACAACTGATAACATCATCTAGTGTCTTGGCTGGGTTGCGAAGCACAGCCCTGCACTTAGCTTTAACCTTTCAGCTTCTTGTGCATGACTAAAAGGGTGAAATCTTGGATAAAGTCCTTACCAGCACTAAAGTACAGGAATACCTATTGTATAAATGGTGCGCGTTATCGTGCATTGCACAGCAATTTATTCTGTGTGCTTCTTATCAGATTGCCAGACTTTCTTGCAATATCTTTAAAATGGCTTCTTGTAGAACTACTCCAATGAAACAAAAGTGAAGTGCTGCGGATTTATTCCCCGTGTTCACTGAACTGCCTTATTAAAAGCCAAAAGGAAGGTTTCTAAACTTTACCAGTGTTTTTGCTACTTACGCTTCTGTTATTTCTGTATTGTATTTCAAAACCAAGTAGACCTCATGTGGATATAATGACAGGTGAATCTGTAACCTGCCACCAAAACCCAAGCCAGAGGGCAGCTCGTGCTTTGGTGACAGCCCCTTCTTCAGTGTTTTAGCGCAGTTCCTGACAGGGGTTAAAGGACACGACTGGCTATTTTATGTAACTGTACTGCTGAGATGGAGTCAGCAGAGCTGTGACTGACGCTTGGGATGTGTTATGCAACTGTACTATCGGAGCCAATTCATTTATTCATTTAACACTTCTTTTTTCTTCAAATCTTTTCCAGTGTGCCGGTCAAATAAAAGTCCATGGGTCTGTCTGACGTGCTCAAGTGTCCATTGTGGAAGGTGGGTTCAAAGTGTTACTGTGCAAATCTTTTCATCGCACCTTTGCCTTTGTTGCTCGACAGGAACGGTTGGACTTGATGATCTGGTGGGTCTCTTCCAACCTGGTTGTTCTATGATTCTATGATTCTATGACTCTGAGGCAGTTCATTTGAAATTTTTGTGAATGCCTTATAATTCCCTGAAGTAAACCTTTCATGGTCTCATTTTATACTGTATGTTTACACTGACCACACTTCTTTGCTACTCTGAGAGAATACAGGGATGAGGCTCAACATCATTTTTTCCCCAAAAGAAAAATGTACAGTGATTTTATTTTTTTTTTTCTTACTCTTGAAGTAATCACAAACACCATGAGTGCTGGGTGGAGAAAAAGGTAGAGCTGTAAGAAAAATCTATGGGCAAGAAATATGTAGAATGACCCCTGTTACAGGTATAGGAAAGGGAGCTAATGATTTTCTCAGTTTTGAAAGTGCATCAGTCTGTTCAGGTCCCAGATCCTGGGGTTTGGTACAAGGATGCCAGTTTGTGATTGCTGTGAAGGACACAAAGAGATTAATTTGAGCAGTGTGGGAGAGTAAAGGGGGAAAAAGAAAATTGTAAATATAAACAGTGTTTTCACACAGGTGAAGTGCCTCTTTTAATACCTGTATGAATAGTAGATGCTTATTAGATTGTCTTGTTCTTTTTTTCAATGAATGCCAATTAAATAACTTTAAAAGGATAAGACTTATTTTGTTTCTCATTTATTTTAGATATGTGAATGGCCATGCAAAAAAGCATTACGAAGATGCACAGATTCCTATGACCAATCATAAGAAGACAGAGAAGCAGGAGAAAGTCCAGCATACCGTGTGTATGGATTGCAGTAGTTACAGTACATACTGGTAAGTGTTTAAATGCAGTAATTGGACAAGTTTTTACAAACTAGAAGGCAAAAACTTTAGACTTTGTGAAACATTGCATTGCACACATTTTTGAGCACTTCATCTCTTGATTTCCAGGTTGGGCTGTTTAAAAACAGTTACGAAACATCTCTCTTTTGCATGTGTATTGTAGGGCTGGTTGCGGCTGAACTCCTGCATTTCAGATGACTTGGAAAAAATGTTTTGACATAAATACTATGTGTGTGGTTTGGAGTTGCTTCTGTTTGCTTTGGGATTTATTGAGAACTGAACCTTTCAATTGCAAAAGCTGCTGTTTGGTTGTAGTAGTTCTTTCCATCAACTCGGTGACCTCGCCATGTAACCTTTATTTACCAGAATACTAGAAAGTAAAGTGATGCGTTGCAGCTTGTGCCCAGGAGATGTGTACTTGAGGTGTGTATGTGTTTTGTTTGTGCTTTCTTCCAGTGTTATTTTTTTCCTTCACTCTGAGAAAAAGGCTTCTTTCATTTGGTGATTTGGTACAACCTGTATGAGTTTTAACAAGTGATGGAATCTGCTTGGGAAGCAGTATCAACTGACAGGATTAAGTAGCAGAAGCACAGAAGTGATTCTTTGAATGGAAGAACGGCCTGAGCTGATGTATTCTGTCAGTTTTAGAGTGAGATATGAGCACTGTTCAGGGAGATGGAACAGTTAGGGAACCCAGCATTACCAGCCTGTCTTCCCCATTTCTTAGAAAGCAAAGACTGGGAGTCTATTGAAAGCAATGCTTTTGTGTTCAGCATCTTCCATCCTCTTCACCCCCTAAGCAACTGATGACATCTGCTTCTCTGTTAGCTTCATGGTTTCCCTTATATGTTGTCACTTGTCCGGTGTGGCAGTGCAGGATTTGAACAGTGCAAATCTTAGGAAAATGTGTTGTGGTCTTGTGAAATCACTGAGTATGTGGCTCTGCTGATGGGTGTCTTTTGCGTACTTCATCAGGGAAGAATCTGTTTGTTGAAGTTTAGGTACGCAATTCTATGAGAAATATTTCTGTAATGAATATGTTTATCTCCTGCAAGTAAAATCACAGTTAAATGGTCTCATCTTGAAGAGATTTTGTTTGGAGCAGCTCAAAAATTTCTCAGATGGTGTGTTCAGCAATGACAAGAGCTGTATGGGTGTTAAGTGTGGAAGAAAGTTTAGGTACAGGGGTTTTCCTTCTGTATACATTTTATTTAAATGACCGGCATTTTTTAATGCTTCTGTGTGAAAACAGTAGAAACAATACAGTTTTTCTAGGTGATACACAATGGGTTATCAACATTGGAACAGCTGTGGGAAGCTAATTCCTCTTTCTCCAGTTAATGCTGTTAATAGCAGAGTTCTGCATTATGGCTTTTGTTTTGTTTTGTGAAGTATGATCTGTCTTTTAGTCACTCTGGAGGTAATAGCTGGGTATTTGAAGTCGTGATAATATCTGCATTTGTGATGACAAACAGTATGCCCGACTTGCTGAGGCTTGACGAGTCGCCTGAGCAAGTCAGAGCACCCTGCTGACCTTCTCCCCAGTGCAGCGTGGGCATGGCCAAGCTGGGAACTGTGGGATCTGTTTCTGAGACAAACTGTGCTTGGGAGAAGCAGGTAGGCACCTGCTTAGGAAGCTCACTGGTGCTTCCCAGCATGCTGCTGGTAGGACAGATGAGAAGCGGCTTAGCATGTGATCTCTTGTCTGCAGAGCGCTGAGTCATCAGTGGATGAACTGGAACTAATTCTGGAGTTCCTGTTGTGTTTAATTTACTAGCAAATTAGAGCTCTCCTCTGCTAATAGGAAGCAGAACAAGTTTTAAAAAGCAATGTAGCTTTGCTTTCATTTAGGACATCTCATTTTTTCCCCCCGTGATAATCAGAAAAAGGTACCTTGATATGTTATTGCACCCATTTTCTCACTGGAAACGAGCTTAGTTGTATAAAGATGAAGTAGAAAGCATTCAGTCAGTACTGTAGGGATTGCTGTCAAATAATGCTTGTCAGTTAAAGGGAATAGTTCGATGAACTCGAATTGTAACTAGGTGCTGTACTGAATTTTCAAATGTGTTTTGTTAGCTTCTTCAGTATAGATGAGAGTCCAGCAGGCAATGCTATAATGATGTTTCTTTTAAGTCAACTTTTATTTAAAAATTAATATTTTATGCTAGGAATGTGGGCAACCTGATTAATTTGGAAGAGAAGAAACTACCATCCTAAGACTTAACTGAATTTTACTTGTACTGTAAAAATAATGGAGACATTTGGGCACAGTGCTGGGTTTTATATTTTTATTTGCAGTTTTGTTTACTGCACAGAGTTGAGTAGAATACTCTTGTTCCATTTTTATCCTATGGGTTCCACTTTACTATGTTCTTAGTTCATATGATGGTAGCAGTGACCAGGCCTGTAAGGGCTGTTCTGTAAGCAGAAGGCATTTATTTAATCCTTTGCCCATGTCGTACACTTTCATGCAGCTGTGAGAGCACAGTCTAGGAAAGTTTATTCAAGTTTTGTTTCTAGTTCACATGCAATCTTGCTGTAAACCAAAACCGGATCCAGCAGTCTCCCGTAATTGCATCTCAGCCAGGAAGTCTAGATGTATACATTTTCTTTTACGTGATCACAGGCTTTCAACATAGCTTTGAAAGCAAAATGCTTCCGTTCTGGTGGGACGGGGGTTAATTTTTTTTTTTTTTTAATCTGAGATGAGGTTTCTGTTGTATTTATGCATTTGGTGATGTTTTGAAAAACACGGGCATGCTTGAGTTATCATTAAGTATTGAGCAACTAGGGATTTGTGTTCCAGAGGGTTTTGATCTTTCCACCACCCCCTCCTACTCGCCTGTTCAGTCTTCACGTTGTGGAAGTTGAGATTTATTTATTATGAGTGTACGATGTTCTTCTTGACTCTTTGGCTGCTTTTGTGTCTGTAGGTGCAGTACTAAGCTCCAGACTGAGTTATATTTGAGACCTGGAGCACTGATAAAAACAGGCTCCCAGATTCCAGTTTTTGTAGGTAATCAGCCTTTCAGTTAGGCCTTAAGTACTATGCACAAAGAGTTTACCAGAAGTACAGATCTTGTTTCTCTCCAGGCTATGCTACAATGCTTTCTATTGCCATGTTAGTGGGGGTTTTTTTGTGCACAAGAGGTAAGATGATCCAGGTAAGAAGCCTCCTTTCAGAAATGCATTGCCTGAAAGAGGACTCTGGTAAATTTGCTTTCTTTGTGCTGCTGCACAGACGGTTGGTTAGCATAGGAGAAGAAAGGCTGCCTTGTGTATGCATTTGCATAATATGTTTCCCGTGCTCATTTAATTGCAGACACAACTTGCAGGTCAGATTTCTGACCCCATAGCCTCCTTGTTATCTCTTAAAGGCACCTGGTTGTTCCAGTGCTCCCCTGCTTCCCTGCCTCCCCTTTCACAGGGCCTAATGTAAAAATAACCAAGTGCTGGGGACTTGAAAAAGTTTGTGGTTTTTTTATCTTTCTTATCATGAAGTTGATTATGTTTAAAAAAACATATATATTGTGCTAGCACATAAGCAATGTCATTTCTGGATACTCAGGACTATTATTTTGCATTCTACGTTCAGTATAAATTAAAGAAGGTTAAAAGCCATTTATGAAGACAATAAAACTTTGTTTCTTAGTTTACTTGTATCGGGTGGTAGCACAACTAAGGAATCTTGGATTTTCCTAATTTTTCTTGTCATGTGTTTCTTCAAATACAGTCAGGGCTTTTAAACCTAGTGTGAAGTTCTGTGACCTACTGGAACGGCCAGTGCTAAGCAAAACATTCCCCAGAGCAGGGCAGCAGGCGCTGGCTCGCTGCCATTTAGCAACCAAGGAGGTCAGAAAAGACCAGGCCTTAGAGGTGACAGAGATGCTAAAAATAGAATATGTGTCAAGAGGAAAATATTGTGCTAATCCATGCAAGGGACCCTGCCCGAAGTGTAGAATTTGTTCTGTACATTTGCTGTTACGAGTATGTTGTAGAATTCTAAGTGGATTGTTAGATTGTGTTAATCACAAGGATCGCAAAAACAAACATGTTTTGAATGTCAACTTTGCATATAGGAAGAAATCTTTTAGCAGTTTACCTTTAAGGTGTGTGGGCTTTGCAAATTTTAAGCTATTAAAGCATGAACTATTTCTTATGCTGTTTATTTTGTTTATCTAAAATAGATTAGAAGTAGGTGCTTTTAGTTGTAGTAGGAGTGCTCAGTGTTGCAAGGGAGGTGGTTAAAAAACCTGCCCATTAAACAGAGAAATGGAAGAGGCTTGTCTTGTTTTTAAGTGTCTCTTAAACCACTTTTCTACTGTTGCAAGGGCTCTGATGTTTAATGATGTATTTGGTTTTATTCCTCCATCTTTGGGGCAGGTGATAACTTGCAATTTTACATGAAGATATAAGTGGTATGTGAGATCAGACTAAAAATAAGGTTAATGTGATCTTCAGGGCATGGAGCAAGTATTAAATCGTCTTTCAGTTGGCTTAGAGGCTTTTGGTGAACTTGCAGCTGCTTTTGTTGGTTGCATTTGTGAACGTTGGTAGCTACACAACTAGGGAAGCAGTTAGCTGTGCACTTTCATGCTTCACAGTAAGCACAGGCCTGACGGGCAGCGCTCTGAGCTGAGTTGCCTTTGTGGGACGTGAGGAAGGGAAGTTTTGACAAGTCCTTTTTATGCGCTCAAAAGAGCCTGGTGCAAGTGGTGTGAAGTCTTTGTTGCCTTTCTCCCTCACACCAGACTACAGGTTACCTGGTCCTTGAGCTGGCTCTTGACTAACCCTGCAGGAATGCTGTGAGATGCCATCTGCAGCTCCTGTGCGCAGCAGTGAGGCTGCTGCTCCACTCAGAATTCCTGGCTAGCTGATGTGCAACGTGTGGATACTGCAGGGCTGGGCCTCCTTATTCTGTTCCTTTAGAAAAGGAAGCTTCTTGGGAAATGGGAGTTTTTCATAGAGCATTACAGGATGGTAGAGTTCTGTAACTATTGCTTCTGTTGAGAGGCTGCTTGATATGGCTTCGCTTTGTTTGCTTCAAGGCAATGGGGAGGATTAGCTTCTCTCTTTTTCAGCTCAGTTGATTTTGCATACGTACTCTAAAAAGCTCAAAATGGTAGCTTAAGTTTTCTAGGAGTTTCTGTATATAAAAAAGCTATATGAGGTATTGAGTGATGTTAGTGGTTAAAGCAGGAGGTGCAGGTTGCCACAGGCTTCTGTTGTGACAAATTGTGTAACATCTCAGTTCTTCCCTGTTTTTTTTTTTTCTCTAGCAGAAACTTACATTATGTGTGTATCTGTTTAGCATCTCAGATTTTAATGATGTCTTACAGTAATAAAATCATAGAATCACAGAATCACCAGGTTGGAAGAGACCCATCAGATCGTCGAGTCCAACCATTCCTATCAAACACTAACCCATGTCCCTCAGGACCTCGTCTACCCATGCCTTAAATAAATTTGTTCATGCTATACATTAATAAACTCTTTGTATTCTGTTTACCTGATGCCAGCTGGTCTTTCTGATAAATCTTCTGATAAATGTTTTTCTTGCAGTTACCGCTGTGATGATTTTGTAGTCAATGATACCAAACTGGGCCTGGTACAGAAGGTCAGAGAGCACCTACAGAACTTGGAAAAGTAAGTAGTTTGTTTACATCCAGATTGCATATATTTTTATATATATATATATTTTGGTCCTTATATGTATTTGCTATTGTGCATTTATTAAACGTACTTTTCATCACTGAGAAACAGAGGTGCAGAATGAATGGATTTGGCTGATCTTGACTGGTACCCTATGTTCTTTTTTTTTTTTTTTTAGGAGAGAATCTTGTATAAGGCAAATCAGGAATTGTACAGGAATTTAGATATCAATTAACTTTCTTGCTACCTGGCCAATAATTACTGTCTTTTACCATATAAGTGGGAGAGAATCATAGTTTTGTCAAAACCAGAATAAGCTTTGGGAACAGAGAAATTGAAGTGAAAATACAGGTGGAAGTAGTCTTCATATTAATTGTATGGTTTGATTTCCAAACAAGGTTATGAGGGCTTATGAACTTGGAATTGTACAGAAGAGATGTGATTTTTCTCTGCCTTTATCTGGCACTGGTCCACTGAGCAGGAGATACTGCAGTCTTTGCGATGCAGATGCTGTGGCCAGTTGTCATCTGTAGTCCCTTTCACACATATTTTGTTTGTGTATTAAGTAAGTTCTCTTTTAATTACTTTCCAACAGTTCAGCCTTTACATCAGACAGACATAGGAAAAGAAAACTATTGGAAAACTCATCTCTGAACAGCAAGTTATTAAAAGTAAATGTAAGTATGACTGGTTACAGTGAGCCTAAGGTGTTTTTCTAAACCTGTTGAGGCTTAGACTTGGCTTAGACTTTAAAGTACTTACCCAGACTTTGACTTTCTCACCTGCTGACCACACGTAGAACAGTCCCTTCTCACAGAAGAAGGTTTAATATTCTGCTGCATTTTTGTTGACCTGGACTTTGAGCTTTCCCGTGGTTAAGAAGAGTTTCCTGTCAAGATGGAGCTTCAGGGCAGTTTGGTCTTGCTGGGAAGGACCTAGTACCTTTTGGAGTTAAAACAGGTCTGATCATAATTTTTCTGAGCAGCAAGGGCATTTTGTGGTTTTGTTTTGTTTGGTTTTTGCAGTGCAGAAGGTAGAGAAGCAGGCACTGTCTTTTTCTAAGGTGATAACAGAGTAATTATTAGGAAAAAGTAAAAAAAAAAAACCAAACCAAACTGGCTTTCAGAAGGAACTGTGGGCTATTCTGAAAGCCTTTCTCACTCTCATCTTCCTGCTATTTTAACTTCCCATCTGCAGAATAGTACTCAGCAGAGGATGATCCAGCCCTTGCTAGGCGGCCAGAGGGCTACATAGTTCGTTCCAGACAAAGAATGCCCCAAACCAAATGTTTCTTGTGTTTCGCAGTTTGGGTTGAGGGAGTTTCTGTTCTTCATCATTTCTCCCAGATTTTTGGGAAGGGAGAGGGGAGCTAGTGACCTGGAAGAGCAGCAAGGAAGGCAGAGCTGGTCCTTCTTGGCCTGTTGGGCTGCAAGACAGCAGTGTAGCCAAAATAACAACCATCTTCAGCTGTGAGGAGCAATAAATTGGTTACAAAGAGAAATTATTTTTGAGAGGAGTATGAATAGAGGCTGGGTGGGAGCAAAGCTGTCAGTTGCTGTTTTGCGAAGTCTGCAGTGGCTTTGTTCATTTAAAAACATGCTGCCTACCGTCAGATTAGGGTCTTCTGAATGTGTTATATATGCATTAATTGCAAATGCAACACTGTCCACGTTTCTCTTCTCCCAACCCACCCTGAAAATTATTTGGCAAAAAGCAAGCTCATCTCTGGGTAGCATTGCTCTAACTTGTAGAAACTTCTAGACTGTAAACGGTGTATATTTTACTTCTCTTTATTCAACACGTGACTTTTTCTTTGCACAGTCTAACTTGGCTGTTTCTTTCCCAAACAACTGCTGTTGCCTGTCTTTTGAAAACCCTCCTGGCCACCACGAAACCCCAACAAGGCAGAAGGCTAGTGCTGGCGACTTAAAAATAACCAGTGGCCTGTCACACTCTCCTCTTAGACATAGGACTGGACAGATAAGGATCAGTATTTACCTTTTTCAAAGGCACTTTAGGGAAATTACTGCCCAGTTCTCACTAAACATTACTGCAGTGTGTGTGTATATGTTAAGTACACACAAATACTTCACCATAAAAGCCTCTGATTAACTCTGTGTTGTCCTAGTCTAGATTTATTTGCACAGATAAAATGCAATAGAGTGTTCTGTTGGCAGGAATGACTAAGAAACAGGTTTGATGTCAAGATGGAGCTTCAGGGCAGTTTTTGCTGCTGAGGTGGTTGCTTTGGCTTTGAAACTGCACTTTTTAAACAGGGCAATTTATTTATGCTGGTGTAACAGTAACAGCTCTGTGAGGAGAAAGTGGGGGAGCAGTGATAAGTCTTTCTTTACCTTAACTGTGCTCATTTCCAGGGAAGCACCACTGCCCTTTGTGCCACAGGCCTTCGGAACCTGGGGAATACCTGTTTCATGAATGCAATCCTCCAGTCACTCAGGTACCTCTGATGCTTTGCCCGCACCTCTCTGAGAGCCATCATGTGCTGTAGCATTAGGCAAGAGAATCTGGAAAGTTACCACAAAAGTGAACCAGGATTTGCAGGAGTGGGTGTGTGCAGGTGTCATTGTGTTGTATTTCACAGCATGAGGGACTTCTTGTGAAGGGGTGTTCCAGAGGAAGCCTGCTGTATCCTCAGCAGAAAGGGAGATTGCCCTTTTATTGCTGAGGGCCCTAAAGCCATCTTAATGTGACGCTCGGGGTCAGTGTGAAAGCAGAGACAGCACTTTAAAGGGTGTGGCCACATGGAAATGAGTAGGAGCACAGTTTCTGTGGTGCTGGGATGTTAGACCTCATTTTACTGCTACCAAGACCACCACAGCTCTGTGATTGTCCTGCATTTTTGAATTTGCCTGCTTCACTGGGAGACTATGGAGTTGGGCTTTAGCTGGATAAGTTGGTCTCTGATTTTGTTTCCATCTTTCCAGGTTCACTAGCAGGAGTTGAGGCACGTTTCTTACGTTCCTTTACTGGGACTGTGGCAGCAGAGGTTGGGATGAGTAGATGGGGGTTGGCATGGAGTTAACCTCCTCATAAGATGCAGTCTGGTTTGTTAGGGAATGCTTTCTGATACCTCTGTCAAGGTATCTCTTAGTCAAAGCAGAGCCAAAATGTAATTATTTCAGATAATTAGGATGATGATATTTACAGACCTGTTCAGTTGTTCACAAAAGATGAATGTTTGCTGCAGCTTTTCTTGCATTTTGAACTTGTTGTCATTGCCATCCTCTGCCGCTGCATGAAGTTGTATTTATGCATTTGTAGTATTCCTTTGTTCTCTGCCCTTTAAAAACGTAATTCATTTTTCTTTTTCTTCAGTAACATTCAGCAGTTTTGCTGTTACTTCAAAGAGTTGCCTGCTGTGGAGCTGAGGAATGGGAAGACAGCAGGCAGGCGAACTTACCATACCAGGAGCCAGGGGGATAACAATGTGTAAGCTGCATGTTCCTTGTTTGCACTGAACTTCGTGGCAAGTAGCAAATGCTTGGCTAGTAAAGCTACTGTTCACTTTCAGTATTGCAGAATTGTAGAAAAATAATTAACATGGGGAATGTCATGGAAAACTAGGGCCATGGAAAAGAAGAAACTTTTATTGCTTGCAGTTTGCTCATATGAGTCTGTTGCTGCAGGAGGAAGCATGCAGATACATTAGAAAGCACTAGAGTGAACTGTATTTAAAGTACGGCTAAGAATTGATAGTCCTTTGCACTCCAGACATTATATTACTGAATTACAGCTAAAATATGGTCCTGGAGATGTGTGTACAAGTGAGCATCCTAAAAAAGTGAAGTAAGTGATTCACAATCTGGAGCTTGTTTGAGCAAATGTTAAAGGGATGATATAGGAGAGTCTGTGGTGAAAGGTGGATAGATTTCTAGGTCAGTCCTCAACAACTGAAATGTGACTCTCCACCCTTATGGGTGTGACTTTGGACATAAAATCTTCGAGGTACTGGAAAGGATATTTACCCAATCATTACCTTAACCAAAGTAACCCCTCATATTTGTACCGTTGAGTTAGTAAACATGGAACACAAACCCTTATTAATCACCAGCTTTTACTTTCTTTCCAGTTCGCTGGTGGAGGAATTCAGAAAGACGCTCTGTGCTTTATGGCAAGGAAGCCAAACTGCATTTAGTCCAGAGTCTTTATTCTATGTTGTTTGGAAAATCATGCCAAATTTTAGGTAAGTTTGTAGAATAAGAACAGTATTCTTGATTGCAAGCTTGTATTGCTGGTGTCCTGTTCTAAAATTTGCTGAATCTGCGGGATGCACTCTATGCATCTTTCCCATATGCCCACAAATATGCTTTGAAAAGGATCTTCACTTTGATCAACAATTTTGTGTTTGTCAGTAGTGCTTGGTTGTTGGGTTTTGTTTTGTGTTGTTTTTTTTTTTTTTTTTTTTTTTTTTTTTTTTTTTATGCCCAGCCTTCTACCACATGCTACATGTAGCAGTGTTGGAGAGGAAGAGAGTCTCAAATACTGAAATCCTAGTAGCTGCACTTTAGAGCCAGTGCTCCAAATGGCAGAAGAGTAAAGATAATGACTGGTAGACGAGTGCCAAGTGTGTGGTGCTGACAGAACCCAAGCTTGGCTGCAGTGAGAAAGCGATGTAGTCAGATTACACAAGGCACAGCACCTACAGACCTAATTGCAAACATACTGGCTGAAACTTCCTTGATTCTCTCAAAATACTCTAGTCAGCAGCTGGATATTAAATAAGGGCTATAAGAAAAAGTCTTGTACACAACAGGCTTTTTGTGCCCATACTGAAACAAAAATCAGTAAAAAGAAGGGGAAAAAGAAGGGTACACAAGTAAATTGAAGTATCATTCCTCTCAAAGGTCTCCCTGTCCTGGCCCCTGAACCTCTTTCAAAGGAGCACTGAAACCTGTTAGGATATTGTATGATGAAGGTAAGTTGCTCCGTGTTCTCAGGTAGTAAAGATGTTCTGTTCTCTGTTACATCTCCAGCAGTGCTGAAAAGATGCTGTGAACACATCTCTTGACGAGTAACCCAAATAACACAAATCTGTTTATTCCATTTCTGACGTTTCACTTGGCTTTTGAGAATCAAGGAAGTTTAATACCAGTAGCTGAAAGCACCAACCAAAATATTGTAGGCAAATGAACATCACCCATAATGTCCTTTACCAATTTCTCTATTAGTGTCTGCTGTAATTCCTGTTAGACTAAGTGAGAAACCAGTTCATTAAAGTTCCTCAAGCAAATTTTCAGCACTGTGGGTTCTATGAAAGTTTTAGAAGAAAAAGTGCTGTTTGTTGGGGTTCTCCCCTTTGTGTTCCCAGTTAGCTGAGAACATATCCATGATTAATTCATATGAGACCTCATTAAATCACATGGAGAAGAGAGTCAGCTGCTCCATTGATCCAGCTACCACATGATCAGAGACAAAATTTGAATTTGTTCAGTACTTAATTGTGCATTGTAAAAACTAAGGATGCATTAATTCTTGTTTTACGCTTCTTGGGAGAGTGAGGGGAGAGGGTGGATGGGCATAGAAGTGAAAGAAAGCTGTTAGCATGTTAACAGAAACCAACCACCTTGGCTTGTGCTTAAGAAACCTGAAGTAATAAGGCAGGCACAGGAAACATGGTTGGAAACCTGGTTTAATTGTTCCAGTCCAACGAGATTTCAGTTGTTAAAGGCACATTGTCTTTGCCTCCAAGGATCCTGTTGGCCTTGTGTCTGATACTGTGCACAGGGAGTAGAGACTGTCATTCATGGTTGTTACAAGCACAAGCAGAGTGCCTCGCCCTCTAGAGCTGCTGTGGAAGTCCTGCTCCTTGACTGGTGGACAGGCTGCTGCTGTCACTCAGCTGTGTGCTGAGATAGTTCTGTAGCCTCATGCAGAACTGCAAGATGTGTACTAGCTGATTTACTCTGTGTAAATAGCGTGCTCTGTTCCCCCAGTGACTCCTCCTGTTCATACCCTGTCTTGCTGCTGGTGGGAAAAGGAATTCCACCAGAACCGGGCTTGATTTGACTTGTTCTATTTGGATGGAGCAAACTGACTATCAGAGAAATGATGCTTTACGCTGACATGCTTTTAGATCTTAGTTTATTTTAAACAGTGCCTCGTCTGTATCGTAATGGTCTTTTAAAGATTTGTATCTATACTTACATTTCTTTAACAAATCCAAGGATTTTTTCATCTATGTTTAAGATATTTTGTATGCAAGTGTAAGCGCATGCACCAGGAGCACAACTGGCAATGTGGAATGATTCCAAAGGTTATTTCGTGGAACTTGTATGCAAAGGTGCCATATGCTTCAGAAGCCTTTTATAAGGAATTTAATGTTGAAAAGATGTCTGAAGCAAAGACTTGCTATAAATGTCATTCTTCAGCTGTTTATTATGATTGCCAATGAAGCACCTAAATCACTTAGTTTGTCCAGACATGTATGTTTCCAATGCTACTTAAAAAAATGTATTTGGTACAAAATATATATGTTTGTGTAAAGTCTGCTCAGTGTTGAATTAAACACACAGCTCTTCTCTCAAGTGACTTGTGCTGTCTGTATATTTGGTGATTTTGTTGCTGTTTCCTTTTCTTCTAAGGGGGTACCAGCAGCAGGATGCCCACGAGTTCATGCGTTACCTTCTGGACCATCTACACCTGGAACTCCAGGGGGGCTTCAATGGTGTTTCCCGTTCAGTAATTTTGCAGGAAAATTCTAGTCTGTCTGCAAGCAGCAAATGTTGCATGTAAGAAGCGTTTTTTTAATTTCCTCAAAACCTTTGAGCTTTTGTATAGGCCTGCACAGTGGAGCTCATGTTTCAGACTCATGGTCATGGATTAAGTTCTCTTCAGTGCCCGTGTAACGCTACAAATTACAAAGCTAAAAGTTAAAAAGGGTTAGTATCCTGTAGGAGGTGCTTCCTTTCATAGGTGTGGCTGAGCATACAGATTAAGGAGTAAACATATTTTCATTCGTTAGTCTTTCTGGATTAAAAGGAAGAACTCTGTATTTTCTGTTTTGTACCCATATAGAATTCTTTGTTCAGACAACCTCATTGTCTCAGGGTGACAGATGGCCTGAGTGGTACAGCAGCAAAAAAATATGGCCAAGTAATTTGTCGGTTTAAAATGTCAGCAGCCCTCCTGGATTGTGACAAGTGCCCAAGTGACCAGTGCGGTTGCAGTTGGAAGTCAGTTTTCCTGCAGATGGTCTCACTATATTTGCATATCACATGACACCTAAAGCTGTTGCTTTTTTTCCCTGCTAATTTTGATTTTCATGTTATGCGTGTCTTGAGACAAAGGTATTCCATGTGTTTCACTCCTCTTTCTGTATTTCTCAAACTACTCTTGCTGATACATTCTGTCCCAGATGTGTTTTCTCTCAAATTGAAACTGTCGCAGAGAGAAAACTATTTAATTTGCTACAGAAAGGAATGGTAAGTCAGTTCAGCTGTAGTTGGTCCCGAAGTCCTAGGATTCCCTGCCTAAGAGTTGAGTGAATTTTCCCTTCCTTTACTGATTAGGACATAGTAAACAGGTCTGAGAAATGCAGCATTTTATAGTTGCTTCATTAGGGAGAGTTTGGACTGTGCTCTTAATTATGTTTAGGTTGCTTTGCTGATGCTTAAAATTCTCACAGAACAGTTCTAAAATGTTCTTAGAATTGACACGTATTTGAAAACTAAACTGGTTTCATTTTGTCAACATTTTGAATATCAAAACCCAGAGAGAATTTAACCTTTGTTCTATATCTGCTGTAAATTGGAGAATGGCTGTTCTAATGCCCAGTGAGGTGGAGTAAACTGTCAAGGGCAAACTAAGGTCACACACACGTAAATGCCTACAGTAAAGCAGTAACTGGGCTGCAAATGCTCCCTTCTTCAGAACTGGTTTGTTTGGGGAGCTGTTTCCTTCTGCTCAGCAAGCAGTGTTCAGATGTAGGTGAGTGCAGATAAGAAACAAGTTTCTGCAGGCTTGCCATGTCAGATCTGCAAGCGCAAACTTGCAAGTTTAGAAGCTGTATAATAGTATAACTTTAGAATGTGGGGATTTTTAAAGTTGGACTGTGAGAAGTTAGTCTGTTACAAAATCTGCTGACGAGATTAGAGAGCGATGAAGGCATCGTGAACAATGATGCCTATTGTTTATCATATATTAATGCAACTTAGCTTGTCTTTTGGATCGAAGTGCAGAAATACACTTTAGGAAGTCAAAATAACTTGCAACAAAGGGTGCAGAATAAAAAACAAAAATTGCTTAACCTACCCAAAAGGGAAGAATTGTGGTTTCAGAAGCAGCTTTAAGGCCAAGGTTAAAATACTCTGTGATTGTCAGTGCTCTGCTATAGAAATGCAGTCAACTGGAATAGTTCCAACACAGAAATTCTAAGCATCTGCTTAGAGCAGATGTGGCTCACGCTTCCTTCAGGTACAAGATAAAAGTATCATAGCAGCTGCCTGCTTGCCCTGTGCAGTTCTGGGGTGAGTGGATGCCTGGTGATGAACTTGGTCACTGTTACATGGACGAGGCTGCTCTGCCAGGGAACAGTCAATGTGTAATAGGTGCTGAGATCTAAGTTTGGATATTGTGATTGACTACCTCTCTGATGTGGTTTTTCTAGAAACGGAGCGTCTACTGTTGTCACAGCCATTTTTGGAGGTATCCTTCAAAATGAAGTCAATTGCCTAATATGCGGGACTGAATCTAGAAAGTTTGACCCATTCCTAGGTAAGGTGCCTTTTGCTTTCACAATACCAAGTGACTCAAGGCAGAAATATAATCTTTAAGCTTGATATATTTAGATATCACATGACTGGACCAGACTGTAGCCTGAGAAGATGAGGTGTTGTTTTATTCAGACTCCATTTTTTTCCATCTTTTGTTTTTCCAGACCTTTCGCTAGATATTCCAAGTCAGTTCAGAAATAAACGTGCTAAAAATCAAGAAAATGGACCAATGTGCACACTACGAGGTAAGAGTTCTTGGACAATGAAAACATTACCAGGACTTAAGGGTATATCTGTTTCTAGAGATTCTGTTTCAGAGGAGCCAAGCTTTCACCTAGCTTGTATCATGGTGCCATCTAATTTTATGAGATTTCTGTAACTACCAGAAGAACCTCAGCAGACAGGCACACCCTCTCTCTAGTCTTTCACTTGTTGTATTTTATGTTACAAAAATCACTTGATATCATTTTGAATTTGGTTTCTTTGTGTGGGTGTTTACTTTTTTTTTTTTTTTGTATCTTGTTCTTTTTTAGATTGTCTTCGCAGTTTTACAGACCTGGAAGAACTTGATGAGACAGAGCTCTACATGTGTCACAAATGCAAAAAGAAACAGAAGTCCACCAAAAAATTCTGGATTCAGAAACTACCAAAGGTTGGTATAAGCATGAAAAGAACGCCGTGTGGCATCTGTCAAAGAAATAACAACTCTGTGGCCAGTTGGCCAGCACCCTGCCCTCCCGTAGGCTGTGGCCAATGTCTGAGTGCAGCCTCTTCCCCTGATGCATCCGTATATTTTGTTTTAATCCTGCAGGTGCTATGCTTACACTTGAAGCGATTTCACTGGACAGCATATCTGAGAAACAAGGTCGATACGTACGTTGAGTTTCCCTTACGTGGCCTAGACATGAAATGCTACTTGTTGGAGGTATGAAGACTCACCAATGCGCTCTGTAAAAATTTGTTCCACGCTGTATGTCTTTATTACAAGTTACAGTAGTTGCTATTGAGAACTGAAGAGTTCTCTGTTTTTTTAACCCCAGCCCGAGAACAGTGGCCCAGAGAGCTGCCTGTACGACCTCGCAGCTGTCGTTGTGCATCATGGTTCCGGGTGAGTACCTGGAGTAACCCTGCTCCTGGGGAAGGAGATTCTCCCTGCTGAGGTACATGCAGGTTGTTCTGTCCCTAGTGAATGTCTGCATTTTTATTGGTGGAAATAACCAGTAATTTATAAACTTAATTAAGCTGAACTAACTTCAGGCAAACGTATGCAGGGATTCCTGTGAGTGGCCACTCCAGTCCTTGGGGTTGGTGACTAGAAGTGTGAAACATGAGGATGAAAATGGTCTGGTTCCCCTAGGAATGGAAAGCCCTGAACCAGAGTGTGAATCAAGGGGTGTTGGAGAAATTAATGCCCCATTTTGAGATTCTGAACACAAAGCAGAAATATCCTTGCCTCTTCCATTCACTGTGGAAGGTGGCACGTGTGCATTTGTGCTGAGCGTGTGTGTTTGGAACAACTGCAGACTTAGGACTGGCCCAGTGAGAGCAATTACCCTGTATTTACCTTCTCTCCTCCAGGAGTGAACTTCAAAGGGAGTGCTAATGGGCATTGCCACAAGGCTGGCTAGTGCTCCTAGTCAGAAGTAAAGCTGCTGGGTGGGTTTTGTTCTTTCCTTGTCCCAATCCTGAACGGATCTCTTGAGAGTAACAGTAGCAGGAATGAGACAGTGGTCTGTGTTGAGAGAAATGTGTTCTTGTCCTTGAGGCAACTGCTCTATGAGTGTGAAAGGAGTTTTCCTAAAGAAACTAAACCCTTTTCATCAAAACCTTGATATTTGAGTATAGTTCAAAGATATGAGACACCAGCTCTGTACAGAAAGTATTTTTTTCCTTTTGCTTTCTCCAGAGGAGTGGTTGTGACTCCTTTAAAGCAAGATTTAACTAAGGGCAGCCCTTGTAGCACCATAGTGCATGTGACTGGTGCTTCAGTCATAGGAAAATTGTACAGGCAGCAAAGGAAAGCTGGTGATGATTAGAATGAATTTACGATGGTTGGAAACATTGAGCTTCTGTTATAACACGTAAGGAAGCAAGAGCAGACCTTGTATTGGGGTGGTGGGGTAGTGAGAATTGATGGGTATGTAATTCTGGGATGTCAGATTCAAGCAATAAGGCTCCAAGATGTGCATCTGTTCAAGATGAACCTGAAAATTTTTCTTCTTGTTCTGGGTTTAGTTTTGCTGTGAGTGCTTTGGATTCTGTTTAGACTGAGTGTTGTGCTAGACGTAAATGGGGAAGATTTTTGAAAGTAGGTCATTGTGATATTTTTATAGCTAAGATCAGTGTGGTGAGAAGCCTCGCTTGCAGAAAAACTGCGCGATTCTATTAAGTTCACGTAAAAAAAACTTTCAACTCATGCCAGTAAGTGATTATTTTACTTAATGTAAAACTTTAGTTTGGAGAAGGCCCCCACAGGTTAAGCAGGGAAGTATCTTGCTGCTGTTGTGGAGGGCGGCCGGTTCCTTTCTCCCTCTGGTTCCTGGAAGCCTGTAGTGCTAATAGGAAACGCGTCAGGGACTGAGGGTGGCCTGTGTCCTTCTGACTGTCCTTTCTTTCCCGCCTCCCTGCTGACAGCGTTGGCTCTGGACATTACACCGCCTACGCAGCGCACGAAGGCCGCTGGTTCCATTTCAACGACAGTACTGTAACTCTGACTGACGAGGAGACTGTGGTAAAGGCCAAGGCCTACATCCTCTTCTACGTGGAACGGCAAGCCAAATCTGGATCAGATAAACTTTAATACCTCCTTTTTAAGTCTCGCTTATCAAGTTCCCCGGACAATACATTTCCATTTTTCCATAATACTTGATCCAAGACTATTAATTTCATTGTGCACTTTTCAATTTCCTCTTGTGGGTTTTAGTTTTGTTGAATGGTAGCATCTGACTTACTGAACTTGGACACAAACTAACTTTTTTTTTAGTTATACCAGAAAACCTCAGCAGATTTTGATTTGCTGCTTTAGTTGTGATAACTCAATTTTTATATATATAGTTTCATGAAATTCTTAGTTATTTGACTTTTTTTATATAAATGTTTTCAGTTCTCACTTTCTAAAGGCACATTTACATCAGAGAAGCTTTCTATCCTCCTTACAAGCAAGAAAAATGTGCTTCTGATTATGAAGAGCAATACAACTTCATGCTGTTCTTACAGCTGTTACGTAGATAAGATTTAATCTCTCTAAATCGAGGAATTGTTTGCACGTACTGTTTTCCCTCGTGCAAGAAACTATAGAGTGACCTCTGAACAATCATTCTTTGTCTGCAGAAGAGAGGAGATGTGGCATCTGCTTAAATAGTCCAGGTAATTGCTGCTATGTTGGTGTGTATCCAGGCTGCTGACTTTCAGGAATCATTGTAAATAAACAGTTGGTTCAATTGTATCTATACTGCAATTTAATTCAAGTATTCTCACATATGCTCTGCCTTCCCCCTTTCAAATTTACAAGTTACCTTAAAATATACTTGTCTAAATTGTGTGGAGATGAATGTTTTTTTAACTGAGCCCAAATTGCCTTAGAAATCTCATTTTAGACTGTCATCCTGAAATCTGATCACAAACTTGGAGCCTTCCCTGTTCCCCTCTGTTCTGGGGGCACTGGGAGCACAGGTGGAGTTTGTCAGTACAGCCTGAGCTGTAAATCCTGTCTGGTAAATGCTTGTAGGTCACTTAAAACTGAAAGGAAGCGGATGATGTTCTATGCTTTGCATGGTGGGGGTTTTGCTAGTTCAGATGCAAACTAAGGGAAGAAGCTTAAGTTTCCCAGCACAGCCTGGGAGAGGAGGAGCTGGGGGCAGCTCGAGTAGTTGTGGGATCTTTATTTACAACCTCTAGCTGAGCAGTGGAGGCAGGTACAGTTCCTAAAGCTTGGATGTGTAGTGGAGAAAGGCTTCTGTTAAAAAAAAATAAAATAATCAATTTTAGCTGTGCTGGTCTTCTAGGGAGGGAAAAGTTGATTTTAAAAGGTGGGCAGGAAAAGCAATATTGCAAAAACCGGGACTGCCCCAAACAAATATGAAATTTGACAAATGCTGTGTTTCAGTTCTCTTCCCCTGGCCCATCCTTTAGGGCCAGTCAAGCAATCTCACACACAGTCACACGATTCTGATAACAGTAAAATAGAGGAGTCTGAAAACACACAAGAACTCAAGTAAAATGTCATTGTCTTTAGTTAATGCTTCTGGGAGCCAGATTAGACCATTGCTCACCCATCAGCTCCCATGCTGAGGGGAACCTGCCAGCTGTGCACTGACAAGCATAAAGAGAAATCACAATCAGATAATTTTTAAAATGTTGTTCTTCGTAGCTTTTCCACAGCATCTTCAACCGGGAAAGGGAAAGATTGGCTTAATATGAAAGGGCAGAAAGCATTCAGCATTGCTAATATTGTATGAATATGTAAATGATACACTAGTTAATGTATCGAGTAATAATCATAAGAGCCTTTAAGTGATATATATATATATAGTAACATCATCTTTTGCTTAAGCTGAACAATAAATAGAAATATTATTTGCTTCAAATTGTAGATACTTTGTCAAACCCCATTTCAGTTTCTTGCAGGCAGAGCCTTTCTTCTACTCAGAATTGGTCACTGTTAGTATTGATGCAGGCAAAAAAAAAAAAAAAAAAAGGTACCTGAGAGCCTTCACTGTGCTGTGGGGCAGGTGAAGAATCTGAGCACATGACTACCCTGAACAACAGCCTTACCGCTTGCACCTAGTGGGGGAGTGAGGTAGGTCCCATCTATAGCTGCATTTTACCTGCACACTACTTGGATTGGATTGTGATAGAATTTTAGTTTAGAGAATACAAAGCTTACAATCCATAATCAGCTACGGGCCAGAAGCAGTTTAAGTAGGCAGGTGTGGACAGCATTCTTGCAAACCAGTGATGTAAATGTGCCTTTCTGTAACCTTAGAAACTTAATTTTCTAGTTTTCAGCAACATTCACGTATTTTAAGCAGCTTCCAACTCTTCAGTTCATTTTTTGGGTCCCAGCTGTGTTCTTGTGTCAGAGTTTCCGTTCAGCGATGTTTGCTCTGTCCCACAAAGGTGCTGGGTGAGGGTGCCTGGCACGGCCCATCAGCAGCACGGCCCCGGAACACACGGGGGGATCAGGTTGGCCTTGTTCTCGCAGCAGGCGGCGAGGGGGACGCAGCCGCATGCTCTGCTGGAACAAGGACTTTGTAAACCAACTTTGTAAACCCTTTCCTAATTTAACTTTCTCCCACTGCAACACCAGATGGACAGTATGAACAGTTTGTTGTGGCAACACAAGTATTTCTCTTCCTGGTGGAGAACTTTGCTTATCCACTGTATTCTATTCAGTGTGGTGTCAAAAAATAGGGTAACTGAGCACTGAACCAGTAACGTATACTGCACCTGGCCTAGTATTACATTTTTAACCTTACTTGTATATCCTATATTTATCTACTAGCTTGTGGGAGGGGGGGGGGAGATCTCATTCCATTTAAGCCAAATGTTTCTTTTCTACTTAACTGCTGATCATAGTACACGCAAAACTGGCAAGAATTTTTTTCTTGCTTGTGGCTGCTCTGCAAGGAACAGCTGCTCCCTACAGTTCAGACTTGCATCCTTTTTCATCAAAATGTGTCTGATCCAAGGTCGTCCATTGTTTGTAATTGTTTAGCCACGTACACAACTGGAGAGAAAATGTAAAACAAGTGCAGAATGCCCAGCTCACCGAGCGCTTTTGCGGGTTTGGGGGGCAGCCGGTGCGTGCAGTATCGAGCAAAACTCGAGGCGCTTGCAAGGAGACAGAAAAACTAACATCATACAGGCACAAGGGGCGTTCTGGGGGGGAAGATGTTGCTGCGAGAGGGGAGTTTAGAACTTGGAGAGGCAGGGACAGGGAACTTGCATCAACAGCAGGAGCCCCTTTACAAGGATTTGGCTAAATCGACAGAAAGAATAACACGTGGTGGTCAAAAGTTTCCCCAACAATGTTTCATTACTGATGTGTCTGTGTCTTACTGATGAGGTAATCGGCACCTTGAAAACTGATTCCAATGTGCTTTAGGATATCCTCAAGTACTGTAGTGCCATAGTTGTAATTGTTTACCATTAAAATCTAGTGTGTAATTTCCAGTGAGGATTTACTGACTGTGCTCATCGTGTGTGTTTCTGGAGCATTTCCAGGTTGAATGTGAATTCTCTCAGTCACACCGTGTGTTTATGGAAAATGTGCCATTAAAGTGTCTCCTTTCCTTAGAAGATGAAACTCCTCTTGTCCTTCTGCAGCCTTGCAGAATGTCTTTAGTGTAAATCCTTTGACTGCAGAGTATTTTAACTTGTTCTGGGAAAAGTAAAGAAAGCAAATTGAACTATTTAACACCTCTACTGTTATGTGGCATCCAAACCCAACCCTGACCTGCCACTCAACACCACAGCACCCACAGCTCTTAGTTTGTGGCCTGTCCTGTGTCCATCCTAGAAACCTCTTGTCATTCACTTGTTTTTTTTTTAAAAATACTCCTATGTTTGTTACAACTCTGAGTACTCTCAGCTATTTACGCCTGCCCAGAAATGCAGGTAAGTTCTGAGAAGGATGAAGAGACAGAGGGAGAGTTGTAAATGCTGTTATGGAGAAGGCAGAGCAGCAGCTGCTGGCTCACTACGTGGCTGCTGGGCTCCTGGGGCAAAAGCACCTGCCCTTGTCACCTCTGAGCACTTGTGCCCCTCGCCAGAGCCCACCTCTGGGCCTGGGGGGGAGCAGGTATCTCCTCATTTCAAGGCAAATAGTAAATGCAAAGGATATAAAACCAAAAAGCTGTCAATTGTTAAGTACAGCTTATGGTACAGAACAGAAAATGACTGATTCTAAGGAATTACAGGCCCACCAGGGCCTGTTCTTGAATCACTGTGGGTAAGTGCACACATTACTCAGAGAAATTTAATTACCGCAGACTGCAAGCAAATTTCAACTGAATTGTCAGGGTAGGAAGAAAAAGATTAACTTTGGTCCCACTCAACCCTGTCAGAGAAACAAACCCAACTGAAATGCAGAGGTACATAAAATCTCCCACCTGCTGAAGATGTGCAGGCCACTCCAGAAATTCTCGTGGGGCTGTTTTGCTGTTAATACATTCAACTCCGACACAGGCACTAATTTCCTGCATGGACACCAGGCAGAAGGGGAGCACAAACTGCCTCCATCACAAGCATTTCTTAGTTCACAAACATGACATCTACAGAGCTCTTAATTGTCACTTTTAATTCTAACCTGCTCTTTGCTGTAGACTTATTTTTCTTCTAGGAAAGACAGTTCTGCCACAGTTTCTCTTCTTTACTGGAAAACAAGCACTTCAATTCCAAAAAAACAATTCTATATATCCTTTCCCCACCAACTGCCCTATGTGCAGTAACCGAACTAAACCTTGACGGTGCAAGAAAACTTGAAAAAAATAAGAGAAAAAAGACACGTCGTAAAAGCTGTTCCCACATCTGTTTTCCTGTGTAGTATTACTTTCATCCTGCAAAAGGTGGGGAATGAGCTAAGCTGTGTTTAGTCCAGGACAGGCAACTGCCCCTCTGCCTTTCTCTGTGCGCCGCCGTCTGTGGGCTGTGTGTGTATTTGCTTGTTTTGTCTGTGTATCAGGCTGGAGGTGTCTGTGCATGTTAGTGTTTCTGGGTGTGCACACAGGCTTTAAAAGGTGTCCATAGAAGTTCATTGTGCAGTCTCACAGTCCTCGAATGTGACCTGAAAGCGCAGCCTTAGAACTATCAGTGAATAGATCAAGACTAAAATTGTTGTAGACTGCAAAACCCAATCTGCTCAGAAAGCCAAATCCTCCACCCTTGCGAGGCTGCTCACTGCAGTTGCAGTTACACCCCCTCCTCCTTAGTTCAGCCCAAGAGCTTTGCTACACTTCAGAAGTGCCTAAAAGGCCAGAAATCCCTTTTAAGGAAGCATTTTGTGACAGTCGAGAGCTGTTAATCTGCATGCCCGTTCCACTCCCTTGCAGAAATGAACAACAGTTCCATGCGTGCCTGTTGCTTTTCCTTTCCCTGTTCTCAGCTTCTGCAGCAGTTGTTCGCCAAAAATAAACCCCGTTCCACTACCATATTTGTGCATCAGCCCTGGGGCAGCTCCTAGCCCCCTCGGGCTCTGCCATTCTGCACGGGGCCAGCAGACACGCTGCCGGGCCATGCACATAACCCAGCTGAACCGCGAGTGCCTCTTACATCTGTTTTCTTTTCTGGACAAAGATAGCAGGAAAAGTTTAGCAAAGACATGTCACACGCTGCTGGAAGTATTCCGGGATCCTTTGCTGTGGTCTTTGTTGAACTTCCACTCCCCGTCGGAGTTAAAGAAGGATAACTTCCTCCTGGGACCTGCTTTAAAATACTTATCCATCTGCTGGTATTCGGAGAGAGTCAAGGTGTGTAACATTGAGGACTGGATCAAAAACCATTTCCAGAAAGACTTCTGTAGCAGGCACCAGCACACGGTCAATGACTTTTTACTAGAAGTTTGTAACAGGTACGTTCTTTGGGTGTGAAACTGTACTGGAAAGGTTAACTGCCTTGGAATGAGAGTGGGGAGAGCCCTTCACTCCACGCAGGCTGCCTGGAATGAGTACAAACTGCAGGAGGTGCTTGATTTTGCAGTGTTAATATAGCATTAAATTGGTCTGATAGTTGCAACAGCGCATACTTTATACACTTTTCCCTAAGCCTATTTATTCCTTTTTTTTTTTTTTTTTTAATAATTAATAGAGGAAGGTGCAATACTGCCTGGTGCTAATTGCTGTGTGACTGAAAGGTGCTGTTCCGGCAGAGCACGGTGGGGGGTGGCCTAGAGGTCAAATAGTGAACGTGTGTCAGAACAAAACCAAGTGCATTCAACATGTTACTATGACATGAAAAAATAAGTATTGCTTATATACTGAAATTTATCTCTATCTAAGCTCTCTATAAGCTACATTAAAAGAAAATAAATGCCTCTACTGAGGAGCAGCTCTGGGTGCACACTAGTTCTGACACCAGTGTTACTGCCACAAAGCAGCTCTAAGGAAAAAAACCATTTTTGATTAATTACCAAAGTATCATTAGAAGCCACAGCAGTTTCTGCAGGGGGGGGCGTGGGAGGAAGTATTCTCCCATTTTAGCACTGGAATGTCTACCATGAGGCCACAATTAACTATTTCCCTTTTGTTGCTATCACAAAATAGGATTTAGGAGGAGGACGTAAGACCACAGCCCTGCAGGAACAGTTTGTGGGCCTCTCCCCTCTGCAGAATCCCTAACCCCAAAGTGGCTACAAAGCCTGTGCCGTAGGCATCTCCAAGTCCATAAAAATCCAGCAAATATCTTTCAGGCTTACACAGAATTGTTTCCACAAGTTAAACGGAATTCTAGCGTATGAGTTTATACTGACACTCGCCTCTCCCCCCAGTCCATTTTAGCCTTCCTAAAACAAGTTCCTGCCTTATTTTCCAGCAACCCATTGAAAGCATTTCCATCCCAACAAAATCCCTACCCTTCTGTGCAAAGAACAATGCAAATTTAACAAATATGCAGCTTTTCTCTCAGAGTTTACAGTACTTTTATTCTGTTGACCAAGCCACAAGAGGTGGCAGGTCGGAGCCTTTCCTGCCCTTGCCTGCTTGAAAGCATTTATTTTTCTAACTGTTCCTAAGTGACATAAACAAACAAACAAAACCCTGCAGCTGACTTGCTCTCAACTTTGCCAGCTCTGCTCAAAAGGTGGAGTCAAGCAGCAGAGGGGATGGGATGGGGTTTAAGGACACAAGAACCTGCTGCAGCGATGGCAGAGCCCCTGCTTGCCTCCCTAAGACCCTGACACAGGCCCCAAGCCCAAATCTTTAAGGGAAGTGCTTACGACCACTCGTCGTGCCGAGGGGATGGAGCCAGGCCAATAGTTCTGTCCAGAGCTCTCGGGAGGTCGGTGTTAGCACTGTTGTTACCATTCTTCCTGCAACAGAGGCCAGGAAAAGGCCTGTGCTAGCAGAGAAACATTCAGCTACATTCAGCTAAAACTACAGAGAGCTGAGCTGCTGTTCCCTGGAGAGCAGTGTGAGCCGGCAACCACACACGTGTACAAAAGGCTTTGCAGGTGGCTGCACCAGGTCCTCACAAACATGCCTGCTCAGCACAGCAGCTACCGATAATGGTTCTGCTCGGGGTACTGGGATCCATCAGCCCCACCAGTTCAGAACAGGCTGTTTCTATGCTTCCCCAGGTCTACCAAGCAACACAAAACTGTCAGCTTCATTAATTTACCTTGTCACTGTGTGAGACTAGAGCTCTCACCAGTTTCGGTGATGTGAAGGAAGGTTGAACCTTGCATGGGGCCCCTGCATGGGGCTCAAAATGAACACAGCTCATGTTCTGGCACCCATGCAGTACATCCCAGGGGCTGAAATATGCTCATTAATTCCCATAAAATCTCAAGTAGGAGTGTTTACTTGCCCATGCTCAGCATGTCCAGAGAGCAGCCTCTTCAGTCAGTTGTCCTCAAATTCATCCTGACTTGAATCTCATCTCTAGTGGATTTTCATTTGCACTGTGCAACTCTAAGAAAAAGCAAACCAGCTGCAGCTTAAATAGGCATCTCCCTTCTCCCTACGCCAGCCGAGCTGGATGAGTTGCCACCAAAAGAAAGAGCAAGGAAGGTAAGTTGTGCGATAAGTAAAGCTGAGCACCAAGATCCATGTACGTCCCCACCCAGTCACACCTTCTTACTCTTCCTGCTGGAAGAGGAGGTATTTTTCTTACTTCCATATTTATTCTTGACACCACTAGTTTCTCCAAGCTCTATGATTTATTTCCCCTGTCTTCTCACCTAACTATCATGATTTCAGATGTCCAAACCTGCTATCTTTGACCCTTTCTGGATGCGGCCACGTTACGGACAATTGCATCTTGCTGCTTCTCAAGAGCTGCCCAAACCTCAGGACACTCAAACTGGAGAACTGTGTGCGGATCACGGACCAGACGCTAGAGGCCGTGGCCCTGCATGGGGCATCGCTGCAAACGCTCCACGTGGATTTCTGCCGCAACATAACACAAAGTGGCCTAGAGAGAGTCAGGGAAAAACGTCCTTCAGTAACGCTGAGAGCAGAGAGAAGTGCTAACATGATTCCAGACAGCAAGCCAGAAAAGAAGCTGATGCTTGAAAAAGCATCAAGAAAATTGGTTCAGCTTTAAGTCCAACAAATTTTTTAAACTCAGTCAAAGTGGATATTTAACTTAGCTTTCTCTCTCCTGTTGGGGAGCTCTGCTTCAGTCAACTGGGGCTATTTTCCTGCTTTCTGGGTTAAGTCCAAACAAATGGCCGATAAGTTTTGTAAAGCTGCACTAGGAAGAGGCACAAATCTCCACCAGACAACGTTAAAGAAAAAAATTGTTTCTGTTCTGTTGTTGCTTGAAACTGGAAAATCCTGCATTGCTGTCACAAAATGCTAGACCCGATTAAGGCTGAAAACTGCAGTTTTGCTACCCCATAATTCTGATGAGGAATGCACAAGAGCAGCAGCATCCTGTCATTGACAGAAAACAATCACCTGTCAGATTTCAATAAACTCGGTGTTTTTTAACAAAGCTTTACAGTGGCTCGACTAGGTGACAAGGTTCAGTAAATCTGATGGCAAAGTTCACCTTACTAATTACTGCACAGAAGAAACACACAAAGGAAAATGGAGTCAGAATGATTCACAAAGATCAGAGACAAAGAGTAAGGACTCCTCTCCTGTTGAGTCATGAGGTTCAGAGTGGACTCCCTTGCTTTCTTGTGTAAAGGGAAAGGGCATGAAGTCACAGCAGATAGCGCTGGGCTACTTGTAGGATTTACAAATTTGTGTTTGAGGGCATTCTGGGCGTTCCATAGGCTAAGGGTGATAATCACACCACGTAAGAGCTTGCAGCAAAAGCAGAGCCCCTGACAGCCCTTATTGGTCAGTAACACTTGTAGCTGGTGCATCGAGCTCATTTATCAAAGGAAGGATGCCCAGTGATGCACACAAGACACTGCTGGGCTCTCTGCATAATGAACTTTGACAAGACGCACAAGTTGACATTAAAGGAAGCATAGTATGAACAATGTGAGTTACATAATTAACCTCCAGGAAAAGATAGTGATTTGCAACCTATCTGCAACCTGCAGCTTTAAGTGCTAAATTAGGAACAGACTGCAGCGCAGACCTTACCAGCACTGGTTTCTCACCGGGAAGTACAAAAGAAATGGCTATTTTCATCTCAAACCACAAGGCTCTCACCTCCCTGCAGGCTGCTCTGCTACCTGGAAATGTAACATTTTTTAATGCAGGGTCACTACAGCAGTTTCTACCAAATCTAACACCAAAGGTTAGCAATGTTTTAGTCTGCTCTAAAAATTTGCCTTGATACAAGACACTGGGGTCACAGGATCGAGCATTCAAGACAGGTAACAGCACATTCCAGGCTCCTCATGCGCTTACAGATTTTGGCCTGGGGAAAGGTAAACATTTCAGAGCCACCTTCCTGCGTCAGCTCTCCTGCAGCTCCTGTCACAAGTTTTACTCGTTGAGCCTGTCTCAGTATAACAACACAGCGATCACGTGGTTTCAATCGTTGAGGATTCTGTTTGAACTACACATGCTTTTTGAAAAAGCCCCAATCTCAAGTCTGTGCTTTACACCCTTCATGGGAGACTGTCCTCAACTTCTGCTTTCTATTATTTCCCATTTTGTTTAACAATTCTGACTCCTAGAGATTGTACCACTTAATACATAAACCCTTTCCTCCTGACTCAGCGGCCACCATGTATTTACCTTAAATCTCTTCCATTCAATACAATCCACTGAAGAATTCCATGCTCACAATCGAGAACCTGCCTATGACACTTCAGCTTGTCTTGAAAGAAAGATTTATTTCAACTGATACACTGTCTTTTGTTCATGTTGGAACAGAAAGAAAGGCCATGTGCTATCACAGTTCCACTTGAAGCCAATCTTTATGGCAAGAGCAGGACTGCAAGATTGTATTTTCAATCAGCATCTATAGGAAAATAAGTTTCAAATAAACAATCTCAGAAGTATTTCAATAGACTACATTCCTAGGGCTTGTTCTTTCCTCCCCAAGAATTAATGAGGTAGCTATTGATCCTTAAAACATTCTTGATGTGCATCACAAGCAGAAGGAGGACTTTACATCTCTCACTATAAGCAAGGATGCTTACTCTTCCTTTCCACCCTGGTTCCACAGGGACGCCCCCCTTTGGTGCTCTCACATTTGGCTAAGAAATAAATCACCACATTACAGAGACTTAGTCAAACAAAGCTGAAATTCCGGAGAAATACCTGACCGATATGACTATTGTAAGAAACACCCAGATGACAAAGAAAATAACTTCCGTATCCCATCTTCACAACTTAAAGAGCTATTCAACGGCACGATGCTAATATTCTGGCATTTCATTGACCCATTCCTAATATTTAAGTAGGGCCCTTGTACACTACAAAGGAACAGAACTGGAAGCACAGCCAGGAACGACAAACAGCAACCTGAAACCAGCACCCGCCACTTGGAAAGGAGATTGCCAGGCTGAACAAACTTATTGTGGTGTAGAATTTGGGATGCTGACATAATTCTTACCCTGGATACACAGCTGGTGAAAACCGACCAATTTCACATCCTGTTCACAAGCCAAAACAAGACAGGAATTCCAAAGACACATTAGTAAGCAAAGACTTTCTCTTGATGCCAGCTCTCTAAGCACTCTGTGACGAAAGACACCTCTGCAGATGCAACACCGAACAGATTTTCGAGTAGCTACAAGATATGGAAGCAGGTTTGCATCTGCCTACAGATTATTTATGCCTTTTTTGCCAGTTTTCTATCAGGACTGGTTGTGGGGAGCAAGCAGTGGTGCTGCGGGTTTTGTTTTATTTTAGGGAGCTAAATTGGGCCTTGGAACCCTTCTTCTGCTTAGTTTCTTGGCCTATTTGTGTACAGATACTCAAATTTGTATTATTTTTCTCCTCCTCGCCTTGAATGGCAGGTAAAATTTGAACACAGTTGGTAATTCTTTTCAGCATCAATAAATTTACTGAAAACTGAATCCATAGCGATTATGTATAATGATTACAGAAGACTATTCACACTTCCACTGCGATAACACAGCTCAGCTTGGCAGTAAGGGAAAAGGAAATTAAACTGAGTCCCAGAGCGAAGTAAACCTGCTCACTACCAGCAGCAGGATTATTTGCCATTAAACTTCACCTCCCAGTCAAAAGGGCTAAATGATAGATCCAAATCAAACTTCCACACCTGACTGATCGCTTGTTCATCTCTTCTCTGAACACCATTGCTGTTCAAGAACACATTTTGTGCTTCCCAGTCCCCTCAAAGCATGACAGACCTACCACTACATTCCAGCTCCATCAGATGAACCAACACTACTACCACGCGCTCCACAAAGAGGGAGGGTTCACCCAGTTAAAGTAACTCACCTCCCTCTAGTCTCAGGGACTGGCTGTTCATCCTCTCTCTGGTGCAGTGTGTCTACCTGTTTCAAAGCGCTATCCAGCTGCCTGATACCCTGGCAGCCCAAGAGGCTGGGGATGTATCTCCTAGGTGGGAAAGAAAAGAAAAAAACCAACCAAACAAATAGATAGGAAGAAGTGACTGCAAACACGAGAGGTGGTAGAGCAGGAATGATCTTATTCCAGGGTAAAAAACAGGGTAAGAAACAGGAATCATGGGCTTCAAGATGCAACAGTTTATAAACCAGAAACAGTGGGTGCTTCTTGTAAGTTATCTGAAGTGTAAGGAAAAGGTTAGGTACTGCTCATGTACAGCAAAAACTAAATAGCAGAAAAGCCACGTTCAACAAGAGACACAAGTTTTTGGCATCTAAGTGCTTCCCTAAACACCCCCTACCCAGCAAATTACTCTTGTGACTAAAGCTTTTCAAGTTGACTTTCTCTAATTATGTTTAGAATTTAACACTTCTAAGCTTACTGTGTCTCTTATTAACTTGAAATGAGTCTAGATAAACACACTGTTACGCGTCTGTTCTTGCCTCTCGATATGCATTTGTAACCACTGACACTCCCTGCTCCAGTCACACACTGTGTCCGATCCAATGCTGTAATGTGAAGAAGAAATCAGGTGAGACTTTTGAAAATTCCTTGCCCCAGCCAACTTCTCCCTAGTGCTACAGCTCTGCCACTGAAAGTTTGCTCCAAGACAGAATTGCGGTTTTTTTTCCTCTAAGTAACGGCATATGTGACCTACTTATACCACAGAACATAGACATACACTGGTAATACTCATTCCTCTTTCTATATAGGGGAAATTCCTGGCACTGCTCAAGAACCCTGTCCCCCTTTTTCATGTGCCAACAACTAGCTGAAAGAACTTTACCAGATAAAACCCAGACCTGCAAATTTCTACAAGCTATCAAGCCAGTCCTTTGGCCACTATTAGCTGGCAGTCATACACCAGTTAGGTCTCAACAACCAGGGAGTTTCCCTCCTGATCCCTGCTGACATAAAACAATTATGTGGAAAAACAACAGGAATTTCTACACTCTTCTCCAGCTCAGATGGACCAGTCTTCTCCCACATGAGCTTAAGTTAGAAATGTTTTCACACTAACAGGCCCCACAGCATCCTTACCAAGCAGTCTGGTGAGAATGAGGGAGGAAATCAAGGCAGAGCAGCAGCGACTGCCCTGGGGACACGGTTCTACCCTTTTCCTCAGCCCAGTCAAACCCTGAGCACGAAGCAGCATATGTAGTTTCACACAGATCATGGCTTTGATAGAGACACTGGGGAATCCTCTCTTCCTCAGCACTTACCTAAGACAGAGAACAAATGTCTTTGTACAGCACATTCCTGCTGCAGCCAAAGGCAAACGCTGCAGTGTGAGCCACACCTGCTGATCATAACTCACTCAGAGCTGCAAGGAGAGGAGATCAAACACCAGACATAGGAAATGCGCTAACATCAAAGGCATAAACTAAAAATGTATGTAAAATCCATAGCCCGGACTACTACCCTGTCACTTTCACTTTATTTTTTTTTTTGTATTCTCATCAGGCATCAACTTAATCGACTTAAAAAGGATTCTCGTCTTTTCTTTAAAGGGAAGATTTACAAGATTCTGAGTCAAGGTGGCAGCAAGCTATTACTGTCAACAACTACGACATTGGAGGAGAAAAAAAAAACTGAAATGAAAATCAAGAAGGAACCAAGTTCAACATTCACTTGTATTGAAGTACGAAGAACAAATAACCATATATCCGAAAAAGCCAGTACCTCAAAGATATTAAGAACGCAGAGGACAGTACTAACACAGCAGATTCATTGCAGATAAACAATTTATGATACTTCAAATGTCACAACCTGTCTGAACACTGCAATACTATAATTTCCCGAGAGAAAATATAAAAAAGCATGAAGACTGAGTAAACCAATCACAATTCACAAATGCGTACAAGCAAACAATTCTTGAATTTGCTTTATTTTTCTCTGCATAAGGAACCCTGCACAGGCAATTCAAATTAAAACAAAATAAATATGTGAATATTCATGTAAAACTGTCCTTGCTAATGAACAATTATACACAATGTACAACTCTTCATGTTCACTGGGAGGGCTTACAAATGTACTATTCCCAACAAAAATGCACCAAAATGTGTCCATGCAAACTTATCAAAAGTGACCAAAAAAGGAGAAAAAACTTACCGATCATACTTTTTTGTTTTCTTTTTCCTTTTTTCTTTTTTTACAATCACAAAAAAATAAAAACATCTAATTTTTTGTTACATTTAGAGTAACTAAAATGTGGCCACTGTCTATTTTTATGCTCCTATAACATCTATGGTTACTGTAAAAGTATGTCAACAATTAATTGGACTTAGGGCACTATTTGTAGTGAGAGGAAGATGATTTTGTTCACAGAATGTTAATAATCTGTGTCTGAGCCCTCTGCATTGTCCACATTCCGTGAGAGCATGTAATTGTCCATATCTATAGACCTGCAATTATTGATTGCATAGCGCAAACGCTCTGCCATGATTAGTTGACTGGAGTAAGGTGGGAGCCTCAGTTGAAAGAAACAGGTCTGTGAGGTAGGCAAGCTGTCGTAAGGCTGTGGAAATGGATAAAAGGAGGGACACTGTTAAGTTGGGAAAGAAGCAAAAAATGCAACACATGCATATTTCCTTGCTCCCTCCCTTCTTCGCCTCTATCATTTCACATTGTAGCTCAAAACTCATTTTAAGAAGCAGACTGGCCTCCCTTGTTGACATGACTTGTGTCATCCTTAAATACGTGCAAAACTACTGTGTCTCCTGTTCCGTAAAGAATTCAACCTGCTAAGGAAATCTAACTATTTGAAAAGCCGTTCGCGCTGCTACTTGACAGCCCCCTGGAAGACACCAAACAATGTTCAAATTACATACACATGTAATGTAAGGTAAAACGTTAGTTTGCCTTAACATGAGACAATTTGAGAGACTTAACCAAAAGTGACAGTCATATCACTGTGATCTTAGATTTTGCAAAGTTTTTGATTCATGTAGTTCAAACATGCTTTCACTGCACAAAACTCCAAAGAAATGCCAAATGAACGCATCCTGTGCGTAAAGTAATATAATGCAACTTTATTACAACAGTTTTAAGATGTTAAGAGTTCATTAGTGGTCGTCACTCACAAATTTAAAACTTCAAGAGTGAAAATTATCAAATGAAAAAAGGGACTGGAAGAGAAAAATGACTGCGGACAAGTTACAGTACAAGAAGGTTTGTTGCTTGGGCAAATACTTGTCTTGGCTTTCAATCATGTAACTTTAGTAAATGCACCATATGAATTATGATGCAACTCATGCAGCATATGTACTTCTACTTCTGTTCGGTTTCAGTAGCTCAGAGCAAATCCTATCTCATACCTTCCCTGTAAATACACTACTATGGAAACCTGTCTCCTATTGCCAAATGACAGCTTATACTAGACAGACACAAAAAACCCCAAAAGCAGAAAACAGTATCTTACCCTATCAACCTTCATTATTTGGAATCGCTGAGAGATGTCAGCTGTGTTGGCCGGCAATCGAGATCTTCCTGACACAAACCTCATGAAAAGGACTCTCTCCTCGTTTGAAAACTCTTCAAGGGTGTGCCAGAACCACTGTACCAGCTGGTGCTGCTCATCAACTTCTCTGTATCGCACAACTTTCTTCAGAACTTCAACTGATATTTCTGGCATTCCACAGACCATCTGCTCCAACTGCTTGGCAGTCAGAAGAGACAACAAAGGAACCGGAACAATCCAAGACATTCCTTCTCTCACGGCAGCCACCTGGTGACCAAGAAAGAACAAACATTTGAAGTGTGGTTGCCTGCCTTACCTCTGACACCCAAATTCAACGGTAACCTACTGGCTGAGCAATGGGATTGTACTATACAACTGCCCACATGCATGTTCTCTGTAAGGGATACATCCTCTCTCAAAATCCTGGAGAAAGTTACAGGCATTTTTAATTGTAATTGCACAAGAAAGAACACATTTTGATAGAGAAGAACAAAAAAATTAAGTACAAGTTAGCAGCACAAATGATGATGGCTGAACAATATACCCGTGTATGGGAACAAGGTCACATCAGAACTGCTGTTTGGATCAAGAGTGAGAATATGGTCACAGTGAGGTTCTTACCTGACGGTCCATTTCATGGAGTCTGTACTCAATTGCCCTCTCCACATATTCTTTCCTGTTTGAAAAGGTAAGTGGGATACTGTTCCCTCCAGGGATTATGGGAACCATTTTACCATCAGCACTTTGGCCAACAAAAGAATCTAAAGGAATCATCTGTTATGCAAAACAGGAAAAGATGCAGTGTAAGTCACTCTAGAGATCCACGTTTAATATTTTACCATCAGTCATCTAGAACTACAATAAGATCACAAACAATTCCAGATATTTACGAAGTGCTCGTTAGCCCCCAAAATGGATACATTAAATTCAACAAACACTGAAGTTAAGGTCAATCTGATAAATAAACCTAGAAGCTCCGACTTCTTCTATCTTACCTCATGGAAATTTTCTTCAGTAATCCCACTGTCTTCAATGTGAAGAATGCTGTTGAGGGTCTGCACATAGAGCAGATCTACCTCCTCCAAATCCTCCAAGATGAGTGGGATACAACAAAGTTGCTTCCAGACCATTGGAGCCAAATGAAGATCTAATGGCTTTTTCGTACGAATAGCTACACCCATGAGAATGCCCAAGAACTTAAACTGCATCAGATGTTCATCTAAACACGCTGAAGGGTTAAAGAGAAACCTGAAAGAACAAAGAATCAGTGAAAATACTCCAGCATCATTTCTACACTACCTCATTAGAAGTAAAAGACAAAACATTCCTAAACGCAGCACTGGAACTGTCAACACAATCATCAGCAAGGGGTGTCCAAATAAGATTATTGTTATCTTTAGCTGTTAAAGCAACGGAGACTGAGACAGGCAGAGCTAATCCTGACCACAAAGGCATTCTTGTTGTTACTCTGAATTCTGCCAACAGCAATCCAGGAAGTTAATTTTAAAATCATGCCCTCTCCTCCACAATAAAGTAACATAACAACCTGAAGGAAAAAAATACACTAGAGACAATCATGAGGTCTCATCCTTCGGCACAAAACAGTTAATAGAAGAATTTAATCGTCATCCACTAACATCTGCAATAAAAGCAAATTCCGGACCACTTACCTATCCCTATTGTAGCCTACTTCAGCTGTAGCATTTGGGGAAGGAATCAGCAGGTCTACTATTCCAGTTTCCAGTTCCTTAAAAAACAACAAAAATAGCCTTCTCAGACACAGGAATGACACATTTATTATATAAATATTATGGTTATATACGGTTATATATATGGTTATACATGGTAATATATGGTATGTATATATATGGTAATATATGATTATAATACATTCCTGGTACCTGTTTCAGAAATAATCAGAAGCCATAAGTTGATCACCCAACTGGTGCAGCTTTTGCAAGAACTAAAACTGAAGCAGCTTTTTTTAATGAGATCTGCCTTTCCATACCTGACACATTTCTGTAATGGTGTCATCAAACACTCCACCTGCATCGTCAGCTCCTTCTCCAACCAGTTTCACTTTCCAGGCACGGGAAGGTAGGCGAAGGTCTGATGCGTTCAGCTTTACCACTTGCCTTGCTATCTGCACAAAAATGGGCTTGCATTTCCGACCTCTTTCAAGAAAAAAAAAAAAAAAAAAAAGACAGAGCCAAACAATGTAATTCATAAACACATAAAGGCTACTGAAGTCACTTGATTATTGAAGCTGTACAGCCAGGTCAGTATGTGAAATGTTAGAGAGAAAGTCTGAATATCAGTAACCTTGTGAGGCCTAATATAATACCTGAGGAAAAAAACACTGACCTGGTTGATATTCTTTTCACAGTAATCTGTGGCCCATAGTTTTTCCCCTGAACCATAGTTTTTCCGATGGAGCGCACCATGGGGAGTGTGTACACTCGTGGAGCAAGCAAGGGTCTTAACTGCCCCTGAACTATTCCCCATGTTCCAGCATTGTAGTGAGATGTACTGTTCTGCAATAAGGCAAGAAGAATAAACATATTAATAAAGGATATTAATTCCATTCTTTACAGAATAAAAGCCTTCATGATAATCACTGGCATTTCAATTTTTCAGGGAACAGCCAGGTTAGCAGTTTTTGGTTTCAGCTTTGAGACCAGGGAGCTTTTGAAACCAAAACACTGACACGTCCACGCTGACCTAAGCAAAAGTATGTAACTAGAACCTCACACAGTTTTGTTCAAAACGGATTTTTTATATTTTTATATTTATTACAAACAACTGTATAGAATCTATTACTAAGATCCTTCTTGTTTTGATCAGAAACTCTAGTGACATGGTATAACGCAACAGAGCGAAGTTGATTTTATTTCATATGGGATTTTACCTGGTTATTGGGACTGAGATTGAGTAACCTCCACGAAGAGTACATGAGGTCAGAAAAATGGTACAACAGTCTGAGCCTTGCTCTTACTGTATGGATGCTGACTTCTTTCAGTGCCCCATACTGTGGCGGAATGGCATCAGGTAAACCAAGCTGCAAAGGCACCGAAACACCTACCACAGGAAAAGAAACAAAGTATTATTTCTTAAAGGAGAGCTAGATTGCTTTTGGCTGGGATGGAGTTGATTTTCTTTGCAGTAGCTTATGTGGTGTGTGGCTGCCGACTGGAGTTAAACCACAACAGCAGCAAAATTGACTGAAAAATTGACTGAAGTAAGTTCTATCCTGAATGTTCAGAAGTCCTTGTTGCATCCATCCCCCAGGAAACAAACAGCACATCAAGCACCCATACAACCAACCTCAGTTCTTTACCTGGAGCTCTCGGTGGAACAGGCGGAGCCGTCCAGGCAGCACTGTGGCATCGCCCTGCTGAGATCTGTCGAACATTCTTTCCTTGCAGGACCGTGACCAGGGTCGGCTCTCTGACATGGTTGGTATGGCCCAGACCAAGCTGAAAATTTATAACAGACGTAAAAGGGACAAAGAATCATCAACAACCGCTATGATACTCCTAAAACGATACTACCAACCATAAATGATGCTGAAAAAAAAAAACCAGCTCAAGAATTAGGCAGTGATTTATAACTTTTTAATAAAGTTTTCATTAGAACAATTTGGGTGGAATGTTTTCAGTGCTTTCCTAAACTACTACTATGTAAAAGCACAGGACATACAAAGAAAAATAATGGAAATTCCAAAAACGTTACTATGGCCGAAGGGGGGAAGGAGGAGAACACAATAAAAGCTTTAGTTTCCACCAAAATAAAAAATATTCCAACCACATCCATACAGTACAATTTTAGTCTTAAAAAGGCTATAAATACAGCAACAGTACATACCTGCCCTTCAGAGTTGCTACCCCAAGCATAAACATCCCCTGTAGACGACAGAGCCAGCGTGTGCTCGGCTCCTACAGCAATGTCTTCAATGAAGACTCCTGACAGCACTGGGACTTGTTGGGGCCTGTTGTGATTTCGAGCTCGACCTTCCGGCAAACCTATCAGGCGATCTAAAATTGCAAGCACACGTCTATATTGTAAAGAACATTAAAAAGTTGATTTTACTTGCAGGCAGGAGCCGGGGAGGGACAAAAAGCAATTCTGCGTACACTTAGAGCCGAGATACCAGTGCAATCGGTTAGAGACAAATCTAGCATATGCTTCCTACAAACGGTGTTTCTGATGCTGCTCATTAATATTGTTAAACCTCTGGCCTTGACGTTGCCCAAGGCTGAATTCTAGTAAAACAAGACTTCTGTATCTAGGTGCATGGTTTTAGAATACATATGAGCTAACTGACTGGGAGAAGCTGAAATATATTCAGTTTGGTGTCCTTTGAAATGATCTTGTCCAGATTTTTAAACCATTTTGTAAGCACATACTTCATTAGACAATGTAAACTGAAAGTAACCCAGTGGTTTTGGACGTATGAAATACAGTGAAGTTTTAGGAAAACACTCTTCAAAAACTAATTAACAAATCAAAAAGCTATCCTGAGATCGAATTAGATAGAGCTACACGTCTGGCTTTTAGGCCTATGTTAAAATTGCATCACTCAAGTTCCAAAATTCAGATTAGGTCAGCACAATTTTAAAAGTAGCATTAGGTCAATCTTGTAAATACATTTTAATGCTTTTCCTTTTAACTTCGAAGACACACAAATGTACAGAAGGAGAAGTCCAAATAGCAGATTGTCCTACCTTGTCCAAAAGTGTACACGTGACCATCTTTCGTCAGTGCAACAGAGAACTGGGTTCCACAGGCAACTTTTTTTATTCCAATCCCACAAAGAATATCCACTTTCTGAGGGGTAAGTGAAAGGAAAAGGAGCTATGGTATTATGACTACTATTATTATAAACAGAAAGCAGACATGAATTGAATCTGTAACTCAAGCTTCCAGAAAGACATTTCATAATTCCCATTGTGGAATGCATACATTAGAGAACTACACCAATTAATGCCTGTAAATACAGGAAATGGAAAAATAGATTCTTTTTCTTTAAAGCAACTAACACCTTATTCTATGTACAATGATTCAAAACACCTTTTACTGACTAGGAGTTGAGTGGGAGTGGCATGGAAGGAAGTAGATGAGTGCATAAACAACCTTCTCCCCAACCTCCAAAAAAAGGAAAGCTCTCTTCTTTAAGCTAATCCTAAATTTTTCACTGTTTGTGCTGCCAAATGAAGTAAGGTGGCAGTACACATAACATATTTAAGAACACCAAATTTATGCAAACAATAATTTCCCTCTGAATTCTTACCTGTGGTGAGGACTTTGCAGTGGAATTTCCCAAACCAAGTTTGCCATAATCTCCATCTCCAAAAGCCCAAACCATTGAGCCATCTGTCGATACAGCTACAGTATGATTGAGTCCACAGGCCACCTGGTTGAGAGAAATACATTTATTACCACTCTTCTTGCTAATTTAGTATTAACTCAAACATCCCAACTACCTCCAAGAAAAGAAAAAGCACATTTTAAAAACTAAGTATCCTTTTAAAACTACTAAAAACTCCCCTGCTTATTACAGAATTTTAGAAGACATTTAGGAACACAGGAGCAGTTTCTAGGTATTTTCACCATCTCACCATCTAGAGCCAAAAAGAAACTATTATGCTACACATGCTCGTTTTTTAAGAATAGAAACCAGCTCATTAATTCAGGCTTAAAACCCCCTAAATATCAAAACGTTAAAGAACAATGGGTAGTTTGGAATAAAGAGAATCAAGACAGCCAAGAAAGTAATTATTTAAAAAAATTATGCATAGTCAGGTTCTGCCATCATAATCAAAGTAAAAGCCAAGTTTAAAAACCCAGAACACTCAGATATGTTGAAAACATCAGCTTTAAACAAAGATATCTTGCTAGTTTGAAATAAGCCATACCTGTCCGATCTGGTAACCTTCCAGCGCTGTCACTCTTTCTGGAAGTTTCTTATTGGAAGTATTTCCGAGTCCTAACCGACCATAGTCTCCATTTCCAAATGTAAACAGTTTGCCATCTGCTGTCACTACCGCTGAGTGTTTGAAGCCACACGACATCTGCAAGGAAAACAAACATAATATTTATATACATTTTAAATTTTGCAGGAAAATTATACTATTACCCATAAATACGCAATACTTTTTCCTTCCCTAAACTATATTCACTTTGTAAAGAGCTAAAATACAGATATTTCAGTATTACTGATTGCTTCAACAACCTATCTCACATTCTTCTCAATGGTAACGCTGAGGGGAAGGACAGGCAGGTATTTGCTCAAAGAAAGGCTTGGGTGTTCTATCCGATTAATTTATTTTTATCGTCTACTGTTTTTGGCAGACAGATACTGCTTTTGTCGTACAAATATTTTATATTTCCATAAAGAAATCTTCAGCCAAAGCCAAATACAGTTTTGTCCACCTGTCAAGAGCGCATGATTCTGGAACATTCCTAGCACTACGTTACTACACGTGCAGTTTGTAGGAGACAAAGAGCATTTTAGAACCTGCACCACTTCTTCTCCTTGCAGAGCCTCTATTTGTCTCGGCCTGCGCTGTCTGTCGCTGTTCCCATGTCCCAGTTTGCCATAGTCGCCATCTCCCCAACTAAAGACTTCCCCGCTCTCCGTTAATGCCATGGAATGTCCATCAGATCCACAAGAGGTCACCAGTTGTGTTACAACAAAGCCTGTTAAAGAACAATAAGACAACAAAGTTCAGAATAAATTGTAACAAACTCTTAGCATCCACTTATCCAAGTGCCCCTAACGGTAGTCAATTAAATCAGGGGAAAGAAATCAACCGCAGTAACAATTTGTGCTATAGCAATTGATTTATTTTTTATTTTGAAAAAAACCTTTGGCTTCCCATGTACAACCTATGCTTCTGGCCTGCCACTGATTTTGAAATGAAACACACCTACTTTTAGCAAACAATTTTCTCCAAAGCCATCTTAAAATGAAATAATTTTAACAAATTAAAGGAAAAACAAACCACCTAGGTTATTTGTCCCAATTTCTAATTAAGGATGAAAATATTTTAATGTGTTAATATGCAAAAATAGGATCAGCACAAATAATATTATTGAGTACTAAAATGCTCATTTGTGGTCTATCAATTGACTCATTTCAAACCCAACAATTCTACCTTGCAGTGCTGAAATGACTGTTAACACATGAAGATCGTCAGAGTTTCCTTGTCCCAATCTTCCATAGCTTCCTTCTCCACAAGCCAGAACAGTGCCATTAGCTTGAATGACAAAAGTACAATTCTGACCGCAAACAACCTAGTTTAGAAAGGCACAAAGGAATTTGAACCACTTGTGTTAGATGCAGCAATGTTGTAATACCCACATTACAATCTACAATCTCCATTTTGATTTTTTCTTTGTAAATATACCAAGACAACAGACTTCTGTCACACTGCAAAGAGCTTTGTGACAACTCTATTAATAATAAGATTTCACTCACTCCATGTTTAATGGAATTTTGCTACTCAGTCATATTATAGTAAAAATTACTTAATCGAAGCTTGCTGCTAGTGGGGAAAACTTGCTTCCAGTGAGAGAAATTACAATATACTCCTGAGATCAGTTGTGACATTTCTATCCCGAATGGCAACGTTATTTCAGAAAACAAAATTGGCATGTGTATTATGTTAATGCCATGCAGGCGCTTTCAAATCATGCTCATATCAAACAATTTTTTTTGGTCAGATTTCAGTGGCTTCTTGGTTTGAATTTGTCAATAACTAAAGATTTCCTCTTTAATGAAAACACATGTTTTTGGGGTACTTAGCAGACAACAAATTGAAATGACATTTAGAGAGAGATTTTGACAAACTGTATAAACATATGGTAAATCATTAAATCGTAACTGTTTCTAAGTGATCACCTGCTGAGCCTGAGAGAATGAAGGTGCTGCCACTGGTATCATGACATTCCTACCAGCTTCTGCTAACTGTCCATGTCTTCCTGCTCCCCACAGATACACATCACATTTGCCTCCCAAGTGCCAATCCTACGGAATAGCACAGAAGAAGGCTTTAGAACAAGAGTACTTTCAGTAACTTACGATATTTAAAAAGATTTTTTTAAAAAAGTAATTAAAATCCCAAACCATCAATTTTACTAACCTCTGGCCTTGACGTTGCCCAAGACATGATTTGTTCATCCATACCACTGATCCATTTACTGTTATCCTACACAACAAAAGCCAGAGTTACCACATTCAGTTCAAGAGATTCCCATTATTTTTCTGTTAGACAATACACATTTTCTTTTCTATTTAAGAACACTGACATCAAAATGATTCTAAATGGTATAGTTGCAAGAACAAATACACGCAGACTCCAATATTTCATTTTCATCCATAGCCAGTTATTCCCTACCTACACCTGTCTAGCAATGACACTGTTATACGTGACTCACAATAACAAATTAATCTTTTCCTATTTATTGATGCTTAGGGTTTCTTGAAATTTTAATTGCAAACACTGGCTTCAAATGTTATAAGCCTGCTCATAGAGAAATCTCACTCCGTAATTTCTATTTTGCTTAACATATTGTAACAAGACACAAAGACAATTGACACTAACAAAGTAATTTAGTGTAGAAGTGTGACAAAACGTTACCCTAAAATTCAAATTGTAAAGCTCGACATTTCCTGCTTCTATGACATAAAATTGCTGTCAAAGTTTTGGGTTGTTTTGCTTTGCTTTTTAATATGCAACTAACTTGCACTCATTACACACACACAGACCAATCTTTGCAGCAGTTAATTAAAAAATAAATTTACACTTATTGCTGGTGCTTATGTTAATGGATATAAACCTGTACAGTTCAGAGTTGTTAAGTGCATCACACCAAGTGCACAATAAGAACATGCTTCACTGTTGAGACAATACAGCACATTTTACCATTAAGAGAGTAAGTTCATCCTCTGGAACAGGTTCCAGGTCTGGTACAGTAAAGGATTCTGGGAACTGTGCTCCCTTTGCCAGGGCTTCAGCAGTTTTTATGGTAGTAGAGAAACACTCTAGCCAGGCCCATTCTGTAGGATTCCAGGCTGAAGGATCAGGGAGGCAGTTCTGGTGATGAGGTGGGACTGGGGGGTTGCACAAGAGCTGATCCAGGTGAAGGCCCACAGCGAGTGACGCCAAACACTGCATGTAAGGACTATGAACGAGCTGGTCTCCACAAACAACATGGGGCTAAAGGCGAGGGGAGTGAAAGAGAGAAATTGAACATGCAAAATTAGAAATACATATTAACCAATTCAGAAATAAGAGCCCTTCAAAGCTAATCCTGTAGAAAAATACTTTCCTCCATGTTCAATCAACATTTTTCTGATATTATAAATGTTCTTCAATTAGGAGACTACTAGCTTTGAGAATGCTGAAAGACATTTGCAAATATGATGCAGGGAAGTCTGTGGGGTTACTGTGCTGACAGACAAAAACCAGCTGAGATTCAAACAGTGACCTCTTGCCAGAGAATAATTTAAAATGTTCCCATTATCTCTTCTTACCTTTTCGTAAGCATACTGCTCCTGAAGCATTATTGGCAAACGTTCCAAGAAAGCTCGCATGCAAGGGGCCATGTTCAATCCTAGAACTCCTTGCTGTTTCAGTGCAGTCCTACACGTTGCAAGGACATGATTGGAAGATATCCACTCTGGTGTACAGTTCACTACCAGCACATCCTGCGGAGCAGCAGTCACGAGACATGACAGAAATTAACAATTCATAAAACAGCTCCACTGATTAATCTCCAGTCATCTTAGTTTTGTTAGGGGCCAGAAAACACACAAATCTGAACACTCTTGTCTGCTGGTGAATAATCCGCTGACAAATGCTAGGGAGCAGCTGGCTGCATTTGGCACTTTGTCACGTTCCCATGGCAACACAACCATTATCGCTCCAAGGAAGAATGCAAACATGGCAATAAGCAGAGCTCATTTCAGCAAATGCTGTAGCCTTCAGGTTAAGGTTTAGTTTAAGTGCAACCTCAGTGTAGGATTTGCCTTGTAATATGACCTTCAATATTCAGTCTGAATTCAATCCCAGGCTACTCAGAATCACATGCAGCATGTGATTAATAATAACAGGAGTCATAACTTGTGCCCCATTTATTGTCATTCACCAGAAGTATCATCTTTTGGAGTAATCAAATGTTATGAAACTTCTGTTCAGATGCCAGCAGTTCCCAACACAGCAAACACTGAATAAATTCTGCTGCTCCTTAAAAATTTCCAAGGTTAAGGCTGCTTTAGAGGAGATCACTACTGCAGTTAGATAACAGAACTACCCTATTTGCTGGAGGAAATTAAACACTTATTCATGTTGCATAAAGGAAAAGAAACACTCAGTCTTGTGCCTATTTTCGTTGCCCATTTACGGCTGCAGCCACTAAACAGAGAAGCTGATATAACTGGAGCACAGCATCCTTTATAACTACCAGCTCAGAAGGACTCCTCCCTGCCCCACTCTCAATTAAACACAGGATACTATCAAAAAACCTCACTCTTTTTAGGGTCAGGTGATAGTCGGAAGCCAAAGCAATGTTTCTTAAAAATGTATAAGTATAAGCTATTTTTACCTGCATATTTCTAAGAAAAAGAAACAAAAGAAGGGAGGAAAAAAAGAAAAGAGAAAAAATAAAGACAGACAAATGCAACTTTCTTTCAGTAAAAAAGCTGAAAGATTTAATATATAGTGTTACCTTTGATCGGTTGGAACAAGCAGCTACTCCAACTTCAGGGATCCAAACTGCAGTCTGAATAGCTCCAGATCCTATCACAACGCTCTGTAACACTGAACCATCCTAAGGAAAGAAGTGTTTGGGTCAGTGGGCAAACATGGCTACTTTTCTGTTTAAATGCACACAATCACATTCCTAAGGGATAATACTTCCTCAATCCATTTAATAACTATTTAAACACTGAAATATGCATATTTAAAGCAAAAAAACCCCACCTAGTATTTTTATCAGATTACAGAGAAAACATAACTAAGGATTTAGAAGTGTTTAACAATCCACACTGTGTGACTCTGGAAAAGTTCTCAGAAAACAATAGACAGCTAGTGCAATGCCTTGGCCATATCAGACACTCACGTTAAAAAAAAAAATCATGCCACATTCAAAGATGATCTTACCCGTAAAGACCAAATATTCATGAGACCACCGAGTCCACCAGATACCAATGCCATCCCATCAAGACTGAACGCCACAGTCCGAACAGGAGTGATGTGCCCTCTCAGTTGAAATACACACTTGACTTCTACTGCTTTTCTGTATCCATCCTGCAAATTATTTTATAGTTATGGAACACTGAGTAATTTACAGAAAATGGAATAGCATAACAGCTTCTGTATTCCACAAGAAATACTGATCATCCATACAGATGGGGTTATTTCCATATGATAATAAAAAAAGATGACTGCTACAGAGTAACATTTTATATATAGCTTTGTCACATTATCATCTTTTCTCCACTTACAAAATGTCATCAATATTAAAGACCACATTACAATTTACATACGTGAAATAAATCTTGACTTAATTTTACCTATAAATAATTCTAAACACTTATTATATTTTAGCATGAATTTATCAACTTTCAAAAAACACAAAACCAGATCAAAATATAATCTTTAGCCAAGTAAAATTCATTTAAATCTATGATTATTCGTTTGCTGTTCTGAAAACACTATAACAAATGCAATATAAACTTTTTTTAGCAAATTTTTGCTTCTCTCAGGAAACAGAGATTTGAGTAAACTCCAAATTTCAGAATAAGCAAGGACAATTTTTTAAACAGCAAGTTTACTCCTTTTACCTTTGCATTTGATTCTTGGTCCCACCATCCTTCTGAACAAGCTGAGCTGGACTGTAACGCGATTACTGTGTCCTGGGGAACCGTCCAGACACACACCAAACCATTGTGGCATCCTCTGAAAAGATCCAGGGTAAATCAGAAAAACAAGGCAAAGACATTAACTAACAAAACGTCTGTGGTCTGGTATTAACTTAGAATATCAGTAGTCTCCACTACCTTCCTATAAAACTATCCTGTTATCAATACATCTAAAGCAAAAAGTCATGTTCCCAATGGATAAATGCATTTTTTCCTACTCCTCCTCGCCCGTAGCTTTTCAAATTTTTATTAACAACTTATCCTTCGAAAAAATATTTGGATGTAGCAAAAAAATTTCACCACACACCGGTTTCACAGCATTGAGAAAATAGCTGGTAACATGACCAGAGCCACTCTTTCCGCTTGAATTCTAAAGCCCTATGGACCTCATGGCAACTAAAATACTGAATAAATGTTGTTTAAAAACAAAAGGAAAGAACTTTTCTTTGCTCTGGCCACTAAAGCCTGATAGAAAAGACCCGCAAAAGAGTTATAGAAGTAATAAAAAGAAAAAATTACGTACGTAGCTAGTAAAAGTTGCAACTTGGGTCCCTTCCCTGGAAGAGCACACCAGGCAATGCCATTGACCAGAGCTGGGTGGGACAGCGAATGCAGATGCCTCCAGCATCCTCCTATATAGCCCCAGAGTTTCACTGTCTCTTCTTTGGCACACGTCAGAAGAATTTTACCGGTTGGATCCCACTTCATACTAACAATCATATCCTATTGGATTGAAAAAAATTACAAGTCACTATGAAGTCCAACAGTAAAGACAGAGAAAATTTAACTCTCATTGCTAGACATTTATGGACTATTAATAACTTATTACATACTAGTCAGGCGAAGGGTCTAAACTTTTGTAGCTGCATATTTAGAAAAACATCTACATTTGACTTTATAAATAGCTTTCAAATAGAGAAAATAGCTTAAACATATCTTTTACCCAAGAAAATTATATATTAGATTCAATAAGACTAAATCTACCTTATGTGCATCAACCAGAATGATTCCTCCTTTTTCAAGCGGCTCCTTTGTCCCTATTAGCAATTTTCCATCTGAATAGCCAACTGCAAATGGTCTGTCTTCACTGAACCAGGCGAGACATGTGACAGACACTATGTAAACCAACAACACAAAAGTTAATTAACCTAAATTGAACTTCACTACTGCCAAAGAGGTCTCTGCAGTGCAACTGCCCAAAACAACAACCCCCCTGCAGCTCTAAAGGTTACTTAACACACTTTTGGTCTGAAACTTTTCTTGAATTTGTATGGTGAAGTTAAAACTGGGTGTCACTGTAATGACAGCTCTTCAGATTATATTGTAATTGTTTTTGCATTATTTTATTAAAACAATTAAATTCATACTACTGACATGGTGCAAAGAACCGTGCTAGGGAAATTTAAATTTCTACTTAAATACTGATACAGGCACCTACCATCCTTTCTGTAGCAGTGTTCCAGTTCTAGCCGGTGCATGGCTGAAATATCTACTACTTCAATAAGACCAAGAGATCCATCCATACGACCAATTAGCAACAATTCTGGAGTGTCTCCTGTCCACGCCGCAGCTGGCCCTTCCTCTGGCCAAGCTAGAGCAGACACCCAGTGAGGCTGAAGATCCAATAATCCTTTTCCTCCTAGGAGCCCAAAATGTCTTTTAGAACTACTTTATCTTCATGAAGAAAAGAAAAAAAGCAAAAATACTTTCCATGGGAAAATATCAAGAGATTCTATTTGAAACTAGGACATACTACAAATTCATGTTTGTTACAAGCCTAAGAAACAGTCCACTAGTCTAGGACACAAAATCTAGCTAACATCTCAATCACCAGGGAAGTTACACAGTTTTATTAATGAAGGAAGCTAAATTCTTCAGTACTCAGCAACTATATACTTTTCCCGGGTACTCTATTTAAACAGGGATAGTGCAACTTCAGTGCAAAACAGAATAAAGTTCCCCAGATTACAAATTATAAAGTGATTAACTGTCTTGTTCTCACAGGAGTTCTACATGTATCATGTGCTGCATTAGTCAACTGCAGCACAAATGACAGTACAAACGTAAGAAAACACACTTAGAGATGCTCACAAACTGAACCATGGAATGGAGAAGGGCTTTTCCTGGATCAGTCCCCTCTATCACAATGCAATCTCATACAATCATCTAATTAATTTTCTTATAAAACATGAGATCACAATCTTTTTAACATTAGAAACTTTCTTGAAGTTATCCACGACCAATTTATTCATGTTTCTTCTGTTGTCAACACTATACGGTGTCTCCCTGTCACACAGAGAAAGGTAATTCTGGCAGACTACAGACCATATTTACAGCAAAAACTACTAAGAGTGATCCAGTCTCACACCTCGACACTTCTGATTCAATGAGGACTCATTCGCTCAGTTTTCTACTGAATTACTAGTAAGGCACACATCCATTCATGGTTAGTACCTTCCTTTAAATTAAATAAATTTACAAAATTGTAATGGAAGATAGAAGGTATTTAAATTGGAGAGCACATCCAGTTAATACCCAGGTTAACAAATATTCAATAACTTAGCAGCTTCCCTAGAAATATGTCATATTATGAAGTGTTTACAGGTAGAGTAGAGCGTACCATTGACTTGCCAGATGTTCACCATCTTTTCTGTAGCTCCAGCCAGGTATTTGCCACTGACGCTCCAACAGACAAGAGACAAGCTAAGGTCACTGGGGGACCCCAGACTTTCTTCAGAATCACCTTCTCTATAATAAAATAGAAGAATGACATCAAAAACTGTAAAAGCTACAACGATCCCAACGAAAAAAATGAGAAAATGTCTGTGTAGGAGACCCTGCAGGGTCATTTAATTACTTTGCACAATTAGAACTTTAATTGATACTTGACTATTACAAAGAATCAACTCACAGCCTGTTGAACACACAGGTTTGTTGCAATGAATACTGCTTCTTTGTAACATTCCACAGCCTTATGGTGCCATCATTGCCACTGGTTGCCAGAAGTCCCTTTTTATTGCACCAAACACATGTCATGACCTACAAAGACAAAAGTAATTGTGGCGAAACTGGAATTCACACCTAAAGCTTAAGTATGGCTGTTCATTCATGTTAAACAAAAGTTAACCAGTGGGACAGAACATTAACACACTATTAACAATAAAACAAGATATATTTTTCTACTTCCACAGTTTCTGTACCATCGTAGAATCACCAGGTTGGAAGAGACCCACCAGATCAACGAGTCCAACCATTCTTATCAAACACTAAACCATGTCCCTCAGCACCTCGTCCACCTGTGCCTTAAACACTTCCAGGGAAGGTGAATCAACCACCTCCCTGGGCAGTCTATTCCAATGCCCAATGACCCTTTCTGGGAAAAATTCTTTCCTAATGTCCAGCCTGAACCTCCCCTGGTGGAGCTTGAGGCCATTACGTCTTGTCGTGTCCCCTGTCACTTGGGAGAAGGGCCCAGTTCCCTCCTCTCCACAACTTCTTTCAGGTAGTTGTGGAGAGCAATAAGGTCTCCCCTCAGCCTCCTCTTCTCCAGGCTAAAATCACCAAGTATCTTTGTAAGGATGCTACACTTCATTAGACCCATGCTCCACAGGTCACTAGTGCACAGAGTACTGGACAAAACCATTTAAATATTATGAGAGAAGAATTAATCTAAACTAAGATCTAGTCTAAGAAAATATCTCGAGTGATTCGGCTGATTTCAGCTACTGTGGCAACACATTCCTGTCCCCTTTAATTCAAGCTTTAAAGAAGCTAAATGTTTTTCTGCATCAGAGGAACGCTCAAGCAATAACTTCATTCCCAAAAAATTACTTCTTGTGGGAAATAATCTCAGTCACTACATTGGCAAAATATCAGTATTTTGCTTTTTCTGTAACCGTTCAAAGAGAGCATTAAAATGAATGAGAAATCGCACTTACCCTGTTCTGATGAGCGTCTAGTTTTATGAAGGAGCATTTCCGTAAGTCTCCCCCCATATCAGCGAGGGTCTGAGGAATAGTTTGATTATCTCGGTCGTGTGCTGCCAGAGTTCGCACCAGCTGCTGAGCAGCCCACTGCCTGTGTTGGGAGGATAACCTTGAAGAGAGGCAGCAAGCTGCCAGTGCGTTAGCCAGCTCCAGAGGGCCTACAGCAGAAGGATCATAGGAAGGATGGGCATACAAATGGGCAATTAAACCTGCTTAAACAAAACAGTGAGATGATGCCTAGATGAGTACCAACAGAATTACACAAATGAACACAGCATTAGCCATCATTTCCAGAAAAAAGAGGAAGATGTTAACAGACATAAGAACGTTGTAACCACGTTAACTATTAGAAAATGCTCTACTAAGAGAAAAATAACCCCCCTGAAAATTTAACAAACACCTCTCAAAAACAGATTATGAACACTCTTATTCCCAACAGATGGAAAATGGTTATTCCCAGAGGAAGCGCTTCCTGAACACAGCAACAGTCTGCACACAAGCACAAACACACACAGGGTTCTCTGAAGTGGCAAAAGATGCAATTATGCAATGAGATCATACTTCTAACTAAAATTTCTGTACTAAACTGTAAGATTACTTCGATTAAAACAAGTTTAGCACATGTTTGAGTGAATATTTATGTACACATCATTCTAGCGAATCTCTCCTTTATATTTATAAAGGAGGAATTAAAGATTTAATTATTAACAAAGCCATATCATACCTTTCTTTTCAATTTCTGCTTTATCATAATTTGGCCTCAATTTGGCCCCTTTGTCTGCCAACAATGCAACAAGTGCTTGAGTAACCACAAAATTTGGAGATGTGACAAGTTTGTTTTCTTCCGCAATTCCTCTTAAAAAACTTGGCAAAAATTTCCGCTGAATTGGATCATCAACTGTTGTCAAGTTTACACCAGTTGCTGCAGAAATCAAATTCTAAAGAGAAATAATTAAAGACAATCAACGACAGGAACACACAGAAAGATCAATTTTGGAAAACATTTTCAGTTTAAAAATATCAAAGGTTTAAGGATTTTCGTTTTCAGAAATTCTCAGCTTTCCACCACTTTTATTTTAACAGGCAAAGATCATATATAATATGGAACTTAAGTGCTATACCCTATAAAACCAGTAAGAATTAAGGCGCTGACAGAACTCCTCTTTGTAGAGTTAGGCACCTGGTGGCAGGATAAAAAGCATTAACACAGTAAAATCAATCACCCCAACCAACACTTTCTTTACCCATTTCTCTAAAACTACAGTCCAAACTCAGAAGTACAAAACAATTAGTCTGATTAGAAGTTTCTTGAAACAAACAAAAGCCTACTGTGTGTTCATAGTTGTAGATCATCTCTTTCTAAATATAAAAAAAAAAAAAAATAAAAAAAATCTGTGTTCCACATAGAGTTGACTCAGTTAAAAAAGCAAAACTTTAACAGAAAAAAAAGTGTAACCATTTTTCTCCACTTGAAAAGAATACTCGGGCATTAGAAGTTACTTGATTTTTCCGAACAATAAAACATACCACTGTGCAAAGCCATGAACAAGAACTCTAAGGAGACCCTCAGACTGAGGGTGGTCTTGTTACAGTTTCAAAGATAAAAGAACAAATTATCAATATATATAAAATGGATTGCTTCCTCTCCTGCATACGTAGTTAAATATAAAGATTTACGTTGAAATCAGTCCTACCTGTGTACATAACTGTACCAGGAGTTTTGCAGCACTAGGAGTGTTTGATGCCAAACAGCCCACTGCTGTACTCAGATAGGCAAGACAAGATATAGGTTTGCTTGTTTTGCTGTGTATTCCTCTGGATCTCTCTGTTGCGCTTGACGCAGTGGATGGACTTGTGGAGAGGCCTGCTCTCCCCGCTGCAGCGAGGCACATCAAACGCACCAAAGTTCTGATATCCGTTAATCCTAAGGATTCAAGACCAGCTGCCAGGCTACAACTGGAACCACTGTCAAAAAAAGAACAAGATCAAGAGCACTTTTAACCCTAATATTACGATGCAATTAAAGAACAACTTTCCCCAGTAGCTTAAAACTGCATCCCTATCAAACATAACTTGGTAACTGGTCCCAAATGGAAAGGTGGAAGCATTGCCAAGGATGCCACAAACCTGACAGACAGAAGCGAGAGTGCTCTCATGACCATAGTTCTTGCAAGAAGGACTTGGGCAGCAGCTGTCACTCTTCTCAGAGCCATGACACGGTCATGTGGATTTGATAGAGCAGCTGCTTGTTCTCCTAAGGTTATCCTTCCAGAAGAGCTTTTCTCTATAGAGCCATGACAGCCTTGGAAAGAACGATGATTTGTGTTAGTGTTTAAGGAAAACCAAAACACTATCACACACTTAGTAATAAGCACAGAAGCAAATTTACCCTAAAGTTACTAATTACTCATTAATTTTTCAACACTTCACGCACACAGAACTACAGTGGTAATGACTGATAGGAAAACACACTCCATTACTTAATTATTTCTTATTTTCAAATACAGATGAGCACAACTTGACAATATCCAAAAGTTGATGTCGATTTCTCCATTTCCCTTTTCCATGGGGGCTCCCAGCTTAAAAATTGATCCTGTGTTTCAACAGGATGGTCAGTAAGTCCCAACAGAAACTCACGAATCCCTCCGAGTTCTGCAAAACAGGCAACTGGCATCTACTGTAGGATGACGGTCACAGTTTTATTACTAAATTGGGGGACACAGGAAAGATACTCGAAGTATTTCTGTACTGCCCATATAAAACAACACCAAAGGGAAGGTATTTGCTTTTCGAATAAGCCTCATTTAAATTTTACCTATTTGCATCAATGTTTCTTCCATACTGTTGGTGGCTGTCACCATTGCAACTGAAGCACCCAGAGGGTCACTGTCAGGGAACTGTACAGGTTCAGGTACAATACGTCGATCGTTTAACCCCAGAGGCCCAGCCAGCAATTCAAATTCCTCTTCTCCTGTCAGCTTTTCATCTTCGTCTACATCTAACATATCCCAATCTTCTAAAATTGGAGAAATAAAATTAGTTACAAAAGCTATAATATAAAATAATTTCAATTAATTAAAAAAAACCAGGGAGTGGATATTAATATGCAAATCAGATGTGCATTCCATTCACTTCCCAACATCTATGCAGAATTCAACCTCCCACTCTATCTCACTCTCTACATAGGAGGATCTGAGCAGCCTTTATCCATTGGGAGATGGACTTGCTGTTAAGTTCTGGAGCAATCTCTTACAGACAAATGTGGTAAAACATACAATTGCGATCACACATGCTACAGAAAGTCCCAGAATCAAAAAATCACCTGGGAAAGGTTTTGTACAATCACTAGGAATAAGCTGTTAAGTCAAAGCCACCCTGAGGACACTCTCAGCTAGCGCAAAGGTAGAAAAAGTGAGAATAAGCCTAATGACAGGCTTCTGAGACTCTAACTCATCTAACCAACTTCTCCTACAAAGGCAGCTGAAGAAACATATGGAACATAAGGTGTCGTATGTACAGTTCTGGATATAACATCTACCTTATCACCTTAAGTTAACTATATACCATTTCTGCCACTAGAAAAGACATGGGAAGAAATGCCACTGATTTTTCCCATTTGAACTAAAAAAAAAATATTCAACTACTACATGTAGTCTGAAGATCATTTCACATGTACCTTCACACACAGTTTCATGACAGGTTTATTGGCATGGAAGTACCTTTAGGGAAAAACAAAACACTATGCAAGTGCGAATATTTAATATCTTCAGTAACTTGAAAACATACCTTCATAGACACTGTCTTGTTTGCCTATTAAATCAGGAGCCTGGCCTTTGTATCTGCATGAAAAAACAGCACAGCATATGGTTGAATTGATTCAATTTACAGATATCCATAATAATTTTAAGCTTGGTTTACTATTACTACTTCACTGCTAGGTCAATGTATGTTTCTGGAAATGGCAAGTCATAAAGAGGTAAATAAAAGGGTAATGAAAGTGTCTGTGGGGAGGGAAGCATTCTGCAGTACTAATGTGAGAAAGGCCCACAGAAAACACGGGAATTGCCAGACAAAATTGAAAAAGGAAGTATTCAGAGGTCAATAAGAGTAGCCAACATCCCAAGAAATAATGTCTTGTTCTTCATTTAAAAAAACTGAAGTATCAAGACAACCTTTTTTCTAAATACGCATTGGTTGAATATGGAGAATGATTCTAAGCCTCAGTTAAATAAGGACAGACAAATTCTGCTAGGAATTTTAGTATTTTCAATCAGATTCTTGAAGTGCTTATGTGAGTATACATTTTTTAGTTGTTTCCTTTCCTTACGCAGAGTATTTCACCATTAATTACTTCCATACCTTTCAGAAGATGACGCTTTAGATTTACTCTTCAGGGCTAAGTATTTCTCTCTGCAGACACCACACAATAAATAGTAAGGATTTCCGCTTCCACATTCACCACCAAACCATCCATCGACGTAAGAGCCATTGCTACGATAGCCCTGGCGATTTGCACTGCGACCACAGCCTGGGTGGTTTCTTTTCATGTGTTGATTGAAGCTGACAACACTGGATTCACACAGCTCACAAACCACTACTTCTTCTCTGTCTTCAGACTCACAAACATGCTGCATGGTAAGATTTTCAGATGTTATTTGTACATAATAAATGCCTTCAAATTAGATATAAAAGGACAATATTGTTAAGTGGATGTTCCTGCTCATGTCTGTTACACACAGAGTGATAAAGGCGGTTAACCTGCATAAAAGCAAAGCACAAACGGACAATTTTGACATAACGAAGGGCAGACCATCTCAGAACAGAAAAAACATTTGGAAGTGAAGTTTCAGAGGAGATTTTCCTATTTCATTTTGGATCTGACTCAAAATTCTTGACAATATTAACTTCTTACACATACCTCTGCTTAGTTCACATTCAATGCTGTCTTTTAGTTATCTGGTTTTCTTCAGAACTTGACCAGACTAGACCCAACAAAGGAAAAAGAATCCTTTTTTTTTTTCAATCCAACTTTATACTTACTGAGCAACAATAATTATCATTTGTGTCAACAAAGTCCAAAGTTTTGTCTGAATATCAAGTTCATTTTCTATAATTACATTTCTGTCCAAAGTCAGTGAATTCATTTTGATGTTCCCAGTGAAACAAGCTCTCTGAAAAATTCAATGTGTACTGAAACTTGTTTCTGTATCAGTCAGGTAACACAGTAATTAGGAGACAAAAGCTTAGTGTTGCTTGTCTAATTCTGTACAGATAATCTGAAGATTAACACAATCCCATTATTGTATTTTTTTTTCTACCTCAAATAAATTTTTAGTGGGCTAAACAACAACTGCAAGAGGTCTGCAACCATACCCTTCCCAGAGGACAAAAAATGGCATGACTAAATTAAGAAAAATCGATTTAAGAGCAAATTATGTTGCCATGGAAATTATTATGACAGTTATCACTGTTATTATCACTTGATATTTTAAATACGACAAACATTTGCAACAGTGCTTGTTACCCTACCCAGCTAAGCAACCTGGAACGCCCTGATTGCTAAGTCAGGCAGCCTGATCTAATAGGAGGTGTCCCTGCCCATCGCAGAGTAGTTAGAAATAGATGATCTTTAGGGTCTCTTCCAACCCAAACTCTTCTATGATTTTATGACTCTATAGCAGTTCAATTGTCATCTTTCAGGGGAAGGAGAGGAAAAACTATGTCCATGTTGAAGTGCAGGGCAAGAAACATAAGAAAGCAACATTCTTAATACAGTGAAGCTACAGAATACAAGATCGTAAGCCCTGGTGGCATTCAGTAAGATATTTTCAAACAGGCTATAAGCATGTGTATGTTTCTTTAAATTTAAGAACATGAACATGCAAAAAGCAGTAAGTTAAAGCAGCCCCCGCTGCAGTCACACACACCCAGATAGGCCAATCCAATACCTCTGGGATCCACATTCCCAGAATATCATTATCGCTAGCCAGGTCTTGTACAAACATAGCTTCCATCGCTTCATCGTCAAGATCAATTTCCAACTCCTCATCCAAGTTGAAGTCGTAAAGTGCTCCTGGATCTTGCTGCAAAGATATCCCTTCTCTTCGACTCTGATTCCTGTGGGCCTGCACAGAGCGGTATAATCCCGCTCAAGAGAAAAAAAAAGAACATTCATTTTGCATGTCAAAAAAGATGGCTAAGCTTTCAATTTCCTTTTGCTTTGTATTCAACTCTTCTGCTAAACATAAGCTACTTATTACCAACAATTAAGTTAAATATACGCTAATATGTGAAGGAGTGGGTTTGTAACTTTTGTGCTGTATACCAACCCCCCTACTCTTCACATACTGAATAAGCAAAGAGCTTGGAAGTCTCTCAGTACACTTACCAGCACGTGCTAGCAACGTTCGGGCAGCTAAATCAAATTTGTGTCTTCTTGTTACAGCTGACCGACTTCTAGAAGGTGGTCCACTGGCAGAAGCTGCGTTATCCACATGATCCATATTGTCAGGGCTATAAAAATTAGTAATTTACAGGTAAATCAAACCAAGTTTTATACAGCCACAACCACTACGTAAGAAAAAATATTAATATTTTATTTCAAGGAACACTTTTCTCCAGCTCTGTGCACAAACAGTACTGGAAATAAATGCACCTCATATACTTAATTTAATTGCATTCTTGCTTTTACTCATGTTGTAACAAAATTCAGAAGTGACATTCTAAAACTGTGTTCTGTCAGCAACAGTGAGCTGAGATTTTCAGTTTCAGCAAAAGATTACAAGTAACTAGAAGAAAACTACATTTTACCTTTCACTAAAGCCTTCCTCCATTTCAGTGGCATCAGCAGAAGGGATATCACCCGGGGACTGTAAATAACAATGATCACCAGATTTCCCACCACTTCCAGAGACTATTGTCCCATGTCGCGAATCTGCAGTCCCTTCTGACTGGGGCTCTTCATCATCTTCATTTCCAGGGTGCTCTATCATCCACATGGCCAGCACCGTGATATTCTGTGCATCTGCTTCTCCTCTGGCACCTGAAAGCAGTAAAATACCACTTCAGAATTGTATTATAATACATCACTGACAGTATCTCCCCGGCTTCCCCCATTAAAAGGATATAGAACGTAAAACTTAGGTATTCCATATTTATCTAAGTATTCATATTTATTCCAAGTGATTCATATTTATCTAGTTTTTCAGTTTAAATTGATACTATAGTTACAGATTACCTGTTGCTTCCATAGCTTTTGCAATTTGCCTGAGGGAGAAGCCCATTTCTAACAACGGAACAGCAATTGCAGGAGGAGGAGGGGATGTTGATAGTCGGCTGCTTGGATCAGATAAAGCTTAAAAGACAGAAAATATTAAATGTAAAGCACATAAATCTTTATTTAGGGCTACTCTACTGGACCTTACTTTAATATATTAAATTTTAAATAAGGGAATAATTGCTCCTAACAACATTCTTCTCTACTACTTTCCACAAATAAGATACTTTCTGTAATGAAACCAGATGATCACTCTTACATAATATCTATATGTTACCAATAAGATTTTGTTTAATCAAGTAGGATACTGATAATATTCAAAGAACTATTTTTTTTAAGATATTTCTAAGTAGTTTATTTCCATTTAAAACTGTATCAGATTATCTGTTATAGTTATGTTTAGGTAGACTAGACAAAGTTATCCTGTGCAAATCATCAAAATTGTCAAATGTTATGCGATCACACATTCCTCTGAAGGTACAGAAAGAAACTTCACTAAGCCGGTGACATGCCTTGCATGTTAGGTTGCCTTAAAAAAAAATCCCGTTGGTTTTCAATGTCTTAAAAAATGACACTGAACTTCAGCGAATTAACTAACTTGTCCACATTTCTACCTATACTGACTACAAGTTTACCTGTACGATTGGCAGGTCTCACAGACTGGGAATCGGGAGAAGTCAAACTCTGTCTCCTTCCAACTTCATCTGAGGGAGATGTTGGTAAAGAAGATATTGGAGGAGTCTGAGCACGTCGCGCCGGAAGTACTGTTGTAGTAGGGTAACTGGAGAACATTTGCCTTTAAAAAAAGGACAATACACATTTCTGTTACAATGATCTATGCTGAAAAAGGTCTGACGCATGAAATACATCAAGTTATTTTACCTCAGAAGATTGAGAGGCATAACACCAGGCGATTCTGAAGCTGGAACTGTCTCAGTATCAGTTACTGGAGTAGTAGCTGTGGTCGTATCCTCCAGAGAGCTGCTCATGAACGATGTCGTGCTGGATGCAGAAGGGCTGGTTGTAACTGGCGTTTGGGCTTGCTGAGACTGATCACCTTCTTCTACTTGCTGATCAACTTCTGCAACAGGAAAAAGGGATGTTACAGGAACATTAATATAATTGTGTAGAGCAAAAGAGCAGCTGTAGCTAAACTTTCAAAAATTAATATCATTATTTAAAATTAGCCCCCAAGAAAGGTGTAAGCAGAAATGCACATCAAATACTTCTATCAGGAACTCACTGACTGATCTATGGGCTCCCGCTGTTGTCATACCAATACAAGGTAAACAGCAAAGAAGTCTTTCCAGGTGATAAGAGAAGCCATTTACTTGGTTCAGTCTTATGATATTTAGAGATTTAGATTTATGACTGTAACAGCTGGGATTATTCTCTTACGCAAAAAGGAAAGAAGTCTCAGACATGGAAATAGAGCTGATTATAAAGCTACTTTTAACTCAGGCATATAACGAATTTTTGAAGGTATTTTTTTGGCTGTGTTACTTAAGACAGTAAAGAACCAGGTAGTATAGCAATTAGTTTTAATATTTTAGATACTTTTCTTTGTTTAAACAGATCCAAAAGATTTCCCTGAAGATACAGAATGTAATACGTGTATTTTTAAGAAGAAAAGGAATTATAAACATCATCTCTGCAACTTCTGTTAGTGCAGTGCCAAATAGCTCAAGAGAAACCTCAGAAAACAAAATCCTACAACTGATTCAGAGATTTTCAGACAGAAACACAGGTTACTTACACCCTAAACACTCACACACTCAACATCATCTGTTAACACGACTGCCTACAACCACATTTAACAATAGTGAACTTTGAGATTACTTATATTGCATACAAATCCTTTCAACAAGTATACACAAAACATTTTAAAAGTACTAAAGCCAAACTGGAAATTCCTATATTTCTAGTTAACTGGAATGCATTCAATTTTTACTAAAATAATGAACTGGAGAAAAGGTAAAGAGTCTGCATTACATCGCAAATGTGTAAAATATCTTTGTCAAACTTCTCCGTCCAGTTAAGATTCCTCTGAAGTCTAACACTACAAAACTGTAAGCTCGTTATCATTGCTACTATTAGTTTTAATAGAAACAAGAAAGCTTAATTTAGCACTATACTGGTATCCTTTTGAAAATGTACCTTGTTTAAGTCTGCCGCCAAACTGATCCTCCAGCAGCCCGTGAACCACTAATTTGTAGATCATGGCTTGTGCTCGTTCCAGATCTGCCAGTCCTAGCGCTCTCTTAATCGGTGACCGCATGACCGCCCGTTTCACCATGTGGCGCATGAGGAACTGCAGGGCAGCACGCATTTCAACATCTTCATGAACAACTGGAGAACTAGCACAGTCCGAGTTGTGACCATTTTCTGCCATGACTTTTGGTATTAACAGCAGTTCAGCATATTTGCTACAACTAAGAAGAACACTAAGCGACTTCATAGCACCAAGATAAAGATAAGATAGTTGTACTGCTCTGATTTCTGACTGCACAACATCATGATTTCTCGGAGTATGGTCATGATTCTTTTTTCTTCCTTCAGCAGGTTGGTGTTGGGATTCCATACCTAATGTTGATGATTCTAAAGAAAAGGAAGCAATTTCATTTTCTGACTTAGAGCTCACAGCACTATGTCCTTTGTTATCATCAGCACTTTGTCCTAACCGGGTATCCGATGCTACATCGCTCTCCGTTTTCTGGTCCATTTCCCCTTTGTCTTCAGATTCATGTCTGTGTTTTTTCTCATGTCTCTTGGTGCTCTGCTTTCCCATATCTTCATGGATGCCAGTCAGATAGGTAAGGTCCAGCAACACAGTAGCTGTCAGGCCACGAAATCTTGCAACGTCAAAAGGCAGTGGCTCGCAGGGCTCCAGATTATACAAGGGAGTATCACTAGGCGACCAAAAAGTTGGGAAGCTTTAATAAAGATCAGAATGACACAGGAAAAAGCAAGTGAGGGAGAGACAGGAGGAAAGCACAGGAAATAATGTAGGCAAAGTAAGATGTAAAATATATTTAATAAAATAAGCAAACCAATTCTAAAAATTAAATGTAAACGGGAAAATGAGGTTATGATCAGAAAATGGGGAAACAGGGCATCAGCGCAAAGGCAGCAAAGCATGCACAGATTTTCAACAACAAGCATTGAAACCCAGAAGTATCATAAAAGCTATCAATTCTGTGCTGACAGAAGTTTCTGCTATATTATTTAGAAATACATAACAGACTTCGATGAATAAAAACTACCTTAAGCCAAATGTTATCATTATTTCTGAATAGGTATAAAAGCTTAGAAAGGAAAAATTTTTCATCTTCAGAAAAGTTTTCATTGACCTCACATGCCTGCTAAACTACCCATCACGAGGGGCACACTACTAATACCTTAGGATAATTCTGTCTCTGATTATGTCAAGAGAGATTACCTAGAGAGGACAGTGACTTTAAAAGCAAAGGTCGGAAAACCCAACAGCCACACATAACATGTGTCTATGCGTCCACCTACACTCAGTGACAACTTTTTGTGATGTTTAAGACTGTTACACCTGACTCATTTGCACTCTAACCAGAACAAAAATTCACCAGCCTGTATTTCTTATATCTTGTATTTTCCACACATTTAGCAGATAAAGGATTTCTAAATCTTCCTTTGATTATCCCAAAATGTTTTCCCATCTTACAATGTAAACTTATACCTAAAAATGAAAGGAAGCTTTTGCCTGATTTTGATTAAGAGGCTACATTCTGAACTTAATTCAATGCAGTATCAAGAGCTTGCCTATGGTTCAAGTGCTGCACCACTTCACTCAAATAATAGTTAAAATTATCTGAAGGACATGCTTACTTTGGCTCTACTGCCACAAGCCAATACTTGGAAGAATTTATAAGTCACTAGATTTGACAATCAATTGCATTTTAATATATTTAAAGTAATAACAGCCTTTGCATAACGACAAAATAGGTATAAAGCTGAAACAGTTCTAAGATGTGAACTGATCTTGGTTGTTTCAGAATGTAATTGTAACCAGTGGCAAAGAAAACAATTACTGCTTAATTTCTCTAGAAGATTACAGTTCAACTCTTGCCAGGAGTGGTTTTAAGAAATTCAGTGAATCAAGTCTTTCCCACACAATAACACAATTCCTGCGAGAGCACCAGAGAGACCAGAGAAGGCACATGTTTCATTTCAGAGTTTACTTCTGAGGATTTCCAAGCAGAAAATACCCTAGATAGTGAAAAGTGTTGGAAATGAGCATACCTGATAGTTATCTCTGCTTCATCCCACTGGACCTTGGCAGACGTACTGCCTTCCTTCACTACCCCAAGCAAGGTGGCATGACGTCCAGTTTGTTTGTGTACACATCGACCTCCAACTCGAAGACCCGCATCAACTCCACCGATTACTGCTAGGACAGGCCACACTTCAGCACAAAGCATCTTCAACTGCAGCTCTGAAAGGTCAGCCAGACCATGCCTACTGTGTTTGCTTTTCTCCTCCTCTTTATTTTCTTTCTCCTCTCTAACCTCGTTCTCTTCTCGACTCTGAATTGAGCGACTTTTCTTCAGCTTCTGGCCTGCTTCTTTAAGACATGTTTTGATTTTATTCAGTCTTTCCATCATTTTTTTATTAATGCAGTGTGTCCAGCGGTCTGTGCGATGAAGGATACGAATGAGTTGGATGGTGGCTTCAGCCAGCACTGCAGCAACGGGACTACAGATGGGGTCACCAGGTAGCAAATCTCTCGGTGTACCACGCATTTGCATATCACAGATTTTCACCTAAGGGTTTAAAGAGAAACGTTTATAAGATGTCTTCTCAACATAAAGAAGCTCATTTTATAAATACAGGACTGTCCTACTGAGAAAAAAACCCCAAAACACTAACATTTTCTTTATTTGCTTGGGCTCCCTAGGAAATCCACCTTAACACTGATCAAAACCCACATCCCTTCAAACTCAAGGGTCTTGAAATTACAACAATTCATAGCTTCTCACACAAGGACCATCTGGAATTCCTACTACTACATTCCCTCCAGTTTCTGGGGAATGCAATTTTGTGTGTGGAACATTAAGTCTGTAAATTCTAAATAACAAAATACATTTAAAACTTATATTAGATAGCACAATATAGGAATTTATGAAACGTCTAGCTGGTGTGCAAGTAATGTAGTGCTTTGGATGTCATAAACCAAAACAGTGACGTTCTCAGCACTTGTTGGCTATCACCCCCGCCCCTCCTATAAAACAACATCCATATCACAGACACAGAGAAGAGAAGGGAAAGGATAAGCTTATGCATCACTGCAGGTTAACCCTGGTAGGGCAGTTAAGCCCCACACAGCAACCTGATCACTCCACATAGCAGAACTGGGGAGAGAATCAGAAGGGCAAATGAGACAAGAAAGTTTCATAAATAAAAGAGAAATAAATAAATTAAAAAACCAAAGAAAAACACACGATAGAAAATGCAACTGCTCACCACCAGCTGACTGATGCCCAGACAGCCCCTGAGCAACAGAAACTCCTGGCAAACTTCCCCGCAGTTTTATTACTGCGCGTGATGTCCTATCACATGGAATACCCCTTCTGTCACTCTAAGTGAGCTGACCGGCTGCACTCCCCTCTTGGTCACCCCCAACATACTTGCTGGGAGAGGCACAGTGAGAAACTGAGAAAGCCTGGATGCTACGTAAACACTGTGCAGCAATAGCTAAAACACTGTGCGTTATCAACACTGCTTTGGTCATAAATCCAAAATATAGCACCATATGGATTGTTATGAAGAATACTGACTACTCCCCAGCCAAAGTGAGATGAACATTTAAAGTTACCTTTTCTCCTGGATTACTGCTATAGAACATGACACAAGGGTACAGCTCTGCTGCATCCACATCTTCAAAAGCCAGTTTTGGCTCCTAGTTAAAAAAACAAAAACAGCCTTAGAACATCTTAACAATCAAATACACAAAACATGACAAAGTTATAACTGTATTTTAATCCTTACAATAACCGAAACTGTCATATGCCTTAACTGTCATGCCTAGCTTCATATAAAATATCCATGCCAAATTACTGTTGGAAAAAAACACCAAAAGAACAACTAATGTTAATTACCTCTCCATTTTTACCAAAGGAAATAGTCCTCGCTTCCATATCTAGCACACACGTGATGAAATCTCCTTGGGTAAAGCTGGACAGAGTCAAAGTTTGCTCTCCATTGTGATAAAGGTTACCACTATAGGCTCTATAAAGCCACATATCTGAGGTAGTGCGATGGTTAAAATCGTGAACTGGCCACCGAGAAACTCCCACACATGTGCCTTCATTGCCTCGATTCTCCTTCACAATATAGAACTAGCAGGCAAAACAAAAAAGGGTAAAAACACAAGAATATACATTTAAACACAATTTTTTTTTTAAAAAAAGTAGCTGTTGTTTATAAATCACAATGTGTATGTACATACGTATTTCAAAACAAAGTAAGACTAGTTAAGAAATGCAGTTCAGTGCAACCTACCTTCCACTGGTAACACCCAGAAGTAACTCCAGTGGATGCTAAGCCATATCCTTTACCTCCGCTTCCATGAGTTAGAATCTGCCCATTCTCCACTATACAGCACTGAGCTTTCTCAGGGTCAAAAGATACTTCCTGTATGGGAAGATTCTCATCTTCATCTTCAGACTCTCCTTGCTTCTATCAGAAACAGGACAAAGCCTTGTGATAAACGTAACCCAGTTGCACTCAGTTCAAAGAGAAAGTTAAAACATTATTACCTGTAGCTTCATTTCTTGTTCTTTCTCCTTTATTTGAATTGCATGTTTAGCCTGGGCTATTGGAGTCTCCCACATGCAGTCAGACAGAAGTGAGAATAATCGTTCAACAACCTGGTGTATTAGAACATAATTTTGATCACTTTAAATCCATGATGAGGACAAAAAAAAATTACACTCTTTCACTTCACTTTATAGGTATAAATGTTGAAATATTTAGTGCTGTTAGATAAGCAAATATCTACAATGACGTGTTCACCTGCTTTGGATTCTAAACAAACCTATGAAATATTTAAAAGCTTATAACAAGATAGAAATACCTGTGCCATTTGATCGTCTTCAACACCAGATTCACAAGCAGGTAATACAGCTTCTAATACATGAAGTGCAAGTAGTCTAGTCCTCAAATTGCCAACCAAGGGAACTCCTAAAGATGGAATAATGTGTTAATAATCTGGAAGCGATTTAGCATCAGGCACAAACCTATGATGCCAGTTGCATGCTACCATGCACAACTTCCAAGTGTAACTTCAGTAGGTGCACACAAGTTAGAGTCGTGCACTACAGAATGCATATTCCAACGGGAGATATTTTCAGAAACCACAACAGAACTGCAAATAACTGTTGAGCACATTTTGAAAGGATCATACCTGAGCAACATTTCTGAGAAGCGATGTTAAGAAGCACTTCTGTCCACTTTGGAGATGCCATTTTTGACTGAATCGCTTTAGAAGACACAACTCTACGTAGGAAAACAAGGAAGTCTCCCAAGTGCAATTCCGCTGCATGTTGCTTTCGGAGAGCAGCTAGGAAGTCAAAGTAGAAATTTTCCTTTATAAACCTACATGTACAGTATCTACAAATAATTTTTAAAGTCAATGTCAAAGGAGAAAACAAAAATATCAAATTGAGGCAGACATTCACAGGTGGGTTTTGGATGTTGCCATTTTTGAGAACAGTGAGTTTAGAACAGAACACAGCCAGCTAATAGTCACATAGCCATGACTAGCACGGATGTGGAAAACTACAGCAACTCAAATAACGCAAAGCATGTTATGGACCAAGGTACTTTGGTACGCTAGATCTATAAACAACTGTACAGGAAATCACTTTATATATCTTATCACAACTGTAGCTATAGAACCACACTTCAGTATTTGCAAACTATATATTTTAATTTAAATTATAGTCGGACTACCCAGAGACAGAAGTAACCACTGAAGTAACTACTATGAAGGGAAGATGACAGAAGAGACTAGCAGTCCTTATTTCTGGCAACAAACTCTTCTGCAAGTAAAAATAAAATGATCAGTCGTTACATGATGGTCTCTTTTGGGGGTGGCTGAAACTAGTTGTCCAATATGGAAGAAAGCTCTTGATTCCTTCTCACAGAACCACTCCTGCAGCCTCCTGCCACTACCAAAACTCTACCATGTAAATCCAATACATAGAATTATTCATAAATGTCCCGGTAATAAAAATGTAACCATTGGTTTCCAAGGAAGTTTTTGCTTTAAGGGGATTGTTTTAATGCAAAACACTATTTCCTCACACCCCGATTTATACTCCAAGGTAGTTTTAGCTAGAAAATACTTGTGGAAAGAGAAGATCTTATATCCTCTTTTTAATTAATTACCTTGTGCGTTCATCAGTCATTGCATTATTTATAAGCAACGACTGTTACAAGCACAGCTTAAAACATAAATATGCCTAAAACCAAGCCATAATTAAAATTTTCTTCAAACACCCAATTTCCATGGAGACTCAAAATGCTCATTAAAGGACTGTAAATTACATTAAGATATTAATATTTCAGAATTCTTTTTTCTTGCACATTTTTAATATGACAGAGTAGCATGAAACTGTTCTCAGACTGCTACCAATAAACTCATTTTTTGAGGAAAAATCCCCCTAATTTTCCCCCTAATTCCAAACCAGATAGAGTTACTCTATTTTAAATCTGTTCCTATCTTTAAATTGAATTATGTATTAGGTTTATATAAATTTGAACTGAGTACAAAATTATTTGATGATTTTATTTAATCTAAATTACAGAATTAAGGATGACCCAACAATAACCAGTACAACAGAGAAGCTTAGGGTCTCAGCATTCAGTGGTCTCTTTTATTATGTTTTCTGCTATTTCAGAACTGTAATAGAAATTAAGTGCGATAATTACCTCTGAAGTCTCTCTTCTCATTATCTCCATTTGATTCTGCCTTTTTCGATTCCGTTTCAGCTTCCTCGCCTTCCCCTTCCCCGAAGGAAGCCATAAGCATTACACCAGCTTGTGATAACAAGTTCTTCAGCTGACTGCATAGTAAATCCAGCAGAGACTGAACCACTTTTGGGCTCAGTTTGTCAGCGTACGTCCTGCTCATACACACAAGAAAGGAAATAAAGAGGTCAAGGGCTGATTTCAAGAAACAACAAAATAAAGACACAACTATAAACCCAACGCAACTGACGACTGGATCTAACACAGCACTAATTCTAATTCATTCTATTGCAGCAGCTTGCTTTTCCTCATCCTCCACCATATGGTTGGCAGATTATTCCTATTTGAACTCTATTTTAGAAGACACTTTGAAACTGTCCAATCTTCAGAAACAAAAGATACATTTCCCGTTTAAAGGATACTGAAAAGCTTCACGATTAAGTTCTCTGAAAGGAAGGAAGCATTCCATACTTACCCAGTGGTGATAGCGAGGATCTGAAGGAGTCTTGTACTGGCTACTTTCAAAGCTGTGCTGAGCTGAGAGATGCCAGTTTTGGGCAGTAGTTGCAGTGGTTGACCTAACATGGTGTCTGTGCCACACAACTGGGACAGCACGTTTAGCAGACCAGTGGAGATGGCCAAGGAGACATCAACAGGTTGATAGTGCACACTTAGAGCAAAGACTGTTACCAACAGAAGACGCTGCTGTGCTTCTAAGATTAAAAAAAAAAAGTTATTTTTAATTAATAAGCTGGTTTGATGTAAGTGTTCTAACGTTAAACCTTAAATCAGAATCTTCTCTCTAGGGTAAGGATAACCAAATGAAATACTTGATTTTCTACTTGTACTTCAAGTTACTTCTCAAGAAATTTATTTCAATTTCATTTTAATTGTAAGTGAAACCACAAAACGATTCAGGTAAGATTGCCCATTAGGCTTTACCAACAAACTAAATCATATAAACTTCTTCTGTACCAAAGCTCTCAGTGCCTATGCAAAGGCACAAAGAGGTGTAGAGTTCCAGCTACCTGCTAAGGATATAAACACACAGCAACATCTGGGTATAGGGGGCCAGGAGAAAGGGCTTCCAAAACAGGCAATATGTCCTATTCTTTCAGGTTTAAAGGTAGTTCACTTGCATGAACATAAAATGACTTGAAATTTTCCATCTCTTCTAAAAATTGCTTATCCCTGAGGAAGTTAAATACTATTTTGAAGTGCCAAACACATGGGTGACTGTGGAAGATTGTGGTATGTGGAATAGAAAAAGCTGACAATACTTGAAAATCTTAAAATAAAAAGGGATAAAGCTTGAAGAAAATTAAGACAGAAAAAGGTTAAAACACTTCCCTCTCTTGGGAAAAGAAGTCAGACAGTTACTTCAGCAAATTCTGGTCACAAACATCAAAAACTGCTTTGTGAAACACGTACATCGCTGTAATGAATATCAGAGGACATATTCTGCAAATCTGCTCCTCACTTACCTATGTGATGTTTATTAGCTTGCAGAGCTCTTTCTAGCGTAGCAGATAACTGCTGGTAAATTTTGTGCACAGCCACTTGTATTTCAATCTGAATACTTCTCTTAGCTGCTCTAATACCATCCTGGATCAAACAAATAAATATCATAAGGACTGAAAACACTTTTACCACCCAGTTACTGCAACAGCAGAAGCTCATATTAAAGCTCATACCTGGTAGTGATGCAACCTAACGCTCTCTCCTTTGGTGCCTGCGTGTCCCACAGTGCCCAAACCGAAGCAGCCAGCAAGGAACTGGAGTCTAACAGAAGTTAGCAATGAAGACGACTGAAATCCTGGTACTTGACGACTTCCCATTAACGGCACACTGCCTTTTTCCTCCATCCCCGACAGAAGCACTAAAATCTGATGAAGTGCTTCCAGACGAAGCTAAAAATAAAGACAGGCAAGAGACAAGATGAAGAAAGTAGCGAGTATCCTTAGAAATCAGAATTAGATCATCTTTAACCATATGCAAGAATGAATGAGGTGGCTGTTTTCTCATCAATATGATTTATTTTTTATAAAAGGGAATTATTTAAGTTTCTTCTTTAGAGTTTATGTAAACACTAGTTAGTATATTTTAACAGAAAAGAGGAAGAATGCCATTAATAAACAGAATGTGGAAAATGTTTTAAAAATTCCATAAAATGAGCACAATGTGTGAAGAATGAAAAAAAGGAATTAAACTGAAACTTACCTCAGCCCTCAACTGCTGCTGCTCCATCGCAATTATTGATGCTTGTGGACTGGTGGACATACTTTCCTCTGGTTCCTTAAATCCTGGTGAGTTTCCCACATCTCCACTTACAAAGCTGACAACATTTTCAATCAAAGTATGAACTCCAAGGGATCTTGAGAGATCAAAATCGGACTCAACAAATGAGTAGGAGGAAGTGTACAACCAGTCTCTGCTGTGTTTCAGTCGAGCCCATGAGTCACTTAAAGGTTCCACTTGACTGTGCATTGCTCCTAAAGACAATAATGAAGTCTTATAAATTCCAGTTCACTGCGCAACACATTTTGACAGTAGGTGAAGACTGAGCTGCTGCTATTCATACGGGTGGAAAATGGATATCCATGTTAATTAAACCATGCATTAAGCAACTTAGAGCAGAACGGTTGATTTAAATTTACAGCGATTTCCCTAAAGAAAAGGCTGTATTTCTTTTATGTTAAGCAGTATTGCAACACGCTGCCAAGTGAGAAAACAAAAAGATAGAAGCGACTCAAACTGCCCAGCTTTAAGCTAGAACACTGAAGAAAAATGTTTTGCAGCTAAATGACAAAATAGTAAAGAAAATATTTGCTACAACAGTAATTGTACATTATAGTTATTTTAAGGTCTAACCATAAAACAAGAGTGTTTTTTTGTTTTAATCAAGCCACTATATATTTTATAATTTTGAAAAAGCATTATAGTTTTGAAAAAACTATTTTGGATTAAATATTTACAGAGTTATTTTGGATTAAATATTTACAGAATTCATGATTGCAGAAGGGAACAGACAACTTGTATTTTAGACCATTTAGACTTTAATTTTAGAACATTTACTTTGCTATGATTCAACATAGATAAGCGTATTTTAAATCCTACCTACAGGTATTAGATCTCTATCTCCATCATGTGGCAATTTTACAAGTCTATTTTCAAATATTTATTATGTTGGCATGTTATTACACTACCTGAAACTTCACTGTCAGTAATAAATGTACTTCTTCAAATGAGCTTCAGTCATCAATCTGCAGCACTGGAACCTATTTATCACCATATATTTGATCTCATTTCCAAATGAGTTTTCCTAGAGCTCTATCCATAGTACAAATGAGTGCAATGTCACTGAAGTCACACCTTCAGCAGCAGTTAACTGGCATCAGTTAAATATACATATCAGCGCAGAAGGTGGTATTGTATTGCTTTTGTATTGTTAGGCGGCTTGGAGCTATGCAAGTTATTACAAGAAGGCAGACTCCGCACAGAACAACTTTCCATCTGTATCAGTAGGTAATGTCTGGACACCCTACACAGAATCCTAATGTATGCTTAAACTCACTTTGAAGTTCTAGCTTGAATTACCTTAAATAATCTACAGAGAATTTTTAAATATTAATGCCTCTCATGCAGCAGGAGTTACAGATAACATCTGAAGAATCCCAGCCCATTCGTAGTACTCAGAAATCTACATTAAAGCTTCAGTTTTTAACATCTGTCTGTAGGACATTGGTCTCAAACATTAAACATAGACATTTTCATGAAGAGTCACACAAATTCATACAAATTCATCTGCTGAAAGTTTTCTTTATCAGTGAGGCTGAGTTCCAATGGTAACAGCTGGATTCCAGTTTCAGCACCTCCTCTGAACGCTGCCTATCTGCAGCAGCTCTGCAAGCAGCTGCTCAGTGCAACAAGGACAGATAGACATATCGGGTTTTGAACTAAGGACAACTGTCCTAGCAACCATTCTACCCCATTCGCTTTTGGAGATAAAGGCAAAACGCTATTATTCTGTCATCCAATTGGTATTCGCAGGTCATAATTTGCACCTTCACACAACTTCCAAATTCAAAATACTGTACAATTCCCTTGCAAACTAGATAGTTTATCTCCACTCAGTTGCCAAAAGAACTAATTGGCAGGGCTATGAATTACAAAAAATTGTTCACTTTCCTTTTCTGTTAATGTCTTCATGTGCATTTGCATGGTATTCCTCACACTTGCTACTACACAGATTGCAATGGCTTCTCAAAGAACCACCACAGTATTTGAGTCTTATTAGGAATTTGACAAAAATATATGGACACAAATTGATTTTGGACAAGGCAAAGATTAAGTTTAAATATCACTTTTCAAAGTGTAAATTGATTTCCTAATTTCTGCTACCTTATGCAGCGCAACAATATTACCTGGTTTGGAGAGGACAATCTATTTAGTCATGCTTGCTATTAAAGAATTTAAAGAAAATCTGTTACCTAATTTTCAAATCTATACCTGGTGATGATATATATAAAACAAAGTTGCATGCTGAAGTGGCAGGTGACAAACATCACATAAATAGGACACAGCAGACTAAAAGGAGTTCCCTAGCATATGCACAGTGAACAGCACCCAAGTGAGAGGATAAATGAAGTCTCAGATTCCCTACAGGAAACACAGCGATGCCATTACCAAGTCCACAAGATGTTGCCTACATAGCAACAGCTATTTCAAAAGTCTCTTTACACTCTACGATCTTTGAACAGCAGGAGAGCTTAAAGCACTCCCAAAGCAATATCAACTTTCCATCCTCTACCTGTCTCGCACTATGCTGTGTCACTAGGAAGCACAGCACAGAAGCAAAGAACTCAAAGAAACAAAAAGCAATTCCAAAGTCTTAAAGCATAAGCTTTAGGACACCTTTCAAGAATTAACAGAACACAGAAGAAAATTTCCTTTTCATAGTTAACAAATTTTATAAGAAAAAACCCCACTATCTATTAATAAAAGCTTAAACTACTTCATATTTGAAAAATGACAAGGTCTTAATTTTAATATTAGTTGTTCTTAAATATAAGAACAACTTAAAAATTGTTATAAATTAGGAGAAAACACCAACAATTACGAGAAACAGATTAAATGTAAACCAAGATAAGTTGCAAGTATAGAGTTTAATAACAAAGATGTGAAAAGTCAGAGCATATGCTTAAAAATTAAGAATATTTAAGAATTACTGCACACAAATCTAAGACAAAGTAATTTTTCCCTTGAAAATGTTAAATATCAGTTGAAGAACCAAAATTATGATTATATATTAGAGCTTAGCTTGATTTTGTGTAATATCAATTACACAATTGATTGCAACTTAGCACTTCTAGAAGCCTCTACACTCACATGAACAGAGCTGCACATAAGAATAAACTTTAAGCTTGCGGTAAAAAAAAAAAAAGTGTATTTGTCCTTATAAGCCAGCCTGTAACAATGAATTTTCTAAATGAATGTGGCACAGCTGCAATACACATTTCATAAAACATAAAATATGTAGGGAAGCTATAGAGACAAAAAATAAACATGCCATCGGTTACTTGCTTGAAGCTCTTCTTTTTTCTGGGGCTCAACTGCCCAAAAAGGAGAAAATACACTACACCACACAAGAATTAGAAGACAAAAGCAGACATTTGAAACGGAAGGTAACATAAAATCTCTTCCTCATATTATCTTGACTTAGACTTAAGTGATCAGTCTCATCTGAATCCATACAACAATACATAAAGCAACAAAACTGGGGTAAAAAAATATTTACTTTGTTTTGTGAATTTGTATAGACTAAGTAACAGTCTCTAAATTCTCCACCTTTGTTCTAAAAAGTCTCCATCCTCACTTGCTTCAAAAGACTATCACAACTCTAGAAACTACAATAAATAGTTATAACCTAGCAAACACTATAACTAAGCCATAAAGCAACAGAACTCAGCACAACAAACAGTAGGTAATAATTATTTGAAATATTATTTTTAAATACTCATTTTTAACACCCTGATTGCCATTAACTACTATGTTTAACTGCAAGTATATTTTAACTTAAGAAATATTAACATATTCATCAGGTCAATATACACTGGGTAAAAAAATAAAACTCACCCCTCTTTCTGTGTGATGATGCCAAATCCAAATCAACGTTTCGTCTTCCACTCTAGATTAAAGGATTAATAAAAGCCTCATTTATTTAGGTGAATGTTTGCGGTGCGTATTAGAGTAATTAAAATGCACCCCTCACCCATAAAAACAAGAAAGTTTAGGGAATTATAGTAATTCCAATTGCTTTTTCAGCACCACTACTCTCTCGGAGATCCCTGTACTGGAAGACAGTACTAAAAAAAAAAAATCTTTAGGATGTATTTCCACCCTAAGTACTACATAGACAATCTCTAAATATAAGTTTACTTACCAATGAATAACCTTCCTCATCTGATTCTGGCTGAGATAAATCAGATTCACTTCTTGACTTAATTAGTCTGTAGCTTGAGTTTGCGTGGATTGAGCGACTTTCTGCAGTAAGACTTTCACTCCTGCTTGAGGAGCAGACACAGGCGTGCACGTGCACACACACACACACACAGAGAAAGAAAATACTGATATTAGGGAGAAGTTGATAGTCAAACTTTCCAGGCACAGTTTTATTTGGGAGAAGGCTACCAGAGAACATCACAAGAACAAACCAAAGAGGAAAAAAGTGCTCTGATGGTTTCAATTACTATACTTATAAAGGGTATTAGTAAACTTTTGTTCCTTCACTTTGACAACAACAGAGGTAGCCACTCATGCTTTAGGGACCAGATTTCCAAAAAGAGGTAAAAAGAATAAAAGGGCACTGAATATATATATCACCTCCCTCTGAACTTGCCATCAGTACCTTCATTTAAAGTATCAGAACAGAGTTTCTATACACTATCACTCTATACACTATTTTGATAGGAATGGTTGGACTAGAAAATCCGATGGGTCCCTTCCAACCTGGTTGTTCTATGATTCTATCAGAGCAAGACTCTGCTCGGCAGTAGTACCTGCTACGCTATTCCTGTTATTTTCTAACACAGGAACACAAAGATCGCTAAAACAAAAGTTTAAATGGGTCAAGTTTAGAATAAAATAGTGTTACCAAGAATATCTCAGGTTATTAAATTAAGATACATTATGTAGTACTTACGCTATTTAAATCATACACTTCTCCAATTAAAAGAGGTATCTGGTTTTATTTTGTTATTCTCCTGTATCTAACAACCCTGCCTCACATGTGCCAAAATCTTAGGAATATTTATAAAAATAAAAAGTGAAAACCACTTTTTTCGTAAAAGGCTTTGAAACTTGCTTTTAAACATATCCTAACACTGTTTTTTGGACACCACTATATAGGACACTTGTAAAGGTCAAGAAAACAAAATGATGATGATGATAATAAAATCTGAACACAGATTCTACGAAAAAAACCAATTTTCCACTTAGCTCCAGGTATCTGCACACCTGATGATCTAGGCTTCATTACTATTCATAACTAAGCCTGACTTTGAAAAGCAGAAATAGTCTACACAGTAAAACTCAATTTATTAAGGTTTAATTAATGTGGGGAAAGAAAAATAAGAGCAAACATTTTTCTCAATAAAAACATAACACTGCTCTAGGGAAATGATAAAATCATCTTCTAAAAAATAGAATCATAGAATCATCAAAGGAAACCTGAGGTTATTTAGCCAATATATAGGAAGCAGAGAAGGGTTAGCAACGTCACGTGGTCAGTAAACCCCACCTTGTCATGAGTCCGATCCCCTCAGGCATAGTAGAGGGAGGTTGCTGTAACTGTCCATCCTCCCTTCGTTTCTGGAGCTCCTCGATAACAGGGCTCACTCCTAAGATCAACAAGGCACATCTGTGGATCACAGAGTTGCAGGCAGCTGTATACACATCCTGACCTTCAGTCAGATCAGTGCTGATTCTCCGTTCCTGCTGAGACTGAGGAGGTGGATCATCAAGTCTAGTCCCTGTCCCAGTGTTCATCCTATCTCGATCCCGACTGCGAGCTACTTCACGGGCTGATAGGAAACATTGAAATATTTCTGTAACATGCAACACAAAAAAGAAGGTCTTAACTTCTAGACAAAGCTACATACAATGAAATATTCATCTAGATCTTGGGCCAGAAACTGCCCCACTACAAAGAACAAGTATTTTCCCAGCAGTACAAATATATATTAATAATACAAAGCTATAAAAGACATCACACCAACAGGTTAAATCAAGCATTTAAACAAAGATAAGTTTCAAATGAAGAGGACAATCCAATTTGACAAAACAGTAAACACCCTTTCAGTGTCTTATTGCAACATGACTCCTGTTTGGATACCATCAGAGAGAAAGATTATTTCATGCTGGCCTCGTAGCAGACTTACATAAACTACTATGCTGTAAATCTGTATTCCAGAAACCAGCTGATCTGCGATTCAATGCTGAAATAGTTTTGGGCTTTTATTAGCTTTAGTCAGTATACTGAAGATCCTATCAAAATTCTCACCCTTCAGTTTGCTTAATTCAGCTGTTGTCTTAGGTGTCAGATTTTTCTTAACAAGCTGTGTGAGAGACCACACCATCTCTGTTCAAAGACCTAAAGCACTCTTGACTTAACCATTTTCATTTTAAAAGTTCAGTTTCCCTTTGGGAAGGTGAAGGCAAATCCAAACACTTCCTTCATTGATGATAATAACTAGAAGCAGCAAGGCATCAAAGACACAAAGTGAATCCTGCATGTCAGGACCGACTTCCCTTGGGATCTTCCAAGCTGTCTTCTGAAGGATTCAACCAGTTTTTTAGACAACCCATGAGAAAGTAACGCAGAGTGGTACAAATACTACATTTTGATTAAAACTTGTTTTCTAATAGATTCAAGAAGGGATAGTCAAAGCTAAAAGTTAATTCCAACTCAGTCAACAAATGGTTATGAAGGGTGGTTCCATTTCCAAATTTCAGGAAAATATCACCCTTCAAAGCTTATTACATATAAACTTAACACATAGAGCAAAAATTCTATACATACTAATTTAACCTCAGACATCTACTACACAGAAGTTTAGAGACAACAATGGGAAATATGAGAAGTACTGGTACATGCCAGATGCCCTGAGAATCGCCCGTAAAGGCAGACCACTTGCCTAGTATTCCCATTCCCTTGTACCAGAAGACTTGTCTGACCCAATAAAAGCACTATGCCTTGTTATAAAAACAAATTTCTCACAATCTTTAAGCAGACAAATCTTACACAATCTTTTAAACAATTTCTCCATTCTTCCTCAGAGACAAAAAATATGTTGTCTGTCCAAAGCACATCACATTATTGACACATGTAACTTGTACTTACTACCAGCTGTCATAACTTCATGTTCTCTTTCCTCTTCTTCATCTTCTTGTTCTGGGTGTCCTTCTCTGTCACGTTCTGCCTGCTCCTCCATTTCCGCTTCTTCATCAATTGTACGAGTAAAAGAATGTTCTTGAGTATCAACATCAGCAGATTCTTGATTATCTAACATCTTGATTAAGAAATATATACATACAGTGAAATTAATTATCACCAAACTGAAAGAGGAATATAAAAAAGTGACTCCTAATTATATATTGTCCATTTTCATTTGAAAACTTCTGAAAGTTTTTTAATAAGGTAGAACAAAAATACTGGCAACACACATAAAACTAACATTAAGTAATACTTTCTGAATAGATGGTAGAGTCTGAAGAACTGAAGAGAGATTTACAGTCTTACCCATCTGTCTCTTGAGGATGATCTAGTCTGAATAAGCTCCATGTTCTTGCAGGCAAGTAAGCGACTCCGAACTTTATATACACACCGGTATACTTCTGCCAAGGCTTTGCCAGGCTGGTACCTACAAAACAGAGACCCAAAAAGGAAAAAAATAATCATACAAACTTTCTTTTTAAAAGCGGAAGGTGAACTTTTAAAAGCAGTTTTAAGTTACTTGCCTACTCTCACCACAAGCTTGACTAAGTAAACTTGTATGTTTCAGAAGAGCTGCAAGGACAAATCTGGACACAGTATCCAGGAGCGATTCATTACTTAAAGTTGCAGTATCCCAATCTGTAAAGAGAAAAGATTTATTAAACCCGGCTACTGTCCCTTATCTTCAGTTTGGAGGGAAAAAGAAGGCTGAACTACATGTTTGCCAAACGCTGCAATCAACGTCAAAACTAAGTAACACACACAGACGCACACTCTCTTAGGCTTCCACCAGCTCACCTTTGCTAACAGCATAGTCTTGCATACTGATCCAGAGGCTTCTTGCTGGCTCTTTTGTACAACCCAAGGCCAAATCAACATAGACAGAAATCTCAGGTCTCAGCTTGTAATCAAACGGTTTCTGTTCCTCATTTCCAGATAGGGCCACTTCTAATAAGGAGCTCATGCATTTGTCTAAAAGAGGGGAAATAAGAAGTTAAACTCCACAGCTTCTGAGGATTACACACATAGGTCCAACAGTGCATAAAACAGCTTTCACTCTCCATTTCATTTTTAAAGAAAATAAATCCAGACATCTCACTGTTCAACTACAAACTCAATTTAGAAAAGGAATAAAGTGAGTTAGAGTTAAAATTTACCAAAAATGTATGAAGTTTTAGAAGCAGTATCCAACTCTGCTTCAATAGCAAAATTCTGGATAATTTATTCTACCTGAACTATACAGCCACATGCTTGCAATTACTGCACCTTCAGACATGGACCCATTTCAAAACACTGTGTCTTGTAAATAAGTCTTGAAGAAGTCTACTCGGAATCCGAGGAATAAGGAGACATGAACTCAGAAGAACATACCACAGAGAAGTAAGAACATTATTGAGATAGGAAGGGATGACCAGAAATACTAATGAGGAGTGCTGTTAACACTTCTAGTAGATCAGAAGGATTGAAGTTCATTGTCAGTAGTATTGTTTCTAATTAACAAAAAATCCACTCTGTAAGTTGAATACAATTTAAGATCATAATTTTCAATGATGCAATGAACAATGAAGCCCCAGTGTATTTGTTAACACTGAGCATTTACAAGTAAAACAGTGAAGTCTGTGTTACTTCTTTCACTGAGAAATTGCAGATTTTTTTCCTTCCATATGCATTTGCAAGGCCCTTGGTAAACTACAACACAGACTGAAACATCCATTTTCCAGCTTTTTGTATTATACAAACAGACAAGAATGCTGAAAGACAAACCTTAAGTACAGAGGCTTATTAAAAAAAAAACTACCAGAAATTTCAAACCAGAACACAAATATTTACAACGACCATCAGACATGTATTTGACAGCCTACCTAAATGAGGAATATCCATTTCCACTCCATCACTGAAAAGTGGTGTTTTCAGCCAGTAGGCTGTATCTTGTTCCTCGGGGGACACTTGAGGTCCTTGGAGCATGCCACCAAGGCACCGCCCAATGAGCAAAGCAACAGTTCTCTCGAGGTCAACGAGCCACACCCAAGACTGGGCAGGCTGTGGTAAGGGCACTCCCGCAGGATCAATTAATTCAGGTCCACCTAAAAGAAGTAGCAATGAATTGTCAAATCAGTCACTGTTTCCTAGCAAGGGACGTTCATATATTTAAGAATTTGAAAAGGAGTTGCATCAAGACACAGCTTAAGTAAAAGCTTTAACTTTAACGGGAAAGTTAAACTTCCATCTTATTTTTTTACAGATTAAAAGTGTGTTAGTTCTTACACTTACCATGAAGTGGCCACTGTAATTCTTGATCTTCTAAAAGGGCTGCAGCAGGTAACAGTCTATTAAGACGATCTAAAGGTGGTAACAGATCTAGCAGGTAACTCAACAACGGCCGAGCTACTGACACAGGCAGTAACAATAACGAGTTTACAATCTGAGAAAGCATACTGCCAGCAGCCGAGACATAGATTACATCTACAGAGGAACAAAAAAACCCCAACATATAATTATAATTCAGAATATAATACACTCCAATCACAATATAACAAGTCAGAAAGAATTGCATAAAAATATTCCAGCTGTCCAAATATGTCTGAACTGTACAGGTTGAATTGGGGAAGTTGTTTAATAATTATTAATCCATTCCGTATTTTATTTCTGCACTTTAGAGTAACCTAAAAAAATTACTTTTAAAGAGAGAAAACCTAGAACTAGCGAATTGAAACAATAATGCACAGAGACAATACCCCCTCTATTCTGTATTTTTCCTGTATGCAGAATATTATATCAAAATCATGAAACCAGATGCTATCCTGGCTCTTCTTTGGGGGAGACTTGGGATGTCTACATTATACAGACACAGAGACAATAAGGAATTTTATTACTCAAATCTAATAAACAAGACGTGCTGTAAGCTTATGGTGCCACTATTACTGATTTTCCCATAAACATTTACCTCTCAGTTTTTCCCCAACGCTACCATTCCAAGAGCTCTCCTTAAGCAGTGTTGCAGAACGGGAATAAATATCTGTAGCATGAGGCAATAAAAGCTGAAGGTGTTTGTGAAGCAGTGCCACGCTGCTGGAATTCTAAAAGGAAACAAACAACCAAACACAGGAATAACTCTGCAAATGTATAAAAGGGGTTCATTTTTTAAATCAGCTCAGCTGTCACGTGCTCAGAAGATTTTCAACAGGAATCATACAATATCCTGTTGGTCACGCATCCTGAATTAATTCCCCCCTCCCCGCCCAAATGATAAGGATACACACCTCACTAACACTGTTGATGTGGCAATAAGCCAGCAGCTGCTTCTGCAGCGAACATAAAAGTTCATGAAGATGAGCAGGTTGGCTGTTTTCTGACGATGACGTGCCCAGTAAAAATTTATCACTGTTTTTTTCCAGTTCTCCAAATGCTTGGTCCTGTTAAGACAAAAAGAGTAGGGGAAAAAACATTCAATTCTGTCTTCAAATCAATAATACTTCACTACTATCTTAAAAAGAAGCTTTTTTACCTTTACCATGTGCAGCTATGATTATCAAAGAAATCAAGCTATGTTAAGTGGATTGTGGGATAACCAAACTTGAAACTAAAATCATTTGGAATGAACGTCAGAGCAGTGACTGTGAAAGCTGTCAAGCCAACATTTCTATTCCAAAAAAGGTATTTTCAGATACTTTTCATTCGACTCACCAGGGATAAGTGGATGACAGAACTTACTCCCCACTCTGCCCTCCAAATCACAATATGTTTAAAATAAGTAATAAACCTTTAGAATTTACTGCTGACTGAAAAGCAGAAAATTCCAAGTAGATAGATCAATATAGATGACTGGTGTAGGACTACAGCAAGGAACAATAACCTACTAACCCTCACCCTCAGGAGAAAGGGATACTATGCCAGTGAAGTAAAAACAAATCTCCAATTTCTTTTCGCTATTACATTTAACTGGCTAGTTGAATAAAAAGGTGAGAATCAATAGGTGTAATAATATCACTGACCTGTAGCTACTGAACTCTTATAAGGTAGTTATCCCTGTGAAGTTAATTAAATGGATTCATGGCTCCTAGTGTCTGCCTATGTCTCCCTGGTGGTTGAGATCATACTCACAAAAAGGGTTTAATGCAATCTGCTTAGTTGAGATGTTATACTCTATCTTCCAAAAAATTTGGAAGTCAAAATAAGAGCAATAAAATACTTAAGTCTGATATGAAACCATCTACATTTATACAAGTCAACTCAAACAATAAATACCACTACAACAATAGTAGCGCCGTAATGTTAGGGATGATTTAACTGATCTTAGTTCACTTCAGGACAAATATATATGGCAATGCTCCTTTAGATTTTTTTTTAAAAAAAAATTAATTAATTAATTTTTTAAAAAAAAAAAAAGCAAGATTTTCTGAAAGCAGGGAAAAACTTTTAACCCTTCCAAGTATTAAAATTCCATTACCATTTAAAAAATAAATACAAAGCCTACACATACCGTATAAAACCCCAAATTTCTTAGAAGAGTCTTCATTAAGATTTCAGCCAGATGAGTATCTGGATGACTGCTCTGAACAGCATACGTCTGATCAGAGAGATTCCCGTAGCTGATACATAATGAGGAAGTTTCTGTGGCATCAGAGGGTGAGCTATAGCCAAGCAGGGAAGCTACATGGGTGTGATCCTGCAAGCTCGTCAGAATAATATCCAACTGCATTCTCTAAAGAAAAATATTCAGACACAAGAAACACACTTTGTTAATGAAGAAAAAATAACAAGCTAAGAAAAAAGTAAAAGGCATAGTTATGCAATAAAAATACTCTAATGAGACATGAAAATAAGCTGGAAAACTTCACCAAAAAAATCCAAACAGTTTTTTCTGTGGATTTGTAGTACTAGAGAACAGCAAAAATCTGAGATTGAGAGAGAGATTAGACATTGGATCAAATGCCTTCACCGGTTTGTTCTACTTTTTGATTACTAGAGGAGAAAAATTATTCTAATCCATGCATAGGGAAAAGGGTAAAACCAAGACAAGGACTTTCCTTCTGCTTGTAGAACACCAGGCAAGTCTCCTAACCTGGATCAATTCCCGTTCTTGACATTCAAGGAGGAAAAAGGAAAAAAGGCGTATCATAGAATCATCTTGGCAAAGCAGGGTGAAATCCACATAGGGAAAGTATTATACAAGCACTCTTGCCAAAAAATAGTTAATTCTCTGTTACAAAAATTTGTTAAATCGCACCTTCGTTCAAAAATATCTAACCTTCAAACTGGCCCAGATACAGTAATACAGCAATTCCTAACCTTTCTGTAGACAAACTTCATTTCAGAAAACACACAGTGCTCCTTACCTCTGTAGCTCCTGACTGAGCCAGGTTACAGGGTTTTTTAAGTTGGGCTTTGCATTGTATTACATCAATAATGTACTTGCACTTTGCAAATGAGGCTCACCTCACTTTTCAAAACGTTCTAGCAAAACCAAAATAAATAACTGCTTCCAAAGCACGATGTATTTTCACTTGACCTTACCTGTCCTTTTGATAAGCTTTCCCATCTATCAGGACCTTGGGGTAGAAGAGAATGTAGCAATTCCATCCTCTCTCGCAATGGAGGAAGAAGCATGGTTGCTCCTACTGACAGAGTCTCAATTACAACCTAAAATGAGAGTAGCAGAAAATAATTTTTCCGTGGAGAGTGGGGGAAAGCTTCAATTTAATCTTTATAAAGGTTATGTCTTTATAAAATACAGTAAATCACAAAATACATTCAAAATATCCACTTAATTTCAATTCCCATCAGGATCCTGTCACAAAACAGCACATTCGTACTTGTTCTGTTACGTAAAGCTACGCGATACACTGAAGGACCAAAATGAGACCAACATATTGTCAGAGCAAACAAATAAAAAATACTAAGTTGCTGTAAGAGTGCTATATAGGAGGATTTACCTAAGCAAGCTAATTACTCAATCCACATTAACAATTTTAGGTTTATTATTAGAAGTAATAATAATTAAAATGTTACAAAATAAAAGCAGCGTTTTACATTTCTCATGTAAAGATTCGCCTTTATTTTCAGATCATAAAACAGTCACGTTGAGTAAATTTAACTTAAAATTTAAGTCAGAAGCTTGTTCATCAGAGTGCCAAGTTCTCACAGTCAGAGAAATCTCTAATTACACAAAGAAAGGAAAAAAAAAAAAAAAAAAGAAAGATTAGCAGAATTTTCACAGGTAAACAAAAAAACGTTACTTACTTCCTGAATTTCATCAGGAACAGAAGAGTCCATCAGTCTGAACAACAAATTTCGAAGAGGACCAGCTTGCCGGCCAAGAATGCTAGTAGCTACACCTCCAGCCAGTGCAAGTGCAAGATGATTAGAAAGCAGCTTCAAACACAACTTAAGAAAATTGTGATGTTCCCTGAAAAAAAGAAACACATCCCTGGTAATCTCTCCAATTATTACCCTTTACTCTCTTTCACTTATTTCTGCGCTAAGCTTTTAACTCTCATCTGATCATACACACCAGAAAGATAAGTAAATTACAGCTAGGGTTTGAAAGGAACTGCTGTGAAAATCTATTGACAATCTGCTTAAGAGAATAAAAACCAAAACCAGAATAAAGTGTCTTTGAAGACAATGGTTCCCAGAGGCATTCAATTTAGAAAAGTAGTCCAATGAACTGGCAGGCAAAATCATCCCAAATATCATACACAAACAGTCAGACAAATATATTCCTCACATAAAGAAAAAAAACCTTTTAAGGAGTAATGAACGTAATCTTCTCTCAGAAGATCTAGGTGCACAACAATTGGATTAAAAATGAAAAGTCAGGATATTAATTTCTACTCTTCTGAAAAAGGAAACTTGAAAAATTGTGTAGCAAGGACAGAAGATTCATATGGATCCAATCAGACCAGGTAAAGGAAGAAGAACTTGCAAAGCAGAAAAAAGCAAGTAGTAAACGCTTTTCAACTACATAGCAAAATGTGTTTAAAAGGATAACTCTGAAAGAAAATATTTAATTCAGGGCATAACAAAAACAAATTCCAGACAAATGATGCTGCTACATTTGAGGCACTGAAAAGCTCCTGTGTTATACAAACAAGCTAAAGGTGCATTTGAAAGAGCAAATAAACCAGACTTATGCTTGTTAAAGAAAGGACTGAACAGGACAAAGTCACATACTGCTACAATAAAGCAAAAACAATCTGTCAAAATCTACCATGTGCATACGCTGTATGTACCTTGATGAAGGAAAAGGAAGAGGTGGAATTTCGCTGTTAATTTTGTCACAGTAGTGCTCAAGAAAAGAACGAAGATGTGAAAAGGTACTTTCTTCAAGGTCTACACAATAGGGTCTGTGCCATGCCACGACTTGCCTGGAAGCAAAATAAGTTTACTGCCATAAATATAAAGTCATAGGTATTTAATCTGATTCATGCAAAAGCTGAAGAGTAATCATAAAGCTTTTTTTAGTACAAATGCTGGATTGTAAAGAGACTTTGATATAACATAGGGAGACTTTAAAACAGGTAGTAACACTTACTACTATTTGAGTCTCATCATTTTCTTAACTGATTTTTCTAAGTTAGTTCCCTTTAAAACAGGGCATTTGAAATTCCTCACAAATTATCTTCTAAATATTAAGTTTTTCTATTCCTTTGTGTTAGTCCATATCTAAATCTGAAGTTTAACTGTTCTCTTCACTCACTTGTTCATGCTTTTGGAGTAACAAAACATTGAGTTATTGCATACTAATAACAGAACTATTTATTTAGGTAGCCATTTTCAGTCAGGTTAACACGCAATCATCCAGAATTTTATTTTATTTATTTTATATATTTAAATCCACATCAATAATTTGTTTAAACTTTCCCGAAGTCTTCTGTTTAGGTTACACCTTGAGAGAAGAAAATGATTTTTTCTTAAAGAAAACTGCTAAAGCCATATAAAATTCTGTCAGAAGCACAAAATACTGACTTGTTTCTCCTCCTACTGACTTGATGATTTTTAGTAAACAGAGGCAACATCCAAATCCTTGGTGCTGCTATATTTTCAACTCTAATGTGTTTAGAAAAGAAGTTTAGAAAGAAGAAAGAGGAGGAGGAAAAGAGAGGAGGAAAAGAGAGGAAGAAAAGAGAAGGAGAGAAGAAGAGAGAAGACAACTCTCTTCAGCCTAAAACATCAGAAGCATAATATTTGAAATGCACAACACAGTTAACACCTTCAGGAAAGAGTTACCTGTGTCCCAAAGCAGACTTGTATAATAAAAATGTATACCCGTTCCCCAGTGCCACTGTTACCTGTCCCTGGGAAGAGCTGTCCAGGCAAGGCTATGGGATGTTCCTGCTGAAATCTGTTGAATTGCAACTCCATCTAAACCACTTACTTTCTTCGGTTTAGTAATAGGACCAGTAGAGTTTCCCTGACCACACTGTCCCATTGAATTGTTCCCCCAAGCATAAACTTCATTATCTATAAACACAAATACAGAAAACAAAACCTGAGATACAACTGCTTTTGATCAAGATGAAGGTTATGTATTTTTACACCTGATTCTTTTTACCATGAGAAAGTGCCAAACAGTGACTGTCACCAATCGAAATATCCACTATTCTTGTAGCAGCCAGCTCTTCAATAAGCTTGGGCCTGAGAGCAGTCGCCTCTGAAGAGCCACAGCCAAGGCACGCGCCACAGCCCCATGCATAAACCTACACAAACAAACCACAAAATATCAGCATGTCAAACACGTATTGTTGTTGACAGTGAACAAATAAAATACCAGATAACCACCTACATGTTAACTGAAATTATGCTTTCAACAACACATGCACAATACTTTCATGACTAACATACACTTCATCTGATCTATATTTTTTCCCCTTGGTCACTCAGATCTCTGGCCACAGAGCACATCAATGTAGAGGCCTTTGCAACAAAAGAAATTGCTACAGGAAACTTCAAAGTAACTCCTAATCCATACTTCAAAAATCCAGCGCCTTTGAATCACAGTGGGGCAAGGCTCAGTTAGGGTATATGCGTAGAAATGCTTCTGGTGTTACATATACACACATCACACCAGCAAGGGACAGCATCTACCACCTAAACATTTAACTCCAAGCTTTCCTGGGATTTTTCAGATTAGAAATAACACCTATATTCTAAAACACACATAGATTTTAAGAAACTATTAAACCACTTAACCAATCTGAGGGGGTTACACGTTAAAAAACTACAAACATTACACTGTGTTTTGCTTCCAGAACCTACTTCGAATCCAGTTTGGGTTTGCGCTGATTACATTTATCAACCCCAAAATAATACATCTTCTGTGCCTAGGCAAGATGTTTTAAAAATGCACTTTTTGCATGACTCCTCAGCACATTATGAATTATTCTTGCGTATTAGAATCTCAGTACTTCATTCAATCCCTAACTGGTCAAATATTTCCTCAAAAGTAAAAATAATAAATGCTGAAATAGTAAACCTACACCAACATCACCAATTTTCATCATCGGAGTGAAAACTTGCTTTTGCCTACCTGCCCTGTTGACGTCAAGGCAAGCGAAGACTGGCTCCCAGCACAAACCTTTCGAATAAACATTCCTTGCAAGGCTTCTATAACTTTAGGTTTATACACTCTATTTGTATCACCATGACCAAGTTTGCCTACAAAAGGATGAAACACAATAGGAAGGTATTTTCAACACAAACTACAACAATTAGTACCCTAAAAGAATGCAATTCAGTTTTCCAAAAATGTCTCGGTAGATTTTTAAAATTAAAATATGAATTGTATAAAACCTAACCTCTTTCAATAACAGTAACTACAGGCTTCAGGAAATATTTATTATACTGTATTTAAAAACTGAAATATTAATCTCGAGTTCATCAGGGTTTTATGGTGGCATTAACTTTTTACATATTTGCAAGTAATTAACAGCAGCGGCTGCTAAAAGAGGATTTAAAGGTGATTCCCACTTTTTTTTTTCGCTTTCCCTAAAATGATACAGAACCCGACAGGGTTTCACCTTCCCTGGAGGTGTTTGAGGGACAGGTGGACAGGGTCCTGGGGGACATGGGTTGGTGTTTGGGGGGAGTGGTTGGACTTGATAGTCCGGTGGGTCTCTTCCAACCTGGCGATTCTATGATTCTATGATATGTCTAGCACTATTCACTGCCTGCTGTTTAATTACCAAAGCCTTCCACAGCACTAAATCATCTGGTAAAAAAAGACTTGAAAATTTAAAACCAGTTATTCCTTCCCATAACTTCACCATTTCAATGAACAGTCTTAAAAACACAGATAGTTACTACACCATATTAATGTGCTGCCCTTCGTTTTGAGACAGATTTTTCTTCAAGAGGGAGTTTAAAATGAACAGTTTCATACATTAATGGAGTTATCGCCTTATCAAATAAGTGAGTTAATTTGAAAACTGGCAGCAAAGCCTTTTTTCCAGAATCACTTATGCATTCATAGAGCTTTCTGCTCTGTGAACCCCCTCATTCTTCTGATAATGTTTTTAAAGTCTAGAATCTTGCAGTTAAACTTCAAATGATCTCTTTAATTTTAATAAAATCCTTTTCTTGAATGTATGCCAAATGACCAAAAAAAACCCCAAAACAAAACCAAAATGCAAGAAGTAGAGAAGCTATGAGGTAGATGGAATGAGACAAAAAATTATTACCAAAATGTCAGATTTCCCTACCGTTATCTCCTCCTCCAAATGACCAGACTGTTCTCCCGTCTTTGGACAGAGCTATTGTGTGTGAACTGCCACAGGAAACCTCTCCTACATTGCTAATATCTTTTACTAAGGTTGGAATGTTGCGGCTGTTGCTGTCACCATGACCTAAAGATAAAAGAGAAATATATTTTCTTTTTGTGGAGTTTCAAGTTGTGTTTATGGCTTGTAACTTCAGTACGATTTTGCAAAATCCATATATATTGCAATTATCACAAACGATAATTTCTACCAACTTTTTGGAAAGATTTGTAATAAGGTTTGGAAGAGATCTGTACATGTATAGCATTACTACAATTATCGGCCACAGAAATTCTTTCAAAAACATCTCATGAAATTTAAAAATACCTAATCTTCCAAAGTCTCCTTCTCCCCACGTATACAGTTCTCCATCTTCTGTAACAGCAGCACTGTGCCTGTACCCAGCGGATACACATACCACAACCTACATTATATGCAAAAATGAAAAAAAAAAAAAAAAAGGTTTTATACGAATTGGACAAGAAATTTGACAGCTCATTAAAGTAAAGTTTTAGAGGCAGTCTACATAAATCGACTTGTTCATGTGTGGAGCAAACAGAGATAAATTATTCTTGACATTCTTTTCTATTTAGTATTTCGAAATCAGCACATAAAGAGACAAGTTTTTATATAAAATTAGTCATGATTTATTTCTCAAGCTAATTTAACACAATTATCTAGTCTTACGTGTTTAAAATACTGGCCAAAATACAGACAGACAGGGAGGGGGAAAGACTTGTAGGACAATGCAAAACCCCTTTTCCAGTAAAGCCACTAAAAAGTTGGATACAAGAAGTCCTAATGTTACAGCTAACGAAACCAACTACCTCCTGGAACATCACTGCAGTTCAGCAAAAGCACACGAGCAAGTTTCATTCTTAAAACTAGGAGGATGTTTACTAGCAATGTCATTGTCCAAACCATGTGCCTAAAGGCAACCGTAAGTTTTGGTGCTTTGCTGAAAGCAGACCCAGCTTCATAAGGAAATTTAAGTAAAGCACACAGCTTTTCCTTAAGATTTTTTTTAAATTTCAAATTTTATACTTCACAACCAAACAGAACAAAAACGGGTGTTACACTACACAAAACATACCTTTCCTTGAAGAGGACCCTGAATAAGTTTGGGATATTTCTGAGTTGAACTATTTCCATGTCCCAGTTTTCCATAGTCGCCATCACCCCAGCTGAAGACTTCACCCTCTGTTGTAAATGCTAAGGTGTGACCATCAGATCCTTTTGAAGATGACACTTTTTTAATAGACCTATGAGGCTCGAAAGTCAATTTTTTCAATGTGGACTGATTATTGGAGTCACCCAGTCCTAGTCTCCCATAGCTGCCTTTACCACAGGCTCTAACAGAACCATCAGTAGAAATAACAAAAGTACAATATTGTCCAGCTTCGATCTGTAAACAAAAAGATTAAAAGAGTAAAAAATATACATTAGAAAAATGTAAAATTCACATTTACTCTAGAAGTCTGTAGTTTTGAACAGAATGTTACGTTTCCCTACATAACACTGTCATATAACATGATGCAAAAATGAAGCAGAAATTGGATAAGAACAAGCAGTAATATTCAAATTGTTGAAAAATACTTTATGAATCAATATATGTTCTTGAGGTAAAGGATGTAAATAGTGACCTATTTAATTTACTAGCATCTCTTCTACACGCTAAAGAATTCAGGTTGTGTTCAGATCTCCCAGACTCATGAAAAGTGATGAAGTCTTAGAAAGTAACTAACTTAAGATAGAAAAAAAAAAAGGAAAAATTAGAAAAGCGACACAGGTTTTGCTTGATTTTAACCAGTAGCAGCTGGTAACATTACAGAAATATGCTGAACACTAAAAATCCACTATCACTTCTATCACTTGAAATTGGTGTTTATGCAATTAAAATGTATAAAGACCAACATTTGTAAATTTTGTACTTGAAGAGTAACTCTTTGAATCAGATTATTCATTCTACTTTTGTGTATTAGTGTTCTGTTCAAACAAAGTGTTTTGAATGCATAAAGTTGTTTTACGATGCCTGCTCCTGCAGTCCACTGGCATATACAAATTTATCAGTGATCTCAATAGAAACAATTTCAGAAGTACTCAACTGTCTAGTGACAAAAAAATTTTTCTACTTAAGTTAAAATTGCAAAGTCAACAGAGCAACAGAAAGGCCAACTATTCTATTCTGCGTCATACATCAAGAGAAATGCTCAGTTGCAACTGCAGAATCTGAGACTGAGGCAGAAAGAGCATACTGTATTTGATTTTACAAAGATAATTAAGGTTGCTGTGCCAGCAGTTAGGTCAGTTTGGACTTATAAACTAGGCAACCTTGGTGTGAAAACCACCAACAGAAAAGAACATTGAGTAGTTAAGATATCTCTTCAATACCAGTTAAAAAAAAAAAAAAACAACTACAAGCAAGGAAATTTGTTTGCAAATGCATTTCCTAGCAAGCGAGATAATTCGATTGTTCTTGTTACAGCAGTGATCAACATGTGCCATGAAAAAAGAAACAGAATGCTTTTTCCAAGTATCAATAAAAACAGTACGATACTTTCAGTAAAATAATTTTTCTAATTAGTTCTGAGCATTACTCTCTTCTTGACACTCAGAAACAAAGTACTATTTTCCAGTATCATACTACAACTCTGAAGCTGTTAAATGTTACATGTACTGCTATAAAAGTCACTCACCGTCTGTGCATCAGAAAAACTTGGAGCAAGCTTGGGTTGGAGTATTTTCTCTTGAGTTCCTTCTACCAGTTGATGACTGCTGTTGCTACCCCACACATAAACTTCGCAGGTCTCAGAAACAATGGGAGCATCACCCGTTTGAATGCTGTCAGGGCTGGCACATGTTCTCGAATAGTCTGATGCCATTCGACAGACCTATTAACATCAGAGACTTCTTACATTGTAGTATTTTCGCTTATTTCTGTATAGTCACACTGTATAATGCAACTTTATTTTCCCCTCAACATAATTATCTGACTAAAATACAAATCATCCATCACGGTATAATTAGTTCATCCAAATTACTTTGTTTCTCTACATCTTAAGTCTTAGCTCTTCACTTTGTTTTGCCTTCCTCTTCTACTCCAGAATGACTGGGCAGAGACTGGACCATGTCCACATGCCAATTAGATGTGGGAGGGGGAAGACAATTACCATCAAAGACAAGGTTCATTTCAAGACATACCTCTTCAAATAAACACAAAGCTGCCTCATAAAGAGAGCATAAGCCATCAGATGATCTAGTTGGCTCTCTCCATTGACTTCGGTCAGCAGATGATCCCTAAAATTTTTAAATGTTGTTATGAGAAAAATAATTCCATACAGCAAAAGTCCATTTGCACAAATTACATCAGGGATTTGTTCTTACAGCTAAGCAAAATGAAAAGCTCTTTCTGTGAGCATAAGAGCAAACTACCTTTCTCCCCACGCTGTGGTATCTGCATACACTTCAGGATAATAAAACTATGACAAGTGCTACTTAAACAGTCCTACTTATTTTGGTGAAAATACCTGGGTTAAGAGTTAATGTCTCCTAATAATGTTTTGTTCTGAAATGCGTGAAGAAAAGGAGACAAGGTAGATCACAAAACTTTGAATGCTAAGCAAACTCAGTAATTCAAGCCTAAAAAACATTCCATATTTTCTAACATTTTTGCTGTGAACTTAAATGCAAAGTGCAAGCAGATCAAGAACATCTTTGATTCTTTTCCTGAAGTTAAATCATAATGCCAAAACTGGCAACACAAGGAGAGTTTTGCCGTTTCATCAACTCCACCTATGAGGAAATGGGCGGATAGAAAGAGAAAGGAACAAAGAAAATCCCTTTTTAACATATTAAGCAAACTAGCATTCAATGTTGACAAACTGCTTAAAATTAAGGCAGCAACTACATTTGCAATGCAGAAAAATCAAAGCTGGTGCACTCACCAAAGACCGTCGCATCTGTGTTAATATACTCATAAAGCAATCAAAGCTGATCATCCCTTCAGGACTCTGCAGCAACTTGGTTTTCTCCATGGTGTTTACTACAGCTGAAGCACCTAAAGCCATTTCTATCCATTCAAGCAGATATCGTAAGGAACCTCGTTGGGCAGCCAAACCAAGAAGCAATTCAGAAGCTAATCTACGACCTAAGGTGTCCGCCCCAGAGTTCGGAATTGTTACTCCTTTAAGAAATGTTGTCACCTGTGATAAACAGTCCAGCCCCATTGGTGGGATCTTGCTTTCATTTGCTAAAGATAAAGGTGGTAAAGAGCTCACAACTTCTATTGCAGTATGGATAACATCATTGCAAAGACTGAGGCCAGGTCCGGACGCAGGCATCATCCAACTTTGTCTTAGCAGTGCAAATAACAAGCTTAACCCAGTCCGAACCCCCATTTCTATGAGTGCGTCTGTACTTGACCTAGGACGTTCACTGACAGAATGCACATCTGTTGATCCAGAACTGCTTTCTGGTGAATGTTGCTGCTGTTTCACCTTACCCTTATCGTGATATTTATTAGAAAGTGCATAGAAGACACGCTGCAACACAAGGAGACGTTTTCGAAGTGCTCCAGCAAATGGAGAGTCTGAGCATACCATCTTCGCCAGTGCCAGCTGGCTGCTAAGAAGGGCGTCCAAGTAGTGGTCCTGTTCATCGCTTGATAGAGACTCCCGCTCAAAATCTGGTAACTGAGGTCCTTTGAGGCACAGAACCTGCTGGGGCAATGGCACTACTTCTTTATTGCTGACTAACTTAGCATACAAGATAGAAACTCCCTCCCTTGTCGCAATAGATTCACTGTCTTCTGTGATCCAGGAGCTGTTTAGGTGTTCAAGCCATTTCAGCTTCACAGGTGGGACCATAGTTGCCATGGTGGTTTACTCCTTTCCCATTAGTCCTGAAGATGAAAAAAACTGTAAGCAGGTGTGCAGAATCTACTGAACTTTTTACAGTAAGACAAAGCCTAATAATCCCTTAAGAAAGCCAGTAGCAAAAGATTAATCATGAAGAACAACTGAAGTTCCACTATTTTGCCCATATAACTGCTGCAACTTGGAATTCATGTCAAATATTAACAGGATAGTTTAGTAGTATTAAAAAAAGATATTTTGCAAATTAATTTTTATCTTCATTAAAAGAAGTAGTTCAGGCATATTTCCTTACCAGTGATGTAAGAAACCATGTCTGTATTTTATAAATACACACACATAAAAACTTAGACAAAGCAGATTTAATTCTGCTGTGCTTCAATGAAAATTAACTTTTACTATTAATGTTATGATGAAATCACTACAAAATTCCTGAGAATCCTACAGTTAAAACAGGTTTCCTCACCTATAAAGTTCTTTGGGCAGGGCAAACAGTAAATGCATTTACTGAGGAAAGCTGCTATTTTCTAAGGAAAGAAGAACCATCCCTGTATTTTAAATAAGCATAAAATAAGACACTGGAGATGCATTTAAGTACACTTAGAAGTCATTTACATGAAACGGAAACGAATTATGAAGCAGTAACTATAAATACTGCTCATTTCTTCCCTTTGTCACCACAGCAATTGAAACACTCAGAAAGAGAAAGAGGAACTTGATCTTGCTGTTCATCCCAGCTTGTTTATTTTGTACAGTATCAAGGCACTGAACTGCATGGATGCATGAGCAAAACCCTGATGTAAAACTGACCGGGAGATATAACAAAATAGGTATTCCACTAGAAATGGTTCCGTATTTTCAACTTATACATAAGTATATATACTTTTATATACTAATTTCCATATTTCATGCATTTGTGTATAGAAGCACAAGTAACTGCTGTAGACGTTAACTTCTTTTCAAAAGTGGAGTAATTCTTTCAAAACACCACAGTTAATATCAAAGTGAAATTATAGGAAATAAGATTTAAAATGGATTTGGGGGTTTATATAATGTGCCACACAAAAACTAAAATGGGACTGGAAAGCAACAGTACATTTTCCAGCCACTTACCACCACCTGCTAAATTATCTATTGAAAATGTAGATTTTTCCAGAAGGGGAACAAAGCAAATACTAAAGAGCTCTCATAAATCCACTTGCTCGGCACAAGTATGAAGACTGTCAAATCTCGAAGAACTAATTTTTTCAGATTTTTACTACAGCTTCTGGAAACCAAGAAGTTTTTAGGTCTTCTCACTTTGAGCTAAGTGGGACAGCTTTGATCAGCTTCAAATTCAAGTAGAAAAACAACTCACCAGAGCAGAAAAAAACATCACAAAACAATAAGAGAAGTTCTCAACTTCAACATAATCAAAGGACTTCAGAATCTACAAGTGCAGCAAACAGTCCTATATTGCAAGGGGCGAGGAATAACACCAATAATTTAAAAAGCATTTTAGCATGGGATTGAAGGTCAAAGTTCATAAGGATACAAAAGTCCTTTATCTAAGCCTAGCTGGAAAGCCTGGCCCTAGGCAGAATCATAGAATCATGGAACAACCAGGTTGGAAGAGACCCACCAGACCATTGAGTCCAACCATTCCTATCAAGCACTAAACCATTCTGCAGTCTTCCCTTTCCATGTGAGCCTGGAAATTCTGTAAAGTATTTGAGTTTGTCACCCAAGAACTGCCTCCACGCAGTTGACAAATGTACCCTGATATAAGTAAACAGGAAGTTCCCTTCTAGGGTTTAGAGTTAAAAAAAAATATTACTGAGAAGGTGCTGTGTATAGATCTCAGAGGAGGACTGCTGTGATAACTTGATATATTAGAGCAAGGTATAGATGGGACAGACACGTTAAGTTATAATAACCCGCAGCAACATCAAGATTAACTTCTGGGAAGTGAAAACATTTATTAGAAGGGTAATGATAAAAACATTTAAGTATGATCCAGAAATTTCTGAATTCTGGAAAAATAAAGAAAGCACTGCTTGATGAACCACAATCTGAGAATCAATGCGCATAAACTGATACACAGCATCTTCAGTTGGCATGAAGAAAATACGTTTTGTTAAACCTTGATTCTACAACACACCCTGGAGATATTAATAAGTTCAGAATTAGCAGAGCTAATACATGTCTCACTACAGAATAATTCATGCACAGACAAATCCAATCATTCTGACAGAAGCAAGGTGCTCAGACTCCTAAAACTGCCACAGAAGCAGCTGAAAGCTCTGTTTTCTGCTAAGCTCTTGGAAAACTGCAAATAAAGCTGCAAATATTACAGATCCTGAAATTCATAAGTTTTCTCAGAGGAAAAATAAGCCTCACAAGCACTGACTCACTCTCTACTCCCTGCAATGAGCAATTTCAGCAGCCTTGTAAGATGCTGACTACATTCATCTCATGTTATGGGAACCTACATACAAAATCTTGTACCACAAGAAGCTGGAAGACTGTACAGTAAATCAAAGGCAGGAAAGACCAAAACTAAAGAGCATGCAGAGAAGTGGTTATGAAACTTGCACGTCTGAATTCTATTTACTGCCTCACAGTAACGCTATGCTACCTTTCCCCAACGGGCAAGTAAATATATTTTCTTTCTTTGCAGAGTGCAAGCAAAGACAAACCTTAACAACACGAACAAAAAAATCAGCAGATTTGCATATTTCTAAATGACAGAGTTCTTCAGCATGTGTTCACTGACAATGATCTTTCTCAAGTTCACAGCAGTTTCATTTACTATTTTCAACATGAGCACTCCTACAGGATCACCTGTATTGATAATCACCTACTTGCAGCATTCGTGTGTGTGTGTACGTGTATATATATTCAGCACCATAACTCCAGAACTCAATGTGGAATTAAAGATACAGACGTACCTTGAATTTGTGCAACAGAAGAACTGCTCTCCTGGTTTTGCTGAGTTCCAGTCCTAACATTACATAAAAAGACACGTTACCTGTACTTTTAACATTCGAGTCTTTCGCACTTCTTAGAAACGGGGCACAAAGTCCCAGTAAGAATCATGCTTCACGTGCTACCAACTTTAAGACTGCAGCAATTCTTGCAATCCTTATTAAAATTTTACAATCCGAAAGTACAACTACAAGCAAACTGATTGATCTGATTTCCTTTTTTCAGAAATAATGGCTGTTTATATACACGGTAGTAGCAGATACCGGGTCTCTAAACAACATTTACAGCCTATTTCTCAAAAAAGTTAATTTAGAAACCAGGAATACATAAGATGAATTAAAAATCCTGACTTGTCATAGGCCAGCGATGTAAAACCTACAAGCAATGCAAAACCTGCAAGATTTTCCTTATTAATCATGGCCACAACAAACTGTGACAGTTAAAGCCAACAGTAACAGAACATAACGTTGCTTCAGAAGTTATTTGTTCAGTATTTTACTCGTGCCAAAACGCACTGCAGATCACTGCACAAGGTAATGTTCCTCAAATGTTCTTTTTGCCCATACATTTAACCTATTCACAGTGTCATGACAGATGTGAGGTGAATGGGAACCTATACAGAACAGTCACAGGAAAGAAAAAGAGAAAACAATAAATTAGAAAATGCTGACACTGCAGAGAAATTACTACAAATTAACAGAGATTCAAAAGTGAAGAGACAAAAAGAGTCATTAGAAGCAGGAAAAAAGCAAAAAGTGAAAAGTACCAGACAACAGGAGATGGACAATGAAACAATAAAGAAAAAATAAGCCAGTCTACTAAAATCTGGAACGGCAAGATGATGAGCAAAAGGACCTAAACCAGGAAAAGCAAGGCAAGGCAGCAGCTACCACAGATTGTCCTCCACTCATAAGAAAAACAACAAAACACACACTGACATTAATTGATTTATGTGAACATCTGTCTCCACTGGTCACAGTGCTCACTATCCTTGTAATAGCCTTCTGCTCAGCATATGGAAACCAACTTACCAATAGCCTAATTCAGCTTAATTCTGCAGCCAATTACCAACTTTTCTTTCCACGCAATAAATTCCACCTAGCTCCCTGATATTAGTCAGGTAAGCCAAACTGAGATCCTACTGATTTTCTTACATTTTTGTTTTCCTACATGAGTTTAGGTTCCTTTAGGATTGTTTATTCTTTATCACGTCTACTACTGAAACTGGTACAACCCTATGCTTTCAGCTGGTCTGGTCCATTTGCACTTCTGCCCTTAGATTTATAAAGAAAACTACGCAAAACCTAATCATGGTTTGTGAATGCACTCTTATACTCTTGGGTGCTGTACAAAACCTACCCAGGTAGAAGAGACGTAAGAGTTTATTATTACTATTCAGCAGAGAAACTTACAAAAATCAATTAATCCATTACTTCTTCAGATACTTAAAAGTATAATGAAACAAAAGTTGAGAATGTAGAAGACAATTCACATACATAATCACCAAAAGCAGTTAGTAAAAATAAGAGCTAAGAAGCAGATGTCCCTGTGCAACCATACGTTACAACAACTAAGGAAAGAAAGGTGCTTCATCTTGCACTGGGAATGGGAAGAAAAACCTGGTGAGGTTCTACACTACTACTCTCTCTCAAAGGTTCAATCACTTGTACTCCTACTAACTTGTACAACTAATAACCACGTAGTCATCTTCTCTTCAGCCACCACAAGACACAGGAACAGACATTTTCTTGTGAAAACTAAAAATCATGGTTTTAAATTGAGAAAGTCAGCAATGGACAGAAGACTGCAAAATCAGCATATGTATAGATGTTCAAAATTCAACCAGCTCAGCAATCTCATTTAACTCTCAAATCAGCTCTGGATTAAGCAGACAAGTGGACCACAGCCTTTCTGCATATGTAAAGTGGGCATTTAAGAACGATGGAGAGAGACTTTTTATCACGGCCTGTGGTGACAAGACAAGAGGCAATAGTTTTAAACTGGAAAAGGGTAGGTATATATTGGATATTAATAAATTTTCTACAACGAGGGTGGTGAGATACTGCAACAGGTGCTAGAGCAGCTATGGGTGCCCCATCATTGGAAGCATTCAAGGTCAGGTTGGACAGGGCTTTGAGTAACCCCAAACCACTCTATGATCTGTTACTGTATGACCTCCAGCACGACTTACAACCTCATCATTTGACGGTCCTCTTAGCAAGTTCCTGAATCACTTCTACCTCTGGAAAACACTGAATAGGGGGTAGGTAATTATACTTTAAAACACAATTGAGCCCATGTTGCCATGTCTTATTTCAGAGATGACAGCTCTTGAGCGCTAGACTACATCTTAAATGGGAAACAGGGAAAGCATATACTTTGTGTTAACATTTCCATTTCTCAACTCTGAGTACTCCCAGTATAACTAACTGAAAAAAGAAACTTCTTTTGTATAAATTCGTGCATTTGTAAGGAGATGTTTGAGGATGAAACTTCTGTATTATGCGGTGCTGACAGCAACAAAAGTTTTATTACTAGTAATGAGGACTCAAAGTGTAGGCTCTTTAAACAGTAAATTAATCCCAGCTTCCAGTAAAGAACATGATTCCTTGAGCCACCTGAGCATACTTCCAACTAGCCTGATGACATCAAGTCAATCACAACAAGCAGTCAAGGCCAAAGAATATGCCTGGCCAGTTCCCAGGCCACAATGACGCTGTTGGCTCACAGATTCCACGGTCACTGGGTTCCAGGCCATTTCTTCAGAAATTACAAAGGTTACTACAAAGTTACTCTGATGTACAATAAGCAGCTGCAGCCCACTGCCAGTTACTTCATTTCATTTTCTAAGGACTACTCTAGATGCAAGAGAAAACACCTACTAGGTCTGAATGTTTCATATGACTGTCAACCACTACAAGGAGACAGAAAAAGAAAACCTGACAGCAATTTCAGAGTCTCAGTACTTCTGAGAATCAATAAAGGGAAAGAAATATAACCGACACAGGATTGACCATTTGCAAAGATGACTTTGACATCAGGAAGTCAAACCAGCCACAGGCAAACGTACCCTATATTTAACTAAAATATACTGGTGCAAGATGAAAATCTTTCAAGTTACGTAAACAGAGGAAGAATGAATATCTGTATTGTACCTAAATGAAGACTGCTGTATTGAAAGGACAATCACTTCATAACAACCCATCATCAGAATTCAAACACCTCCATCAAGTCTTCATTTTGTCTCCATTATTCATTTCTACGATGGGGATAAAAGTATTTCTCTAAACCATGACAGTTATAAGAATAATTACATCAAAAACTGAGAAAAAGACCAGAATACTAAAAGCGAGTCTGAAGCAAAAGTATTTAAAAGTGTATACTTTTGATTTAATTCTTCATGCTGTTGTTCCCATCCATTCAAACAGTTCCACTCCAGCAGAAATAAGTTCAATAGTCCCATCCCCCTTATAAACTTCCAGCTACAAAACATGTTTTTTCCTTAACATTAAAGACAAAGAACAAAACGTACACAATACATTTAAATGAGGACATAAGAGCAGAGATGAAGGCCTCAAACAAATACAGGTCTGTTCATTATTGGAGACAAGGAGCTCAAATGCTTCATTCTGAGAGACAACAACTGTGTATGAAGCCACTTAAAAAATTCCTTTTAAGTGCAAGGACACAGAAGACTGACAATGCCCTTCTCCTGTATTGTGGCACATGAGCAGTGGACAGCTTTAATCTTTTGTACAAAATGAACACATTCGTCTTAGAATACTGGGAAGCAGTAGCAGGCTGACCAGGTATATGATCTACCTTTCCAGATTTGACATCTACTATATTTTTCCCATAATTACATGAGACTCAGTCCCAAGATTCGAGTCCTCTGGAATCCCACATCCCTGTGCAATGGAGACGACCTGGTTTATAGGTGGCCTTAACAAGGAGCATTAAATTCAGTATGTGTAAATCTATAGATTTGATTTTTTTTAGAATCATAAAATCACCAAGTAGGAAAATACCTCCGAGAGGCCATTCCCCCTTGTCCTATCACTCCTCAGTTGCCAGAAGAGACCAGCACCCACCTCTATACAACATCCTTTCAGGCAGTTGTAGGCAGAGATAGGGTATCCCTTCAACCTCCCCTTCTCCAAGCTAAACAAGCCCAGTTCCCTCAGCTGTTTTTGTTCTCAAGTAACAGCATAAAACACTCTGCTAAACCACAAATCTGACCAACCTCGTGACACGATATACACACACACACACATATATATATATACACTTATAATATAGAATCATAGAATCACCAGGTTGGAAGAGACCCACCAGATCACTGAGTCCAACCATTCCCATCAAAATATGTACAAATACTGTTTAATATTCTTTAACACTACGTGATTCTGTGATATAAAGCACACGGTCCTAGCTACAGCAAATTAAACACTGCACGAGACAACAACCAGCTTAGAGAGATGCCGTGAAGAAAAGGTCTAAATCAACATAAGATGATGTTCCACCAGGTGGGCAGGAAAATAACAGGGTTCTGCCCCTAAAAATGTGAAAAGCAGCTTCCAGACAGTAACTTCTAGAAGAAATACATACAGTAACTTTCTAAAAGGAATTAATTGTATACGGTTACAAAAATCCCAGCCACCTGCTAGGAAATCACTTCAGCACACAAAATAAATGATGTCGAAGCAAAAGCACACACCGGATTTTTCAGCATTGCCAAGAGGAGCCAGCAAGGCCGTCCCGCGGGTCGCTGCAGCTCAGGTGACAGCTCTGGAGACCCCCGGAACGCCCCCAGCCTCACACACAGCTGATCAACGCGACACATTTCACCGAGAATGCCGGCTCCACGCAGCCAGAAGCGGCTTCGGAGCCCTGGGGAGGGTGCACGGCTCCCCTCACCGCCCCAGGGATCTCACACCGGCCCTGCACCCCAAGACCCGGGGCTGGGCCGGGGTCCACACCCCCACCCTCCGCACCTGGGGGGCTGGGGATGTGCCGGGGTTCAGCCACACCCCTCTCCGCTTTTGGGGGGCTGAGGTTGTGCCGGGGTTCAGCTATCCCCCTCTCCGCAATAGGGAAGGCTGAGGCTGTGCTGGGGTTCAGCCACCCCTCACCTTCAGCACTTAGGGGGCAGAGGCTGTTCCGGGGTTCAGCCACTACCCCCCCCCCCCACCTCCGCACTTGGGGGGCTGGGGCTGTGCCGGGGTTCAGCCATCCCTCCCTCCCCGCTCTTGGGGAGCTGGGGCTGTGCCGGGTTTCACACACCCACCCCCCCCCCTCACTCCCACCCCGGGTCTGTGAGGCGCGAGCGGCGCTGAGTGGATTCCCCGCCCCCCCCTCAGCTCCTTGAGGCCTCTCCCCCCCACCCCGGGACGCCGCGCGCTCACCTGCAACAGAGGGCGGGAAGGGGGGAGGGTGGAGAGGGTGTAGATGGCGGGAGCTCCGCCGTGTCGCTCCGCGAGGCTGAGGCGAGCGGCGAGTCCCCGCCGGGGAGCCGCGTCCTTCCCTGGCGGCGGCGGCGGCGTTGTCAAAGGGAAAACATGACGCGGGCGGGGAGGGGACGGGAGGGATGACGAGGGAGAAGGAAGCGGCGAGATCTCGCGAGAGCCGCCGCTCCCGCCCGCCCCGCGAACAGGGGGTGCGCCCCGGGGCCGCGAGGGACGTCGGGAAGGGCGCGCGCCGCACCCGTGTTGGGATAGGGGGGCGGGAAGAGCCCTCATGGCGGAGTCACGTGGAGTCCGTGAGGGCTGGAGTTAAGGCGTCACCCGATCAGAGACAGAATCCTAGAATCATAGAATAACCTGGTTGGACGAGATCCACTGGATCATGGAGTCCAACCATTCCTATCAAACACTAACCCATGTCCCTCAGCACCTCATCCACCCGTCCCTTAAACACCTCCAGGGAAGGTGACTCAACCACCTCCCTGGGCAGCCTCTGCTAGTGCCCAGTGACCCTTTCTGGGAAAAAATTTTTCCTAATGTCCAGCCTTAATCTCCCCTGGCAGAGCTTGAGGCCATTCCCTCTTGTCCTGTCACTTGGGAGAAGAGGCTATTACCCTTCTCTCTACAACCTCCCCTTAGGTAGTTATAGAGAGCAATGAGGTCTCTCAGCCTCCTCCAGGCTAAACACCCTCAGCTCTCTCAGTCCTTCCTTATAAGGCCTGTTCTCCAGTTCAAAGGGACCTCCCCCAAGCCCATCCAAACCCCATCAATCTGGCCCTGAACCCCTCCAGGGATGGGGCAGCCACAGCCTCCCTGGGCTTCCCCACCCTCATTGTCATGAATTTCTTCCTAATGTCCAATCTAAGTCTTCCTCCTTCCAATTTAAATATCTGGGGACACATCACTATGTGCTTATCCTTACTATTTATTCCTTGGGTATCTGCCAATGGCTGTCCTCAGACACATGGTACTACCGGACCAGTGTCCTCATCTTTATGACCTTGTCCTCCAGCCCATCGTTCCTGCATGTCTTCCCCGCACAAGCACCCTTCTCAGCGCAAAGAAAACCTCCTAAATAGTTTATTCTGAGGCACAGAGTGGTTAGGGGATTTACGAAGGGTAGAGCTCAGCTTTTTGGAGGGGCTATGGCACTTCATAATACAAGTTCCAACTGAAATTAGATAAATGACACCAGCAGCTTCCGAGGCAGATCCCAGCCATTCACAGCACTTGATTCTGTCCCCCTGAAAGGCCATGGATCCATAATTCTTGGCAGCAGAATAAAACCCAAAAGGCTTGGCTTTAAAATTAGTCTTTGACCCACACAAGCTGAAGAACACAGACCAGACATCACCAAGAACAGGGTAAATTATAAAAACATTTTAAAGCACTCTTTGTCTATTTAAACTATGTCAGCTAAAGGATGTTGGGAAAGAAAAACATAAAAAAATTGAGCAGATCTATCACAATGCATTAAGTCCAGTAATGTCCAGCAGATCTGCTGTTCCACAGAACAGAAAGTAGAACAAACAGACCCAGGAAGCCCTACTCTTCGACATGCCCCACACCCACAGACTTATGTTAACCGCAGCATGAAGGCAAACCTTATCATTAACTGCAGGTTTTTATGGCTTGCAGGCTCCACCAGCAACCGCGTGTTGTATAATTCTCAAGGAATTTGTTAGGTTTGCAAATGTTCAATGGTTTTAAGTTATGTGCACTTAAGATATTAAATTCATATAGCTGCAAGGTTTAGTTTTGTTTGTCAACTCTTGAAATAGCCTGTCAAGCACCTCTATATACTGAGAGTCTAGGACTTTCACCCTTGTGGTTTGGTTATACACAGATCTATCTGATTCCACAGAGGCTCAGTGATCGCAGAATCTAAGTTACACTGGAGATACTCTGCAGCCAGACTGGGACCAGAGGTGCCAAGCATGAGAAGAACCAAGGAAGCAAACCCATAAGTAGTGTTCTAAATTAAAAATCTTCCTAACCTTTTTTAATATTTTAAACATACATGACCACTATTCTATAGACTCTTGTAACTGAAGTACTTAACTTTCTAAAATGCTTTCAAAAGTTTTGCCACGTAATTTCCGACCATTACTGCTGCAAAATAACATGATGCCAACTAAAGGAGGAGGTAAGAGCGACAACAAAAAAAGGAAAATCCAGTTTGATACATCCAACCTTCGTAAGGTTTTCAGCCCACAGAGCACTGCCAACATCCCCCAAAGGACTGCTGCAATTTATCTCTTTAACTTCTCACATGAAGCTTGATTATTACATAGCAACTGTTAGTATTTTATATTAACCAATCTTTGGTAAGACTCAAACAGCATCTAGAAGTCAACTGGCTTCCCTAGTTCTTCTGGGAGTCCAGGAGGGCTCTTCTAGAGCTGGAGCCCCCACTCCCTGGGGGCCACACTGCCTGAGCTACTCCTGATCTTGGAGCGATCTCCCCCACTCCAAGAACACCCAGAGTGACAAGTGATGCAGGATGAGGAGGCTGTAGGCACTACCTCCATTAGGTCTGTGCTCCCACCTCCTGTTTAAAACAGAAATAATCCCTCCTGATGACTGCAGATGTCCCGAGTCCCACCCCCTGGCTTTCCTCCTTCCCAGTTGCACATGACTAAGGCAGATCTCACCTAGCATTCAGCTCTACAACACCTGTTTTACATCAATGATTTCCCATTACTCGATAGGAGTTGCTGCATTATTTATTAGCTTTAAATGTATTGTTATGTAATCCCAACATATGCCCTTTTAATCTTAAGCAAGGAGGAGAAAGGTTCAATAATGAGAGAACACACACTTTATCATCGGGTCTTACTTCTTCTAAAACTGTTAGCAACCACCCTTTATTTTTAGTATCCACATTTAACTCTTTATTATCTTCTGGTCCAGAAATTACACCAGGGCTAGGACCAATCACGATCCTACTATTTTTGGAAGATCTTTTTTTCATAGTACAGTGCCTAGAACAGGACCCAAAATTCAGCATTAGACTACACTATTTATCTTGAGCTCGTTCTTAACTATTTCTCTGCAATGCACGATGATTTTGGATCATTACAGAAAATCAGATTTATATACAAAATATCTCAATTAACTGTGGTTTGCTTTTACTGACATTTTTTTCCAGCAGACATTGCTAACATGCTTTGCTGTTGTCATGGCAATGAAAGGAGTCTATATGAGTTTGCATGTGACTCAGAAATCATTTAAAACAGAAACTGGACAACAATTAGAATTGGATGGATTTTTTTGCCACCAGTTAATAAATGGTCACTGGGAAAAAAAGACAGTCCAAACCAGTAACAAAAGACACTGAAGGTCCTTGATTGGATCCCAGGCCCCAAACCTCTACTTGTGACCCCATCTTCCAGTTAGGGCTGTGTGGGTAAAGCTTTATCACTCTTGAGTGTTAGTAAATTCAGTGTCCTGCCTGTGCAGTTACTTAACTGGACCAGGAGTCAATTTGCACAAATAAATGTCACTCTTAATGTTCAGAAATACAAGAGCAGAATTGTATTGTATACTCATCCCAATAAAGAAAGGTCCCAAAACAATCGTTGTGCTGAGAGAGCTCATTCAAAGGCAAGATGCTTCCCTTGGCCAATGAGTTCACAATTTACTTGAGGAAAGAGGAAAAAAATACTTTAGAGAGGCAAGTTTAGCAATTAAAATGTGAGGAAAGGAGCTTGTGTCAGTCACTGATCAAGTGTGGAAGAAGGAATTGCAAATACTAAGAAACGTGACTGAAGTCAGCCTACACCACTCTATGAAATGTCTGGGAAAATTGACTGCTAGACTAAAAATACCCTTCACCTCTGTCTTCTGTATGTTGCTCATCACAACACTAGCTCTTTTCACGTGGATTCAAGGTACACGAGGGGACAAGTTATTAGGACATTTTCCCTCTGCAGGGGTGCCAAACGTGGAGGCATTGAAATATATGCATCTGTGTCAGTCACTAACTTCATCTTCTGACTCATGTTCTGGAGTGACAGTTCTTCTGCACGGCACTTTCTGTTCATCCCAAGCTGAGCCATACTAACTGTCGTTTATTAGAAAGCAACCTAAAGCCACATCCACACGGCCAGCTGGCTCTTACCCCAGTGCAAATCATCACTGCCACATAACTAGCAGTTCTAATCCATTCTCGGGATTGCAGGGGGCTATGTCATTCCCCTTCTGCTGTTGCTAGATTCCAACATGCTGTGGAATGCAGAGTAGGAACCAGTCTGAAGTAACCCCAAATTTAAGGTCTGGTTCAATCCATCACCCCCTCGCCCCTTATTTAGCTAGATGGTAACTTTTTCAAACTGTTACAAGCCAGTCCGGGGGAAAGTGTTCTGCACGTCAGAAATGCCCCTGGGGCAAGATGGAAAACGTGAAAGAAAAAAATGGGGAAAATGCACGGGAAACAGGAGGGGTTTGCACTGGAAGACAATGAGTTAGAATATGAAGGCAAAAATAAAAGGATTATAGATGAACATATAAGTAATATTAAAATTGAGACACAAGACTAAGTCCAAACTGATCTATGCAATGGTACAAAACAGTTCGAGCAAGAGGGTTATGAGAACTTCGAAAGGATTAGTAATTCACATCAGCTCAGTATGACAGCATCTACCGCATAGCAAGAATGCAGCTTAAATATTGTGTTATAATAATAATAATATGCATAAACATACTTGAGAGAATTAAAGAATAACCAATGGTCAAAGTACTGTTCATAGGATTACCTCTCCCCAGCTGTACTCTTACTCACTTCTTCGCAAAGCCTTTGGGGCCTTAGGAGGGAGTTTTGATCTTCTGCTTTCTTTTAAGAACACCTGTTGCACAATCCCACAGTTGTGTCACCACTTCACATCCCTTTACCAATACCAACAGGGGAAAAAAAAGACTTGTCACAACTGCTTCCCCCCATCCCCCTAGTCTTTCCTACTCAGTGAGCAACGAAAACAGACACTGCTGGATGGAAACACGAAGAAGAGACACCACAGAACTCTAACATCACCTTTGTGCTTACTACTGGGGCACAGGATGCAAACAAACTGAGACTTGCTGTCCATTTGCATTGAAAGCAGAGGTTATCCCACTAGCATGGCCCTAGAGCAGCAGAAGCAAACAGACTGGTTGGTCTTGGCAGGACACCGGGGTAAGCGCTGGAGGACTGCCAGGTGCTGCACACGGGAGACGGGTGCCTGTACACATTAACTTAATGCCCTGTAAACTCACTGCCTTTCCTAAGAGAAATAGCCACAGTATCTCACCAGTTAATATTTACGAAGAGTTGCGTCACATGAAGCTGGACTCAGTAGCAAGATAACTCCTGAGCTGTTTCTAGCAGGCACCAGTTATTCTGCACTTTTTGCAGCTCTGATCCAGTCTCCATTTTCATAAGGAGGGAAAAAAACAAGTAATACTTTAATTAATTTATCTAGAGAGCTTTGGTTAAGCAGAAAGATTCCATTTTTTCCACTGAGGCCATCTGACCTCAAATAAGTCCCCTTCCTAGTTATTCTTCTCTGAAATGGGCACAATGCCACTAGTTAGGTATAAAGCTTGCTTCCAAATTAATCTTTTTGCAGAAACACAAAACATTACTACACTTCACTGCGATTGTTCCATTCACAATCCTAGGTATGACTTCTTTCATCAAGAGGTGTTTAGTTCCGTAAGCCAGAATATCAGATTACTTTATAAAAGTAATTAAAAAAAATCTAAAGCCCATGTAAAGAAGCACTTCGTTATCACGGCGATTGTTTTATTTTTCCTTGCAGAATTAAGATGCATAAAAACACTCAAAACTAACAACTTCCAAACACCACAGTTGCACACGATGCTCAGATAACCACGTCACAGGAAGCCTGAAGACCTGAAAGTGTTGTAAAGTGTCTTGTCTGTACAGCACATTGCAGTGCGTTCTTTAGCATTCTTAAAAAGAATAACAACTTCCATTTTCTCTAGGTGATCATTCCCTAGGTAAAAAGATTTTCCCAAAAAAAATATTTTTTCTGTGAAAAAAACCCCACCACCTGTATCTTATCCCAGATTTCCTCTTTCTGAACTTAAGCTACAAAAGCAGTTAAATTTTTTCTGAGTTCATAATCTTTTCCAACTCTGACACCTTTGTCACTTCGTTGGTCACGCTCCATTCCACCAATTCACTAAACTATTTTTTTTCTTATGTTCCTATTAATTATTTCCCCAGTCCATTAACTTTCTTTTTTTTCCCAGTGACTTTTCTTTCCTTCTGTCAGTTCATTGATCATTTTCTAGTCTTTAACTGGAAGTGAATATTCTAACTATTATCAGAGAGCTGCACAAAGAGGAACTATCCTTCTGCTTTCATGAATCAATGACTGCTCTGTAAGGCTAAAAGCAGTTTTTCTCTTCCCATTGTTTTCACATTGCCTCTCATTCCATTTGTTCTTGCTTTCATTTCTTTCCAGCAAGCACCACAACACAAATAACACCTTCCCACACCTTTCACTTGGAGATGTTTTTCAAAAGGAATCACCTTTCCATTAGATGGGGAAAACATGAGGTATAAACAGGACAATTATCTCATCCCAGCATTTCTAGCACAGGTTGTATTCTGGCTCAGCACGTTACCCAATATTCTACTTTTACAAGAAACCCCCTGCTCATACCAACCAGTCTTTTTGGAAAGACCCTGCTGAAGAGCAAGCATTGTTTTTTAATGTCCCAAACAGCTTCTTGGGCTGCTGGCACTGCGATACGTCACTGCTGGTGGGGAAAGAAAGTGCCCATTCTCGAGAGTCACAGAAACGTTAAAGTCACTTCCAAACAGAATACTGAAAAGAAATTTTTCCCATGGAGCACTATCAACATCTTGATTTCAGAGAGAGAAGAACATGAAGCCAGACAGATGAAGCAACTTTTCCAAGGCTATTCTGGAGTTTCAGGGTATAACTCAGAGCACAGCTAGAAACACAGCTCCAGGCTCCACAAACCAATCCTATGGTTTAACCCAAAAGCTCAGAGGCCTTGGCCACTGGCCTGTGGATTTGAACATGCCATGAAGTCCTGGACTTGACAGACCGAAGCACAGAGCGACCAACAGGCACCTTCTCCTTGCTGTAGCTAATACAGCTCTAAGTCACCCAGAAAAGAGATTGCAAAACAGTACTGTGGTACACTGTGAAACATTAATAAACTCATCAGCTAATTAACAAGTCAAATTAAAAAGCCAATACAGCTTTGCTGATTAGGTGGTAATCTCTGGGATGAGGCTGTGCTGGAGTTGAGCACCGGAGGAGAGATTAGGTGCACATGAACAGAGAGACAATCAGGCAGCACAACAGTGAAATAGCAGGGGAGCAGGAGGGACGGTACCTGCCTGTCCATCTTTCCAGACACTGATGTAGGATGTTCTAAGCTTCAAACTAGTGTTTATTCTATTCTTGGCTTCTTTAACATGTCCTGTGATAAATGGCCATGCCTAAATCGAGGCAAGAAAGCTAGAAAGTTTATAACAATGGGAAGAGCACAGGTAGGGGCTCTTCCCTTGAAGCAGGCCAAGGAGGATTGTCTGGCTTTGCAAAGACGGCCAGGGATGCTCAGATCTAAGCAGAGAGACAGATCAGCATAGGCCAAAGATCTTTTAGAATAAAATCTGGAGCAGATGCACAATCCCATCCCTCAGAGAGCTCAAGGTCAGGCTTTTAATTCAATTCTGAATGTTTTTCTCTATCTGAAAATACTGCTTTTACAGCATGAGGGATCAGGCTGTGCTGCACAATCATTTGAGACACAAACGTGACACGGGAGCATGACTACCATCCAATATAGGGCAGGAGAGAAAAGGCAGACACTGCATCCCACTGAAGCAGCAGTGGCGATCGCAGGCATACCAAAAGCAATTACTGAAACTGGAAACGGGCCAGCCTGCCACAGCCAACAGCTATCACACTAAATAGCTACTGGGCATGTGGACTGCAGCTTTGTATTGTTTCAAAGACAGGGCACCTCCAAACACACAATGTCACTTAATATTTTAGGATACTGAATCAGAGAACAAAAATAACACCTCGAAACCACCAGCAGCTTCCCATAGCAGTCAGGTCTCCATCTCGGCTACAAAGCGATCAAATGGTTGGCTTCCCCTGAAGATACAGTTCAGTAAGAAGATTTTAAGTCTATATTTAAAAACAAGCATGAACGCGAGTCTTTCATGAACATCGGTGATTTTTCTGAGCAAGAATCTAGGTGACAAAAAAAGTCACATTGACCAGTGTCTTGCTAATCCTTCAGAGGATGTTTCACACCATCATGAAAGCTGGCCCTGACCTGAAGGTGCTCAGATACCATGGTTACAGTCATGGTATGAGATTTTAAATAGAATACTATAAGTAACTTGCTTGACTCTTTTATGTTTTGATTAGCTAAAACATTGAAGAGCAGATAAACTTTCATCACAGCTTTCTAAAACAGAAATTCAAAGAGTATTTCTAAGAGAGTCTCACAATGATTTCTGAATGAACTAGGCCTCATTGTGTCCAACAGTCCAACAAGACTTGGAGTTTTCTTGCAATCGAAGGCTTTGACATCCAGTCGTATGTTCTAATGAAAGCCAGATTTTTGTTATTGGACCAAATTTTTTTTTTCATCACCACTTATCACTTAGACGATTCTTATATGAACACACTCATATTTTATAAGAAACCACATTTAAATCAGAACAAATCCCTCCTGATTCTCATGCTCTTGTCCAGTCATTCCTGACACTCTATTCACAACCAGAATACTGGATGTGGGCATCTCAGAAAGCCTGCCTGCCCCGGAGCTCAGCTTTACTGCAGTGTGCTCACTGTAAAAAGCAGCTATTTTTGTCAATATTAACTTATTTTCATCAGCAGGATCTCAGAAAGACTCTACTCCATCTCTTCTGTCATTTGGTGTGCTACGGTCCCAAGCCTAGATATTTTTCTTAATTACTGCACATCATCTTGGGTAGGCTTAATTAGTTTCAAAGTAGACTGAGAAAGACACTGATACTATAGGAGGCCAACAGAAGGAACATTTTAGCTACCTCTTAATAATAATTACAATTCAGTGGCTTAATTAAACTCCCTAAGATTAAAAAAAAATTAAAAATCTGTTAACTGCTTTATCAACCTTAAATTCAGGTGCTGAGATTCCATAGGGAGAGCACCTCTTTCAAACCTCTCTAGGGTTTTAGTACAGGTATAACACATAGCGTGACCTGTGTTGTTATGTGAGATATATTTAGTCAAGCTGGTGCCATCTCTATTACTCTCAAGCAGTGGAGTGAAAAGGCACCAGATTGATTTACAGGTACCACAGGACATGGGTCTATCAGCTTTCCAGGAAAACCTCACTTGTGCTCAAGCACGAAAGGAACAAAGACATTAGACCTTCTCTTTGGGGAGGTGTTGGTTGGCCCCATGTAAGACAACTTTTTTCCTGATGAAGGCTTGTTTGCCACAGCCTCAGAGGAGGGTTTTACACTATTTCTTCCACTATGGAGCAGTAGAGAAACCACTTTTTTTAACAGATGTTCCCCTACATCTGGCTACAGCTTTCTCTGCACTCAAAGTCAGGAACAAAGCAGAAGCCCCATAGCTGGAGGCCTCCAGTCAGAACATAGCGTCCTTTGGAGTGAGAAGAGTTTCAGCACTCAGTACGTTACTCCCAGGCTACATTTTACAGTAGAGGCAACAGGAGGAAAAGGAATCATTACATTCACCACAGCCTCACAAGAGTATCTGTATCTATCTGCAGATAAATAATATCTTGCAAACACATAACCCCTTGTCAGTTTCTTCCCCATTATAGATCCTTCTAGGGGGCAAAGAAAGCTGCCTCCCTAACGAGCACCGCTCAGACCCAAGGCATAAAATTGCTTCAGCTGTATGCAATGAACCACTTAGCCCAGACACAGCAACTCCTGAACCACCCTCAGCAACCTCCAGAACACTGAGGGTTTCACCGTGTATTCCAAGAAGCTCCTGTGTCAGCAGAAACACTATCAAGGACAGGTCTTTCGTTCTAAAATCCACCTGCTGGGGCTGCACTGCTGATCCGCATCTCCCAGGTCAACACTGTTCTGTTCAAGATCTTTCACAGTTTCTGCAGGTCATGCACTGCAAAGTTTATTAAAGATCAAGCATCCCCTTAGACGTTAGCAGTAGGGATAGCTGACAAAAGGAGACACAGGCACTGCCGTTCACAGCAGGCCCTAAGTATTTTAATTAATGTTAATTATAGAAATTGCTTGAAGCTGAGGCACAACAGACTTCCAGGGCAGGTTTTGTCCTGATAAGCCTCCACTGCCTGTCCGAAAGGCACTGAAAGTCACATCCCAAACTTGCAGGCAGCATTGCCATTTTTGTCACATTCAGGTATTGGTTTGTATTTATTTCAGGATGAAGAGACTTTTATTTTTGCTTAACAGGAGAGTTTTCTAGCAGCAAACCCATTCAGTGGTGTGAGAACACCCTTCTTGGTCTACATTTAACAGACAACATAAATGATTTCCAGTTCTAAACCAAGATAGTCAGGCTGGGCACGACATCCAGTGGTAAAACAGTCTGTATTTCTTTGGCCCATGGAGATTTCTGCTCCCTAAATTTCCCAAAAGTGGAACCCAGTCCATTAGGATTTGCTTCACTCAGTGGAGCCAAAGCCATTATAAAAAGAATAACCGTTACAGTCATCACCATTAATGGGAAAAAAAACCTCACGGTCACATTTGTAACAGTCTGGAGCCTCCTGAAAGGATTTTTCAGACCAGAAAACAAACCTCTGGAATTCTCCCAGTGTGACTTCTAAAAGAAATAAACAGCCAGTGTTCCCTGAAATGAAAAATCTGAGTGGAAGTGCAGTTCAGGGCTGGGGGAGAACAAGGCAAGGAAGCTGCTGTGTGAAGAAGACAGCAAGCACATCAAAAGAGAGCATGAATGCCAAAAGCATCAGTTGTTGGAGACTTTGGAGGACTCGCCTTTGCACACTGCGGCTTTAAAGGCCCAGCAGGAGCTCAGACAAGACTAAAGCTCAGCACTGAGACCAAAACACCATCCTGACATTGTTTTTTGCTAATTGAAATGCATGTCTAGTATTAAACTTATTTTAGCATTTCCAGTCCTTTGGCAACTGAATGGGAAGCTTTCAGCTAAGTATTAGAAAGGTTTTTCCATATTTCAAAACAATAAATATAATTAGATTCAAATTTCATAATAATAGGTTATAACACATTTTAGGTAGACAGAATAAAAATACTTTAAAAGGCAGCTGATTACTTAAAAGCTTTTTTTCCCATGTAATTGTTATATTAAGACAATTGACACACATTACTATAGGATACCACAATCTTCTTTATCGAAGCGTCACATGTCACTCATGAGGTTCATCCTCAGGGATAAAAAGCAGGATTTTAGGAACTATTCATGTGACAAATTTTTCTTTACCTGATTTAGTTGAGCAGCTGCCTCCCACTCTAAAAATGCCTGTGACTCAGCACAGCTCCAAGTAGGATAGGAAAATCATAGAATCACCAGGTTGGAAGAGACCCACCGGATCATCCAGTCCAACCATTCCTTACACTTCTGAGAGGGATGGTCACTCACTGCAGCAAAGGGCTATGAACAGCTACTACGTGGGGACAGACTCTTCACTCAACCCCTCAGAAATGATACAAACCTGACCAATTAGAACTCTAGAAGGAGAAACCCAAGAAGCCAAATCACTGCTGCACAAAGCCCCAGGCCCATGTTGTTAGCCCTCGGAATAACTGAGCAGCCTCACAATTCTAACACAGGTTACATTGTGCATGAGGCACAGTCACAGCCTCACTGTGCAACCCCCCACCCCAGACTTAAACGCCCCAGCCACTCCTTCCCATCTCCTCTCACGGCCAAAGCTCTGAACCAGCACAGCTCCCCAGGGCTTTTCCCAATCCCTCCCTTATCTCAGCAAAGTCACTCACTCTGAGTCCATGACTTCTTTGTCTGAATCCTTCTTGTTCTCAGCTCATCATAATCTCTGCCTGCAAACCAACCTTCTGCCCTGAGCCTCGACAACACACCTGGTCACCCCAGGTGGGACACAGCTCTGGCCACTCCCAGCAGGCTCCAGTCCTTCTGCCCCAGCTGCATGCAGGTTGCTGTAATAACACTTCATTTGGTTTATGATCATCTCCAGGTGCTGGTGCCCTGCAGGCCCTGCCCAACAGGAAGGTCTGGCTGGCCCACAAGTGCTTTGATCTCTTCTTACTGAAACACACATGCTGAAAAGAACATATTACCTACTGCTCGAGCACTGAAGCTGATAAAATTTGAGGTTTATGTGAGGACAGAGTAGATGTTTAAGTTAAAAACAGGGAGGATGGCAGCCAGTTCACAGTGATACCACATAGAAGAGACACAAGAAATGCCTCTGACTCCTCTTGAACCTTCAGCTGAGCACTCTTAAATGTATACCCCTTTTTTTCCCCCTTTATTTACAGCTTCTCTGATCTACATACAAATGTGGACAGGAATAATACCTCTAATTAAAAGAGGAAAATGTCCCCAGCTGCACAGTAAAGGGTGTTGGGTAGCAGAGACCAGAGGTAACAAAATGTGCAGAGAGCTGCTGGGGCCAGGAGCAGCCAGGCTTACCTCCATCCTGGAGAGGAAGCACAGTCCAGCAGAGTCCATCAGGCCTTCCCTCTCGCATCAGCATGTGGCCAGCAGCAAACCAAGGAGGCCTCTCCAGCTAAAAGGCGAGTCAGTGCTGAGACAACAGCTCCACAGTCCCACAAGCTCCACAATAGTCCTCCTGGAAGAGCCATCAGCTTTCTCTGGGCACCCAGCACACCTCTAACCCAAGCTGCTGGTGCTCCCCATGAGGAGGGAGCTGCACAAACAGTGAAGTGCAATTTCGATGCCACTGACATTTCAGATTGCACAGAGGGAATGACCTTTCTGGAGAGACAAACTAGCACATCAGCAGCGCCCCTGCTTACCTTGTTCAGACCAACGTGCCAGCTCGCGTGGAAAGAAAGAAAGAAGAGACACTCACCCTGCTTTGCAGAATTTTATTAGCAAATCAGAATTGGAAATGTATTTGTTGGTTTTGACAATCTGTGCTATTTCCAGGCACATAAAAATCAGTAGTTCTCTTAACAATAAAAATATAGGCACATAGATTTAAAAACCACTATTAAAATAGCAATAAAAATAGTCCTATTTTAAAAAATACTCACTTTTTTTTTTTCAGACTATCACATCACTTATCTCCAGGATCCTTACTGCTCAAAAATAACACACAGAAAATAATTTTTTTTCTCTCCCACCACAGTAAATTTTGTAACAAACTGTCTGATTGATGTGCAGTATATCCCCCCCTCCCACCACCCCCTACTTTTCATGCTTTTCTTTTCCCTTAATGAAAGGAACCTCTAGGTTGTTCCTCAAAACTGACCAACGGTATGAAACTAACCCCTGCAGGGAGGAAGTTGTCCTCCGGTGCTGTAAACAGAGTTTAATTAGACCTTGCCTCCCGAGGAGGGACTGAATTTCCACCTCAACGGAACAGATAGGGTGATAAATACAGAGGGCATCACATTCAGAAAAACACAGTAAAACTTCCTAATAATTCACAAATGTTTGTCCTGAGAACAAGAGATTATACACTCACAGCGTCCTCCTATCTGGAACAGTCAGGGACTAGTCTGGCTTGACGCGAGCGATGCTTGTTGTGGTTTCTGTGCAATGAATCACTCGGGAGGCACGTGAAGCTGCGAAATGCCCGAGTGCCACAGAGAAAGGGCAGCTCTGCTGCTCTCTGGCGACTCAGCCAGTACTCCTCTCCTTAGCTGACCTGGACAAAAAGATGACTGAAGACCAAACACCATGAGCTGTCTGCAACGTCTCTGTTAAAACACCCCCTTACATCTTTTATTAATAGAGAATTAATAAGCTGGAGCTTATGGCTTCATGCTGCCTTGCACTCCTCTGTCTGCCTTCCAGCTGCAGCCCGTCTTGCTCGACAGTTGCTAGGATTTTACATGAGCAGAGTGACCTCATCTCTGTGCGAACACAATTCTGACATGACAACCTAACAGCTATTTTACCCAGGGCTTAATTTTCAGAAGTGCAATTTATGTACACACCCTGTGATCTCTAATTTGGAAACTGAAGGTGTTTTGAAACTCCAGAATTTCAGAAAAATACTACTGGCTTGGAGTTTATTTGCTTTTCCATAGCCCAGGGAATGAACTGGTGCTAACGTGTGGGACAGGGAGAGCACGGAACAAAATCTGGTAGGTAAGCTGGGCAGCTTTTTATCCAAATATCTGTTTTTAGTGTTCTATTTATAAAAGATTCCCTGCAGACAATAAAAAAAAAAACCAATAGGTTTTCCCATTGCTGCTCCCCTTAATAAGTACATTACTACAGCATGTCTAGAGGATTCTGCCTCCAAAATTACACAGAAAGCTCAGAAATACACCTTTTAATTGAATGTCAAGAGAGGCCCGTGTCCTGCTCCCTATCCCTTTACCAGGCACACTTCATAGATTAAGGCAGCACAAGACATGAAATAAAAGGAAATTAAATAAATAGCATCAAAACACAGTGCCATACGCCACAACATTCATAGTCCTGCTTCCACAATCCCTATACCTACATTTTCTTCCACTTTCTCCAGCCTCCTCAGTCCAGGTTCACCCCCACTCCCTACACGTCCCTCTGACACTTACATTCTCCTCCACTACTTCCCCCCAACCTCCTCATTTTATGTTTTTGTGTCTCTCCCCTCAAATCCTACTTTCTGCCTCTCTCCTCCAATGCTTCTTGCACATTCCCTTCCTTTCCTAGAAATACTTTCTTATCAACTGCACTTTAGTCTCTGCCTAAGCAAGGACACAAAGCTACAAATAAAAGCAGCGTATTTTTATTTAGAAACTGAAAGCCGAGCAAAATTAACCCGATACTAACTTTTAACACCAGCTCTCAACTTCAGGTCTAAAACCTCAGCCTAGTAGTGATGAGCTTAAAGCCAAACACCCCAACCTTCATCAATCTATAGTTGTTTCTAATACGCTTGTTTCCCAAATTTTTATTTATTAAATGTCAAAATAAATATGAACTTCTAACAACTAACATACTTAGTGAAAAAAATAGCCTGTTCTCTGCACAGTACCAATACTGCCTTAGAAACTAACACAGTTTAAATGATGCAATTTCCTAGCACAAAGATCTTCCATCAGTATCAAAATATCTTCCTCAATTTTGGCTACAGCTCCCTGAATAAAACACAGATGGTTGCAGTTTGGGGTACATGTAAATAGCACCCATATAAATAGGTGTTAATGAATCTCCAATTTGCTGACAATAAATTAAAATAATAACAAAGTGTAATAAAGACCATTTCTTCCTATACTTTGAGGTTTTAAGTTTTGGTGAGGCATCCTGCCATCATTCCATAATAGCTCATATTTGGGTGCCTGTGAGTTACCACAGAACTCTTCCTCTCTCATAAAAAATTGCCCTGGCCCATTCCATCCTCTCAGTGGCCGGAATCAGTTGTACTCACAGTGACAATGGCAGCAACGTTCGTCTTCAGCCAAAGACAGAGGCCAGAGAACAATTCTTACTGCAGTACAGAACCATTTACCGCTAGGTTTGTGAAATCAAGGTTCTGATATGTAACGACACTAATTTTCTCTTCAGTGTCAGCACTAACAGAGCACTGCATGCAGCTAACAAAACCTGTCAGGTATCTGCCATCAAATATTTATGCTATTAACAAACACAGAAAATGTTATTTAAAAATTTCCTTAAGACTCAACAATCTCCCTCACTGAAATAACGCACGTAGTCTTAATCATAGCATGGAATGTAAATTATTCTGCAGTAAAAGAATATCAGTAGAAACCCTACGTCCTGAGTGCAGTTGATATCACAGAGATAGACAGATCACTGGAACGCTCAACACGTAAAAGCACTCCAGTCAGTGCTTAGGCTGTGGCATTTCTCCAGGAATCTGCATCCGCAGGTTTCTAAAATGCTCAGCAGGCATTTAATACCATCATCCAGCTGTTGGTGTAGTTTGAGAAGGGAGAAGCATCATACCAAGGATTCAGACTAGAAGTCAAGGTCTTCTGTCAAGGCTGCTTTTTTCAGCATGGATGAAAGTTCCCTCTGTCTGTGGAATTCTCGTTATATTATGAGATGCTGCTTCTCCTCTGCTGAGTGGCCTTTCTTTGTGAAAGATCCTCACTGTCGCTTTCACAGTTTCTCTGAAACAGGAAGGCCACAATGTTTTAGTCACGTAAATGAGACACCAGGTTCCTTGATACAATGTTCTGATATTATTAGGGCATCCTCTCTTGAGAAAAGTAGAGCTAATCGATATCTCCCCCACCCTCCGTCACACAACTGGGCACTGAGCCATCGAGCAGACCCTCTCCGTGACTGCTCTTATCTCAGTCAGACAGCACAGTCACTGCTACAGTATCCAAACAATCTGTAGCCTCCTCACTGCTCCTTTACAGAATGAACCAGCACCTGCACGGTTTAGAGAGTCCCTGGTTGTCCTTGCTCACCATTTCTGTCACAGTAACACAACTTACAACAGCAATAATGACACCCAAGGGATGCCGTGGTCCTTTCTGGTTTCCTACTCCAACCACTGCCATTCTGATGGGCCATGAAACCATATACAGGACAGAAAAAATGACTGTACGGTAAAATTAGCCCTTGTCTTCTTCCCCTTTGAGAAATGTACTTACCAAGCTCTCGTCTTGTATGAGGACCTTTCTCACCAGTGAACGAGACAAGTGGTTGCACAATGAGACAATGCGGTAAGAAAGCTATAGAAAAGGGAAGAATGAGAGTTTGATGACACATATGCCATGCACACATATCCAAGGGCATTTCATTTACCTACTGTGTGTTACATTTTTATATTCAAGCTCTATCTTGCCCTCTGATCCCATCAGGCCTGGGAAGCCATACAAGAGAAACAATAATGGCTCAGTGTCATACCTTCCATCGCCGTCTAGCATATTGTCTTTTGAAGTTTTCCATGTTAACTAGAGATGCTTTCCGAACCAAAGCCTGTTGCTTGTCCACTGGCTGGAAGACAAGAGAGCAGTTTTAATGCTTGGTTCCCTTTAGTTCATAGAATATATAAGATTCTTCATGTGCTCTGGAGCTGGCTAAAAAGAATACCAGCTGGGGAAGCTGTGGATTTGCGTGGGTAAAACAGAAGAAAAATAATTAAATCAAGCTGCACAAGAGGCATATCACACAGCAGGGACTTTGCTCCAGCCTCTACTTCTGCCTTCTACTTCATAATGATCAACACTAAAACCCCCTAAAAGGTCTGGGAACAGCTTCTCTAGCCAAAGGGCAGCCAAAGGAAGGGGGAGGTGGCTAAGGGGATGTCAGAGGGTGCTAGCAGCAATGCATTTGCTTTGTAAAGTTGCTAAGGTGCTTCTCGGTGCAGTCCTGCACCATCTCCATTTTCTCTGGAGTCAGCTCATACCAACTGGCCTTTATTCACATCCCCCTTTCTGAAAGGCATTGGGAGAGCAGCAAAAAGGTTCCACAGAGGCCTGACAGAAAGGGGACGGAGCTGATGTCAGTGCGTCAACAGCCCTGCAGCACAGAGCCACGCGGGGGCTTTGCACACACATGTGAAATCACAGCAGGAAGGATTGAACACAGCATCATCACACTGTGAAGCCCTGTACTGCCTTCTACGTTTTCAGATAAAAGTCTTCACATTTTGCCCTTTACAAGGATATGTTAAAATCAAAGATGCATTAGGGCCCTTTCCTAACTTGCAGCATGTGGCTGCTCATTTTATTCCAGCACATCTTTCCCAAGTCATGCTTTTACAAGTTTTTCTTTTACCAAGCAGATTTAACATCATAGAAGGAGAGAATAAAAAGTTGTACTGTGCTCTAGAGACTTCAAAGGTACATAGGTAAGCCTGAGGCAGTCGTTTCATTCCTGAAGATGGAGAACATGTGAATTTGTTTGAATACGAAATATGGAATAATTTCAGAATGTGTTAGCTGCACTCTACAACCCAAATATTATACTGGTAACAGGCAGCAGCTCTTCTCCTGCATCTCATAAAACTCATTGATAAAACCCTGTCTGCTTATCAAAACCTCAGGAAGGGTCAGATAACCTGCCACTGTGAGCAATCTTCTGCAATTAGTCCAAGATTGGCAGGTCCCAAGAAAAATTAGAAGGTGGCGCAAGAAAAGAAAATCCCTGACCAGCAGAGCTGGGGCAGTTAAGCATTAAGTGCTATTTCCTTGTGCCGCAAACGGCTAGTGTGGTGCAACAAAACCCTGAGCAGAAATCAATTTGAAGCAGGAAGAAGTGTCACTAGCTAAATGTCAGCTATACAATCGTAATGAAAATTTTCCCAGTGCCCTTTCTGCAGGGGAACCATCGCTGAATCAAAATCACTCGCTTTACAGTACTCCCGACTTTTAATCATTGCCTCCCCATGGCCAAGCAGCCTGCAAACCAGCGACTGTCATTCTCTTCATCATCAGAACACCTTCTCAAAAGCAGTGTCAGTGACCTCCTTCAGCCCCGAGAGCACTAGCCTCAAGACTGAGTCACAACACCACTATCCTCACTCAAACATGCTCAGGAACAGAATGACCTCATTTCATATCCCTTCTCATCGTGCCAGTGCATTTGTTCATAAAGAAAATGTGCATGAACAGACAGTACGAGATTGTGACTGAGGGAGGGTAGAATCTCTTCCTTGAGAGTGTTTTCTGCAGATATCAACTCTCACTAAGCTGTAAGTTACTTTTTAAGAATTAAAACTCTCTCCCTCATAAAAACATCTCTGTGTTCCAGTTTTCTGGGCCAGTATCTCACGGGTCTTCCAACTCTAAGGAACCTGCTCTAATATACATATAAAGATCCTCTCTGGATGGACGTGAGCAGGAATGTGGGATGTTTGGCTATTATCTCACCAATTCTTGCAGCTGCACAGCAGTCACCTTGCAGCAAATGCCCACAACCAAGCAAAGGTGCTGTACATCTGCTGCAGAACCTCGGCTGGCGGCTCTTTTTGCTGCACAGAAGTTTGACATCTCTTTTTCAGTCACCAACTGCACCATCAGGGAACAATTGCGCCTCACACAAATAACTACTTATTGTGTCCAAAACTGAGATGGGTACATCTGTGCATATTAACACACTATAATCAAATTATTTCTTTGAAATACAAGACAATAGGGTATGATTCAAGTTTGGGCCAGCTTTTATTTTACTTTCTAAAGCTTAAGAAAGAATATCTTCACAGCAAGAACACTACCCTCAAATACCACACCAAGGATTAGTTGTAGCTTTGTCATCTTCTTTACTGTAGAAAGCAAATTGGAGGTCTATGTTATCACTTATCACTCACAGATGAATATTTGCAGTGTAAAATTACATATGCAATTATTTGATCACTTAATTACAAGTTCCCATTTGTGTCTTTGGAATAGGAATTCTTTGGTATAGGAGAGGAAACTTAGCTGAATTTTAAACTACAGGATCAATCAACAGCTAACACTTTTGATGGTGAAAGATTTCACCCTGTGTTACTGGTCTAAAAAGAAAATCACTATTTTTCTTCAGCAGCAGCTATTTCAAAGAATTTCCACACCATCAGCTAAATGGTAAATTATTTCACCATTTACTTTGTTTTACAGGACAGACTCAATGTTTTCAAATCTTTCTCTCATATGATCTACAGAACTGCAGCAGCTCTACACAACTGTTCCCTTCACCCAAACCAAGATGCTTTCATGACATTTTTATTAGTTTCCAGGCACCCGACTTCTAGAAAGTACAGACAGACCTATCCTTTATTCCACATTATTTAGGATCTTCAGGAACTGTAATATGATACAGGCAATGCAAAACACGTTAGGGTTAGATGTGTCCATACAGGAACTACATTATTTCAGTGGTAAGTTCAGACATCGAACCTGGGGAAACAACTTCAACACTTCAAACCACCGGGAGTACACAGTTTTGGTCAGCGTCTCCTGCAATACACCAGAACAGCTATTTTCGTTCTAGGTGATATTTTTATGCAGAATCTGAAATTTTTTAAACAGCTGTGCATTGAAACAGGCACCTAGCCTGATTTACAACATTATTGATTTGATTCTGCTACATCAAGATTCAACCCTGCAAGGAATTCTTCATAGTGAGATCTATTTAACAGCTCCATTAGTGATTCGTTAATATCTTTGTTGAAAACTGAGTCGAAGTTCCCATTCACGCAGGCTTCATTCTCCAGCTGAAAACTGCTCATTAAATCCTGTATCCACTTGAGTTCCTCTGAAAGTTCTTGACTGAGAGATTCGTACTGACTCTGCAGATCAGCATATTTCCCCGTTATGCCTGTAAGACTAGCACCTACAGTCTTGATATCTTCTTGTAGATGTCTTTTCAGGGATTCCATTTTACGGTATTCATACTTCAGCTGAGACAGCTTGTGCCTTACGCTTTCATTCTCTTCTTTATACCAAGCTTCTTTCTCATTATAAATGGAAACCAGAGCATCGATGTCCTCCTGCAAGGAATCATGGGATGCAGCCAAAGTGCTGAAACCCCGTTCTGTCAGTGAAATGTCTTCTACTACCCGGGCAAAGCGCTCAAAGTTGATGTAGGTATTATTGGGAGGCATACTAGAATGGCACTTTATGGTGTACTCTCGCAGGCGTTTTGTCTTCAGCTGTGTGTTCTCAACCCTCTTGTTCTCTTGGACTTTAGTTTCTTCTTTCATCTGGTGAGTCGCCAGACAGAGGAACCAATATTACTGAATGTTTACAAGACAGCGCAGTAACTCAAAAGCTCTACATAAAGGATGCAACCTGAACTTCCACAATGCTGGAAGATTCTTTGCTCTCGCAGATTTTCCTTCATGCATTTGATTAGAAGAAAAAAACCACAAAACAGAACACAAACCCAAAACCTAATGTGACAAGTGACATGCGTTCATTTCAATGTGTGAGTGTAAATAACAAGGCCTCAGCTTATTTTCATGTTAATTTTTACCAGTTAAGAGTCTGACAGCTGACACTGTAAGAGGAAAAACGACAATCCAGAAAACACTCCAGTTCTGTGCAATGAGCAAAAAACCAAATGTCAAACATTCCCATTAGTCATGCTGAGATTAGCTAAATGTATTTTCAGTAAGAGACTTATCCACAATAGCAAGCAATGTTTATGATGAAAAAATACATACAGACACACAAACGCAAGCAAATCAACACATTTGGTATGGTAGTTAGTTCTGTCTTGAGAGAAATTATATTTCCCACATTGGCTGTAGTCAACTTTCATCTCAAGAAGGCACTAAACCCAACACGCAGTCCATGCAAACAGGGGAGAGTGGAAAACGCAAAGCCCAGGCTAACATAAGATACTGCAATGTAAACCCAAAGTTTTGTTCTCCTCTTTTTGAAAGTTATGATAACAAAAGAAGTAATTTGCAGGAATCCTAGGATTTAGTCAGGACCAACCAATTTCTCTCCAGTGCATCTCCTTGAGACACCAGGGTATCTAAGTACTTAAGAGGGCAGTTTTCCATTTAACACACCAACGAGAGGGAAAATATCACCTCTGCTTTGCTCATGGTAAATAAAAAACCAAGATTGCTCTCTTTATTGAGTCTTACCGTTATCCAGGGATGGGACAGAGCTTCCTGAATTGTAAGTCGTTTCCTAAAAAATATCACAAGACAAACCAGCATTGAATGAGAAAAACCATGTACCTAAGTCCACTGACACACACTTGTCCCAGGCTTCATATGAAGCATTTATCATGATAATCCAGGACTAACTCCCATATTTCAGGGCTGTGTTTCTCCAGTAGGCATTCTACTCGGGTGTTGTTTATTAACTGTTTTAAGTCTCAGTAAGAAGATGTCCTCACTCCACACAATTTTAATTCTTACTTGATCAAAGCCTACCTGTACCTTTATGTAAAAACTGAAAAAAGGTCTATTGTTCCTATAAACTGGGAATAAAGTTCTGCATAGCTGTCACGCAAATCCTAGGCAAATGCAACACATGCAGGGAGATTTAAGAAACAACTCCACTATGAGCACATGTAAAGATTTGTCCACACTTGTCCTACTGGAAGCTTATTCAAATGTCACATCCCTGCAAGCAGTTCATATTAGAATGAAATATTACAGTGGGAATTGCCCTGAACTAGAGATTTTGCACACCATTTTGGCTCTTCATCTACATCCTGATGTACCAGCTTGACTCAGGTGAGAATTCAGTTCTGAAACTGAAATTTAACTGAGGAGATTTGGTTCCTTTTGTTGGGGTTTCTGGGTGGAGTGATTATAGAGGCACAGCAGCAGCCTCCTGTATCGCTCCTGCACAGCAACACACACTGCAGGGAAAGCTTTAGAGATTACTCCTCAAGCTATGTTTCACCAGGTTTATCTTAGAGACAAATAGGTCTTTCTGGATTTTTACTTACCGTGTATCTTTCACCAGGAGTTTCCGAATAAAATCTTTTGCTAGATCGCTGGTATTGCTGAAAAATTCTTCATCAAATTCATAATTCACAGCTGTGATATTGGCCAGTGTTTCTTGTTTAGTTTCTCCAAGGAAAGGCGATGCACCACTAAGTCTAAAGAAGCCAGAAAGAAGAATCAATTGGAAAAATAAAGAGAAGAGGTTCCCTAATGAAATTACAGTGACAGCATAACGTGCTCTCAGGACATTTGTGGATCTCATGTTGTAGCAGCCAGGCCCTGTGGGAGGTAACAGGTCCAGCTTTGGTTCACTACATCTGTGGTTATAAGCCAGACTCATCTTGAAAGTCTAGTGCGTTACCAATGTGTGCACACAGATAGAAATATGCAGATTCTTCTCTCCAGAGTGTCTCATAGAAGTACTTGCTAATGAAATAATCAGACTAGAAAACCCTTCAGCTGAGGACAGTCCCTGTGAACTCACAAACGCTGGCAGGCAGGAGCTTCTATCAGCTTCAAGCAGACAGAGTGCCGTTTCTACAGGTTTTCTTTGGGCAGAAGTCCTGCCCGCGCAGCTTTTCTGTTGGCAAAGCTACTGACAAGTTTCCTGCACAGTGGGTTCAGCCAAGATACCCTCCTCAGCTGAAACCAAAATACTGTCTGAGATCATAAGTCAGGTGTGTGGCATTGCCTGGGAGCCAACTCCTCCTGAGAGGTAGGGCCATGCTGCTCATTAGAAGCAACCCACAAAGCAAAGGACTTTGGTGGCAGTAAAATCCAATGGTTTCTGAATAATGCAAGATTTCTTTCTACTGGCACTCTGCTCCGACTACAAGGATATAACAGAGCTGTCTTCATAATAAAATGTCATTCGGCAATCTTTTCCTTCTTTTATTTATTCATGACCAGTTGACACACTTTTCTTCTAACATGTATCTATTTTTTTTCCCCTCCTGCTTACACTGACTACAACAATGTAACCAACCAGCCTTTCCTTTACTAGCTTTAACCTCTTTTTCCTCCTCTAAGATCACTTCTCAGTTCCCAGGATCAAGTTCTCAGTTCCTACCACAGCTTCAATTCACCTTTTTGTACATGGGTGACCATATTTAGGCACAGTAATCCAGACTGCTGCCTTTACAAGCAAATTACAACTTCTCTATTTCCACCTGAAATAACTCCCCTATTGCACTTTGGTTCTATTCTCTCTGCACATCACTGGGCAATGCATACACATGGGCTTTTCCATCCCCTACCATTTGGGAGCCGATGAGGTCCCATAAGAAGCAGAAAAGCCTAGTGATGCTAGAGACGTTTGTTCTCAGTCTGCTCAGCATGTCCTGCCCCACTTCTTTTATGCCGTATTTTAAACTGGAAGAGGTTGCAGGATCACATTTAGACAAACCACTGGCCACCCCACGTGTGCTGCACATCTCCTAAACGACAGAAGGGAAGAGCTGTTTCACACTAGCGCAATGGAGCTTTGGGAACACTCACAGGAGCGAATCTATTGTACTCACAGTATGTAGGTGATGACTCCTATGCTCCTAAAAAAACAAAGGAGATTCATTGTAAGGCTTCTAAATCATCTGTACTCTTAATGTATGCAACATGAAAAAGTCAATAGGTCAATAGTGGCTGCTGTATTGGCAGGAGAGCCATTGTGGTTTTAGAGAACTTAATATCTCTCTTAAAGAACCGTGTTTAAGGGAAAACATGAATTTTGCATATAACTTCAAGCAATAGGGATATTTGAAGTCTCTTCATATATTTCTACTCTTGCAGGCATTTACTACAGTGCACATCATAAAAAAAACCCCAAAACCAAAGAAATAGAAGCAAGGATGTTTTATTAGAGCCGACCTTCTTGTGCCTGCCTCCTCAGCAGCTCAGATTAGTATGCAGGTCTCCTCTGCATGCAGTGATCTTTATAAATAAAGCTGTCACAAGCCCTGCAGGAACATGTTCTCTTTGAAGAGTGCTCCTCTGCAGTGGACAGCGGCAAACAGCAAACTGCTAACTCTATAACTCCCATCATGAAAGATTTTCACTGTAATTTTGTAGAAATGTAATGGTAATCTTTTAGCTTAAAAGAATGCATAAAAATATAAAGACAGAACAAAGGGTTATTAACTGCATTGAAGCTTTTTCTTTTGGTTTGATTTTAATTTGTTGCAGTAGAATGGATTCTAGTCATAGCAAACTGGGAAAAAGCAATATCAACCTGGGGGGAAAAAAACTCACCAAAAACTTACCACATATCTGCAGCCAGTCCGAGCGGTTCATAGTTTACTATTTCTGGAGCTGCAAGAAAAATTTAGTCAAACATCGGCAACTGAGGTAACAACATTTTATCAGGCTGAACTGAGTAACGGATCAAGAATTCCCAAGAGGGAGAAATGGATGGGTGGGAAAAGGAAAGGTAGTTCTAGAATGAACTGTTTCCACTCTTATAGCCCTGATAAGAATTCAAGTTCACAAGTGTCCAGAAGAGATTATGTAGAATAACACGGATCATAATGCAACTCAAGAACAAGGGTAAAGCAGCTATCATAGGAAGGAGTAATCTGAAATCTAGTTGAGGCAGATTTGATTTATGATCAGTGAGTAACAAAAAGAGAATCAGGTGGAAAAATGTACAGGTAGGTGAAGGTTTTGTACTCAAAACAGCATGAGGCAGTTCTGTCCAAAAAGCAATGCGAGAGATACCCATGTAATTGTGTACAAGACCGAGAGCTTACTTGCCCCAGGAAACAGGTACAAAAATATAATTTGTATTTATAATACTTCACAATCTCAATCTTGAATTTACATCTCTCAATATTTATTTGGCAGCAACCCACTCTCACAGCAGTAGCCCATCTGCTTTACAGAAAGCACCTTTTGCCTATTTCACAAAAAGAAAGTAAACTTCTCAATTTAGGTCACCTTGATACAAATGAGATTCAAACTACCTCCGTCCTTCACTTCTTAACTCTGAAAACATGTCTCAACTTTGTCATGGAACTCGCAATACGAGACAAAGGACTAGGTCACTCACCTACAAATTCTGGAGTTCCAAAAATGTTTTTAAATTCAACTCCATCTTCTATTTTGTGAGCCAGGCCAAAGTCAATGAGTTTAATGTGGGGAACAGGGATATTGTTGTCTAGTAGCATAATGTTTTCAGGCTAAAAATAACAAAAGAGAGATCTTTGTTACTACGATATTAACACCTCGGGACAGTAACGAGAGTTCTCAAGTGCTGTTTTAATTTACATACACATCCCTGTAGAAGGAGAACATGTGCCTAACCATTCACCATTGATTCTTCTGATAAAGGGATGACAACTATGAAATTTTACATCACTGAAAGGACAAGAAATTCATAAAAGCAAAGCAAGAGAGTAATACTTTCATTCCTTTATTTTTCTCTCATGCAAAATCTGCCTTTCGCTATCTTCCTGTTAGAACATCTAAGCTTATTTCCTTAAGGATGGCTATTGCCAGGATGAAAAGGAGATACTTTTGTTTCCACAATGAGAAGGAAGTTTTTCATACGACTGTACATACCTCCCAAATCTGACAAAATACACCACTAGACTAGCAGCCAGCAGCATTGTGATCTAACATGAAGTGGAAGCTCAGTTTATCCTGTCCCCTCTTAAAACAGAAAATATAACCATGGCCCTTCTCCTGGGAAGATGTCACGTCCTGACCCCGTGGATTTGCCTCGTTTACAATGACTGATGCCCACATAACAGCAGCTAGCAGGTAGCTGAAGCAGAACACGTACCTCGTGCAGAGACAAAGTGCCATTGTTTGACCCTGAGGGAGAGCTGCACCACTGAATGTTTTGACTGACAGGAATTTTACTGATCTGTTCTTGGAGTTTACACTGGGAAACCTTACTATTTCTGCCGAGTTGTCCCTATGCTGTATTGTAACCCACTGGAAAATGCCTTTTTAAATGCTTCTTGAAGGATTCTAGTCACATCTGAACCTACTTAAGGAAGGAAAAAACGCTCCTTACAATTTCTTTTTCTCAGACAGTAAGCATATAAGCCCACTCAAAGGTTACCAAAGGCCTGATATAGGAGATTGTACTCCTTGGGGCACTTGGCTCTGAAGCACATTTTAAATGGTCTTATCTGTTATTTTAGGTGTGTTATCAAATACAGACATCTAGGAAATCATAGAAGGTACAGTCTGTCCATGAAAAAACAAGAAGCCTAAATCAGCATCTTTACCTTTAAATCAAAGTGAGCAATTTTTTTAGAATGAAGGTAATTGACACCATCCAAAATCTGCTTGATGAATCTGGTCGCTTCCTCTTCGCACAAAGACTCCTTCTGTGCCAAGAAGTCAAAAAGTTCTCCTCCAGAAACCCTGCAAAACACATCAGAAAATGTCTTGTCATCCACAGCACTGTAAGACAGAAAATAAACATAAGCACAGAAAACTGAAGTAGCAAAAATTCCCCATACAGGTAGGAAAAGGCCACTCTCACTGACAAATGAGTGATGTGTTCTCGTCCCAGGAGTGCCAAACCCTCCTTTCCATTTCACCTCTCTCACATGTAAACTCAAGACTTGCTTTCTGTAATTCATTGATGCTGCTGATTCATCAAGGATTATAAAAAGTGGATTGTGGCAGCTTGGAAGGTACCCAAAATTCTTTTCTCAAATCATAGAGTCATGGAATGCTTTGGATTGGAAGGCAAGGAAGCCCATCCAGTTCCAACTCCCTGCCCCGGGCAGGGATACCTCCCACCACATCAGGTTGCTCAAAACCTCACCCAACCTGGCCTTGAACACCTCTAGAGATGGAGCAGCCACAGCTTCCCTGGGCAACCTGTTCAGGGCCTCTCCACCCTTGCAGGAAAACATTTCTTCCTAAGATCGCATGTCAATCTCTCCTCTTTCAGCTTAAAACTGTCCCCCCCATCCTACCCCTGCACTCCCTGATCAAGAGCCCCTCTCCATCTCTACTGTAGCCCCTTTAAACACTGGAAAGCTGCTAAAAGGCTCCCCAGAGCCTTCCCTTCTCTCAGCCTGCACTCATATGCTCCAGTCCTCAGATCATAGAATCATCTTTGCAGCTTCCTCTGGACTTGCTCTCCTAGTAAGTGCTATTAATTACTATTAGTCTTCTCATGGAAACAGATACATATTCTGTGCATATTTAAGTACACATTGAGAGATTCAACAGCCATTTTGGAAAACAAGCTCTTGGCCCCGTTGTCTGATTAAATGCTTGTAAAAGAACCTGCAAGTTGAAAAACTGTGAGTTAACAGAGCACTGTGACTCAGATATGTTAGATCACACTGTGCCTCCTCTGGCCCCAGGCTCCTACACAACACTGCTGGTGATAAGACTGTGATTTCTTACTCTGCCTCTTTCTGAGTGCTGTGCACAGCTACAAAACCTGTGAAAACAAGCCAACTGCAAACAACAACAATGTGACAAAAGCCACGGGGTTTATCTCTTAGCTCCTTCTGTTGCTGTGGGTGAGAGCACAACTTGCTGTGCCAAAGTCAGAGATGTACCCAGGGCCTGTTGACTTGAGCAACGATTACTGGATACTCTTTCACAGGTCCCACTCGGTCAGAAACTTCATAAGCAACATGAGGCGGGACACTTCACCTGTGCAAAAGTCACTTGATGCTTTGATTGCTACAACTAAATGGCTGGCAAACAAAAATAAGCTTATATGACCCAGAAATATGTTGCAACTGCTGTCTCAGGCTGCTGCCACCTCCTCCTTCCTATTAATTTGTTACTCAGCCTCTGAGGCTCTTATTTGGTCTCTGATTTTCTTCCAAGGTGACACATACCAAGGGCATCTGCACTACCATCAGCCTGGCCAGACAGGTTTTGATTTACCCTGTGCATTTCAGGAGACACAGAATTCCATGTTGTAGTACGTTTTGTGGCAGTGGTTCACTAGTTTAAAAATTATTACAGCTCATTGTGATGAGCCAGGAATAGAAACCTGTAAGTAAATCCTCATAGTCTCTTGGTGAAATCTGTGTACAGAGAGCAGGCATGACCCATTTCTTTAGTGATTTCTATACAATCTGCACTCTGGCCCCAAGGGGGGACACTTAAAACAGCTGGGTTGGCAGCTCTGGGCACATCAGGGATTTTGCACAGTGGCAATCTCAGCAACATGCTGGGCAACCACCTACAGCACAGACATCACTGAAGAAATCACGCAGCTGGCAAGATGTGGATCACAGGAGATTTACTTGCTAGCTCCTTGCTGTATTTTCCATTTTCTCTCTAGTTCACATTAACCTTGAATCACACTAGGCAGGAGGGGTTTCCAAGGTACAGAACACAACATAAAAATAAAAAAGGAAATCAAGATAAGATTTGGGGATTCTTAAGTTCCTCTGTTACTTTATCACCAAAAGACTCCGTCTTACAACAACTACAGAAGCATTTCATTTCCTGAAGGTCAGAGACTGGCATACATTACAAAAAGCAGATCTTAAAAGAGTCATCTAAAAGAAAATTCAGTGGAAGAGCTGTAATGATTTCTCATTAACAAAGACTCAAGCTTTTAAAACAGGTTTGAGCAAATTGTATAATACAAAGTGAGTGGTAGGCAGCTTAGTGTAGGTTCAGTCTTATCCAAGTTACGCACCCGAACTCAGAGAAATGCTCAGGCAGAAAAGACCAGGAATCCCTAACCCGGACACCATGGAATTCTAGAAAAAAAGCAGTTCAGCACTCACTCCTTTGCAGTAAAATACTCATAACTGCACTACAAGATATGTTTGAACATCCAGGAAGGTGGGTTTTTTTTTAAACCAACAACACCTGTAAAAGAGAAAATGCTCCTTTCTCAAAGGACCTTAGTTTACAGAATTCACTTCTCTGTTTCCATCTCCTTCTCATTTAGCACGTCAACTCATTCACATGTCAAACGATACCTTTGCTCTTCCTTCAAAGCTCAATAAAAGACAAACTTCTTGGAAACAGCTGTTTATTTTGTGCACGCAACCTTGACACTTACCTAGAGGAGACTGGTGTACCAATGAAGCTTGCCTTTAGGCTGCTTTTGTTTGGGCAAAGCAGTCTCAAGGCAGCTCACTAAAAGCTGTGGGGAGCATAACCAAGGTCAGACTGTGTACCTGCCAAACTGCACGTAACAGCAGTGGACTAGGCAATGCTCTCCCTGCTCTGGAACAGGAGAAATGGCACCCGTAGAATCAATCCCTGTGTAGAGAGGACATAGTCTTGCCTGTGCCAGCACAGTGAGTCTGGGAAAGGGTCAACATTTCTAGCCAAAATCTCTTTTAAACACTCGGGTAGCTGCTTCAATTAATCAAGAAAGCTGGGGACCTTCTTTTGAAGCTGAAGTCTGCTGCAGCCTAATGTAAGATTAATTGGCCAGGTGCTGTAATGCTTATTTTGATAAACTGCAGGGAGTGTGAGACTCTGCTATTAGAGTGTCAGGAGAAGAAATCATCTGTTTACAGAGATAATCTCATTATCTTTATTAGCAATTATTATCATCCTTAGTCTGTAAGAGCAGCTGAATGCAGCGGCCTTAATCAGGACAAAACTCAGTTGCACACAGCCTTTTAGAAATGCAATAAGCTACAGCCTGACAGTAGGACACAGAATTTATCAGGCCACGTGAGGACAGAAGAAAGTAGAACGTAAGGAAATATTTTAGCACCAAGTAGCTGCCAGTCAGAAAAAGCAAGCTCCTTGCCTTACTAGAGCATGGCTACAGAGACCAACATTTGGCCACAGATATACTTAAAAATCAACAGATGCTTATCATCACTCAGATGCCATCTGCCAGCAGTCACATGGATCTCCAGGAATGATCCTTGGCTGAAATGCTGGCTCCCCTGGAAAGCTAGTGGTTATTTCATCTCACTCAGGGATCAAAGCCTCATTGCCTGGATTCCATACACAAGGTCGAGGCAGGTGCCCTAAGGAACATACAAGCTACACAACTTGAGCCACAGTGTCACTGTATTTTGTGCTTCACACAAACAGAAAAATTACATCATTCTCTCATTACCTAGAAAATTGTAGTAAGTAGAAGACTTCAGGTTGCCTCCTTGCTTACAGCTTTAGTACCATGAATTGACAGATAAAGGACATGTCAACTCCCACACAGCTCCTCTAAAACTCAGAGCTCTGTAAATTAGGTGGCACTGATTCCACAAAAGAGCAGGACAATTAAATTGATGTCTGCCTTCCTCCACTCATGAAAAATTTCACTCCTTTAGGTCAAGACTAAATTCTGACCACCAAAGCTCCATTTACTAGAAGAGCTACTTGTATTCCTCACTCTGATGAGAATAAGCACACAACTCTACTCTGGGCTTTGTGTGACAACATTCAGATTTTCCCTGGTTCGCAGTGGGACTTAGGGAAAGCTGAAGGACACAAACACACATGGAAATTTGAACAGGCACTAATATAATTTACATCTCTGTCAACATCTTAAGGCAGCGCAATACACACTATGAACTGTATGTAAGGACAGGCTTAGGACATTGGTTTACACAATCATCCATGCGCACACAGTCCCTCACTTCTACTATAACCCTGACACAAAACACCTGAAATGGCAACAAGTCAAATCCCAAGTTTCACTCAAATTCATCAGCCCAGTACAAGTTTGGGTATAAAGAGACCGGGTCACGTAGTGCCTCCCTTTTTTCATTTTTCAGAAGTTTTATCATAGCGTTTATTCTTGAAGGCAGGAATACATATAGGTTCTGCAGAATAAGCCATTATCTGCTCAGCCTAGACAGAGAAGCTATTAGTAGCCAATTTTAAATCTCTTCTTAAACACCATAAACGAGTCTACATTACATAGCCAAATATTTTTGACAGTCACCTTAAACCATGAGCTATCGAACGGGTCACAGTGCAGGGGTGAGGTTACCACACTCCACACACACCCGTGTTGCCACTCCAGGTTGAAATTCCCTCCTGTCAGAAGAACCTAAATGACAGGGGTGTTCCCCTCATTATGTGGGGGCACAAGAGAAGAGTAATCAACTTTTCTTCACTCCCAGCATGCTACTATTCATCCTCAACAATCAAAGTTAGGAATTAAGAAAATTCTTCTCTTGCTCTCCTCATCTTTTTTCCTTTGGTCTCCTCCAAATGAGAAAAACAGGAGGGCAGTGAGAATGGCTGCAAAATTTGCAAAGAACTTGTTGGATTCCCATGCATCGGAAGAGATGAAAGCAGAAAGAAAGATGAAATGAGCTTTCAATGACCATTTATGCTTCCTCCAAGCGCTAGGAAGACATGAGGTAATCCCTCTGTTATTGTTTTGAAGTCAACACCACTCCCTGGCTCAGTGAGGATGGCCTCAGGTAAGGCTAAGGTGCACCTGTATCCCCAGGGCACATGGCTAAACTTGGGGGTCTGTTAACCAGCAACTTCATTCAATTCCCCTGCCAAGACCTGCAAGGCCCAAGTACAGATCAGCTCCATTTTAACAGCGTCTCTGTGCTCTGGCAGCCTCTGAGGCTTTTTCTAAGTTCCTATTTATCTCATCCTGCCCCAGAGGACAGGAAATCCCCATACTCACAGCTCAAGGATGAGGACCACATCTGTCTTGTTCTCATAGATGTCATGCAACTTGATGATGTTGGCATGCAGAATCTGCTGCAGAATAGAAACCTCCCGTTCAATTTCCTCACGCCTCACTCCACGACGGCTGGCCCGACTCTGGCGTTTTTTAATGAACTTCGCAGCATATTCCATACCAGTGCTCTTCTCTCGACATTTCTTCACTATTGCGAACTGGCCACTGCAAGATAACCAAAATTCTCTTAAGGCTTTCATATAATGACAGTTTCCCAAGCAAGCCATTCATATACAAAGCCTGATCCTGCAACCCCAGAGCAACACTGCTAACCATCCGAGCTGGTTCTTGGTGCAGCAGTGAGGCTGTAGAATGCTGCAGTTAAAGTCTCTAGAGCAAAACAAGGCTTCCTCCTGCTGTGTCTGAAATTTAGTAAAGCCATGCAACAAGAAGGACAGATGTTACAATCTCTAAAAACCAGTTTATGTTTAAATGAATAAGATATGACTCAAAATGCACACACTGTCACTCCTGCACTGGGTAATGCTGAAGGCATTCAAGTCTGCAACTCTGGATGTTCTGAAAGGACATGCGAGCATTGAAGTGCTTCCCTTAAAAATAATCACTCGGAAAAGAATTCAAAGGGATGATAATCCTTTGGAAATGTAGAACTGGCCTCCAGTAACCAATTTTCAAATGTGAGAATGGTTTATTCATATTTCTGCACTTCACTTGATAATTTAGCTGTAAATGTAACTAGAGTAAGTGCAGCTTCCTCCCTGCACTTCAAGGGCAATTTCCCACTGCACCAAATAGTAAAGTGGCTGCATTAAAGTTTAAAAGGCATGTAGCTGCCTTTTATTTGCCAATAAAAGTTTCCTCACTGTGGCTCCTAAAGTATGATATTCCAGACCAATTGTAATATTTCCCTTTTATATCCCAAGAGACGGTTGTTACTGACTCTCCAACAGGAAAGCAGGGGACCCTGTTTTGTTTTTCTTAGTGTGAGCTTTCCTTCTCTTCATGCTCTCGATAGGCACTGTTTGAACTTAGGGAAGGTATCATCGCCTCACAGTCGATATTCCCTCTTTCTCAATTGTCTTCTGAAAAAAAAAAACTGTAATCAAGCTGAGAGATGTCTTATCAAAATTAGGAAAGTCGGTCTGCAGCTAAAGTGGGCTTTAAGAAATACAAATTCTACATAAGGCATGAATATGGAATGAAACAGTGATTATTCAGAGGATTCAGATTATTCAGATTATTCAGTGATTATTCAGAGTGATTATTCATAGGGGCTGGAGAACAGACCCTATGAGGAGCGGCTGAGAGAGCTGGGGTTGTTTAGCCTGGAGAAGAGGAGGCTGAGAGGAGACCTCATTACTCTCTACAAGTACCTGAAAAGTGGTTGTGGAGAGGAGGAAGCTGGCTTCTTCTCCCAAGTGACAGGGGACAGGACGAGAGGGAATGGCCTCAAGCTCCGCCAGGGTAGATTTAGGCTGGAGATTAGGAGGAGGTTTTTCACGCAGAGGGTCATTGGGCATTGGAACGGGCTGCCCAGGGAGGTGGTTGATTCACCTTCCCTGGAGGTGTTTAAGGGACAGGTGGATGAGGTGCTGAGGGACATGGTTTAGTGTTAGATAGGAATGGTTGGACTAGAAGATCTGATGGGTCCCTTCCAACCTGGTTGTTCTGTGATTCTGTGATTCTGTGATCCTTTTGCTCAGGGACAAGGAATGGACAAGGACTATTGTGTTGTACCTTAGAAATGCTTATGCACACTAAAATCATCACATACAAACAAGGACAATAAATCATAAACTTAAATCAGTTCTTACCCTAAGCATTCCTTAGTTAGAAAAGGCTCAGGATTTCTCAATGAATATTTGATAGAATCATACTTAAAAAAACCCAACAGCAACAAAAAAAAACCCCCATCAAACCACCAAAAATCTCTCACTACATTTTCACCATGGACCAACAATAAATTATAAAGTTCTAGGGAGCTGTATGGCCAGAAAGCCAAAGTCAACTCATAATTAACACAAGGAAACCTCTGAGTGCAATGTTTACTGCCAGTCAATGTGTAAGCCTAACAGGTATGTAAGATCCTACCACCAGAAGAACTCTCTCGCCCAAAACTTTGTCTCCTTACATTCACGAGTCTCTGCTAACATCCAACAATTCTACAAACAGACAAAACAAGACAGTGAACTTCTCTTTGTACCCGAGAGCAGCCCCGTTCTCCACTGTGTATCTCAGATCTCACTCTGCAAGAACTGGAAGCTCTCCAGTCCCAGAATATGTGTTTAGTATCAGGTATTTCCTTACTCAATACACTATATGCAGATTTGCAAGGAAAAGACTCATCTTACAGATAACCTTCACCTTTAGCTATTGGGATTTTAGCAGCCAGGATCTCTTTAAAAAGAATCACAAACACGCTCATTAAGTGCAGCCTCCCATGACTACAGTGCAGAAGCAACAAGCTGTTACTGTTTTCCCTATTATTATATCCTTCATGGCTTGGTAAATGAGAGATGCAAGTACAGTTGGAACTTAAATTATGCAGCATACACAGCAATTATATTCAGATTCTTATAATTTTATAATGTACTTAGTGCTTCATTAACACAGACGACTGGTTGGAGTCGGTCTTAAACCTGCAAAGAATTTAAAAATTAAAGCTGCCACTTGGTGTTCGCTTGTTCTCAAAAGCGAACATTTCATGGAAGAGGCATCTTCTCATTTGAAAGGGTTCAAACAATGCTAGACAGCCTGAAGTACTTCTTTTTGTTTTTCACTGTCAGACATATTCTAACCACTTCTGAGAAGGGAGGCAGGAACAGATGGGACAAGTGTACTTATCCCTTTAGGAATAATCAATCACAAATGGGATTGAGACCGCAGCCATTTGTCAAATCCAGTCACATTTCTGCCTCCTGATTTTACCATTACATGCAAACCCGACAGAATTTGAAAATGAAATTTCTGCTACAAACTCCATAGACTTACCTTAAGCATTCTGCTGAGAAGATTCTCTTTCCTCCAGTGCTGCGAGACCCTGGCTGGTGTGCCAGGCAGCTGGTTTTAACAGTATGGTTACACGCCGGACAACAAAAGGGCCCCGAAGGAAACTTCTCACACCAGAAGTCTCAAAGTTATACAGTGCAGGAAGACAACAAAACTCAAGCCTAATTGCAATTCAGAATTATGCTAGACAGCAGGAAGGTAACGACACATTGGAAACTTTCACATATTTGAGTTCAAACTGCTTTCTCTCCACATATCAAGGAAAACACAAACATCCAAGAGGCAAGCTCAGCTGGACCAGGAAGCAGGGCTTCCTCGGCCACATCACCTCATCTGCCTTACAGTGACACCCCATCAAATGGCAGTTGTATCCATCTAATAGAACTAAATGGTTCTTACTTGTGTTTACATCAAACTACGGGCACACAATTCTGATATAAGATAATTTTTTGTAGGAGGGTAGAGTAAATGCTTCAGTTTCACAGCATCCCCTCCATCCAAAGCATACTCTGTATACCTAAAAAGCAAGATTTGGGGCACAACACCAGACACAAAGCCCCAGTGAAAAGCTTACCAGAAAACTGAAACAAATGAGCTTTCACAATGTAAGAAGGTGTTCAGAGTTTGAATTAAAGTATGTATTTTATATTTGCCTTTTTTTCTTCACGTTTAAGACATTGATTTGTGGGAATGCAAGCCTAAAAGGGTTTATTGGCTATTGCAAACCCTTCTCCAAACAAAGACAAATTGACATCATTCACATATGTGGTCATCTATGCTTAGGAAGCCAAATCATAGCTCAGAGATCTAATTTTAGGTTTAGTACATGTCACAAACTTTGCCAGTTGTTGGCTCTCCTTCTCTAATTGCATGATAAATTGTTTGGTCCCTTGACAGCAAGAAAAAATTTACACCCTATCCAGCGTCATTTATTTTCTGAGTCAACAGGATACCTTTAACCCTGGAAACAATTTTATTTATGTTTACTGCCAGCAATCGGTTACTTTACAGCCTATGTCATAAACCAAGTCAGCTTCACATTTTGCTGGCATCACGTGGTCCCTTGTCCAGTGAACGAGCTTACAGCATCCTTTGCTCTGATTTTGCAGTTAGAGGTGAGCAAAATTCCTAAGCATTTACTATGAAATCATCACATGTACATTCTTGAGTTACATAAGCACAGTCACAGATCTGTGTGCCTAGGTAACCTGAATGCAGGACTTGTCTAGATTCTAGAAGCTGGTTTATTTTGTTTCGGAAAAGAAATTCTTTCAAAAAGAAATTGTTTTGAAAACAATTGTTTTCATGGCCACAGTTTTGTTCATCAGGCCTTTTTGCTACTACTAAATTCAGATGGGTTCTAACCGGCAATCTCAAGCTTAGAAAGTCTGTATCTTATCACTTTTCCATCTTCTACACTCCTATTTCTTTGTCTTAGAAAAACTATACTAGTAGTTTTATGCTTTCATGGTTGCATTTTTGTTAACTTTCAAAGCAAAGCCCTTGAGATTTCTTGCTGAATGTCTTTCTTAAAAAGACTCAAGCCTGAAAATACTTAAGATTTCATTGATCAGAGCTCGAATGCATGTAGTTTTATCAAGCTCTTCCTCTCCTTACACTTCAGAGATGACCTTCTGCTAGTTGTAACTGTGCTGCCATGCTCTTCCCAGCAGAGAGGACAGGAGTCTGTTGGTATCAACTTCTACAATTCATTTGTATCCTCTCAGCTCATTTATGGAACGTAGGTCAACCAAAGCCCCAAAGGTTCACAAAATATATGCCTAAAAGCACTTTCCTGGAAGTGTTTTGTAGGAGGCCTGTGGTTCCAGCCATAACGACCTGGAAGCCTTCTGTAAATGGACTAGAGCAATAATTTGAAGTATGTTTTATTTCTTTATAGATGCCTTTTTGGTAGACTAAGCCAGGATTTTAAAACCTTTCACATAAGATCATCACAGAAATATCACTAATTTACCACAGCCCTGTGATACAGACTGGAAGAAAACATTTATGATATAAGAAACAACCAACGTGACTTCATTTCAGGCTCACTAAACACTCCAGCAACGACATTAAAAACACAGTTTATGCTACAGTGAAGTACCTCAATACCACTACTCTAACCACATGCTAATTTTTCAACCTAACAAGATGTACTATTTTATACAGAGAAAAAAAAATCAGATGCCACTTTTAAACACATTAGTATTTTTGCTCACAACGTTTCACTAAGTGATTGCACAGTATTCTAGAATACAGTGACTTTACAGGGCAAGGTTCAGTATTCATGACAGGGAAGCACCAAATACCTTGGAAATACACTGTCACTGCCTGGCACCTTTCATTCACATCTCTTTATAGCTCATGAAAAGAGAACCAACCCATCCAAGCACAAAGACAATCTCTGTGCCCACTGCCAGGGAAGAATCGGAACACTGGAAGAAAATGGACTCAAAAAGAAGGATCTAGTTTACCGGCATAAGTAAAAAACAAATAAAAATCATTTGCAACTTAAAGCAAGATTTAATTGATTTCACGTTTCTGAACAATGCTACGAATTATTACAGGCTACCAGTAATATTATCTGCATTGCAGACAATTAATGCCTTAAACACCCTTTTGGGTGATTAGGCCTGAGTCACAAGAAACTGTGCCACCTACTGAATCATCCCCAGCATCTCCTGAAGCTGTTAAATGTTTTTGGAAGCCTCCCAATCATGCAGTGACAAGCAATGTGGCCCTTATCAGCTCCTGAGGCTGGACGAGCAGAGTCTGCAGTGATACAGCGTGAGCCCAGCATTTCTGTCGAGTTCCTGATAGCCTGGCAAGCGTTTTATGTAATCTGAAGCTCAGAATAAAATGCACATGATAAGTTTTTTTCCCCCACTTATCACACTTAGCCTTTAGATTGAATGTCAGCTGTTGAAGTGGCAACGAACAGGGTCCAGAGGCCTGGGGAAGGTCAAAGCTGACTCATGCTCAGCAGGAATAGCCGATTTGATAAGCTGTTCCTTCTGCTATGTGGAGCAACACCAGTGCCTACGCAATGTGTGTGCAGAAGGTTGGCAGCCTGCACCTCTGCGCTTAAAGGTCCAAATCCAGCTAGGTATGGGCTGGACTCAATATACCTGGGAGCAGACAAATTGTAAGAGGGACAAATGGTATTACGGACAAATGGTTAAGTGATTTTTCTCCTTCCCTCTGTACGAAACAGATGGAAATCATGCTGGCATTTTAATCAAGACTTTAGGAAATTATCTGTAAGGCCAAAACCACAAGGAGTTGCCAAAACTCCCATTTCATTGCTCATTGTGGATTCTGCCAAAATAAGAGGTGGAAGTTAGCTTCTCATCTTATTTAGTCTTTACTACACCAAAGTAAACCATCCCCATCAGCAGTAGGACAGCACAGAACTTACATTATTTATTCCCTCCACTCTTCCTCCACAGGAAACAGGGATCAATGGAAGTCGTCTCTTTGTGAGGATTACAGATTCACAAAATTATTGATATAGTGGTTAACTACCCTCTCACAAAATCTGTAGATTCCATATTAAGGAAAGATTACGAGCCTTAGCTCTAGGATAGAGTCACCCCTTAGGGTGCAACTGCATCACACTGTGGGTTGCCCAAAACAGGCCAGTGACCCCAACCGACACGCTGGCACTAGAGAGAACAAGTCCAGCTATCTGAGTGATTTGATACGTCTCTCATCACCAGAGCATCACTGTGCATCATGCTCAGCTATTGCAACAGGTTTTCGCTCCAGTTCAAAACCACTGACGTAGAATTTGAGCAGTGATCAATAAATGCCACTTGAGCCAAGTTAAGCTTGACCATCAGATAAATACCTGCAAGCTCTGTTCTACATAGGATGCTAACAACTTGCTCGGTGCTTGTTAGTCCAGTGTTGTGCGGCACTGTGTTTATTTTCTGAGTATGTTTACTTGCAAGTAGTATTTTTCATTCCAAAAACATAGAATGAAACTCACACAGAGTCTATTTTCTCAGCTGTTCAAATTTCCACCTGCTTTCTAGTGCAATGCAAAGCAGAAAAACAGTTCTATTTTTACAGAAATGGCAAAGCAAAACAGGGATTAGGCATAATATTCAGTGGTTAAAGACATTACTGAATTGGGGCTTTTTGAGCACTCCCTGTGGGGTCAACTCAGCTCTAACTACACTTTCAAAGCCAGGTACGGACTGAGGAGATACACGGAGATCATGTCCATCATCGAGATGTGAAATATTGAACAATTTCCACAGACAGAGAAAAGACTGTTGGTATGAAGATACAGCAGGACATGTGTTAAGGGTGATTTCCTAGCTGCACTCACACCCCTCTGTTTACCAGGGAGAGTCCACCTAGCTGGACGACAGAACTTTTTATCACAGATTTACAAGTTCCTCCCCTACAAAGATAACGTCAGTTCTCTCTGCTTTTTGTTTTCATTACATAAATAAATATTTACCAGTTATGCTGTCAGAACAGCCATTACATGCCAAGCCCCAAGGTCCTATTACCATTGATAAAACATTGCATTTGTTGTCCTTTTAAGCATCACCCAGGGAAAAAAAGGTTTCACCGTCTCCATGAGCAGAGCTGATCTCCACAGGGAGAAGACAGGAACTTGTACCTCAAGAAGGGGGATTCCAGGAGGAAGGACAGAACATGGATGAAGTTCTAGTTTGGGTTTAAGCATGAAACCACACCCCTGGTCAGCAGAGGCTGGGAAACTGGAGGATGGATTATGCCCAAACAAATCAATAGATTTCACAAAGATTACCTTTTGCACTAAGGAATTGACTGAATCATCTCAAATTTCTTCATGGCCTGGGTACATAGAATGCAAAAGAAACAACTTGAACCAAAATAAAGACCTAATGCATGCACCTGCTTTTTTCTTTAGCAGAGTGGATGTGTACAACACGAATTCGTTGAACTACAAATATACAAAGAAATGAAGCACCTTAGTTGAAGAGGGAAAAAGTCCAGAGGAAAAAATTCAGAGAGCAAATCACAACTCCATTTATTTAAAAATCCCATCAGAACATGAAACATATGTAGAAGCAGGAAACAAATATGATATTATCATCCAGAAGCAGCTGGAATGAATATTATCAGTGTGGGGAAAAAAATTGAAGCACCCATCACACCAAACACAGTTTTTTGTCCATCCATGTGACCAAAATCAGCCACTACATATGGTACATGAGCTCCTACCCCCCCACAATTTAACAATGAAGACTTGGAGATCAACAAATCCTAAAAGCTTTTAAAACCAAACTAGATCACTCAGAACAAGGGGTGAAAAGCAAGAGGAATAACTACTTGCTCACCAAAATGACCTTTCAATTAGCAGATCGGTGACACAAGGTACTGTTGCTTCTCTCTTGCCATTCAGCAGACACTTGTAAACTCAAGGAGCAGAAGAGAAATGAACAGACACATAAACTTGAGACAGTTTTCTTCTACATTACAAATAACTTTTCCTACATAAGGAAATAATTTTTAGCAGAAAATTCCTCAAAGTGAAATACAAACCAACCTAACAAGCAGAAAATCACAGTCTTGCTGTAAAATTAATTTACACACTAAGACTGATCCACTCGCATTTAACTTACTTTTTGCATTAATCGGGTATTAACTTGGGCTCCCAGGAACTCTTCAGGCATTGGACCCCACAGAAAACAGCCATCTTCACACACTAGCTTCTGCTTCAGCAAGCCCTACTTATTTTTCTTGTCTGAAGAAAAGCTCTTACAATTTTAAAGACATGCCCAGCTGCCTTCCTCGGAGACCACTAGGCTGTATCAGCAACAAACTGCTCACGTTTCCCCACAGACAGAATTTCCAAACAGCAAGTGAGCAAAATACTTCTCCTGCCTTTCATGCATACTGGAAGACTTGGATTTCCTACCATCACGCTGTGCATCTTATATCCATATAAAATATCCTGCCTCTGCAGAAAACATGGCAAAACCAGACAAAATCTGTACAACAGAGAGGCTGGAGATGAGCAGAGCTTCCAGTTAGAGACACACAGGGTAGTGGAAGGCAGAGACTCTTCGCTACAGTGGAAGTACAACAACAAAGGGACAGGGGAGATTTCCTTACCCAGAAACATCAATCCAAGGGTTGTCTCTGTTAGGCATGATCTAAGTCCTTGCACTCTGCAGAAAGCTGAGCTGCAGCAAGCAGGACACTGTCTCAGGACAGCACCTCAGGACACTGCAGTGCTACTCTCGCAGCACCCAACAGGAACACCATTTCTCGATGGGAACTGTCATGAAACACTTCCACACAAGCTCCATGACATTTCCTGCTCTCAGGCCTGACTTGACAGGTAACAGCGACACTGCTCCGAAGGCACAAATGTCATCAGCTCTCTACAGCCTGGCTGGCAACACATTTAGGTAATGGATTAATGGCGCTATGGTACAGCCTTTTATAAATTACACTACATATCTTTGAAATTCTAGCACTCTGCACCTACCATAGCTATCTGTGTTTGCTAACACAACTGGAAAAGGCTCCTGTAGGTTTGTACAAGTAGTCCTTCTGTCCAACTAGACAGAGCTACCATCCAAATCACAAATCTTGAAAGATTTTGTTAAAAGGCTCTCCAGTGAGCTTTACTGCCGCCCCTTCCCTGGGAACCAAACCACTAGCTCAGTCAGCTACTTCTTCCTTCTCTTGCCTGCTTTGGACTCAGTTTGAATTTCCATTCTTAGTTGTCTCTTGCTGCCACCTTCTTCCTTGCCACAATAACCAGCAGTGATTTGACCTGTTGCATATTCCAAAGAAGTCCAGTAAGCCTTCATTTCCTCACATTTGACAAGAAGCATTTCCGCTGCTTTGGCATCACCTGCTATAAACAGCCCTGCAGATGGCTTACACCAGCATCCTCCTCCCAACAGGCACAACTGTTAACAGGTTCCTTACAAAGTTTATTAAAATCAACAGTAAAGGATACAATTTGCCATTACTTCAATAAAAGTGATGTTTCACAACAAAGGCTTGTATTTGAGAAGAGTTAAATTTTGAAAACATTCTATGGAAAATCCTATTTTGAAGTATCTGGTTTTGATCAACAGCTCAGACATAGAAGGAAACTGAATCTGACAGAACATCTGATGCCTTCACAAAGAGTGATAGCATTAAATGCCTGAGAGGACTGTATAAAGTGCTCCTAAATCCCACAATGCCCTTGGGAGAAGAGGAAAGAGAAAAGAATCTTCTACTAGCTCTGCAGCACTGATCGCTTTGCATCGCATTCCTTTCCAGCTCTTCTAGACTCCCAGACTAACTAGTGTAACTGTGGATTTCTTACATAAATATCCCTAGAACATATTCACCTTCAGATGAGTTTTCTAAACTCTTCCCGTCTCTTGTAATACATTTTGAAAAAAAGAAAAATATTAATATTGCAATATTCTAGTGATAAGTTGTATTACAGATGTCAAAAGGGTTTCTTCTTTAATTTAAAATTTTTACATTTACTAAATTAACTCTAGAGGCGTCTCCCCTTTTTAGGCTCCCTTTTTTGCTCTTTTTAGACATTCTCGGTCCCCACAGACTTCACACTTACAAACCAACTGATGATAACTTGCAGGAAGTAACTTTAAATACACATACGTGATAATCAGGCATTGCACTCATTCAGCATAGACCAAGCTTCCCAAGCCCATCAGCAACTTCTCTAATGCCACATGCCTGACTTGTTCCCCTGCACGTGCCCTTTGAAGAAGTTGAACAACAGAGGTGTAAATCTAAGATTAATAGTTGGAAGACTAAGGGAAAGTTGGAGCTAGGCAGCTAGAGAGGGCACAGTGTAGCTGTGGAAAAGCTGCTCCCCCTTTCTGCAGAGTTTTCTCTCGAACCACTGCTTTGGCAAAGGAGACAACAGCATTTCCAGCATCCCTTGACTTGCTTCAAGCTCAGCAGTGATTGTGAATGTGATCTGGTTGAGGAGTCCACAGGAGTGCCAATTGCAAGGTTTTATACAGCTGGATCTGAAGAGCCTTTGCTGCAGCTACCTTCAATGCTGCACAGTGACAGGAAGGGTCTAATTTCACCACAAGACCAAATACATCTAAGCCTTCGAAAGGAGGAGCATTTGCAGTATGTAATAGGAGCCTCCTTTCCTAAGCCTTTCAGATAAACAGGTGCTGGCTCTCTCACCAAGATCCTGTTTTTTCAACTTTGAATTGAACTTGAGCTAGAACAGGCGTGAGGCCTGTATTAATGACTACTTCTGTTATCAAGAAATCACAAACTCAGTTAAGAGGACATGAACAGGGCAGACATTTCACAGGCAGCATTTGAAAACCTTTTCATAGTGAGTGACTTTTGTTGCCAGTATGACAACAAATGAAGCCTTTTACCTAATACACTGTAACTAACACTAGCCTGACTAATAAAAGGCACCTACAAGTTTTAAGGGCAAGTCAGCTTTGGAAAAGATTCTCGGGTTTCACCACAACCTGTCTAGTATGTTATTTTATTTCTAACAAAGCAAGGGATCACTTGGCACTCGTCCTGATCAGTAGTTACCGCTCAGAGATACAGAGACACGAAAACCCAGCGACACTTCACATTTAACACAGCTGCAACTGATTTGCAGAGCAACTCACAAACTCTGAAAGTGGAAATACGCAGTGTGACATATCCATGGGCGTGTGTAAAGTATCCAACTTGAACACACACACAGAGTAAAGGAGCTACTTCCAGTCTTGCTGGCCTTTCTCACAATTACAGGGCTTTCTTTGAAGAATCAGAACAAGCAACAGTGGTCTGCTTGTTACAATTTGCCTGTTTCCTTCAGGTCTTTTGCCTACAGACCTCAGTACCAAGTACAACTTGTATTTCTCACCTACGAGACGTATTAGACATAAAATGCTGTGAACTAGTACAGGATTTTGTAGTGCAGTTTAATAATCCTTTGTCATGCAAGGATAGTACCTGCTCACATATATACTTGCTTCTTCTTCTGGTGTATCTAGACAAGGTCTTTCTTGCAGAGAATACATAAAAAAAAAGGTCACAAAACTTCAGATTCCATCTGCCAGCCTTCACCAGGCTGTTTCAACCACATTTCTCTGTTCAGAAGGCCTAATAACCATCATCTTAAAGGTAAGAGCGAGGTTCATCATCTTAAGAGACACTGGACTTCCAAAACCAATTCAGAAGCCAAAGGAAAATATGCAACTCAGTTTTTACTTTCTCATTTTGGCACTTTGAATGTTATACTATCTACAGGGTCACCTAGGTTAAAAAAAAAAGTACACCTTTTACAGTCTGTATCCACATGGTGAATTTCGTCATTGCTCACTATTGTCACATCTTCATTTGCAGGCTGGTGTTCTCAGGACCAGCCAAAACTCAATAGTAAGCGCTTACAGAAAATTTAGTGGTTAAGGCCTTCCCAAGCAGGAAAGGAATAAAACCAAAAAAGAATACAAAACATCAAACCAAACTCCCCCAAACATCTCTCCTTAAAAGAAATCTTTTCAACAACTCTGAAGATTAAATGACCAGGAATGAAAAAATAAGGTTTGGCAATAAAACAGCTTTAACCTAAGTATTTTAATGTAACTAAATTATTGGCACTTGAAAAAGGGTAATTGCACATACACAGTCATTATCAAAACCAACTCCAGACATTGGGCAAGAAGCCAACACGTATATAGCCCTAATTTAGCTATTTGCATATGAAAAGGAAAATCACTGGAGGGTTGGACACTGAATGGAAACCAGCTCCCCTCACAGAGTCCTGAATGTTGCTAAGTGACTGGGGGAGACCAGTGCCACAGGCTCACGAAGCAGCAGTTTGTTTAAGCAGGTGCTTACAGTTAAGCATAGTAATAGCCCATTAACTCCACCTGTAATTAATACCTGCAGATAAGCCTTGCTAGATTAAAAGCTATATAAAGGTATTAACTGCTCCATTTGAAATTTTGACAGGTAAATCTTTTCAGGAATACATTAACAGTGTTTTGTAGGCAGATATGACCATGTTCTGTCAGTGGTTAGAGCCAGCTGAAAACAACCATGCTGTGCAGCACTGTTCAAAACAACAAGACAAATTAAAGCACTGAGTCTATGACAGCAGCACCATGGGTTCCTGTCTCCTAGCTGGTTCAGAGAACGGGCAGGTGAACTCACCCTAAAGCACAGACACAGATGACATCTGCCTAAAAAAGGCAATGTAAACACCTTTTGTTGTCATAGTTGCAAGAAAAGAAACCAGAAAACAGTCAGCACACTTTTAAAAAAGTATGTGAGGTGCAGTTTTTGTAAAGGGATGGGTTTCTCTTGTATGTCGCAGTTGATTTAGAGTAGCATGCAGAGCCACTGCTTTGAGACACGGCAAAAATCCCCACCTTTTCTAATAGCTTGGTGTCATCAGTACAAACTTACCTTCCTAGTTCTTCCCCAATTTCATAAACGTCCTCCACCTTCTGCTGTTTGAACAAAGCCATATTTGGACTTTTCATTGATGCACAAAGACGATGCAACTGGAATATAAAAGAAGAATAACATTCATTACGATCTGCCAACAGGCAAAGAATCAGTAAAGTACATTTCTGGAATAGCCACTTTGGGTCCACTGCAGCACATTTATGGCCAGAGTTACCACTGATCAATTAGAAGAATTCATTTAGCAGTCTCAGCCAAAGAGTGAGGGTCCAAAGCTGGAGAGAGGTGAGTGCCTGTAAGTGAAGAGGGTTCTTGCCCCTAAGTACATACCTAACCAGAAGCACAGAACACATCCCCGAATGTAAACGTGATGGAAAGTGAAGTATCTAATTCATACTAAGTCAAACTTATGGAAAGTAAAGCATCCCCACTACACTGAAGAGAGCTAGTGCGAGAACTGCCATTACAGTGTCAGTAGATAGAACACAAACCAAGGAGACCACAAGGCAGAGCTTCTTTCTTCTCACATCAGGCAGCGACTGTGAAGCCCACAGGCAGGACAGCAAATGGAAATCCAAATCATTACTGCAATAAGGCACTGTGATTCCAGCTACAGAGCCTTCAGCACATCTTTCATCACACACTGGATGTTTCAAATGAGAAAAACGTGAGCAGCATTTGTTGCATGTATTACTCTGTCTACCTGTGAAATTTGCCTCCTGAGCACATCTTCTAAGTCGATAAGCTCTGTGAGGGCTGGAAAGACAAGCCTGACATCAGTGCATTTGAGGATTTGGGAATGCATTATGCTGTGCTGCTTTTGGAAGAGATGAGAGATCACAGTACTCCTCAGCATACACCCACGCAGTAACATACATTATGTTAACAGAATAGATTTTAACACAATAACCAGCAGAACAGTTTACAACATGTTTGGTGTTTCCTGTGTAGATAAACACTAGCATTACTATCCCTAATAGCCCAAACAACCTCCACTATTTAGATCACAAAGTGTAAAGCAGCTGTAAGGCCTCTAGAACCACAATAAAATCTACCTGCACCGAGCCACACAGTTATTCTTGCAGATTTCAATGCTTTAGCAGCACAGCTGTACTTCTCAACGTAATGTGTATTTCCTTGTGACTCCCAGATGCTGCTTGCTTCAGATTCACTGGGGACTGCTGGCGCCTACACTTCTATACAGCTCCCGCATGTTTTTAAGTAGTACTCTTTGGTATCTGACTATGGCATACTGCGAAGCACATTTCACAAGCAAACAAAGCTCTATTTTGAACCTTTAGAAATCAGCTCAATTCAATGTTGCAAGAAGATCCAGCTGTTTTGATAAATCAGCAGACTACTTATAAAATAGGACAAAGGACCAAACAGCAATTGCAGGGTTCCTGCCAAGTTGAAGCTCATGTATTTTAAGATCTTTCTCTAACAAAAGCACACACCATAAGCAGCAAATAGACCAAAAAATCTAACAGTTTGTCAAAACACATCCAGCTTTTGTCATGCACTCACCTCAGAAAAAAAGACTGGCTGCTCCATTTTCCCCCCCCCCCCCTCTCTTTTTATAAACCATTGGCTTCTAACCTGTGGGAACTATGTTGAGTATCAATTCATTTCCTTTCCAAATATGCTCCTTTTATTGCTTCAAAGGAACAGAAACAGTCTCTTAGCTCTCCTACATACAATTTTTTGGCTGATGTTAGCCAAACCTTATTTGCTTTATCTCAAGCAGAAGGGCCACGGTACCAACAATTATACCGATATCAGGCGAGAATAACGACCATTCTTTCAAAAAACAGCAGCTTCCACTGCTTCACTCTTATCAGATGATGGGAAGTATCTCAGCTATACATCAAAACTGCAGCCCTTCCTTTATGAAAAGTGTGTATCTGCACTCCATGATGTCACACAACTGACACATACCTGCCAGACAAGGACATTACAAGCTCAGGGGGAGCACTGCATTTTCATTAACAAATCTGTTCAAATCCCAGTTTCAAAACTCTGCGATGGAGACAAATTTGCCTCCTGCACCTTCCTGTATAACTGTGCTCTAGCAATGACCCCTCTTATCCAGCTACCCCAGGCAAATGAGAGAAACCACACAGACTGTGATGCCGAAGACCAGAATAACCAGCACCCTGATGGTGTAACTGAAGAAACCGATGCTTGCACTGGTGAGTCTCAACCAGATTCATTTCAAGGAGGGGAAGGGTTCAGTTCCACTTTCCATCCCTACACTTCCTTAGACATTTTCTGGCTGATGCTTACTTTGCCTTTGAGTTTTTCAAGATGAAGTCAGGTGAACTGTTCTGCTACCTGCTCATTAATGCCCTTCCCAAAGCCCCGTTCATGCCTGGGACAAAAATGTCTCTTTTTCCTCTCAATGAAAATAAACAACTCAAATTATGCTTTGTAAGCAAATAATTGTATTCCTTAAGCAACTTTTCATAGTGTTAGAGAAAGCTCATGGACCAATATCACTCAGGACTTGAAATAAGCCAATAAATGCTGTAGTAGCGTTCACAAGAATGAGAACATCTCTGGTTCCACACGAAGCTCGCAGTTGTTCAGAACAGGATTTTCCAAAGTGTTGTTGCAAAACCTAGTCAACACCCACAGACTTCAGAAAACACATACAAAAGACAAAGCCAAGCCTTGCTGAACCCCCCCAAACCTTTACTCATCCTGAACTGCAAGATTAAGTTCTGAGCCCATGCAAAAGTCAAGCACAGGAAAATGCCCGTATATTAAAAGATACTGCTGAGACTTGCCCAAAGACTGTAAACCCCTCAAGCTGACTACTCCCTTCATCAGAATCCAAGGTACGTGGCTACAAATAACATTAATGCAAACACACCTAAAAGGAAACCATTGTTCTGAGAGACAGACTGTCATCCAGAAGAGCAAGTTAAAAACATTGCTTTGAGACTGGAGAATCTACCCAGGACTCCTCTGAGAACATAAACACTTTATGTTCGACTGACGAGTTTACTCTTTTCCCAGCATCCTCCAAAGAATGTACCTACTTCTGTAAATGGATAGAATCTATGCATTATTACCTCAAATATAACCAGAAAATTGTCTTCCCTTTTGCTGACCTTTTAACTTACACCCTTGTTCTGCAAAGGTCAAACCAGCAAGCTTACTTTCAACACCAAGGAACTGTTCTGGCATCCAGTCAGCCTCAAGCCTTGTTTTTGAAGACCAAACACAAAACTGTTCCAAAGTGTTCAGACCCTCGAGTCACAGCTCTGCTATGCTGGCATTTCCCATGTCTATCACTTCACGTTATCATACATTGCCTTCCACTCTCATTACCTCTGCAGATATCTCCCTGGCTTTCACCCAGCAGATGCCCAAAATAGATCGTACACTTGATGATCCAAGACAATTGTCATCAGCAAATACACAGCATAAGGGGGAGAAGATAATAAGAGATAAGCTTGAAGCCCTTAAAATTAACCTGAAATAAAAATGCCCCTCACAAGCATAAACATAACCGTCCATGGATATTATCTACTGTTCTTAGGAAACTAAGGTGACCATGGATTAAAAGATTTAAACTATAACGTTTTTGTTGGAATCCATTTGCAAGTATGGAGCACAAGCATATCAAAAGAAGAATAAGAACCTTCATAAGGTCACCTTCTAGTCAGCATTCCTACTGTAATACTTGCCATGTATTCATTGTGACACTCCAGAGTTTAGCACACAAAAGGTGTAGGTATGTGAGATTACACCTTTTACTCCTGTATCCAAACCCCCTTTACACATCCCGAATACAAGGTGGCAAAGTATCATTAATCCCATACAAATGATTTTCCTACAGATATGTAACAAAGCTGTACCAAAATCAGAAATAGAGTACAGACCTCCAAGATTCCAGTTTCAGGCGCTAGAAACATGCCCTGCCCAGTATCTTCATGCTCCTAAATTCTAACATACCATAAAATCAGATCTGACTTACACTAAGAAACCACACTATTTCCCACTGGGATCTATGGTTGGACTTGATGATCCGGTGGGTCCCTTCCAACCTAGTGATTCTATGATTCTAAGTTATATCTTTAAACACATACATTCTATATCAGTACAAAGCCTGGGTGCAGATATTCTTACTCTGGTACAGAAGTGCCTTGTTAGTGGAGCTTGTACTGTGTTTAAAGGAAATTATTCTCAAGATATTCACTTCTCTGAAGAAGGTGACAGAATCCACCTTAAAAGGAGCTGAAGAAAATAAGCTCAATTTCTCTCCTTTAAAAAGGGTTTCCCTGCTTCGGTGAGTTGTTAGCCTGTCATCACTAAATGATTTGACAATCCATGACTGGTCTACACATGTCAAATTCATGATTAATGTCCTCACATCGCTGAATGAGAGCTGGATTATAGAAAATAAAGGTGAGAACAAAACTGTTGGGTCACTTGTATTGTCACCAGCCTTGCATTATTTTTCCTTAAGTTACCTGCTACCCCAAGGAAACCAGCTTCAAGTAACAGCCCAATAATCTTACTTCTCAAGTGCACCTGATATAAGCTGAATCACTTCACCAAACTCAGAAACATTGTCTGTCATGTGTCTTTATACTTAAACTAAAGTTAAATCCAAACCACATTAGAATGGACTAAAGTAATAACTTCCCTTACAAGTTGTTTATTAATACTGAAAAGGAACCAAAACAATTTAGAATCAAGACTAGACTGTTTTAAATCAGAAATCTGAAAAAACCCACCCCCAAACCAAACTGAAATAACTAAATAACTTAACCCAGCAAACAAATTAAAGTGATACAATCTTCTAGTTTTGGCACCTTATGCTAAAACTAAACAGAATTTTATAAGCATTAGAACATTTTCCTCTTTCACCCTCTCATCCCTTTCCTCTTGTTTTTGCCCTAGAAAAGAGTAAACAACTCTAGCAGCAAAATAACAAGTAATTGCTACCCTCACTTTCAAATATATGTAATCAAGGCCTGGTTAAGTTATATAAATTTCAGCAAACCCTTATTTTCAACAGAATATTTTCCTCTCTGAAAACAGTATCCTAAAAGCTTTTCCGTCAGGAAATCAAGGCAGTTGTTTTTACCTACATGCCTACAATGGACAAAACCCCCACAAGCCCTTCAGTCCCACGACGGAGTCACTGCTCCTGCCACTGACTCTCGGGGGATCCCCTTCTGACCTCCCAAGTTTACTCTGCAGTAACTACACGTGAGGTGAATGACCAAAGACTGCATTTCCAAGCCCGCTCTTCGAGCATACGTACCAACTGCGTTAGCTCTGCATCTAATTACAGCTCCCAGGAGATAACTGCCTGCCAGGGCTGCCGCTGTCACCGATCCCACAGCCCTCGCGTGCCTGAGCGATGAGCTTGGTGCCAACGCCTCGACAGACGGGGTGCAGGGGAAGCCCGCAATGCCAGGCATGCTGGCACGGGCTTCGCAGAGCCCTCATCCCCGTCCACGAGGCGCCTTCAAGGACTGTCACTGCAGATAAGACACATTACTGCCCAGAGACAAGTGAGATCTAACTCGTAGGATCCACGTTTCTTTAATATGCACAGTAAACTCTGAAACCTATGACCATTTCTGAACAAGCACCTCTAAAGAGGGGCAGAGTTAAGTTTATCCCCCATGTGTTAAGCACGCTGATTTTGGTCCCTTTGCAGCCGGTGACTGAGCAGCCAAAGCAGGAGCAACTGCTGCACATTTCCACTTTCTTGTTCACAGCTTCATACTTGACTGAGGATTGGAACTAGATCATCTTTAAGGTCCCTTCCAACCCAAATTATTCTCTGACTGTCCTCTAAAAGGATACCCATCAGGCCAAATAAGCCCCTGCCAAGTTGCATTGCCCCAGCACCCCTGGTTGTTAAATCTATCAGATCCTAAGCAAACCAGTTTGAGGGAAGAATCGGGAAGGAACTTAAGAATAAACCTCACAAAGTCGCACAGAGTTTGCTGAACCACATGAGGAAGCTGAGGTGTGAATCCAGTGTCCTGATGAACCCAACAGGCTGATGGCTTTGGTCAGAAACAACACCAGACTGAGCAGTGTGGACAGTGGACCAGGCACAGCTGGAACTACCGCACTGCCCAGCGTTAGGGGGACCTGCCCTGGGGAGAGGGTCCCTCACAGGAGCTGCCCAGGGGGGATCAAAAGAGGATCCCTTGAGGGACCTGCCCAAGGGGGGCAGAAAGAGGATTCCTTTAGGGACCTGCCCAGGTGGGCAGAAAGAAGGTCCTTTGAGGGACCTGCCCAAGGGGGGCAGAAAGAGGGTCCCTTGAGGGACCTGCCCGGGGGGGGCAAAAGGAGATCCCCTGAGAGACTGGCCCAGGGGGGTAAAAGGGGGTCCCTTGCCAAGGGGAGGGGGAGCGTGTCAAAGGGGGTCCCTCGCGGCAGTTGCTCAGGGAACTCGAAAGGACATCCCTTGTGGGACCTGCTGAGGGGGGTCCAGAAGGGATCCCCTTGGCGGGACCTGCCCAGAAGGCTCAAAAGGAGATCCCCTCAAGGGACCTGCTGAGGAGGATCAAGGTGGGGTTCCTCCTGGGACCTGTCGAGGGGATCAACAGGGGTGTCCGGCACAGGGCCCGCTTAGGGCGGTCTAAAGGGGGTCCCCCCTCGCCGCCCCGGGGGAACCAACAGGGAGTCCCTATCGGGAGCTCTCACCGAGGCGATCCGGGAGCTGCTTTTCCCCGGCGGCTCCAGGGGCTGAGCGAGCGGCTCCGCGGCGGCTCCGGGGCCACGACCGGCACTGAGCACCGGGACCGGCCCCGGGGCAGGCGGCGCCCCGAGGCTGCGGGAGGCACGGGCAGCGCCCCCAGGAGCCGCCCCGCGGCCCGGGCGGGGGAGGAGCGCTGAGAGACCGACTAACCGCCGTACGAACAGAGGTGCGAGCGACAGGAACGGGGACAGTTCAGAGATCTCGGCTGGAGTTCCGTGTCCAGCTCGGGAACCCTCAGCGTGAGGAGATGGAAGAGTCCAGAGGAGGCTGCGAGGATGGTGTGAGGGCTGCAGCAGCTCACGTGGCTGATAGAGTTGGGGCTGTTCAGCCTGGAAGAGAGAAGGCTCTGAGGAGACCTTGGAGCGACCTTCCAGGACCTGAAGGGGCTACAAGGAAGCTGGGGAGGGACTGCTCACAGAGGCTTGTGGTGACAGGACGAGGAGGAACGGGTATAAACTGTCCTTAGACGAGACATAAGGAGGAATTTTTTCACCATGAAGCTGGTGAGGCCCTGGCCCAGGTTGCCCGAGGAAGCTGTGGCTGCCCCATCCTGGTTCAGGGCCAGGTTGGATGGGGCTTGGAGCTCCTGATCCAGTGTGAGGTGTCCCTGCCCAGCACAGGGGGTTGAAACCAGTGATATTTAAGGTCCCTTCCAACCCAAAGCGTTCTGTAATTTTGTGTTGCAGTTGAAGGGTTGTGCTTAAATCCACCCAGCTTCTGAGAGAAGCAACTTGAGACAGTGTTTTGGCTTTAAATCATGCCCTATCAGTTTGAGCAGGCAAATTCGAATCCCCAGGCTGGCACTTGTTCTAGAAAGAAAACCCAAACCAAACCCAATTCAGAGCATGAGTGCACCCAGACTCTTGCATGAAGGCAGGATTTGACCCTGCGAAGGCAGCTGGGATTCTGCAGGGCAGAGCTGTGCGTGTTGGGTGCAGGCACCATGTGGAGCGAGAACAATCCCCGTGCGGACAGGCAGACCTTCGGCCTCAGGAAACAGCAGGATGGCACAGACACCCACACTCCCCTTGCCTGGGTGCCCATCACACCTACATGACAGGGGCACTTGACGAGCAGGTCCAAAGTTCAGTGAAGGACTCATATGGTCCCCATTTTCAGCACCAATCCTGTACCAACACCAAAACCTCCTTATTTACTCCAGAAATAAAGGGTCCTGCCCCTCAAAAACAAACACTGTCCTCACTTGTTTATTCAGTTGGGCTGCATTTCATCAGCAGTCTGGTGAGAACACAAAGTTTAATTAAGGACACAGGGACAAATACAGTGCATGCCTGGTGTGGCTTCAACACTGTGCTGGTAGAAGCCATGTCACCTGTGGGCAGCCCATGGGGCATATAACCCAGCACTTGGCATCACCACACAAGTAGCAGCATCACATTCCCACATTAGACCTGCCTGGTTGTTACTCCACCTTCCAGACCATCACAGCTCCCAGGCTAATTAGGAAGCATCTCAGAGGTAAGACCTGACTTGTGCTTTAGTAGCTTCAGGATATAGGAAAAGAACACCAAGGAAATAAGGCTGAGGAGGTGAACTCAAGAGAGGCACTTCAAAGCTTTGTAAGCCTTGTTCTGTATTCTATCCAAGCCTATATGATTAATGCTGTGGTCTGAAATTCAACATTACCCAGTGAAATTCCCTGTTAAGACACCACTGCAATAGAAAGAATGGTACAACCTTCTAGTCCTCATTGTAGATCTCAAAATACATTAATATGCACTTCTCCAACAGACATCTGCAATACTGAGTTCCAAATTGCCCTAGACCAGATGTTGGCTACCAACAATGAAATCCTTCATCCATTTACTCTCCTGTCTTAAAGACATTCCCAAACCTTGTAGAACTAGACTCTCCCTCTTTATCTGGCAGACTAATTGTGTGTGGGGACAAAAAAAAAAAAAAAAAAAAAAAAAAAAAAAAAAAAAAAGAAGCTATGTCTTCAATTTTTTCTAGGCAAGTTAATATCCAGCATTTATTCATGAAGAAAGATGTGGTATTGTTCACACCTTGAAAATCAAATATAAATGCCAGGCTGCCTTCACTTTCAATTCTCTATGCAGTTAAATAGTGCAAAGCCACAGCAAATTATCACACATAAGTAGGCACACTGCTTCCACTGCAATAAATTGCAAAGATAGATGAATTTTAAAGTAATTCTACACTAGGCAAGTGCCTAAAAGTAGTGCTTTTTGTTATCACAACTAAAAACAAACATGGTTTCAGATTTGTTCCAAGCCAAGAGGACTGAACTGTGCCCCTGCTTGCCTGCCCTGGCAGCGGTGCTCACAATCCAGAAGGTTCCACCCTGCTCTCCAATTCCAAAAGGAATCACACAGGGTGGAGGACAGGAAATGGGAGCAATAGTAAAGGTTTCAAAGGGCAATGGACGAACACAGAACCCTTTGGAAGGGAAATAAAACATATTTCATTCCTCACCTTTAGCTCTACAACGTGATGTGACCAGGTGACAGTCACAGCAATTCTCCTACAAAATTCTCAGAGGAAAGGGCACACACAGAAGGCCACCTCTTGTGATTGCTCCTAGCTGCAAAAAAAAAAAAGGGGACAAAACAGCTTGGTTTGCCCCGAGAGGCCACAATTGCTATGCAAATCAGGACAAGCTCTTCCCTAGCACCTGAATAAGCCTGATGTGAATTCAGTATCTGCTGGCCAGCCCTGCAAGGTCTCTAAGAGCAAGGGTAGATGGAATCTCTTCCATCCCTGTTGACATTTCCATAGGGTTTAAAAGTGAAAATACAGGTTCTGCTCAAGGAAGGAATTGTTCTTACATGGTTTAGCTCTTCACCTTTAAAGTGCAAACTCTGACTTCTTTGTAACATCTTTGGTAATCAGGACAAAAACCTTTATGTGCATACAGGACCAGAGTGGGGAGGAAAACTCAAAGCCAAATCACATTTGAAGTAAGCAGCACAAATACTGCAGCGTCTGCTACCCATGCATTTACCAGTCTCCTTTAGGAAAGGATAAAGAAGCCCACACCTTAGATTCCAAAGTAGGAGTCTGAGGTTTAAATACCAGAAAAATACCTCCCCCGTCTTTATGAAAAAGAAGTAAATGGGTTATTTCAGTTTAACCATGAATCACAGTGCCCAAGGACTTCACTGAGTCAGTTCATCAGCTCTGCAAAAATCAGACTGGTTTGTACAGTAAAACATTTGAAACACACAGGGAGGATACAGTCTCTTCAGGTTAGGATTATTTTAATTAAGGCCAAAGCCATCTTAATTTCCCAGGTATATTCATTCAACTGTTGAAAATTTTAACTACTTGACTTCTACTTACAACACCCCAGACTAATTTAGGGCAGATGATAGATGACTTTATTAAATAACCATTTGAGGTTTTCAGTGTGTAGTCCTGCGTTTTGCTTTCTCATCTAATCCTCTGAACAGCTAGCAGTGTAGAGGGGTGTGACTGTAGAGGAGCACAGTATCATGAAGAAAATACCACTCTCTGAACTTCCTTGTGATTGAACCTTTTACCTTCTTTTCCAAGGGGAACTTCCACGGTAGAGCACACCCTTCCTTTGCATTATCTGAGTGACTGCACTTTATGTGTGGGAATTCTTAAAGCTTCAGCACTACACAGATTCTGCTTCCAGTGAGGTCAAAGAGTTGCAGATAAGGAAGCTATGTTTAGCACTTCTGAAAATCCCACAGAATGAACACCTGATATATTCTAACACCATCAGGCTTCAGTGCCTTCTCTGCGTGTGCAAGAGTGAGACTCTGTAAGTATTTGATCTCAGTTCAGAGTAGGCAAGTTGCGTTTATCCTTTCTAAGTTTATGCCTTTCTTCGGAATAACATACTTAACAACAGACATCAGCTGGACACAGCAGCCATGTTTGCATCCTTGTTGCGATTCCACTGAGAACAGATGTCGTGGGCTCAGTCCCAAGGAGGAAACGGGAGCCTCAGTTGTTCTTTAACAGCCCCAGCAGCTGCTAGGGCACCACAACATACTTGAGCTAAATATGCCAAGCATCCAAGTGAGGACATTGCTCCCTATGCACTCTCTTCCCAGAATATTCTGTTTATTCTTTTGACTTAAAATTGTCAGTATACAGGACAGGAGCTCCTTAGGCCACAGTCATGTCCTGCCTCAATTGCTGCTCTCTAACCCATTTTGCAGCCCCTTTGAACAGATTTCCAACTGTGCTGATATCTACTCTTAACAGCTTGTAATCCTCTAGCAGAGCCAGAGGACAAGAACAGTGCACTGTTCACCTCTACTACCTCTTCTTGGATATGCAACTAAAGCCATCTCCCAGCTCTTAATTTTCCTCTCAAATATTTAACTGTTAAGTTTCATATCCAAAGGTAACTCCAAAATGCCAAATAATTTATCTGAAAATTAATGTCTGCATCAATCTCTGAAAGACAGACACTGAGTCTAAATTTCCAAGTTAATTCAGTACTTCTTAAGCAGCTGAAATTATGCACTTGGCTCCTAAAGGCTTTAGCAGAACATCACTACTCAAGCTACTAAAGAGGCTTTTGGTCTCAGGAGATACAATACAAATAAATATTTCTTTGGAACTCTCATGGAAATTCATCTCCCCTTCCCTTCCCTCCTCTGCGAAGGAACCAAAGGACACCCAGTCAGCATCACCTGCATGCACCACGTCTAGTTCACATCTTCATGCTTCCAAGCCAAATCTGCATATATGTTCCTCTGTAGAGACTCTCTGAAACCACATTATCAGACAAACCCACCAGCTCTACTCTTGCTTTGATCTGACGGCACCTGCAGGTATTTCCATCTGTCATCAAAAAAAAGAAAAGAACCAGGGCAAGTTGTAAAGTAAACAATTTATTTATTCTTTACATCATTCTTTATGAAAATAACATCACTTAGGATTTGTAGTTCAAATCTCTTGTATCGCATATTGCTGATTTCTAACATGGCACTTAAGGGAACATTCACTTCAACAGCTACACAATTTCATTAAATTGATTAATTTTCCATTTCCCAGTTAAGCAGGACTGAACATACAACTCAGTTTAGACCAGTCATTCATTCTTGATGTCTTAAGGAAGAAAAAAAAAAAATCTTTCCCTTTCTGCTGAAATATCCTTCCATTTTTACAAAGACTGAGGGAAAGGGGAGAATCTCTCACAGAAGACACCTAAAGGGCAACAAAAAAAACCCAAACCCTTTTTATTGATTACACCGCTGGTAAAAAAACCCCAAACAATGTGATAACACTGGGTGATAACACTATCTGTACATGTAAAGCTGAAATACTGTGCAATTTTAATAGCTAGAGGTGTAGTGCACCATTTTTTTTGCCTATTTAACAGAAGATAATACAACATTTCAAGCAAGTAACAGAAGCATCACTGGAAAGGCAGGCATACGTGTAGGAAGATGGAGGAATATGCTGCAAAATCCAGCTTAGTGGTTTGGTCCACAACACATGTACTGTGAACTTAAGGAACTCTTCCCATGCGTGTGTGATATTGAAGTTAAAGACTATTTTTTATTTGCATAACAAGCCAATTTCTTACCATATGGCTGGCAGGAATGTTAAGTCCACACTGTTTCAGAAGTTCACCCTTAAACACAAACACTTGGCATCTATGCAGCTCAGCTGCTGCAGGCCACTGAGTCACACCACATCTTTGCTTGGCTTCATCGGGTTTAAATACTGTCTGTGTATCTCCCATGTCCCTAACTAGTTATTGCTCCTCAGAGTTATCAGATTAAGCACCATGAGAAAACTAATAGTCAAATCATTTGCAACAGCAAGGCCAGCTTACCCTGACACTGCTTCCTCCTATTCGCATCTCTTTAGATGCCTCTGTGCTGTTTTTACCTTTTAACTAAGAAATCAGTAACGATGCTTAACAAAATGAAGCCAACAGCTTGCTGGGAGTTTGAGTACCACACAATTTCAACTCATTTTGTACTCGCAAGGTAACATGATTTCCATAAGCTCCATAAGATTGATGTATTAGATTCACATGGTGGCAATAAGAGCTACTTAGTTTTACTGTACAATTGGGTTAACAACTGATACAATGAAACACAGCAACTTGCACACATTTAAACATCAGCACAACTGTAAAAAAAGAAATGGTTCTGTAACATTGCAGGGCATGAAGCTCCGTCAGCTACAGAACTTCCAGAACAGTTACCCTGAAGTTGGTCTTATCTTCACAACCTAAAGACTCCAGCAAAATCAGTGTGAAAACACCTCCCGAAGTCAAAGACTAGTTCACAGTGAAGACTCAAAACTCATGAATAACAGACTTGTAGGAATAGTGTAGGTACATGATTCTAAATTCTTTACCTTAACATCTCAGCTGTTGCCACTAGAAAGATAATCTTCAGCTTACAAAAAATCTCATTTAACACTTGAAAACAAGATTAAACAAAAAAAGTGGACATTACAGAGTTGATTTAGAGACCAGCTCCTTCAAAACCAAGACAGTATAACTGGAAAATTAGAAAACCTGGTCCCATTTCTATATTCAAACACTGATTGTAAGTATAAAAAGAATACAGTACATGCAATAATATGAAAGACCTGCCTGATAACCTCAAGTAAACAACCAAGTGTAACCAGGGAATAAATCCCCCCAAACTACTGCTTACAACAGACATTTTAGAAGACAAATGACATACAAATCGCAATGATCATACCACGTGTCCCTCATTGGCAAGGATGTGTTGGTTAACAAAAACCTGTACATCATATAAGGAGCATACATTTATACCGAAAGTCATCCTGTAAGTTACAACGTCCACCGCTGATTAAATACATCCCTTCCAGATAAATTGACCGATAACACGCTCATCTACAGAAGGGAACAAATACATTCTCAGAAAAAGGAAAAAAGTGCTGTGAAACAGAAGCAGGATTTCTCCTGGCAAATACTGGAGTTTGCTAAAACAATTACATGAGAACACCTGATAAAGAAGTCGTACTGGTCCTCAGAAAACCAAAAGAAAACACACAAAGCAGAAGCTTGATGCACTTGACTGTTCCCGACCACCAGTTTTGTTTTTAGTTCATTACCCACTTCCCCAGAGCTGAGCGATTTGCTGCCCAGTATTTGAACGCCAGCTTTATCACGACACATCCAGACACAATATTTAAGTCAATCCAACATTCTGAAGATCCAGCAGCTCAGGAAAGAACATTGCAGAAGTCCAGAGAACAGCCAAGCAAGAAAGAAATCTTCCTCAGAACCGTTTAAGAGTATTGCTTGCCATCAAATGAGAAAGAACGGCCTCCAGTGACACTTCCCCATCAGGAAGACCACAGCTAAACACCCCAAAGTTTACAGCCCTCTTGCAGGATGTGTGTGCAACACACAAAGCTGAGCTCATGGAAAGAATATTGCATTTTTCTGCTAGAAGATGATCTTGAATTCCTGTGTGCACACTGTGACCCTTAGGCTCCTTCGATAAATGTGTTTAAGGAATCCTATCACTACCACTATTGTACAATAGTTTTACATTCATGCAAAAAGAACACTATGTTTCTTCTTAAGAGCAAGACTTCGTCTTATTTTAAGCCCTAAATAGGAAGAAGCATAAAAATAATAAAAAAGCTTTCAACAAATACACAACTAATTAGCTACTCAAACATGGTCCTCCTGTGGTAAGTTCCATTCTTCTGTAACATATGGGTTTTGGTTGTGCTTTTTTTAGGCACTGCAATCAAAGAAGTGAACAGAAATAAGATTGAATAAACAGGATTTGATCCATAAACCCCTTTGTGCTAAGGGGAATCTTTATCAACACAGCTGCCCAGAAAAGCAAAGATGAGTTTGATATCACTGTTTCAGCACTGACCACTCCATGACAGGTACTGAAATGTGTTTTACCTTTACTTTAAGAACATATATTCAAGTGTTCTTTTCGACGATTCATTTCACGTCACTTCAGGACAAGATAAAGGAGCATGTAAGTTCTTCCTCTGCTTCATTCCATATTTTCCTAATCTGTGACCTCAAGATTGGCTAGTTTATTCAAGGCCAGTGTGATGAAAGCCATTTATTGAACCAACCCGAAACCAGAGAGTATATCTTCCCACATTGAACCTGTGCTACAAAAAAACATGATTATGTCCCTAAAACACAGAATGGCAAGGAATGTAGTAAACACAGTGAGGGCTTTGTTACTACTGCTCCACAAACAGGCACCAACAGTGCACTGAAGGGAAAAACCTGTCAATTCAGCTGTTGAACTAAACTGAGACAGATATTAAGTGCTCTACACACAATTCCACGAACATAAATGTAAACAGAAGTGTTTGGCCTCCATACAAAACAGTATTTCTGAAAGTGCTGGGGTTTGGAAATCTGTCCTGCATATTTCCAAAAGCAACTAGTTTACATTCTGTTTGACAGGATTAATAAAGTGTTTTGGAGGTTAACTCACTTTGGTCACGATCCCAAAGAAAAGTTTATGTTGAGTAGTTTCAACTATCCTCCTCATCATCACTAATAAGGTCTCTTTTTTCTACACACGTCTCTCGTTCCCGCAGGAAATCCTCACGCATGGCTTCTAGCTCAGTTAGTTCAAGACGCACTTTCTCCAGGTGATAGGTCCTCCTGTTCCTGATCTGGCGCAATGGAAAAGGATTGAGGTCTCCAAAAGCAATGCCAGTCAGTTTCCTGTAAGATTACACAACGTGAGAAGACAATCATTCATATTTGCTGGCTTTTTTAAGATCAGTTTTGAACTTCATCCATATCAATTTTCAGCGTATGGTTGATATCTCTGGTCCCCTTCACATACCAGACAGGTCTCAGAGGTTGCCAGTATTGAAAGGATGTTCTGTAAAGCACTAAGTTTTGAAATTATTGCAAGTGATAATGTGTTATCTCATCCTCGACAGCTAACAAAGCCACCTGCAAACTCTTTATAGCGATTTTGGCCTTGACAACACTGAACAGAAGACGTGAGTCAGCTCTCAAGTTATCCAAGATAGTGAAAAGGTATAAGAGACCAGATAAAGCCTGGGATAATACTAATACAGACAAGGATAATACAAAACATGTGAGCTAAACTTTATGGTACACTAAGAAAGCTCTGGGATTCTACTGGCCGGAGCACAGAGATCTGAGCTAGTGTCAACTCAAACTCATCAGATGACACAGCAAAGCACCATGAGAATATCCATCACCCTTCTGGAGTCACACTGCATCACACTATTATCCCATCACTGCAAAATTAACCAATCTGCCTAATCACAGAATCATTTAGGTTGGAAAAGACCTTTAAGATAATAAAGTCCAGCCCTCAACCCAACACTAAACCGTGTCTCTAAGCACCACATCCACATAGCTTTTAAACACTGCCATTTCCTAATATACAGACTAAATCTCCCATGGCTCAATTTGAGGTATAACTTCTCCTAAACCCAGCCCAAAGACAGGGTTAACTAGGTCATTCCTATTGATTTATACCTAAAAAAATCTCTATTTATTTATTAAGGGAATAAGGGGAGCCAGAATTGAAGTTGTTACAGTTTAATTATTCGATGAACCCTAATATTAAGAAAATCTATTCACACAGTTTATTTAAGACTAAGTTTTCCCTATGTTTGTAGTTTTGAGTGAATAGGGATGATTCTATGATTCTGTTTATAAACAGAACATATTCCAACAGCGTCTCTACCTGTGCACAAACTGCTGCAGAACACAACTTCCATCTGTAGATAAAACTATGACATCCTATAATCTAATTAGGCACATGTCTGTAGATACTTTTCTCCTCTAGAAAGTCTAAACTTAGAAGTCTAATTGTCTAACCCATCCAGGATGTGCATGAACACCATAAAAAGAATCTTTTGTTCTTTTTCTCTAAAAAGATGACTTTTTGTCCATCTCAGTAAAAACAGAAGTATGTAGAATGATGTGTTGTGTAGATTTTGATGCTGAAAAAAAGGCAGACTAAGAAACCAGGAGGTTTCAGCCCTGTGGATCATGCCCTGTGAGTTCGAGCAGGCAACTTCACCTCCCCCAGGTGGCACTGCATCACTGCTTTCAACTCCTACTGCTGGAATATTGAGATTTATAGACTAGCACGAAGTGTATTTGTTTTGTAAATATCTTTGATGCACTGAATTCTGTCTTTCCCTGAACACACCTCACCCTCTGCAAAAACACCCAATAAGATCATTTAACACCAACAATCTTGGAAATCTTTACGATAGGTTACTACAGCAGCAGAATATTTAGACAGGAGAGCTAAGCCACCATTTCTTTTACATAATTGGAAAGTGAAGGGAAAGCCAAATCTGCAGCTCTGATTAAATACCAGAATTTTGTTCAAATTACATAAGAGGAGGAAAAAAAAAAATATTTCCCTCCCTTTAGTTTCTGGTGATACTGCTGGGGCACTATGTATTACACATTTGATTATAAACTAGCCTAGTCATCAATTATAAAATATCCACAAATTGGTTTTATTTATTATTTTCAGTTAAAAATACACGCACCCTCTTCCTAAAATCAAGTACATAATTCTCTGCCACTTCCAGATTTCTAATCAGAGCCAGCATTTATTTTGGTCACAAGCAGTTGAGTGCAACAACTGCCTGGCAGCTTTCAAATTGAAGAGGGGAATGCTAACATACAAAGCACCTCCTAACTCCTCCTCCCGAGTTTTTGGAGAGCGTTCAACAGAGGAAGCAACATCTGTTAAAAGAATTTTACCATTTAGACCAGGTGCAGAACATTCTCCTTGCATCAGTCCTAGCAATCGTTTTTAAGCACAGAGTAAGATTACTCAGTTTTAACTGCTCTTTCTCCCTCATCGAAACTGAAACACGGGAAGTAAAAATAATGAATAATTCTGGGCTAGAAGCAGAAATATAAGCAGAAGCTCATATGGAATTTATTATGGTAGAAACAAACACCTCAGATTGCAGGATATGATTTTGTACTGAATTCAAAATCTGAGTTTAATTATCTGTGCAAAATATTTTCAGACCTTAAACCAACTTTTCTTTCTAAGATTAATCTGCTGCTCTAGAGCCCTGAAACTAGAAACCTAAAACCACTGAACCCTCATTACAAACTGTAATTTCTATGCAAGGACTGAAAACTAGAAGGGTATGTATATGTGTTTATTCTTTGCTTTGATGTGTATCTTAAAATCAGCTGGAGTTATGTGGCATTAGCCTATGCATTAATGACGTGCAAGAAATCTAAACCTAGTGAGTCGTAGCTCACGTTTCATACTTGAGCCAGGATGTGGTTTTATTTATCACAAAACATTTTTCAACATTGATTGGAATTCTTAAGTGTTTACTACCACAATACAAATACTAAATAAGACCAACTTGGCATAGTAACCTTAATCATACTTAACACTAACAATTATGGATTCATCACTTCTTTTGTTTCTACTAGATAAACTACTTGTGAGAATACTGTATCTAAAGATCTATGTAAAAACAAATGAAAAATAACCACAACATACTTCATCAATTGCCTACCACAGGTCTTTCAATTACACACAAGTTTTAGTTACCCACCTAGCATCAAGTATAGTGCGTGTGAAATATCGAAGGTACTTGAAAATGGACATGGAATCTTGCTGTTTTAAGATTTCTTCTTCTTTGTATTTAAAAAGTGCCAGGGCAAATCGGAATATTACCTGATTAAAAAAAAAAAGTACAATTTTTGGTTCTTTATGAGAACAGAAGCCACTGATTCTCATTATTACCTGTTATAAAAATCAAAGGACAATCTCCTACAGGATGCATTTGAGTCATCTAATCACACCTCCCTCTGTTTTCCTTCCCTGACGCTCCCTGCCCCATCCCCCATTTCCAAAAACTGCCAAAACCTTCTCCTGTGGCCTGTAAGCAAGATGAGGTGTTCTGCAGCTTTGCCTAAGATACAATACTGGGTTAATAGCATACAAAAATACTTGAAGTTTTGAGTTCAGTTGTAGAACAAAGACTGCTGGGCCTGTTGAATGCATTTATTAAGTCACTTCAGAGCTAAAATTCAAGTTTGCTTATTAAACAGGTTGTTTTTCAAAGCCTTGAGTTTTCCCAGCAGGCTGGGGGACTGATGTTGAAGGCAATTTTGATGCTAGTTTGTCGGTCAGCTCTGGCACGAGCTGGATGAAGCCTTATTTCCCTTTGTTCTGAAAAGGACTTTAACAAGTCCTGAACTTTGTCAGTTTGTACCTGGTGGGGTTCACAGAATACCACAGTGCTTAAAACTGATTTGAATGAACATGCAACCAAAACTACTACTGCATGTTAGAATGCTCAGCTGAGGCCAACAAAAAATCTAGCTAGCACACTGTTCCTGTCTATTTTATAACTCTTACACTCTCCAATTGCCTACAGCATCTGCTTTAGTGTTAGTGTTATGTTTGAATCCAATTGCTTTTCTCCTACACAAGTTTTATTTTACTGCAGTTTCACAAGTATGAAACACATGAACGTTCTTTTACCCCCACCCCTTAATGTACGAGCTAGGAGCCCAGACAGTCCTTGTCAGCTGTTCTTTAAATGTGTGCAGCAACAAGCTAGACACTGGCACCTGGACATAACCAAGTTTTACACCTTCCCAATACTTCTAACGTCTGCTTCCTTCACTTAAGCATTCTTGAGTAGCTCTCATTTTGATGAAGTTATCTAAAACCAGGAGTAAACTGCCTACAGCTTTATTTTTCAAAGGTAGAGAAAAATAATGGTGGCTGGTGAAAGGAATATACTCAGCATTTAGAATGCTTCCATGTAACTCAAGCTTTCAACTTGCAGAACACAGATAAACGGAAACTGTTTTGACTGGTTACTTACGTACATCTCTTCCCTTTTTTTCCCTAGCAGTGATTTTAACTGACAGGAATCTCAAATTTCTCCCAACCCTACACTCAGTTACATTGCAGTATTTTGTTGCCAGGCAGCAACTGAAAAAAACTTAGCTCCTTTAGTTCACCTTTGGTCCCTCATATAGGAAGGAGTCCCAGATTTTAAACAGGATGTCGCTAACCACACTGTCCACAAAGACCACAAGGAACCAGTTGAAAGTGATAAGAGTATAGTCGACTTTGTACTGTTCAAAGTGAGCGTGCAGTCGCGGGAGCTTCTCACTCATTAGATCCTTGAATACTCGCTGATCAACCTAAAGAGATGACAAATATGACATTATTGCTCCTCTGCTTTCCAACGTACACATGGTTCAAAGTAGGGCTGTTCCAAGTCCATTAAGTGCGAGGATTTCAAGAGCTAAGAGGAATCCCAGGACCATCTCACTAATGCTTATAAGCCAGATGCACCCAAAACATACGTGGGCACCGCAATTCATGCTGCCCTTGCTGACAACTCCTCACTTTTCAATCCACCCCTGGCCTCAGAGGTCTCCTCACACACAGATGTCGCGTTCCTGCTAGAGGTCAGTAGTGCCACACCCCCGACCCCCCAATTTTGAGGAAAGAAACGATAAACCAGCTCATTCTATGTTGTGAATCTAATAATCAGAAGGGGGTATAGACTCCATGCAGGTTACTGAACAGTTATTTCAGTGTAATACTTCAGTCTTCATTCTTACAAGGGCTCTGGTGCCTGGAACTCACCTCTGTCAACTAAACACATTCCCCAAAATTCCTATCAGACAGTTTCTGCCGGGCTGCAGTTTACGGGATCAGGTTTTATTTCGGCAGAGCACATACCTGAGATCCTAGCAGTGTCTTGGTATAATAATCACGAGGCATGAAAACTTCCACTATTGTTACTAGGCACCAGAAAGCATCTTCCTGTTCCAGGTACAGAAGTGCAATAGCTGCCAATCTGAAAATAGTGTTTATTTGCAGAAAAAGATTATTATAGTATCACAAAATATATTAAGGACAATTACAATAAAGCCTTTATTTCTATTCAGCAGAGAAATGTATTAACAGGCGAGCACTAAACAGCAAAACTGCTAATTTTAAGATAGGGCAATACGATACCATCTCAGCCACATCAAGAATTTTTATTCAGTTAAACAAGAAAACTGATAAAGGCAAAACCAAAGTGATTTGCTAGAAGCTGTTTTCCCAGGAACTAAAGCAAAATAGTTAAAACCTTCCAAGCCCTAAATATACTACTCTGGTTCCGACAATTTTGTCTTTCCTTATTGAAGAGAAGAAAGAACAGATGGTTCTTGCATTTCATAGAATCATAGAACAACCAGGTTGGAAGAGACCCATTGGATCATCGAGTCCAACCATTTTAATCTTGATTTTAATCAAGTGGGTTTTAATCTTGAATTTCTTGGCTTTAATCTCATTGGTTGGTTGTGCGAACATTGAGAGCTTTCTGGGAGACTCCTTAGTCGAGGAGCAGCATTTTCAGTTTGAAAAAATCCTTTGCAGCAAGTTTGTTTTTATCTTAATGAATATAAAGTAACACTTTTGTCTTTATCCACCTTTGTCTTTTCAGGAAAAGAAAAAGCCCTGAAAAGCCCCAAACAGCAGCAGCATTCCTAGCTTTTCTGTTCCCAAATGAGTATTCTGAAAAAAAAATATATATATCAGATAATAGCTTCACATTGCTATTTGTTGTTTGAACATGGAAGGTTACCACCAGTATATTTCACCAAGTAAGTTTGTTTTATTTCTGTGAGCTAGAGGAGCTGTAACAGCCTGAACCAAGTCTGATGTCACACAGCTTAACACAGTTGATCACACTTCAAAAGCTTTAGGGGATCAAAGCAAGTAATTAAATATTTCATTTGCTTTTAACTTGTACAAGTATACCCAAAGGCCGAATTATTTACAGTATAACAAAATATACACCCAAAGATGTCCCAGGATAAAATATTGCTGCACAGAAAGCTTAAATTTAGCAAAAGCACTTCTAACACCTTCCAGGCACCAAAGATCATAGAATCATAGAACAACCAGGTTGGAAGGGACCCATCAGATCTTCTAGTCCAACCATTCCTATCAAACACTAAACCAAGTCCCTCAAGACCTCATCCACCCGTGCTTTAAACACCTCCAGGGAAGGTGAATCAACCACCTCCCTGAGATGTATTGCTCTAAGATACTACTTGTTACTACATTACTCTCTATGTCTACTACTGCTGCCACCACCACCTCACTTTCTGTAGTACTTCACTCACTGCCTCTACTCTGCTTCTTCAGTGGTGTTTCAAATTATAAAGCTGCTCTAGTTCTGACGTTTTTAACCCTATTCTAGTGCATAAATTAGTGCAGATTGACATGTACAGTATTTTGTCACAGAGACAAGAGGGGGGTGTTAGACTAACACCTCCTTCAAGTAACATCTTCCTTTACTACAGATCTCAAAGTACCAGAACTATTTCAGCAAATACCAACTGCAATGACCTCATTTGTTTCTTAGCCTTCTCAAATGAGAATCATCCTTAAACTGATGACTGCAATTCCAACTGCAGACATCCTGAGGGAAATGCTGAAGGTTGTGGCCTTAATAGTACAAAAAGCTTTCACACATGTAGTTCTGCTTGTTTAAAAGAAGCAAAAGCCTAAGAAATTCTTGTGTGCCAAAGATCCCCTGCCACTGACAGGAGGATGATGTAAACCTACATTTAAGTAGCCCATTTCTTATCCGAGTTAATTCCAGTTCTTCCACTAAGTTGATTTTATAAGTTTTATGATCCAAGACTCCTGTTTTAAAAAATGTGATAGTTGTTTATTAAAAAATATATATTATGAAGATATAGCCCATAAAAGAAATGGTGGTCCAAAAGCACATCGCTACACGTGTGTGACATGAAAGGCTCATCTACAGAGTTTCACTGTATAGTTGTAACAAGATTTGCAAAATCTTACCTGTTGAGCCCTTGGCAATATCCTATATCAGGATTCCTCCAGGAAAACGCCAATAGCACATTTCTCAGCTTCTGGATACCTTCAGATGTTGGGGAGGAATAATGTTTGTTGTTTGGCAAAGTTCTCAAAAGATCCAACTCAATCTGTTTAGATGCAGGATTTTGTTTTTCCCGAGCGTTTTGAAGCAAGGTCTGGAAGTACCCAGGAACAGTACTGTCCTTGAATTTCTTAACATGGAGGTTGACGCACCATTTCCACATCTTGGAACGGTGCTCATGGGGAATTCCAGATCGAATAAGATTCTTGAGTTCTACACAGCGCATCATCTCTCTATTCATTGTGCTTGCAAGGTAGTTTTCCCATTTGACTCCTGCAGAGATCTCTCGATTTTCACTGAGAGAAAGTGACCGCAGGTCCAAAGCTCGAGATTTTGCTACTAGTTTTTCCTCGTCATCATCCTCTGGTACCGTCTGAAAACCATATATATCATATTCACTGAAATGGAAAGGGGTTAAAAAAAGGCTTTTAAAAACGTGTTCAATAGTCTTGAAACTCTCACATTCCCATCTTAAAGTTACTTGAAATCTCTCTCAAGCCACCCCCCATAGTTTCAAGTTTTAACTTTTATTATTTAAACAATTTTCTACAGTACGCACTTCACCTACTGATTATTTTTTTAATCCCATATACAAAAGATTGTGCCTATATTCCACTGAATGTTACTACATAGATTAAGGAATTTATTTCAGAACACGACCAAGTTCATATGATCTCATCTCTTCAGCAGCTCCCTTTCAGCTGATATATTTCAGTTAAAGTTCTATAGTGCATCTCAAACTAATACTTTAAATTTAGACCAACAAAAAGATTTAACGACACTGTTATTATTTATCATAGGAAATACATTAAAAAACCCAAATCCTGCAAATACATCCCCACTGTCTGTTTTCCAGTGTCAGAACCAGTCCAACTGACCAAGAAACACAAAGCTGTCTTTTAATAGGACAAAATTACCTGACAAGGTGTGGTTTGAAAAACGCTTGCTCTGGCTGCTCACTAGTTTCTGCTTTCAAGGCATCTTCCAGCAACTGCGTGATGACCTCCCGAGCAGGGCTCTGCTCCTCAGAGCAAACAGGAGTTTTCATTTCTTGAAGCAAGATCAAGTATTTACTTTCTATCTGACAGAGCTTGGCTTCCAAGCTAGTATACTGCAGAAAACAAGATAGAATAAAGTCTTCAAAAACTCACTTTGTTGTACAGTTCTTTTAAAATCTTGTTCTACATCATTCTATTAGCTTATCTTGCTTACAAACCTGTAAGTCAAGAACATTTACTTTCATTATTTACCCAAAACTTTTCTACACTCCCTTTGTCTATACAGAAACACTTTGAAAGTTACATTAATCACATCACAGTTATCCCTTGCGCTCTGAAGGAAAATCTGTAATCTGTGACATACCAAATCCTTACATGGGCTATCTTTTGCATACTTCAAGAAGATGACAGCCTTAATTCTAATGAAACAATGTTTTCAGAGTTATATGTGCCTGTCTTCATAAGTGATAAAAAAATTACACTGGTTCACAACATTCTTGTGATCTGCTCACAAGGATTGGTCTGCAAAGACTGAATTGGGGGGTTGGGTTTTTTTTAGGATGTCACATGCTTAAATGCATTTAAGTGACTCCATTTCCGTTCCAAAGCTATGTCCCCTGAGTAGATTTACAGATGTTTTTTTGACAACTGCTACAGCCATTGGCAAAATGTGAATATGCTGTGTTAGTCTGACCTTTGCCTGCCATTCTCTCTCTCTTGCTTCTGCATTTCTTCGTAGAGCAGAAAGCTCCAAAATCTCCTTGTTTAAAAATTTATTCTGGGTCTTATAACCCTGAAGATTGTCCTGTTGATAAAAAAAAAAAAACAAAAAACCAACAAACTGGATTTTTAATGAATATCTTACACGCAACAAATACCTACAAGAGAAAAGTATTCCTTAGAACACAGAGCAAGCGGCTACAGATGGGACTTGTCATGAAAAATATCAGGATCAAATCAAATATTATTTTTTATTCTTCATGTAAGTCAAGCACACGTCAGATATAAGCACAGAGGCAGAGAAGGTGGTGCTGTGCCCCACTTGCCCCATTTCCAGCACTACAGGCACCACCAGGGAGGCCAGGAACATGCTGAGCACACCAGGGGCTGTGCATCGGTCCAAAGCACGTCCATGCAACACAAGCGCTGGGGCAAACACCAGCACTCATTTAAATACAAGTCTGATATCTGTCTCCATAGAAAAATATCAATCCTTAGCAGTTAGCTGCATTGCCCAACCTACTAAGCTCCAGGCTACAAGTGCTACCTCGGAAACCTGAGGTTGTGGGATGGGGAATGTTGGTGCCTTCCCAACAATGACAATACTCCCACACTCCACAGCATCTTCAAGCTTTGGTTTTCTGCCAAGGTCATTGACTTCCATTTCCAGTTTTATTTTACAGAGCTTTCCAGGCTCACATATAGGAAAACTATGAAGGTTTATCTGTATTTTAAATGATTGACTTGTATTCTAAATCCCTTGAAACAGTGATCAATTGGGAATACAACACTTAGCACAATGTGAGAAAGCATGTTTAAAGCAAAGTGAGTAACTTCAATAAATCCATCGAGAGCTTGACACATTCACTGAGCTAGGTCAGAGGGGGAAAAAACCCACATTGCTAGTATCTGGAACAGCATTAGTAAAACAGGTTCTTGCACTCCTCCATCTTTTTTTTCTTCTCAAGGCCCCCTCTGCCCTTCCACATGCTCTTTGTTCCCTCATTTTTTATTCTTAAAAAATATTAGACAAAAAAAAGCCAGCTTGCTGATTGCTTTCCTTCATGCTTACACTCTTCTCTTATCCTTATTTTTTCCTGTTCCTTTGATTATTTCTCACCTCACTCCCTCTTCAGCCCAATGACTAAATTACTGCAAGCATGGGACACTCCTGTAGACACACAGACCAGCTCAAAGCATACAAGTCTTGTTTAGACCTCCACGTAACAGTTTAATGTGCAAATTCCAAGCAGAGAAAGCCTCAGTTGGTGAGTACCTTGGAGAACTGCTGTAGTGGCCTCCTCAAACAGTATAGCAGACTAGAAAGTAGATTTTTATAGGGAGCAGAGATTCCCCTATCCACCAAGAGAGAGACATTGCTCTTACTTTTAGTCTATCCAGTTCCTGCAGTTCCTTATTAGTACAGGTGCCCATGGAAGAATTTACTGCTCCACTTTGAGAGGATGGATTGTCCTCACATTCACTGAGTTGACGAGACAGTTTCATGATCACTTCATCTTTAGCTTGAATGGTCTCCATTAACATACACAGCTGCTCATTGAGTTCTCCAACCTTACATTTCAGATTCTTTACTTCCTGCTGGAGACTCTCTTTTTCCAGATTTAACTTTTCAAGCTGGTTGTTGAGACCCAAAATCTGGTCATCTTTTTGGTGCAACAGCTCTAGTTTGTCTTTGGGAACCCCCTCGCAAAGACGGCTTGAAAAATATTTATCATACTGGGAAGATCGGACCGTTTGCTGCAGCAGTCGCACAAGTTCCTAGGAATTTAAAAAAAGAAATATTATCATTAAGTTTAAATTTTATAACTTAGACATCTAACATCAAGCAAAAGAAAGTTTTGGAATGGGTTTTGCATCTGAACCATCAGCTTTTAACAGACTACACGGTGGTGTTCTTACAAAAAAAAAAAAAGGAAGCGCTTCCACTACATGATTCCTAGCAGGCTACACGTTACAATGACTGCTTATACAGATGGTTTAAACACCTTTCACCACAAAAATAAAGGAAGAAAATAAAAGGAGGAATAAAGAAAAAGACATAAAATCTGATCCTTCTTGTTTCAAGGCTTTTTGTAAACCAGATTCATTTAGAATCATAGAATCACAGAACAACCAGGTTGGAAGGGACCCATCGGATCATCGAGTCCAACCATTTAGCATCATTATTTTATAACATCCAACCACCCTTAACACAGACGGCCATGAAAGGTGAACTCAAAATCACCTGCCAGGTCCGTTTGCTTTTGTGCACTTTGCCTGAAGACTTAATTACCTTTTGGCTCAAAAGCTCTTTCTTTAGCTTTTCCAACTCTTCTTGCTGGCTTTGATACTTGAGTTGCAGTTCAGAAACAAGTTTGTTGCCGTTACCAGAATTCCACTCGGTTGGAGAAGAGTCACTGCTGTTCCGGCTTTTTGTTGATCCAATCATGTCTTTTAATGGGCGCCTTGCTTTGTGTGGAATGCGGCCAAAATCGAATGGGAAAGCTGAAGTAGTCAATCCTGCATAAAACAATTTCTTCTAGTTCAGTTCACTTAGTAAAAAGGCATTTCAAAGCATTCAGATTTCCCTTTAAAAATATGGTCATTAAAATTAGATTCTAAGCAGCATTTTAAGAGTCCGATACAATAGTGGTAAATAGGCCTCATTTTCCAATTCGCTTCCTTTGGTGGGAAAAACATATAGCTCAGTCTTCTCTCTTCCCACATAAAAACTTTAGCTCATAAATTAAACTTGGGGAAAAAGACATCAAATGAACGTGAACTTTATGATTCATTACAGAAAATAAAAGGTGCCTCTATCTATGGCAAAGTAAACTTTACTTCCAAGAGTTAACAGCTCAGAAGCAAGTGGAGGAAAAACATCACCAGTATCAGATGCTACTCTTCTCCTAAGAGGCTTTCAGCGTAAGGTTTCACCTCCATTTATACAACCACAAGAGTACTCTTAGAGAGAAGGATGCTTTCTAAAGGATTAAATCACTTGGATGTCAGCTAAAGTGCTCTTAAGGAGCGGTAAAACTGCCTTAATAAGATTATTAGAATCATAGAATCACCAAGTTGGTTGCAGTTGGTTGCAGGAAGAGACCCATCGGATCATCGAGTCCAACCATTCCCACCAGTCTCTAAACCATGTCCCTCAGTACCTCATCCACCCACACCTTAAACACCTCCAGGGAAGGTGAGTCAACCCCCTCCCTGGGCAGCCTGTTCCAGTGCCTAACGGCCCTTTCTGTGAAGAATTTTTTCCTTATGTCAAGCCTGAACCTCCCCTGGTGGAGCTTGAGGCCATTCCCTCTCGTCCTGTCCACTGTCACTTGGGAGAAGAACCCAGCTCCCTCCTCTCCACAATCTCCCTTCAGGTAGTTGTAGAGAGCAATGAGGTCTCCCCTCAGCCTCCTCTTCTCCAGGCTAAACACCCCCAGCTCTCTCAGTCACTCCTTGTAAGACTTGTTCTCTTATTCTAGACACTGGTCGAGTTCGAGAACCAGTTACAATGCACAGATGAGCTTCACTGCATACACATCTCTACTTTTTTCTCTAGTTCAGAAGTTGGCCAATATAACACAGACATACATACTTCAAAAGCCTCAACATTTCCCTTCATCCTGCAACTTTGCAGCTCAAGTGACAAAACTAAAGATGGTAACGTGTTCAGAGGACCTGAAACAGTGGGTAACAGGGCTGTTGCGATTGCATCTGCGTGGCAGGGGACCCCAAACACATTTTCTTAGAAGAATTTAGAGAGCTCTAGGTGTGATTTGTGAAGAAAAGATAAGTTTCCACTTATTTCCTGGAGATAGGCACAACGCAGTTCAACATACTAAAGAAGGCAAGGCACACGCTCTGCTCCTTCCTCCCTCCCACAACTACCTTTACTTCCTTCTGCCAGGTGTTTCCTCTTTTCTTCCAGGGCCATTGAGTCCTCCAAGTCTTTTGGGGTTGGATCCAGCAATTCCCACTCTTCAGTGGTGTAAAATACACTCTTGCGGTTTTCATTATTTCCTTTTCTTAAGGAGGACATTGAATTTCTGTGAAATAGACAGCAGGAAAAGCGATAAAGATGGCTCCTTTTCCTGTTCTTTTTATAAAGGGGTTTTCAAGACAACCACTGCAGTCGAAACAGTGCAAACTGAAAATAAGCTAAAATACAGGCAAACCCACTACCAAATAAAAGCTAAAAAAAAAGCATATCCTACTAAACAGTACCTGCTATCTACAGTTTCAAGAACAAAATTATTTCTGTTTAGCAGGATATTAATATTTAGGAGACCACTATGGTCTTTTGTGCCATCTCCGTTTTATCCTTTTTTCAGCAGTGGGAAAAGACAAAACAAAATGAAGATTTAGAAGCAGCGTCTCTTCATTGATCAGTTATTGTGGCTTAGAATTTTGGGATAACTGCCAAGTATCAAACAGAATGGCAATGCAGTCAAAACACATTTATGTTAGTTTCCTGTTCTGGATTAATGTCAAACTGGGGATCATCCAAGAGACCTGCTGTAGCTGAATCGCTGATGACAGATTCCTTAGCAGTTTTCCTTTCCTAAGGTGGAATGTTGCCATTTATCTGCAAGAACATTTCAGAGGCAACCACTGAAATTCAGCCAGATAATTCCGTATAAGAACAACACGTTTCACAAGCAGGACCAGATTACCCTACTCAGCTTCCCCCAACCCCCCCCCATTCCAAGTTGTCATGCAATCAGAAATGTTTAAGTCCACACTTACTTCCATTTTTTTTTAAATGTTTTGGGTTTAAGTTTTGTTTTACGATTTTATGGCTCGAGGTTACTGTTATTCAGTATGTTCCAACTCTATATTACACATAAACAAGAGATACAAGGAGCTGACAGCATAAAGATGCAAACAAATTCAGGTCTAAATGTCTATATATGCCAGTTAGTACTAGAAAATTGATTTTAAAACATGGAAAAGCACGATTCAACTGTAGTTACTCTAAATATACACAGAGCTTAACTCCAAGACATATTCTTCACTTCTTTCCAACTATTATTTCACCACTGCTACCTAGGATGCAAATACAGTTGTTATACCAGTAGCTTCTCTATCAAACGCATCACAGATGTACTCAGGATAAGTCTTTGATTAAGACAATTCATAGGTTTTTGGCAAATACATGCTCCCAGCAATGCAGAGAAGTCTCCCTGAAGTTTAAGGAACATCTTGATTCATCCTTTAATATCAATGTTAAAGCCAGTCACAATCCCATAAGATACTGGATAGCGCCCACGCATTCTAAAGGTCATTAGATCCCAACCCTGCCCCAAACTGCATAAAGCTGCAGAGAAGGAAGGAAAACAAACCATCTATGACCGTTTGCATACGTTTATTATAATAGTGTCTGACATTTCAGTGGGACTTCTTTTGCCACCAGCTTTTATAGTCACTCTACTAAGTCTTACTTTTCCAAAATCAATAGTGACCTTTCACTGTTATGGAAATCCTAACAATCTTGTCCTGATTCTGCAGAGAGCCCCAATAAAATTAACTAGACCTTCTGGTGCTACACTCAAAGAACACTGTGCAGCCCAGGAAAAGATCACCACCTGTCAATCGAGACATTAAATTAAGACTTACATGACCACTTAATGCTTTTCCACAGGAAAAAACGGTCTGAGTATAAACCAGAGCTGTGTAATGAGAACAGCCATTGCCTGAAGGACACCTCATCATTACTGGAGAGTTTTGCTTGTTAATTGGGCACCATTGATGGCAAGACTGAATGAACAAAAGATATGGGGGGTGGAAGCATGTAATAATAATCCCCTTGAATATTTAGGCAAGATAAATCCAAATTAAGATTATACGTGCTCTACCCATCCCTGAAGCAGCCAAAGAAAGTCATTAGAAGGGACATCCACTTGTTCCTAGCCAAGCTTAGACTGAAGAAAATTCACCTTTCTTATCAAACTGCTACAGACTCAGAGCAAGTTTATCTTACCAGATACAGGAACTTATATGCTCAAGACCTGCTAGCTCAACACAGGCAGAGATAAATGCTAATCCGTAACTTTTAAGACATGTCACTGCAGTACCTGTGTTAACGTAAATAAATCTGTCAGAGGTTCTAGCATGCACCACACAGCTAAACAGTTTCTGACAGGGTTGTCAGATTCTTAACCCCAATGACAAAATATGTAGCCAGATGTAGAGCACAACTGTCTGCATCACATACACTTCAGATTTTAGCTGCTAGCTCAGTAAACTCTCTGCAAAATGACTTCTCAGAAGAGGACACTTGAGCCTAACAAGGAATCCTGACTGAGACACTATTTCCCACTGGTGCCAGCTGGCAGGGAGGAATGGCTGCTTTACAATCCAGAGCACATGGGGCAATAGAGCACGGTATAAATCCCACCCCATGGAATTAAAATAAATCATCTCCTACTAGATACAATGAATGTTATTTTCCCCAGGACGTTTTCAGACAGGTGAATTACTGCAGCTGAACATCTTCGAAAAGAGTGAACAGCAGAGAGTGGTGTTCAGCATGAAAGAACTTCACAGTATGAAATTGTCTTACATGTTTATTCCCAGAGATCTGCAAGGGAAGAGAGTTGGGCTTGCTCAGCCTGCAGAAGAGAAGGCTCTAGGGAGACCTCAGAGCAGCCTTCCAGTGCTGAAAGGGGCTACAGGAAAAGTGGGGAGATGTTCTTGATCACGGAGTGCAGGGACAGGATGAGGGGGGATGGTTTTCAGCTGGAAGAGGGGAGATTGAGATGACATTTTAGGGAGAAATGTTTTCCAGTGAGGATGGCAAGGCACTGGCCCAGGTTGCCATGAGAAGTCATGGCTGCCCCATGCCAGGAGGTGTTCCAGGCCAGGTTGGATGGGGCTTTGATTCAGTGGGAGGTGTCCCTGTCCACAGCAGGGGGTTGGAACTGGATGGGCTCTAAGATCCCTCGCAACCCAAACCATTCCATGATTCTGAGTCCAAGCCATTAGGATCACAGTTATACTGAGATAGGTGAACTCTTGAATACCTAGTTACAATACCTGCTAGGCCACTATCACCAGAAACACTTCCCTCCAATCAAAAGGGCTTCACAACCCATAACTCTACTTAATCGCCTCTCTGCTCAGTTACAAAGAAACACAAACACATCCCAACCAGGCAACACTTGGCAGCCTAGCCTGACACTGCCCTCAAGCTAGACTTCCCCAAAGGAGATCGTCTGCAACTCAAGAAAAAAAACCCACCAAGAAATAAAGAAAAACTTTTTCAAAGATAGAAACACTCATTTCAAGTGTTCAGGAATTCACCTAACATTGTTTCATGTAATTTTCCTTCTATTATGACCAAATTTAAGTTTATCAAAGTGGCTACGCAAACCCAAGAAACTATAAAAGACTAACAGTTTAAACAGGACATGTTGTAACAAGATTGACGTATTTCTTAATGGAGGCATAAAATCGATCTTTTCTAGAACTTAAATGGGCTACACAGCTCTAAAAATGAAACTAAATCAAAATAACAAAAGCCACACAACCAAAAAAACCCCATAAGCCAACACTTAGTAACCTCTCAGATCTCTGTGCTTAACAGGAAACCTTTAAAAGGAATCTGTTTAACTCAGCACTGCTGATGAAACCAAACAACAACATGTTACTTGCAGCTCAAGGAGGATGTGGTCGAGTTAACCAAGGCTACAGCTCTGCTCTGTGAACTGCTCTCTAATAGCACCATAATATCCTCCGAGTAGAAGCAGAAGATCTGTCTAAGTGGGTAAAGTGTAAAAACATTCAGAAAGAAATTATAACAAGAGAGCTGAAAACCAGTAGGACCACTTTCCTTAAAACAATACTTAAGAGTAAACTCATTAAGACTGAGGGGAAAAGACATGTTTTTGCTGTTGCTCAGAAGGCATCTGACACGTTTTCTCAGGAATCCAAATGTCATCTATTTCAAATCTGTGCTTCTATCTTTTTAAGAAAAGGAAGAAGAAATATTTAAATAATTGTTTTGATTTTAATCACTGAAAATGCTTCATAAGCACTAAATGTTATGACTACTACAATGCTAGCAATTAGCAGCTCCATTACACAATGAAGGATCAAAAGCAGTGCTAGCTGAGAACACAGCTCCTGGGCTCCCTCTGGGCAGGGGAGGGCTCTTTTGGCTTCAGAGAGCAAAGCCAACACTAGAAGCACTTTCCAGAATTTGAGTCTCCCTTTCATGTATCAATAATGCTACATAATGGTGTTTTACTATGCCTCTCAAACACTAGGTATAATAAAAAACAGTTTACCTGAATACACTGAACCACCCCATCACCCCCAGTTAATCCAAAAAAGCACTGCCTACCACATACACACAGCTTTCAGGACAAAGTAGTCTCTGCCAGCAACTCTCGATCTCATGCTAACTCTTCTTCCCATATCCTCAACTTACTTGATCTCCGTACTCCATTGTTTCAGTGAGAAATTGATGGCACTTGGTTGGATCGGTGCAGGCTGGGAAGCTGCTTGTTCCCCCACCAGGTCTGTAGGAGAAGTCTCCACAGCTAGAATATTTCTAGCTCTCTCTGCTGAAGCATTTTGACTTAGGATACTCAAATCTATTTAAAAAAATATAAAAGAGAAGGAAAGAAAAAGAAAAAGGCAAAACTTTCAGTAAATAATAGTGGCGATATGAAGTCACATACTATTAAGTCTGCTAGCAATGGTTTTATTCTACATTGCAACATGGTTTTATAAAACGCTTTCCAAATGAACTTTAAAAACAGTCAAGTGATTTCCTCCATGAGCTCCCACTGCAGCTACGTACTTCTGGCAACAGGATCCATGGGCTCGTGTGATACTCGTGAAGCATTACTTCATCAGTGATTTACAATCTCAATGAGTCAACACAGATTCATCTAGTTTAAACAGCTATAAAGCCATAAAAAAGTAAAGTGGATTTATTATGTTATTTCACAACACAATCTTGTAAAGAAAGCTCAAATCTATCCTAACTCTGGAGTCAGGAACAGTGTCACAAAAATGCCATGACACAGCTTTCAGTGTGCTTCATCCTAAAAGTGACACGGCTGCTGCAAGTTAATGAGCTTTACGGGCTCGAGTCAGCTCTGTGCAAATCCATTCTGGAGCGTTCCCAGAGCCAAGAACACAAGCATGGGCACTGCAGACACACTGTAGACCAAATAGATCAGTAAGGATTAGTTAGTTCTGGTTAAGCCGATACCTAAATTCATCCAAACCCTTGTGCACCTCAGTGAAGCTACAGATTTGGCACTGGGCCGTGCAGACCTGTGGGTCAGGCCCAGCACCACACACGTGCCAGCACTCACGGAGGCTCCAAATGGCTCTGCAGGAGCCAGCCAAGAACAGGTGCCAGCCCTGAGCCAGAGCTAGTGAGGTCCACAGGCTCCAGGATGATTTGGCAGAGCTACCCAGGCCTCCAACCATGCTGTCCAACACGTACTAGAATTCAGAGTACGTATGTTAGCTCAGTGTTTCCGCTATCCCGGAGAGTTTGCTTCCTCCCTTACTCCTCCTCCAGCAGGCAGAGGGAGTAGGAAACACAGAGTATGGAATGTACTAAACACATTATGGAGAAGCAGAAGGGGTTGATGGCCTTATACAAACCCACTGAATAGTCGATTTAAAAACAAGCTCAAATGTCATTTTCAGACTCTTCTCCATATCATTCACCAAGTACTGAATCAGACTAAATATTTTTGGTAAGATTCTCAGACTCAATTCAGCAGTTACACCAGAAAATAACACACTGGACAACTTCTGACTTGAGGCTTCTGACTTAAACAGTTCTCTGCAGGAAGGGAAAAATCCTGGAAAACCACAATACCCACTTTTATCACTGAACTTCCAGTCTCTGTTCTGACCATGACTTGGCACTAGCAGCAAGCCCATCTTTAAGCAAGCTGTAACCTCCCATGACTCAGATTACTTTTATTTAGCCCGTACCAAAGATGAGAAGTAGAAAGACAGAACAGTGTTATAAATAATACTAATCCCCAAAGATCATTGACACCTCAAATTTCTTAAAGCCTTGAAAAATGGTATCTGAAACAGAAATGTATCGCGTCATCTTTTACATACAGGCACAGCTTTGACCTACTTTATGAGCAGTGCTGACAGGAACTGCCCCCTGAAAAAAAAAACCCCAATCAACCCAAAAGATAAACACAAAAAGCCCCAAAACAAACCAAAACCCAACACCAGAAACTCACAATCACTAAAAATCAGGGTGGAGTACTAATATTCTGCTTTCATACGTAGAGCTTGTTTCATTGTCTACCTGTATGATTTGGGAAGACTACGAAACCTCTTTATGGTATGGCCCCAGTATGAGAAATTCAGCTCTTGAGGAATTCAAATGAATTAACTTTGCGCTAACAGACACGCTAAGCAGCCTGCATCTTCTCTCACTTCCCGAGTTGCTCACTGTGCATGAACCAGCTGACTGGGTAGAGGCACGGGCTGCATGGAAGGAACAGCACAACCACAGCACATGGTTGTAATGCAATCATGGTGAAAAAAATCATCTCGTTTTTAAATTCATTTCAAAACAACAATCTTATAAATATAAGACGTACCTTTTTTTTCATGAACGCAAGTTGAGAGTTGATGAAGAGCATAAATAAGAACTGAATTTATAAAAACTACATTAACATTCAATCAATTCCAAGAAAAAAAACCAGTCGCATATACTATAAAGAATAAATCATTCATTTGACTTCCATGGTACTAAGGATGCTCCATGACAAATCCGACAATCATTTTTCTTACATTAGCTTTCCCACAGCCCACTTTGCAAAGTATTTTTAAAGACTTTTTCACCTCCTTTAATATTCTTAAAGCTTCTCCAACCTAATCTATAAAGCAATGCCTCAGCTTTACCTGTGTTCCAGTTAGTCCAGGTTTCTAAACTGGGGCAAAGGGAACGATGGCAGAACATAAAAGGCAAGACGACAGCGAGCAGTTTTGTTTCTGGACTGAGGACAGACTGCTTCCCCATCAAGTACTCAAGCACTAACAAACAAAACCCATTTCTGTGTTCCAGTAAAAAGCAAATCATTGAATGCACATTCACTTTTTAAAAAAAACCAAACAGATGACACATTTTGATCACCAACCTGGAACCAGAGCCTTACAGAGCCCCCCTTCCATACAGGAAACTTTTGAAGTACTTGTTTTAAAAAAAAATATATATATACAGCAATCATCAATCACTCAGGCTCTTTGCACTTTCCCCAGAAGAAATCCCTACTTAAAACACTTCGGTTGATGATCATCATTGTGATCTGCCCTCAAAAATGAGACACTTTTGATGCAGTTACAACTTCTACATAATGCAGTTTAACTGGAGGCTGTCCCTGGAAGGGACTGGTCAACTCAGTCCGTGCATTTCATCTTGTCATTCCTTGCTCTGGGTTGAATAACAACTAAAAAACCAAATGAAAATATCCCTCAACAAGGTTCAGCTCGCTGATCCAGAACACTCCCAAAGAGTTACAAGAAAGGAAAATACCAGGATGAGAAGTGACTGGATTATGATCACCGGATCCGTTGCAAAACAGGAGGGAGGGAGCAGTACCTACACAGGCTGTGCTGCCAATAGGTTCATTTTAGACAGTACAGAAGCTCTGAGGGAAGAAGCACAAACAAGAAAGGACAGAGATGCAGAGCTGATTTACATTTTATAGCTGATGTGATCCAACAGTCTGCTGCCAAAAGAGAGCAGTGCTATCTGCTCCTTTACTCTGCCTTCCCAAATTTAGCCATTTGTCCCCTCCCTCCCATCAGCTCTGGAAGTCACCTGACTGCACAGTAAACATGTTCCACTCAAAAATCTAGAAGAAAAAAAAGACTTCCTTTTTAGCTAACTTTAGAGCTCAACCAACTCTGTACAGGGCCAGAAAAAACACAACAAAAATCTAAAAGGGACACTACGTAGTAGAGAACAAGAGGCTGAAAGTAGAAAGGCAAAAGTTGGAAAGAGCAAAAGCCTGTTACCCTTCCCAGCACCTGTAAGGTCTTAGATGTGTGCAGCCCAACACACGTGTTCTGGCAGCACAGGGTTTGACAAGCTGCTGCCAGGAAGGCCTCAAACCACCCCAACTTCTTGTTTCCAGCAATTCTCTTGGGTTAATCCTGCCACTCATCTGTCCCCATCTGTAAACCACCTCAGGGCCAAAAACTAACCTGGAGAAAGAGATGTTTCCTTTTGGTTGTGCTCCCTGCAATAGCGAGAGTGAAGGGTGAGATCAGCACCAGTGCTACCGCAAGGCAAGAGCTGGGCCTGTCTTTGAGCAGTGATGAATTGTACGACTGGCGTAGCTGAAACACCAGTGGGAGCCCCTCCAAAAACACATCTTCTCGAGCCAGTTGTGGTTGAGCAAGCAGCCGCAAGCAAACTGCTCTCAAATGCAAGCAGTAATCTGGGTTAGAGGACAATGCTGCAGCATGGGATCGGAACTCAGGGAGAGGAGGGAGAGGAGGGAGAGAAAAGCAGGGCGGGGAAGAAAAGGGATGAACACTTCTGGGTCTGCCGCAGGAGCAAACAGAAATCAACAAAACCCAAAATCTGCTGATGGAATGTGCCTGACCAAGACTGTTTAAACCCAAGAGAGCTTTAGCGACATGTCTAACTTGGCACAGAACAAGATTTTACTCAGTCTTATTGAAACATAACAGAAATCAGCAACACTTCATTGCTGTAATGCTTCAGGAATAGAACAATTCAAAAGTGCCTCAGCAACGTAGGAAAAAAATGCAGAACAATTTTGTTTAATACACTAATACATTTTTATAACTCTGACACAAGTCTAAAACTGCAGTTTGTTTCACTAAAAGTATTACAGAGACTACATTTCACTTGTGTAGTATCAGCGCAAACCATCTTCCAGTTTTAAAAGGCAGGAAATTTCTATCATAGTGAGGTAGATCCGCCACACCAGACCTTGTTGGAAACAAAATATAGTCATTCGGAAGGTAAAATATAACTGATTCCATTAAAAACTGAAGTTTACATCTCAGGATACTTAACACACCAGGTTTTAAGACACTGCAACCACTAAAACACAACTTCTTTGCCACTTAACAACACCTAGTCACAGGGTTAGTCCACTTTACTCCATTTCTAAAAAGTGTCCTTAAAGAAATTAATAGGTTTCATGAAATCACACATAAAATCACATTTACCTTAAATATTTTTAGCATTGTCAACATATGCTAAGTTCACATAGAGTTACTTGATACCAAGATGTGACAAAGAACTTGCTAAGATTATTCTCTATTCCAGTGCTACGGTTTGTACTGTTTAACTGACACTGAACAGAAACACATGGTCTGGTTTTACTCGAACTTTCGACCTACCAGGGTTGTCTTTGGCAACAAGGCCTTTGGAAAAGTCACTGGGTGTAGGGGAAGTTCTGCTGTCCCTTTTCGCTGCGTCCAGGTTGTTACAGTATTCCCACCTCTTCTGCTGAAGTTCCTGGAGCCAGTACGTCATATCCTGACGAGTTGCAGCCTACAACACAAAAAACCCAGAGCAGTGATGAGATTGCTGCATGTGTTTGGTACATGAATGCAGTAATTGCAAGTGCAATTAAAAAAACCCAGATAATTAGCAGACCAGCAAGGCATCCCCATCCAAAACCTGTATGATTTATGAGAAATAATCACATATCATACACCTTGCACACACTTACACATCCCTGCTTCCATGCCAAATCCATTTGGCATCAGATGCAATCACATGAATTTTTTTCCCAGTTTTACACTCAATCATTAGAAAATGCAGCAGCAGCATCTTGCATTTTACACACAAAGCACTGTTCACATGTAACTTACAAATCTGTACTATGAAAAGAAGTCCTGGACGCACTCAGGAAAATTCACATTTTCTTTTTTTAACTTGCTTTATTACCAGCAGAAACCAAATTAATAACGCATTTTAATGCCTCCTGCTGGAATAACTCAATCTACATACGTATTTCTTGATGACCTCAATCTAACAAACTTCTATAGAAAGGTGTCCTGGTTACAGCTGGGATTGATTTCATTTCCTTTCCAGTAGCTGGCACAGAACTGCGTTTTCAATTTAGTATGAGAATAATATTGATAACACACTGATGTTTTCACTTACTGTAAGTCAAGGACTTTTCAGCTTCTCATGCCCTGCCAGCAGAAAGGCTAGAGGTGCACAAGAAGCAGGGAAGAGGCGCAGCCAGGACAGTTGACTCTTTCTTGGACTTTATTTCTCTCCCTCTCTGTTATTTTCATTACAATTTTTATTATTATTATTATTATTTTGATTCAATTATTAAAGTATTACTATCTCACCCTACAAGTTAGCTTACTTGGACTCTTTCAATTCTCTCCACCATCCCATGGGGTAGGGGGAGTGATCGAGCAGCTGTGTGGTGCTTAGTTGTTGGCTGGAATTAAACCACACCAAAAGGTCATATTTAAAAGAAAACAAACCCCAACAGCAATATTTAATCGACAAGCTAAAAGTCATTAACATGAGCGGGTAAGCAAGCAAGAAGTCAAATATATCTTTAAGCTCATTAAGAGTCACAACTATTATAAAGAATAATTCCAAAGCTTGTCAAATGACGACCTACAAGTATCAAAAAGAGACTGACTGCAGGTGCTCCCTCAGAAAAGTAGTTTTGAATCCAAACACCTCTCAGCCTCAGTCTAGAACCAGCACCTGATACAGCAACACTTGCACCTTCAGGAAAAGGAGGTTCACACTTGTGAGGAGACACTTGCCCAAGCAAACAGGGTGCTTGTCTTTCAGCCAGTCTTTCTCCTACCTCCTTCCCAAGTGCTTGGTGGCACTATTACTCAAAACCCCTTGTTACCTGGACCAATGACTGTCTTTACTCTTTCATCACACCAGGGAGTTGTTGAAGAGGGGACCTGTGCAGGGCATAGCTACAAAAGAACGCAGAGCGACAAACACCACCGATTTCCTTAGCAATGAAGTATGGCAAGTGCTGCATAAAGCACACAAACAGCACACGTGTCCATTTTTGATATGAGAACACTTTTGGTCCAGTCAAACTGAAGATCCATTTATCATCACATTTTGACTCCAAGAGCAGCTAATCACAGGACACAACATAAGCAACATGGCAAACGAGAACTGATGCTTCCCCAGGGTGCTCTCCCTGGCTTAGCTGTCTTAGTATTTAACACTCAGAGAGAGATTTCTATTTTACAATTTGGCTTTTTGTACCCATATGAGCTTTAACATCCACAACATCCTGCAGCAAATGGCTCCAAAGCACTGTGCAAGGAAGTTAGCCAGAAAACAGACGATTCCCAGAGCTGCTGCCCCAGTTCCCCCAGTACATCATACATATGAGTAGATATTACAAAACTCATGTAAACATTCTTGAATCAAATCAAGTAGTGAAATAAACCAAAGTGCGATAAAAAAGGACACTGCAGGTTCACTTTTCTCAGTTGGTAAGAAAGGTATGTGAGCAAGATAGTGCTATTCTGAAGTAGAAATAAGTTACACTTTTCTTGCTTGCTCACAAGCAACTGGAGGAAAACATTTCCCTCGTAAAAAAAGACATTGGAAAAGGATAGTTCAGAAGTGTCTGTGACGTTCCTCAAAGTGTTGAGGAACTAGACACTAAGAAACTTCGATCCACACAGCTGGCACCAGCAATTTTCGAATGACCATAGCAGTAGGCTCGAAATCTAGACTCCAGTCACTCTTGCGAAGAGTAAACACCTCCTACTTCTACAACAAAAGTATTTCCTTTGGAGCTTTATCCGCCAGCAAATGTTCCTTTCTGTTAACTCTGAGCCTGCATTCCGTTTACACAGACTTGCACACAGGCCTTGCAAAGCCATGTTTTACTGTGCTCCAGCAGAAAACCACCAATAATTGAGAGAGCTTCCACCAACACAAGCTGTGGGGCTGCAGCGGTTCTCTTTGCTACCACAACACAGCTAATGAGGCAATTCACCTGGAGCCAAGCTCACTTACAACTACAATTAACTTCCACCCATGACTAGTGCAACTTAATGAGCCTTCTCCACAACCTGTCCCGTTACCCTCTCCCCAACAGCCTTCAGAAAACTGAATTAGTTTTATGGGAGTTGGTCCTTCTTGTTCTCTGCTGAGCAGCACGTGCATCCTCAGTGTCCAACCAACGTCGCTGTTGGCATCAGGTCAGTGAGCAGTTACGGTGTAACAGTGTAAAACCAGAGAGCAAAGCACCACATGTTCTCACTCCCTGATTTTAATTCATTTTCCTAAGAATCATTCTGTACCCTGCTGCACCCTGCCTGTTACTCTGCCTTCTCTCCATCACATACACAGGCTTCCTTCCCTTAGGGAGTTTTCCACTCTCTGAAGAGGTTCTCCTGCGTTTATATGGGCATATCAATTAACTACTTTACATGTAAAAGAGTACCCTGAGAATTTCTGCTGAGTTTTACTTAAATAAAATTAATCTTTCAAGTTTATTGTTTGAAATAATTATTTTCTAAACCACACAGAATATTTTAAGTCTTCCTCTTCCCTTTCTCCTGAACAAGATGAATTTGCAAATACTTTAATTCACTTTACCTGTCAAAATAAAGGAACAATTCCATGCTTGCCTCACTTCTCACGACTTCTCTGAGTCCATGGCTACTGCCCACCACAAGCAACAACATTAACCCAGGGGCAGCATCTTATTTTTACTAAGCTATTGTGTGGCTCTGCAGTAATGAACAAATGTGATGGAGGCGTTTCTGTGAGAAGATAAACCAGCATAAAAATCATCTTATCTGGTGTGAGGTAAGGAATTACTACTGCAAACTTAGAGGCAATAGCAGCAACACAGGACAGTGTAGATGAAGAAAAAAGGACAGTGAGGCCTTGAGCAGCCTGGTCTAGGGGAAGGTGTCCCTGCCCATGGAACAGGAGTTAGAATTGGTTGATCTTTAAGGTCCCTTTCAACCCAAACCGTTCTACGATTCCCATGTATTTTCCAACATGAATGACAGAAACTCACTATCATTAACTTAAAATCAGGCCTATATTCTCCCCATCAAGGATGCTGCAGGAACAGCCGCCTTTTGATGCACTTGTGGCACAAACAGAAGAATTATTTGGGGAAAACAGCTAACCAGTGGCATCCTCTACCTGGACCCACTGGTGGAGCATGCACGCCAGTATTAATCATTTTCACGAGTCCAAAGAAATGCAACCAGCAGACCTGCCATTTTGGGGAAACTCATGGAAATTCTTACCACAAACTTTTTCTGAACACAGACAAACTCAGGTTTGAGCTTTTTTGGAAGAGGGCATGCCACCAGAAAGTTTGCATTAATCTTAAGATTTACTAATCCTGCTCCGCCTAAACAGCAAACTTGGAGCTAGAAAGTTTTTTCAGAGGGCAACCCAATTGTTAATTACGTATCCACTAAGCAGCAAAGTTTAAAAAAAAAAAAAAAGGGGGGGGGGGTGTGGTGTTCAACTCAGAAAACAAATCCCACTCCCTTCTGAGCTCCCTTCTCAGCCTTGTTAGGCCCTCGGGGTTCCATCCTAAGGCAATACTACTTAAGCTTGAGCACCTCACTACTAGTCACTGCTACATCCCTAAAGACCATTGGCAAAAAGCTCCCAAGTAACTCTAATTTCAGGAAGTATGTGAACAACACTGTCAGGGATTTGGCCTCCAAAATCTGTGATGCCTGGAATGCTTACTACTGGTCCGATAACCCAGAAAAGCTTTTTTTAAAGAAGCCTGTGTGATTTCTGTTCCCCTCCCAATTCATGCCTGTTCACACATTATCCACACACCAGTTAAGCAGACACAGTCTATCATTACTGGTCGGCGTTTCTTTGTTTCAAAAGAAAGTGAGCTGTGTTATTCCAAAAGACACTGCTTTAAAAAAAAAAAAGATTAGCCCTTTGTTCATTTATACATATTCCATAACGCTAATGCTTTTCTCCATTAATGACAGACCTCAGTGCACAAACACAAATAGTCACTTGCCTGTATTACCAGCATTTTGTGCTACAGAAAGTATTTGCAAGACCAGGTCCTTTCCAGGAAAATAGCTTCAAACGTAATCTATCCATAATTCATTTACAGAGAATTTTCTCTGTAGCTTTATCTGAAGTGATGACACCTGTTAAGCATTTTAAATGAAAAAGCTTTTTACACACACTTAGAATCTTCTAACGGGATTTAACTGTAGGAAACACATAGAAAAGCTACAGCCATACAAGCATCACATTAGTTATCTACATTTTAAGTTATGAACAATTTGCTTTATTTGCTGTAAAAGCTAAAATATATTTTTTTCTGAAGTTAGCAAACTGAGAAACAAACCCCAAGGACATCATACAGTCCTCAACTCCCATTAAATGACAAAGACTGAACAATCCAGATGATGAAATCACTACATTAACAGAAAACTGAAGCATTATGAAGAAATAATGCATTCCTCAACAGCGTCATCATTCCAAGCCTGGAATTCCAGTTGCTTATTTCTGTTGCTCTTCTCAGCTTATAATACTGAATAGGAAAGACCAGATCATGAGATCTGGAAATTTTGAACAAGCAGCAAATTAAGGAAAACAAGGCATGTGAGTTACAGGGAGAAGACTACATTTCAGTTGACTTGATTCCTCGTGCTCTGTGTATAATGTTTCCTTGGTAGATTAAATCACATTTGTTTTCAACAGACACTGGTTCGGTCAGAGTGTGTGTTTTTTTGGGTTGGGTTCTTTTATTTTTATTTAACATCTTGAATTCATTCTTAATGCTATTTCTACTCAATTCTGCTGAAAGATGTTTTTAAAGGCCTTGAAGAACTATCGTGTGGGGAAGAAGAAAATTAATTCCAGCTGCAGAAGCCTTACCTCTTGGTGAATCACAGCCACAAAAAGCTAGTTTGTCCTGCAGTATCCCCAAACTTTTTCATTAATTGCCTATTGATAGGAATGGTTGGACTAGAGGATCCGATGGGTCCCTTCCAACCTGGTTGTTCTATGATTCTATGATTCTAAGAGCAATTTTATAGATGATCACTTGGCTGCTTTAGGGCAAGCACCGCAGCAATGCAAGAGGTTGAATCATAGGATCATAGAATCACCAGGTTGGAAGAGACCCACCAGATCATCGAGTCCAACCATAAGATACAAAAGAAGAAGATACAAACCTTTTTTTTCTGCTAAATACAGAAATGACCTTGACTTCCTAAACTAGCACCTTTTCTCAGTACCCAAAAGGGAAACACGAGGAGAGCACTAATCCATGCAGGTACTTTCCTAGACAATACAAGAAAAGAATGAAAACAAAAAGTACGGGCAGAGCAGTAACATCAAAGATGAAGAAAAACATGGAAAAGGAAATCCCCTGTGTCTTACACATCGTAAGCTGAGTATGATTTGCACTGTCACAACTGCAGAAGATGCCTGAGGCTGTTGCTAGAGCAGTTTGACAGACTAGTTGCTTATTACACAGATGGCATCTGTTATTTCCCACTATAATCCTAATCGTAAAATACATGTTTCTCAACAAAGGCCTCCTATGCAAAAAGGATCCTCAAAACAAAAGGTGCACTATGTATTTTCCTGGAGATTTCCCCGTAACATTCACTAGATACTAATTAAAGAGAAACAAACACACACACCCCCCAAATTATCAAAAAAAATCAAAGCTTCCACAAAGTCTGCACTTCTGTAACACAAACACTCAGGCTATAAAGGCAGATTCATGGAAAGCAATAAAAACTTTGGTTACAGCTATACAAAGAAAAAGGGAGTTTTTACACATGACCGCTTGCCAACACTGATATTTCTTAACCAAATACAGATAAAAAGATTATCATATTAGTTCCCCAGTTAAATAACTCGATTAACTATGTTAATGAGACCTTATTTTGACAAATGTTTATGTGATGATAACAGAATATTGTAGAGCTTTGTGCCATCAGGCTCTACAATCAGCATTATCACTGCTCAAATCTTTATGTTAAATAGATGTACAAGAAAGAGCTTTTCTAATATGCGATAGGAAGTTCTGCTAGTTTAGCTTATTACTGTATGGATTATAGTCTAATCTTGCCAAAAGAAGAACACAGTTCATGCAAAAACTCGTGCTCAACTCACCAGGTTTCTTGGGGGAAATAGCTTAATATTTTAATATCTCAAAAATAATGGATGCTCAGGAGAATTTATTCCTTCTTTATGAAGTGGAAATAGTTTCCTTGGTTTTTTTCTTAGGCTTGACAACAAGGAGAAGATGTACAATAAACCCCAGCTTCTACCTCTCACCCCAGGACAGTCCAAATCCTGGCAAAGCAGTGAGGAGCAGCTCTCCCTCCTCCTCTTCCTTCGTCCGGGACAAGGACTTCTGCCATAAATCATCTTCGCAAAGCAGACACCCCAAAAGTCAAATTCAGCCCACTCCTCTTCACTTCCAAACCCACAACCCACCAGATTTCCTTAGAAATTCTCCTTCTCCCTAGACGCTCCCACAGCTCCCATCCAAGCAGGAGTCCCCTGCCCCTCCAGAAAAACGCCTTAAAAGCAAAATCCAAGGAGGGGAGAGGAAAAGGGGAGGGAAGAGGGGATCCCCGGGTCCTCGAGAGGAAAGGAGGGATGGGGGCAAAGGAGGGAGGATGAAGAGGAAAAAGGGGAGATGGGGGAAACGGGGTGATGAGGGGAGACAGAAGGGATAGAGAGAAAAGGGGGGGAAGGGGGGGAAAAGGGGGGGGAAGGAGGGGGGAAAGGGGGAGGGGAAGGAGGGGGGAAGAGGGGGAAAGAGAGGCTGCAAAGAGGGGATCCTCGGGTCTCGACAAGGAGGGGAGAGGGAGAACCCCAGGTGTCTGGGGAGGGAGAGGGGACGGCAGAAGGGGTTTCTCCGGCACCGCCAGGGAGGGGAGCGGCCCTGGGCCTCGGTGCCGCCCGCGGGTCCCACCTTGAGCACGGCGACAGCGCCGCCCGGGCCGTGCACCTCGAAGGCGGCGGCCTCTTCCCCGCTGGCGGCGGCGGCGGCCTCGGGCTGGTGGTAGCTGAAGCAGGCGGAGGCGATGTCGAGGTGGCCGAGGGGCAGCGCCTCCTGCGGCCCCTTGAAGTAGTAGAGGTAGCAACGGCGCGGGTCGAAGACGAACCAGCGGGTGCGGAAGCCGCGCAGGGGCCCCTTGCCCGACAGCTTCTGCAGGTACCCGCACAGCTTGGCGGGGCCCGGGCCCGCCTGCTCCCCGGCCGCCACGACGCCGCCCTCCTCCCCCTCGGGGCCCGCGGCCGGCATCGCCCGCAACACACGGCAGCGCGGGGCCCGCGCAGGACACGCCCACACCGCAAACAGAGTCGAGGCCACGCCCCTGGGGTAGGAAGAGCCGAGGCCTCGCCCCTGGCCCCGCTCCCTCTAGCTCAGGCCCCACCCCGGCGGAGCGCAGGCCACGCCCCCGACAGAACCCAGGCCCCGCCCCAGGCCTCACCCCGCCCCCGAGTCCTGCGGCAGAACGTTGGCCCTTGAGGCAGAGCGTTGCTTCATCCCTGTTCTTCTTTCCCTGGGCATTGAAAAATAATAGACTCATAGAATCACCAGGTTGGAAGAGACCCACCGGATCATCGAGTCCAACCATTCCTATCAAACACTAAAACATGTCTCTCAGCACCTTGTCCACCCATCCCTTAAACCCCTCCAGGGAAGGAGAATCAACTACCTACCTGGGCAGCCTATTCCAATGCCAAATGACCCTTTCTGTGAAATTTTTTTTCCTAATGTCCAGCCTAAATATCCCCTGGTGGTGCTTGAGGCTATTCCCTCTCGTCCTCTCACCTGTCACTTGGGAGAAGAGCCTAGCACACTCCTCTCCACAACCTCCTTTCAGGCAGTTGTAGAGAGTAATGAGGTCTCCTCTCAGCCTCCTCTTCTCTAGGCTAAACACCCCCAGCTTTCTCAGCAATTCCTCATAAGGCCTGTTCTCCAGCCCCTTCACCAGCTTCATTGCTCTTCTCTGGACTCGCTCCAGAGCCTCAACATCCTTTTTGTGCTGAGGGGCCCAGAACTGAACACAGGATTCAAGGAGTGGTCTCACCAGTTCTGAGTACAGAGGGAGAATCACCTCCCTGAGTTTCATATTCTGGACTCCAGGGAAGTTCTAGTGTTAATAACAGAGAACTTCTGTAACAGACAGTTTCACCGTGAGCAGAGGAAGCCACCCCAGGGAGGTAACTGTCACTTCATGATATTTCTCCTTGTGTTTGGAACAATGTGTACTCCTGTTTCTATCAAACACGTCTAATGCTCTGGGTGCAAACAAGAAAAGGGTCTGACATGGCATGAACCTCCAAAAACTGGAAAATTCTATGCTTAATGACAGTTTTTCACTCTGAACCTTAAACACAGCACAAGAGGTTTGCTGTCAAAATCATCCTTGCAGTGGCATTTTTATTAGGATTGTGCTTATTTATGAACTAGGTTCATCTGACTGCATTCTGACAGTTTGGAGGTTCAGGTTAATCCAGAAATCCTAAATTCCCCAGAGCTTCTTGCTCTGTCTTTGTTTTAAAATGCCTTGATTAATTTCTCAATAAAAAATCATTCACATCTGCCAGACAATATTCTGTGCTAAAGGACATAAAGGATATTAAAGCACCTGATTATTGAATGTGGCTGTCTGTGGGTTCCACTTTGATGTTGACAGAAGGGATTGGAGAAGTCTTCCAGTCGTCCCCTCCGGATGTCACCTCCTGATAAGAGAAGCGTGAAGTGAGTAAACAGCAACGTTCTGATAGCACAGCAACCCAAGCAATTTGTTGTAGCAACTCCCCAGCCAGCCCACATGATGTGAAGTGTGATCCACTGCAAGATTAATTGTTGCAAACTAAGGCAGACTAAGGCAGGCATTTTTTCTTCTTTTTTTTTTTTTTTTTCAGGTTAGAACGACTGAGTCTGCTCTGTCAGGAGTTGAGACTTTCTTTGTGAATGTGGGAAATAAGAATTGACCTGCTTAAACAGCATGTCAGTATTGCTTCCTCCATACATACCACTCAGTGTCTTCTTCCCCCAAACACACAGTATTCTTGGGTCTTCTTTCTTGGTGAGTTTCGTTTGCCAGAACACAAGTTACACAGGGACAAAACTGATTCTCTCTAGAAGCTGCCAGCTGCTTATCTCAGTCATCCAGACAAGGTTAAGTGCCCCAGCACTTACCCCTGATCTGCTGCATTATCTCATCAATTCACTGAGGTATGGCCTTGTTCTTTGTGCTGAGGACCCATGACTGCAACCAGTTATCAATAATTACATCTTGGCAGCAAATTATAGAATCAATTCCTAAATCCTCAAAAATTTTGCTATCAGTACTTCTCTTTTTTAGTTTAACATTCAGCTTCCCTGCAACACTCAAAGCAGGACAATCCCCTAATTTCACAGCTGATTCACGTAAACAGAAAGTTCCCCTTCTTGGGAAACAAGTTCCTTATTTCATGCATCACAATTTTTTTCTCAGACAGATCCAGATGTGGACTAGTAAATTATAACTTATTTCTGAGTTGCTGTGATGAATATAAATGAAAACAATTCTTTTCCCATTAACCTCCTTCTTCCTTCTACACGTTCACATCCAGGATGTGGAGATGACATTCTGTTGCTAACAAATGTCTAGAAAACCAATACAAATAGCATCTCAGAGGATGAAGTTTCCCTCCTGCCCAGAGCCGAGGGGCAACGAACCTTCTAGTGTGCATTTAACTCCTAACCATAGGGCAACAGTCAAGTAAATTTTACAGAGTAGTAGTTATAGTTCCAAAAGAACCATAAAGCTTGTAAACATGAAAATATATGAAATTCTCCTTTTTTTTTGTGGCACGTTTTTCACTCCAAATATTGTAGTAATAGTACTTTTGACTGAACAAGGCCACCTCCTACACATAGGAAAAACACAGTTGTATTTACCCTGAAAAGGGAGAGACTGGTCTAACTCATTACAAATTGTAATGGGTTTATCTTACAATAAATATAAGCATTCACAGTTCCTGAATAAGTTCATCTTTAAAAGAAGAGTATGCAAGAAGGAGTCCATCACTGGATAAGAAGGCAGAGAGAGAAGAGTAAGCGTGTCCACCAGGCTTGCACTGTCGTGTTTACAGAAGTGCAGGAAACACCAAGAAATTCCAAGCAGCACATCTGTACCCTGCTTCTGGATAGAGTGAGATCATAGCTCCAAAATTAGAATGGCAGAGACAGCACACTGCTTCCTTTCACAAAACAGAAAGCAAAAATGATCTTGTCTCTTGTCTGGTATCTTCTGAGATACAAGGGTTCAGTTAGACATGAACCCAGAATTTTTCAGAGCTCACACTGAACATCTACTGGTTCTTGTTTTTCAGCACAGTGGAACTACAGACAACAGTCTCCCCTCAAACCTTCTCCTGCACAGTGTCAGCCCAATCCTGCATGCTGAGATACAGGCGAAACGGTTACTTTTATTTCAGTTTAACAAATATTTTGCAGGTTCTTTCAGAACATTATCCATGACTGTCACAGCCCTGATAGACACTCACTCTGCTATACTCTGATTACGTATACAACTTGCATGCATTATTGCTTTACATTATTTTGATGAGTGAATGGTTTGCACCTACTGTTGTATAAATTCTTCAGAGGTCAGAAACCGAAAGCTTTCCTAAGCTTCTATTTTTTAAACAATGGAGACAAGCAGGCAAAACCTTTCCCCAAATTATTGTTTCTGATGCAGTCTGACATGTTGTTCTACATTCCCTTGCCTCTTGGTCACTACAATGTCCGTGAAGAATACCATAGTATTACAATTCCAGAATAAATTCTTTCCTTATATGTGAAGAAGTCAGCCAAAGGATTACATGGTCTGTATGTTTTAACTGATGGGGAGTGTTTCATATACTTTTCCTTCTCCAGTATGATTCTCTAAACACTAGATGGTGCTCCTTTTTCTGGTTCACATGCACACCATTTGTGGCAGGAAAGATAAAATACGGGAATAAGCAGGGAAGCTTATTTGCAGTGTCTGATTCAGTAGGAAAGGCCTAGTTTAACTCCAGTTAACCATCTCACCTAAAGCCAGCTGAACATGCGACAACATTAAGTGCATTGGTTTTACTTTTTGTCTCAAGACAACCTCAAAGCTTTTAACTATTCTCTAATCTAAACTGTGCCCAAAAGTTGTGCTTGCCTTCTGCACAACATTTCAGAGACCTAGCCAGTTTTCTCACCTGTCAATAATAATGTGTCCCTTTTCCTGACTTTCTAACTCATTTCTTACCACACCATATCCTGGCTGATGCCTTTTCACTGTATTAACTGCCAGCGCCAAACTATGTTTCTTCAGTAACTCCTGATATTCCTTCATTCCATGTATAAAAGCCATGGACCACTTCCCTCCCTCCACTGAAATTCTAACAGAAACCTCTCCACAGACAGAACAGTTCACAGCAGTTCAACATCATGTTGATGTGAAATACTGGCAGTCATGGGCATATTGAGAAACTTTCCCTGGCCCAGTGGGCTTTCCCAAGAACTGCAGCCAGTGACAGGCCCTGACAAGCCCATCCTCGGGGTGCCTCAGCGGATGATTCACTATTGGCTTCTACCTACAACCAACACACAAACCCATCCGTTAACAACACCCGCTGCTGGAGTTCTTACCCAGACATGTTTTTTTATTTCTTACCTTTTTGCCTTCACTTTGAATGTCCGTCTCATAGAACAATGCTCACATTCATCTCCCCGGGCTTTACATATTTAACTGAGGCTTAAAGCTGCAGTTGCAAGTTCAGTATAATCCACACACAGAGTGCATGTTGCAAGTGAACAGTCTATTCTCTCCAGCTTCCATCTAGCATCAGTGGCAAAACAGCAGATACCAATGACCAGCAAATCATTTCAGTATTTAAATGGCAGTGGGACAAATGCCAGACTAAATGTTTTGGGCAGGAGAACAGGCCTTATGAGGAACGGTTGAGAGAGCTGGGGGTGTTTAGCCTGGAGAAAAGGAGGCTGAGAGGAGACCTCATTGCTCTCTACAGCTACCTGAAAGGAGGTTTTTTAATAATAATTTTTAATAAGTTAATAAGAAATGAGTGGAATTTAGGGGGATATTCAAATATAAGTACTTGAAAGTGATTCTCATCACGAGCAGGAAGTTTCTTCAGTTGTGTTTTTAACACAATTCACAAAAGTTACGTAAAACATCTGTTAAATATAACAGCTTTAACATTTGAACAGTCGTCGAAAGGCAAGCTGCAACAAACCAAAAAAAGAATAGAAAACAAAAATCCTCTGGGCCCCTTCTAGTAGAGTATCATATTGCCTCACCACAAGAAGGATGTTGAGGCTCTGGTGTGAGTCCAGAGAAGAGCAACAAAGCTAGTGAAGAGGCTGGAGAACAGGCCTTATGAGGAAAGGCTGAGAGAGCTGGGGTTGTTTAGCCTGGAGAAGAGGAGGCTGAGAGGCCTCTATAACTACCTGAGGGGAGGTTGTATGGAGGAAGGTGCTGGCCTCTTCTTCCAAGTGACAGGGGACATGACAAGAGGAAATGGCTTCAAGCTCTGACAGGGAAAGATTTAGACTGGACATTAGGAAAAAAAATTTTACAGAAAGGGTTACTGGGTCCTGGAACAGGCTGCCCAGAGAGGTGGTTGATTCACCTTTCCTGGAGGTGTTTAAGGTATGGGTGGGCGAGCTGCTGAGGGGCATGGTTTGGTGTTTGATAGGAATGGTTGGTCTCGATGATCCAGTGAGACTCTTCTAACCTGGTTATTCTATGATTCTATGATTCTATGATTCTATGAGGTTGTAGAGAGGAGGGAGCTGGGCTCTTCTCCCAAGAGACAGGGGACAGGACAAGAGGGAACGGCCTCAAGCTCTGCCAGGGGAGATTTAGGCTGGACATCAGGAGGAAGTTTTTCACACAAAGGGTCATTGGGCATTGGAAGAGGCTGCCCAGGGAGGTGGTTGATTCACCTTCCTGGGAGGTGTTTAAGGCACAGGTGGATGAGGTCCTGAGGGACATGGTTTAGTGTTTGATAGGAATGGTTGGACTCGATGATCTGGTGGGTCTCTTACAGCCTGCTTATTCTTTGATTCTTTTGTGGATTATTAAATGTTTAACATACAAACACTAGTTAAAAGCTCTAACAAACAGTCACAACAGCTCTTTGCAAATAAGCTTTCTTCAAATCCTTTTAATTCCTAACTTTATCATAGGTCCATGCACATATGTTCAAGAAGTAGAACAAATATTCTAGTAAAGGGTAAATGTCAAAAGCTGAATGGGATAAAAACCCCTAAAGATAGTAAGCTGAAAGCTACTTACATGTGTTTTAAATTAGAATATATAACTGGTATAATCTCATCTAAAATAGACAGATTTAGCCAGACTGTTTGGTCTAGAATCCAGGCTACATTCGTCAGAAGAAGATGATTTTGCAGGAAATCTGTCTTGCCATTTGTTTCTGCTCGAGACAAACATTACCAGAGCAGCTTTTCCTGTGGTGTTCTCTTCTGGCTTTGGCTTAAGACAGGAAGCACATGGAAAACTGAGGAAATACGGATTCAAGAGTAAGTCACAACATTCAATTTGGAGCCAAAATAACCCCAAGTGCTTTCTAAGACAGATATCAAATAAAAGCATTATCTAAGAAAACAAGAGGGGCAAATTATCCCATCATATCCAAGCAGCTGGTCTCCTATGCCCACTTTTGCTAGGAATATATCCCAAATTTGCAATTACATTACACCACTGGCTTCCCTGGCAGTCATCAACTCTTACTCTGACCCTGTTACGTTCATATCAGTGAGAATTTCGCAGAAGTTTTTACACATCAAAAAATATTTTATCATTTGCAGAACTATTTGTGGAAACCAAAGAGTAACCTGTACTGACATAATCTTAGCATTATGGAAACTAGAACAGGTGATCACAGAAAGACTTTTTCCCAGTTAGAGAGATCTCCAGATGGCAGAAGGCCAGAGCAAGCACTGGTGCTCAGCAGCTCCCTGTCGCCACTTTTCCTGTTTTAAAAATCTTTTTACCAGCTCATTATGCTTATAGATGAAAGATGCAAAACAGTCAAGTCATAAATCCCTGCCATACATCACAGAGGAATATAAATCCAAGCTGACAACAAAACCCCAAACTTCTGTTGTGAGCCAACACAAATCTTTAAACTAAAGCAAAAAAAAAGGGATTGAAATTATTTCATGATTCAAGAAGAAAACAAAGAAACACACAGCCAGCAACACTACCAGTGTCACAATTAGCAGAAATATTAAAAAGGGTGATACCAGATAGAAAGCAAATCCCATTCACAGAAAAGAAATCACCTATGAATCTTGATTAAAAATTATTGCCATGACTGTCTTTTCCTCCTGTCCATATAATGGATTCCTAAGCTAAAAAAAGAGTTTAGCAATTGGCAGCCTCAGCAGTCACAGAGGTGATTGAAGGTCCTACCTGGGGGCAGAATAAATCAGTAGAAGACTAGGGAAGCGTCCTTGACTTTTTTTTCCTCCTGCATACATGCCTTAATTTTCCCTATTTTTAAAGTGGGACATAAAAAGATTAATTAGAATCAAAGGCCATGGAGAATCTGATTTATTTGTAAGTTATTAGATTCAATAGCATCAGATTAGCTATCAATTAAAAATTCCACCGGCTTTATATCTTAAGGTAAAGAGCATGGGGAGGGGTAGGAGATTTTTCCAAGTTTCAAAACGCAGGTCATTGAGTCAAGCTCCCCGGATTTCAGCACAGGATTCGTAACCTCCTCAGTTTTATTTTACTAAGTCAAGATATTTTTTAGGCTCTTCTCACGTAACAGGCTTATTTTTCCCTACTGACCCTATCTTTTCTCTGCACTGGTATCCTCAAGGTTAATATAACAGATGAACTACAGAAATACTAATTGTTCTATGAGTTCTTTGCTGAAAATAAGAAAAAGAATTAAAGCGAAAATACCATAAATAGGTCACTAACTGGTATGATTTTTTAACAAAGCTATACTTTTCAATACACTGAATGCAGTGGACTTTATTTCTGTGTAATCAGAGTAAGCCCCAAGCTTCTTGACAAACCTGAGAGACCTGAAGACAAAGCTACTGCACTGCATTAGTCCTCCGACTAGACTACAGTCCACCCGAGAGCCTCCCAAGTGAACCTTCAAATGATACACTGACCTTTCAGAGGGAGACAACAGATCTCAAGTTTCTTACCAGGAGGATTTTGTCAAAATATGAAGATGCCATTTAAAATATTTACTCTAGCTTTAGCAGAATTTGTTTTATCAAATGCTTACTCATAACGCTGAGGGCAGTGGTATTTAGTGGCAAGTCTGCAGCCTCTCGATGTACAAAATGTACTCATTTCAACAAGCAAATGAGAGGGAAGGTTGGCCGAGTTCACGGTATTCTTACAGGAAATAACAATGCAATGCAAACTCGGATGCCTGTGTTCTTTATGAGACCTCAAATATTCTTTGTTTAGATTAGTAAAGCAAAGAACATTCAAACAACGTGTGTTAAGGCACAGATGATATGGCTAAGGAGGACTTTTTGCTTCTTTTTGTTTCAGTAGTCTCAGATTAACTATTCACATTTGACTGAAGTCTCCGAAGTCAAAGAAACATTCTAGAGATAACAGTGCTGCTCAGCACAAGCAGCGTGGCACTGGATCCTCAGCTCAAAGAACTAGGCAGAAACCAGCAATTTAACCTGGTATGATTTAAGCAACTGCAGGCTTGAAGAGGAAGGTGAGGATATATAAAATCTATCCCTTTATTGAGAATCTCTGATGCAGGGAGTGGATGAAGGCTGCTCACCACCTCTGTTATCTCCAAGTGGCCCTTCTGCCCGCTGCTCACTTGCCTCAGAGAGGCACACGACTGGTGTCTGATCAATGCCTAATGGAAGAGGTTCCTCTATCTGTGCCCTGTGATTTCTTAATGTTTATTGGGTGAGTACACAAATGCAAAAGGAAGAACTGCAGCCTGTAGTCCAGAGATTTTTAAAAAGACAATGATTCAAAAATTCACTTCACAGTCTATTAAAATAGTCACAGAATCATAGAATCAGAAAGGCTGGAAGAGACATCCAAGATCATCAAGTCCAATTATCTCTAAATTGGCTCTAAATCTACAATATTTTTGTATGAGGAATCTCATATCTACACAAAAAAAGTTGCACAACCGTTTTCTGAAACCAACCAGACCATTTTGGTTAAAATCCCAATATTCGTTTCCCACTCAGAGTCTGCTAGGCTGTAATGTGAAAGCTGAACAGATTCCTAATTTCCTCTTAGTGAATATCAATTTATTTCTAAGTACCATTAAAGTAACCCTGTATTTTAGATTGCTACAAAAGGATTACATAGGATCAGTGTGAGTTTGCTACCAGTCCTGCCTCTGGGGTGATGGGAGGAGTAGCCCATAACCTTCAGAGATGAAAGATCCATGAAAAAGCTGGATCTGACTCCCACACCAGGAACTGGGCAGACGAACACTGCTTCAGACTGAACTGAGAATCATTTCCATAAAGTAAACAGAGACGCCTTGTACCTGCTTGCTGACAGAGCTTTACAGGAAGGACCAGACCTAAGCGCTCAGTTATCACCCTTTCCACAATCAGCTACCATTTCATGTAGCTTGTGAGCATCCAAAACAGAGCAAGCTTTATCTGTGTTGAACTGCGCAAGCTGTGATTAAGGCCACAGCGATGAGTTGCTTTGCTCCTGGCTGGCTGCCACATCCACTGATTTCACTTGAGAAATGTTACAGTAAAAAAGGAGGAGGCTGGACTGGTGCCCATAAACCTCTTCAGCAAAATTAAACCACTTTACCCTACATTTCCCGGCACACACAGCCTCAACCTAGATGTGCACAGAACTGGGGCAGAGCGTGCAAACTGGCCTTTGTATCTTCAGGCTTGTGAGCACACGCTCAGCAGCACGTGTGCCAGATTAATCATGCATGTGCAGAACAGATACAAGAGTCACAGATTTATGTATTAAAAATATTTGGATCTGAGCAAATCTTCACTGAGAAGGCGCAGAGGGAACAAGTAATCTATGTTGCCACAGCAAGGCAGACGAGGTGGACGCACTCGGCTTGACATTAGTCCTGCAGATGAAACAAAGGGAAAGGGTGGTAAGGAATTTCCTTTGGAGTTCAAATTGTAAAAGGTCTTTTACACACAAAAATGGCAGAGCTTCCAGTTAAATAAAGGGACTTTCAGCTGTAATGCTGATGCTGTAAGAACACTCTCTACCTTTTCCACAGCAAAGAGGATTTAATAGTCACTCAGTGTCATTAACGTCTCTACAAGACACTCATAACTGCAAAACGATACAGAGAAAAAAGCAGAACATCTGTTCCCAATGTCCTTCTCTGCTGTCTCAGACATCTTTCTGACGACATGAGCAATTATAATTTTATTTAATGCCTTCCTCATCAAGCCCCATCCCACTGTCTGTCCCAGCTAGGGTGTGGTTGGCAATCACATTACAAGCTCTTTTAAAACCTCCAGTTATTTGAGCCCAAATTGATTTATTGTGGATCCTGAGCTGATAAGTGTAACATTTCCCATTCCACAAATTATTGTTACCAAAATCTGTCTTTGGCTGACTTTATTCATTATTTCAGAATAGAATCTGACTCTATTCAGGTATCTAGAACAAGATTTCTTATAGTTTCTGCAACAAAATCCCTGTTTATTTTTTTAATGTACATTTCAACATCAGGGGTTTTAATAAAAAAATTATTAATATAGTGTTCTTATAAAATAACCCAAATCAACAAACACTGGAGCAGATTCCATCTCTGCAAGAGAGATAACATCATATATAGTGTCTGAACTCAGTTTGACCTTAATTCAGAGAAACACTTCTCAGCACACTACATCTGCCACACACTGAAAGATTTAACTTCATTATTTGATCAAATACAAATCTGTGTAATTATCTATTGCATAAACCCCAGTAATTAACCAAAGTTTTCATCAATTTGTTTGTGGTCCTATACAATATCCTCCTGTATTTCAGGGCAATTTAAACTGTTAAACGCAGTCCCAACATACTATGATGTTATGGTGCCACCTCGTGATGTTCCATCAGAAGTGCCTCCAACATGTTACAAGAAACCAAAAACCAGCCCTAAGGAAAAAGGGAGACAGGGAGACTGTTTCTATGTTATGGGGAGAAATCCTAAGAGACTCCAACATTCGGTGTGTTGACAAAGAGGAGCATGTGGTTATGGACTAACAGAAGAACATTCGGCATTGAGGATTATGTTAAAGCGGTGGGAGAGAGCAAAAAGAGCTGCAGCAAAACCAACTGCCTTCCTCAAGGCAGATCCAATTACAGACAGATGAGTTAATTCCACTGCAGTCAGCAGAGTTACTGAGGATTAATATGGAAGTAATGAAGATCAGATTTTGGCCTGCAGACTGTTATAAATCTTGGCTTATGCTATTCCCTTATAACAACACACTGAAGTGTGTTAATAAGGTTATTAACTTGCTTCCTGACACTTTTATTCACTTCCGTCAGCTCCTTTTTGTACCCAAGATGCTTGGAGTGTATATAAACTAGAGATAACATTATTTAGCTGCTTTGATAGAGGCAATAGTTTTCCTTTTTCTTTGTTCATTTCTAAAGGCGAATGTAGAAACGTTGATTCATATTTAAGGCCATTTTTTGAAATATGAAATCATAGAATCATAGAATCACCAGGTTGGAAGAGACCCACCGGATCATCGAGTCCAATGATGTATGTCCTCTTGCTTTTAAAGCCAAATCTAAAATCGTAGTAAATCTAAATCTCTTTTGCTGTCTTGGCTTCTTTCAAAATTGCCTGATAATTCCTTTTGAACAAGTAAACAAATAGGCCTGGCTGAAGGAACACTGCTAGTGAATTCTTAAGATTCTGCCAATAATGCTACTGCAGAAATAACCTCATAACATTTTTAACCCCATAATGGTATTTAAGTTTGCAGTGCGTCATGCTGCACTCCTGCTCACTCAGCACTCCTGCACAACAAGAGTTTCAGTGGCAAGACATCCAACCACAGGCAACTAAAGAACTGCAAATACAAAGCTGCTTTAGAAATCCACCCCTTACCTTTGCCATCAGGTGGTATAAACACTTACCTGCTGCTAGGTAGGATTATTTTGCTCCAGAAGCATTCAGAGCACCTGTCGCTCAAACTCTAGGATCATGCTGTGCCGGTCAGGTTTTTGGCACAGGAGATGAACACAAATCAAAGAAATACAGGGCGACTTGCGTACATTTGTATCTGCAAGACTTCTCCTTCAACTTTGGACAGAAGGACTCCATCACAGGGTGCTCCTGACTTCATCTCTTTGATTCTCAGTTCACATGGATGACTTCAGGGTTAAACATCACACTGCAAGCCCAAGCGTCTCTTCAGCTGCTCTGTGACATTCAGGTCAGGGAGAACATAGGGAAACAACACACTGAGCACATTCCAAGGCAGCTGAAGTCTCCCTTTAATGGGGGAAAGATGATCTAATTGTAGGATGACACACAGTGTCGGGAACAAAAGAATTTTAGCTAACAGGAATTTTAAAACATAGAAAAAGAACACTGATGTTAAGGGGAACTGACCTATATCATCAGCATCAGATCCTTTTTGTCTGAATCATCTGATCCAGAAACTTGCAACTTGGTATTTTACAATACATACTGATCGTGAAAGAAAAACAGATTTGAAAATTACATGTGCATCTTGAAAGAAATAAAGAGCTACCGTGCTGACATTTCCATTAATATGAAGTAATTTTATCTTAAGATCTCTTAATGCCAACAGCTTGCAAATTGTTTGAATCAACCAATATATCTAACTTAATCTGCTCAAAATGAAAAAGCTTGATGCTTGACTCTCTTCTTGCTCAATCAGAGCTGAACATCAGGATTGCTTTATGCCAATTTTAATTTGGTCAAGTAAATAAAAGTGATATCAGGCTCCAATACCTTTGTCCAAACAGAAACCAGCAGGAGGAAGTATTAAGATGCTGTAAACATCTCCACCTGTGATCATTCTAAAAAAATACCTTTGAAATAAATGTTAATGAGTAGTAACATTCAAGTTTCATTTTTGCTATCTTATCTTGCACAAGCCTGTCCTGTATACTCTGAATACCTAATATTTCTATTGGCACTTCTAATGATGGATAAATGTTTCTTCTTGATGCACACCTTGTAAAATTTGAACAGCAAGCTTCCTTTCAAGCTCACCATACATAAGAGGTTCTGAGGTAGATAAGCATCATCACCCCTACGGAAGTGGTAACAAAGACTCTACTTTGACAACTTGTTCAGTAAGATTAACAGATTTTATCCTCTGAAGGATTAAATGTTACAGTAACTGGAATAATGACCAGAAAGGAAAGTGGCATGTGCTTAGGGGAAAAATTCTCAAAGTACAACGGAATGCGTCAAAAGTTTTAATTGTGATGACTTGGATACAGAAGCCGTGTAAATGACAGAGCCCTTCTGTTGACTGTTAGAACAGTAATACACACATGATTGTCTTCAGGCCCCAGTACCTAAACAATACTGGAATTAATAATAAGAAGAAAAAGATCTAGCTGATTTCCAGCTGGAGAAGGAAGAGAAATACAGAGCTGCATTCATGCTTTTTATGGGAAAGATTGCATAGCTGGTTTAGAAAGAAAATGTCTTTTCATGTCCTTAAGTAGTAGTTCTGTGCTTCTTTGACTTCTTCATGGGTTACAGATGATCACATTCTTCCAATCAACATTATCAGCCCATAGAATGAGTAAAATGCATGACCCTCTCCGAGAATAAGGACACAGTTTTAATATCTTGGGAAGAAATGAATCGTGGATGCAGATATCATATATAAAAGGCAAATGCTTCAAGTTTCATAAGGACATGACAATCCATAAAACATTGGTTGAAGGTAAGCACCAAACCCAGCAACAGCCATTTCAGTGACTGAAAGGCAAACCTGGGATGTGGTTGTCTTCAACACTGGGAGCTTGATCTTGACTGCAGTTCTTTCACCTAAGATAACTTCCACACAAGATCCCCAGCTGTACAACACAGTGATAGAGGCATCTCATTATTTAAGGCCCACGCTTTTCTTTCAAATACTCTTGAAAAGTCACCAAACCTAATAATCCTGTCAATCTTCTTTGCTTTTTTTTTTTTTTGCACTTTTTAGAGCAGTATTAATTATTCACAAATATAAAAACCATGTGAAAAAACTTCAATAAAAAAAGATTAAAAAAATGAAAGAAAAAGAAACAAAAAAAAAAGAAAAGAAAAACCATAATGCAACAACCAACCATCTTTGCCAGAGTGCTTGGCCAGCAGTAAAGATAAAAATGTGACTGTTCCAAATATCCAACAGATCACATGAGATCACATGACACTTCTGTCTCTTAGTACTGAAATAATTCTCATCCACATTCTGCTGAGTTCTAAGAAGCCACAGAGGACAAAAGCCTCGCAAGTGCCTGAGATTCAGAAAGGCTGGACTGGCAAAACATTTCTGATAACACCGGCTCACAGAACCATCTTCAGATTCGTATGTGGAAAGTACTGCAAAAGGAAAGAAAAAGATTAAGCGATATCAACATACTTGTTATTACACACAACATTTTCCTGGTTCAAAAAGGAAAATGCTGTGTAATGAATCCAAATCCCTTCTCTTGCGCTTTCAGGAAGATTTAAACATTCTGGGAGAAATTTCCGTCTTCTGGAAACATTAGCTCAGTGGGCAAAGCTCAGCACTGGATTAAATCAAGTATAAGTTGACCTATTAAGTATACAGCAGAGCTAAATGTTTCCCAGTTGCCTACAGCAAAAGGAAAATTTAAAGGTTTGGAGTATTTGAGAGGCTGAAGAGTTCTGGATGTACAGTTTTTTGATTCTGTTTTACAAAAAGAATTCGCTAACATATAGTTATTTGATTTGAATCAGAAATTCACTGAAGGAAGCTCTGTGGTTTGTATTTGGAGGAGATAAAACTTTCTTCACAGTGGTTCCCAGGAACTTCTTATCTAGGAATTTATTCCATCCAGATGATGCTGAAAGATATGCTGTAGCTGTCATACTCACCTAAGCTTTGGGAAAGGAAGTATACACTGATGCAAAGAGCTTACAGCACCACGATTTAGGAAAAGACCAATGATAAACATCAGGTTCACAACTCAAGTTGCCCCATATTAATTCAAACTCCTGAAAATTTAAGTCCCACGTATCCAGGAACTAAAAAACCCACAGCATTGCATGGGAAAACATTTTGGGCATGACTTTTAAAAACAAAAATCCATCCAAATACACTTCACTGGAAGACAAGTTATTGGAATTTTTTTCTGTTTGTATCAGAGTGCCATTTTGGCCTTCGGAGCTTGAGCTTCTTAGTCATAAGCAGGTGAAACAGTCTAAAGGATACTGACAAAATTATTCCCCTGCAGTTTTCTTGCTAAGCATGTCTTACCAATTCATCACTAGCTGTTATTTTAGTCCTTAAGAACCAGGTAACATGCATTTTGGGAGAGGTCTTACAAGATACACATTTCCTCTAAGGGAGCTCTGTCACTTCAGCTTTAGGCAGGACTCTAGCTCAGACATCAACTGTTACATGAGTAAAGACCCACAAAGGTGTCAGGATATTGCATTCCCAATGGCATGTTTTTGTTTCTCTGTCTAGTCCTGGCAGGTCCCAGGCATTACCAACGCTATCATCTCAAAGTCCATTTCCCAATGTTATAGTAGGTTTCACCCCCAGGCATTCAAATAAGCTTAAGCTTCCAGGATGATTTATAGAACAATTTCCTGTGGAAAACGTAACCAGTCTTGTAGAACAGGACACTTAGCTAGTGCCAGTTCAGGTTGCGAATGCTGCCATTAAACTACACGCAGCTTTTAATGATAGCAATTTTGAGTGAAATAAAGCTACTGGGATCAAATTTTCTGAACTAGCAACTGTCATCATGATTTACAGCTTCCGGGATAACAGCCAAGGAGGTAGATATATTTCTTCCCTGGACAACAATTTCCAGGGTTTTCTTTTAGGCTTAAAAAAAAATTCCTCAAGCACAGCAGTGCAAATCAAAAGCAACAGACTATACTGCGTCTTCATTCACTTGACAGCAGGACAAAGCTTGTGAAGGCTCTCTGTAGGCGATTAAACCTACACAGAGTCATTAAGTAAAGAAATAAACGATGAGGTAAAGAAAATCAGTCAACGCACCTTCAGTACTTGGTAGCCTGGCCCTTTGAGATTACTAGCATTGTCAGTGATCCCTCTCTCTATTTTCTCTTTACCTAATCCATAACAAGCTCTATTCTGTTCATTTCACCCTTCTTTTTAATCATCTTCTTGCCCTGTCAAGCACCCACTACTCGGATTTTTCTGCTCGTTTCCTCATCTTCCAAAATCATCACAAACTTGGACAAGAAAACTAATCATTACAGTCATCCCAGAAGCTACAGTGGCAAATATTCCCTCCTGCTACTTTCTCAGGAAATTACTAGCTTGCACTGCGTCCCCAGCTTGGAATTCTCAGTCAGCACTTTGCAGGCCTCTACAACACAGCACTAAAGTCGGTCATGGCACAGCAAACTTCTGAAACTACAGCTTCTGCTGAGTCTTCAGATCTACCTTCAATTCCTCATCTTTGATCTCTGCTCTCCACCAGACTTGTAGGTACAGTACAGCCTTTTCATCAATTAAAGGAAACTACCTGAACCCAGCACCTTCTATATAGATAACAGTATAAAGAAAACATTTTCTTAGCTGGAAATACATGTAAAGAAAGTATTAGAATACCTACTCAGCTGAGCCTCACCATAATGATGATATGTATCTTGTTCTAAAAGAGTTTCCATTGATTCACTTGATCAGTCAAGGAATGCCTGATATGTTTCTAATGTACAAAAGAAATTCACATTGACTTTGTAGCATATCCTGTCGAGATGCTGATGTTTCTCTGGGCTCACAGAGATCGTGTCCTCATGGTTTATTGTAGAATCATCTTGTTATAATGTAAAGTCCTTGGAAATGAGGGAATTACCTGGATGAAGGTATTGAGTGCACCCTTAGTAAGCTTGTGGATGACACTAAGCTGGGTGGAAGTGTGGATCTGCTGGAGGGTCGGGAGTGTGCCCACGTGGCTAAGAAGGCTAGTGGAATCTTTGCTTGTATCAGAAACAGCGTGACCAGCAGGTCCAGGGAGGTTATTCTCCCTCTGTACTCAGCACTGGTGAGACTGCACCTCAAGTACCGCGTTCAATACTGGGACTCTTGCTACAAGAAGGATGGGACCATGACCAGAGAAAAGCGATGAAGTCATCCTCTGGTCAGCTCTCTAGTGAAGTACTTAATGTCTGACATTCCTTTATATTACACTACCCAGTGATATCCCAAAGAAACACCCAGAAAATATGCAAAAGACTACCTTTCTCTTAAAGTAATACCTGAGAAAGTCTGGTGCTTTGGAAATCATGTTTTCAAAATCTGCAAATCCTAGTTTCCCATCACCATCCATGTCAGCTTCTTCTATGACTTTCTCGCAAACCAGAGTGATTTCTTCTGCTGTTAGCTCTTCTCGGGTCAGTTTATTGAGGGTTTTTTCCAAATCTGATTTACAAATGAAGTTATCGGTGTTAAAATCTAAAGAATAAAAGAACCAAAGGAAAGATTACCAACAACTCTTGTACTCATTTGCTTCAGCCAAGAAAGGCATAGGAAAGCATCTCAATACGGTACCGTAGATCTTAAAGGCATAGATTGCTTTAAGCTCTCTGGGAGCCATTTCACTGAGCACGGAGAACATATCCACAAAATCATTGAAGCTGAGGCTCCCCTCTCCATCTTCTGAGAAAGATGCTACAATCCTTTCCTTGAAGGGATTCTCCTGTGAAAAACAGATAGATATATAGAGATATATATTTAATATTCAGAAGTAATTTTTCCTTCCACAATGCACCTAAAAACTTACTTTTGTGTGCTTTAGCAGAAAGCATCGGCGCTGCACAGTCCCACTTCTTATCCACATTTTCTCAGCCCCCTTGTCATTCACTCTCTCTAAACTGATGCTCATCTCATTTCTCTTTATGAGAAACATGTTCTTTATCAATGTTAGGGTAGAAGTATTACAAGAGTGGAGATCAATTGTGCAGTAGAATGTCCTAGAAATGTCTCATTTTCACTCCAACACATCAATGTCCAAGTTCCGGTTGAGCTGACTACAAATTCCAGAGTTTTAAGTGAAATTTCATCTCCTGTTCAGATGTCTTTGGGTCTGGCAGTTTGTGCTCCAGAACTACTCCCGTGGTAGAAATTAGCTGGAATGTGCTAAAAAGCAAATATCCATCTAATCACAAACCATGTAAGTGCATGTCAAGCTTCTGAGAAAGAGATACTGGAAGCATAATTCCCCGAAACATCTGAAGCACAATTCCCTGAAACACTGGAAGCATAATTCCCTGAAACAATCAAGATTCAAAATCCAAAAAGTAACCTTGACCAGAGATTTTAGCACTACTAAATGCCAAGATGTCCCCAAGTCTTTCTGGTTGAGATAATCTCCAGGAATAATGGTGGTTTAATGGAGAGGTGAAGCAGGGAGCACAGAGCCCTAGGCTCAAATGACGGCCCATTAAGATAATCAATACTAAATTCAACTTCTCCTGCAGGGAATTATTCGACAATAGGGAGCATGCCTACAGATTTCAAAGGGTAGGAGATTAATGAGCTCACTGCGCTCTGACATGAATACACACTGCTAAACTCACTGTTGAGATGAAGGGAAAGTCAAGCCAAATAATAAAAATAAAAAAGAAATTAAATGGGGTAGAGAAAAGAGTTTCCTGAAAATAAAAAGCGGCTCTAAAAAGCAGCAGGGTCTCATCTCTCACGAGTCTCAGGATGAAAAACAACACCCCAGAATTAGCCAGATGGTTGAGAGAAAGTCATTGTAAAAGGAGATGTTGCAATCACCCACAGCATGTGCATGATGTGTAGAGGAGGTATAGCAGATGCGCGTCTGGGGCTGCTGCTAAGGCTAAAGTATCTGACTTGTATGCTTGGCAATACACCTGTTTGTAGTAGGAATATACAAGACAGGCAACAACTGGTATATACGCTATAAAGACAACAAGTGATTCTATTGTTTTAAATTGTCAGTATATTAATAAGCCAAAATAAGATTCTGTTGGACTCAAATGTAAGAAAAAGGCCCACTTTCTTCCTGAAGCCACATAAAAAATGAGTGTGTCTGTTCAAAGTTTCATATTAGGGGATGCTAAATATCAGACTGATGAGAAAATGCGTTAGAAAAAATATCTTTTTTTAATTTCTAAAATATTACATTGTGTTCTTTGGAAAAAAACCTCATCAGAACTAAGCATCATGGTAACACTTGTAAACAGACATCTTAGAAGCAGCATTGGGTGACAATCAGGGAGTACAAAGATGCAAATATGCTTATCAGCCGTGATATCAAATCCAGGACTTTCTGCATTTGAAATGCTAGGCATGACCTCTCTGATTAAGCATTTTGCAGTTGCATAAGATGCATTATCTATTTGGCATGACAGAGATCTTGAAAATACAGATGAATTAACAATGAATTAAGTAGACCTAAGCATACTTTTTAAGTAACTCTTTGCCAAATGGATCTCTAAACCCTAAATGGAAAATAAAATCTTTCCTCATATTGATTTCTTTCCTTTAACTTTCTCATATTATGCGCCTTCAGGCAGTATATCTCTGGTCTACACAATGGAAAGTATTAGCTTACCTTCAGAGATACTTTTCACATCCTTTCTGTAATTTCATTACCTCTACTCTAAAGAGCACAGATTAGGGTTCCATCATATTTAAAGGAAGAGCCATGGGGAAAGGGAGCAGAGAGGAAAAGGATACTGTGTCTTCTAGATTGTTTCCCCTTAAGCACTAATTGTTTAAAGAATTCTTTTAAAACTAGACTTACACTTATCTCGTTAAAAGCTTTTTCTGTCCTCTCACAATTAAAACAAGAGGCAAGACAGAAACAATAGAGAATTCTTACTGCTAAAACTCTGCTGTTTCACAGATTGATGATGCTGCAGTGGTTCGAGATAATCCTCCTAAATGTGCCATCCATTAAAGACCACTTTTTCCTCTCAGATAACTGTGCTTCTATACAATTTTTCACGTCACATGGCATCTATTCCAACACACAGAGAATACCATACATAAAAACATAACCATTTGTTTTCTGAGAAAATATTATAGGGTTTAGTCCTGAGATTGCAGCTAAATCTTACCAATCTTTCCTTGTTATTTTCCAGTTTCCATCCCTGACTCTATGAAAGCACTGTGCTCTTTTGCCCTATCTGTTTGCAGCATGACAAATCACTTCAAAACACTGTATCCTATTTGCACAAGCCGACTGCATTTTGGAAATGAGGGGTTGCAAGTAAAACTGTTGGGTCTAGACAACTAAGCTGGAGAGGCTGGACAGTCATTATAAAATGTTTTCCGGTTTTATATCTGCAGAAACATGATGATAATTTTCTCTTTTGTATTTGGACAAAGTCCCTGCTGACATTAGGGAAGATATTAAAACATACAAAGCAGTCTGTAGACTGCTGAAAGCCAGAATCCCTTTTGATGCTTTACTCAGGACTTGTTCAGAACTGATCAGAAACAACCTCTCACATTTCAGGAGTTATTGCCCCCCCAAAAAAAGAAATGAACTCTCATCAGATGAGCATTAATACAACGATGGTTAAATTGATCTCTACCAGACCTCCACAGGAGAAGCTGGTGCTTTGGAAAGGAAGCATAATAAATGCTACAGCAAATTGTCCCTGAAGCAGATAAAAACACATTTCTTTTTTGTTTGTCTTTTCTTTCCTTCTTCCTCAATTTTTTTTTTCATGTGTAGATGATTATATTCATGTCATCAAACCTCTCTGCAGGGTACTGATTAAGAAAATCCTGCACAAACCAAGATACAGCTAAACAGATATCTTTACATCTTCAAAACTTGTTCCTGTCATTCTGCCAGAAAGTAGAAATGCCAGAGAGCTCAGCAACGAGCTTTCCCTCTTCACTAAGGCTCTGCTATGATCACAACAGTCAAATAATTAATGGTTGCATATGCATTTGAAATGACTTCTAAAATTTAAAATTGTAGAATTGTTTTCACTTCATTTTCAAGCAACTGACATGCATTCATGTTTAAACTTACCAAAAAAAGGATGCTAACACTGGTTCTGAAATGTGTGACCAATTCACTGTTCCCTGTCTGTCTCTCCTTTCTCCCAACTGATTCCTGTGCCTGCTGGTCATTCTCTTGCCATCGTGCAGGGATTTATGAACTACCTTACTCCCCACTGCAGCTAATGACAACGTCTGCGAGGATGAATAAAGTTACTGCACGAGCCAAAACATGAAGAAAAAGCAACGGGCTGTAAAGTGAATGAAATGAAAATGGTTCCCCTCCAGGAAGCCCTGTCAGGACCAGCTCCTACACTACCACAGCCCGAGGCCACATGCCAGTGGGGAGACTGAGAAGAGAAGACAGGCAACCCTCCACTCCGACAGCTCAGACGTCACATCTGCCAGCAGAGCTCTGAGGGAGTGACAGGCACACGGTGAGCGAAAGGAGTTGTTTTGAACTACAATCCATTTCTCTTGCTAGGTGGTCTCGTACTGAACGGCCCACCCCATTGCTACAGTTTTGCAGTATTAACTGCTGCGATCTCACAGGTGCCCAATATGCCGGAAAGTGAATTTATTAGACTGCTGCCCGTGTAAGCAAGATAGTCAAAACAGAGACCAGAGACGGCCCTGATGGAGTAAACGGGCTCCGTTACTTCGGTGTAATGGTAGACCTAATCAACTTAAAGTATCTGCCCCTTCTTTATTTATTTATTTCTTGTCCTGACTTTCAACTTTTAAGAACTGGAAGTTAATGAATAATTCATTACCAATTAAAGTAAGTGACCATCAGCATTCTTTTTCCTTTGAAAAACAAAAAATCCTGGCTCAAAACATTAATGTGTGAGGTAAAAATCTTCCTTTATAGTACCAGAATCTAATTTCGAAAAGTGCATTATTGATTCTATCCATTTGTCAGACTCTGCAGTGGTATGGAGCTCAGCACTGCCAGTAACTAGAAATGTGATGTGTACATGAAAAAAAACAGGTGCACAGAAATTACCACTAACTTCATTATAACACAATAAACATTTAGTTCATTTATTTCTATTTTAAGATTTAAATGTTGGTTTTGCCTTCACCTTGATGAAAATTTACCGAAGAAAGAAAACACTGTAACAATTTACGTAGCAGTCTGGTCAAGTCGCAAAGGTTAAATATGTTTTTTCCTTAGCATATAAGCTGGAGTTCCCACATAGATTGTCTGGAAAACCAGCTCTCCTCTCTCACTCCCTGCCATCTGCACAGAGAATCGCAAAACACTCCACAACCAAGACTGAACCTGGGTAATAAGTAAAATACTAGGTGGTATTGTAATATCTGTTAATGTCAATGTTTTGAAAGAGTTCTGGAGGACTATCTAGTCTCCTCTAACTTATATTTTACCAGAAACAAGCTCGTTGCTATTGGAAGTACTTTCTCTCTGAACTGTTAGGATGCCTGAAATAGAACGAGTGGTTTGACAGCAACATTTCTAAGGTTATTCTACAGCCTTAAGAGACTGGAAAGAGTTACTATAAAATTTGACAGTGAATTCTGTCCTGCCGTTTTCATAAATTCAAGTCCCGTTACCCTTGGGACATCTTCTAGAGCACAAACAGAAAGCCTCACAGGCTTGCTGTGGTGCAAGCAGATAGATTATGATCCTCTTTACTTACGAAAGTCTATTAGGATGTCTATTATCATTACCACTTAAGTTTGCTAAGGTAGCGAGATGTGCTCCTGTATCACAAAATCTAATCATGGCCCAGCATAACATTTCTGGTTTATATCTCAGCTTAAGTACCAGACTGTCTTGTAAACATAGTAGTCTCCCATCTCTAAGGTTTTCATGGAATGAGCTGTTTCTTACTCTGTTAATACCATATTCAATTGTTGAACTGATAAAATGATAAAAAAAATACTCTCTCAGTGTTTTGCTTTATGCCCCCTGTTTCTCATTTGTTGTTACACGGACTGTCTCTCCTCTTCCTGCCTTGCAATGACTCTGTGAAAAATGAAAACTCGTGGTAATTATGAAAAATAATATTTATTGTTTTCTTGCACACGAGAAAAAAAGGGGAAAACTTTTCTTTCCAACCAGCAACATCCTTCACACTCTAGCAAATTCCCATCAACACACTGAGATAAGAACCTCTGATTTCTAAACCAGCTCTTCACACAGAGCTCCCACTGGCTTCAGACAGATCGATACACACAAAGCAGGAAGAGTGCTAAATTTCATTTTCTCTCCTACTCATTTTCTTTACCACCTATCCCAACTACATCCACCTACATCTATTCCAATTTCTGGGGCTGGTTTTGCTCTCGAGCAGTAACAGGAAAGAGAAGACCTCAGCACACCGCGTAGCTTCAGGATATCAAACCCACTTAGCAAAACTGGCAGACGCGCTACATAACTTAAGAAGATACAGCTTGTAAGCAGTCAGAAGCGATACCTTTAGCTCAGGCATGTTTATTATAAGCTGCATAGGTAGTTTAACATCTGGGTCCCTTGTATAGTCCATGGGCACAACGTTTGGTGCCATTTCATAGTATCGGCCATGCAACCTGTAAACAAGCAGAAAAAAACAGCCAATAACCAATTTTGAATAACCAATTGCATTCATACAGTAATCAGACACAAATTTGTCTTGCAGCTCTAATTGTTATTTTTAGTGCACAAGTCTGAGCCCACCAAATTCCCATCTTTTTGAAAAAAAGAGGGCTTTGATGCAGTATCCAGCATAACTGCTACTAACACCCAGGCATAACTTGAGGCGCATAGTGTCTCACACTACCTGGATTTAACCATCTAGGTGCATGCACAGAAAGAGGAGGCCTGACCAGTGTACTAAGGCTGTGAATATAACCCAGGGATCACACCTCACTGCAGGTTATTGGTTGATCTGCACTACATAAAAAACCTGGTTGTTTAATAGCACAAAGAATTGTAAAGCCAAACAATATGCATCTATGATGCTATACACAAGAGTATCCTTGGGAGACCTTATTCCTGAATTTAAAAAGCCCTTTTCCTATCTGTGCCTCACTTACATAGCGGATCCAATCTGAACAGCTCTAGCACTGGCTGACACCAGCACACAGACCGTTTCAACTTCATTCCATTTTCCACAGTGTTGTCTCGCTCTTGACTCACCTTATTCATCAAACCACTATATTTTAAAGGCAATAAATAAGTGTTTCTCATGAAAGGCGCAACTCAAACATACATAAACCTAGTTTCACTCTTTAAAGCTTGCTTATCGTGAGGTTAGACACTGGGAAAAAACTTCACAGAAAGGGTCATTGGGCACTGGCAGAGGCTGCCCAGGAAGGGGGTTGAGTCACCTTCCCTGGAGGTGTTTAAGGGACGGGTGGATAAGGTGCTGAGGGACATGGTTTAGTGTTTGATAGGAATGGTTGGACTCAATGATCCAGTGGGTCTTCTCCAACCTGGTGATTCTATGATTCTAAGTTGTAGTTTTGGTAAGGGAGCTAGGAAGCGAAGAGTCAAAGGGCCGTGAAAGACATCCATATTTCTAAAAGGCTGGAGGCCGAATACCAGTAAATTAAGAAAACTGTCTCAGTCTCATGCACAATCCGGGCAAAGACTGCACAAATATTTATATGATGTTACTTTCAATCGTTAAATGAATTAACATCTTAACTGTAACATATGTATATACCTACCTATACACAGAATCACAGACTCACTAGGTTGGAAAACACCTTCAAGATCCCCAAGGCCAATGGTACCTGTCCACTACGTGCAGCTTCTACACCTGTTTTATTCAGAAACACCCACAATGCAGACAGTATTTAACCGTACAGAAATGGGTTAAGATGATACATTCCCAGTCAATCCATTTAAAGTTAAGTGAAAAGGAAGCTTTCCACTTTGAAGACAAGCAGAAATGAGCTGTGAGGCACAAGTAACCAGACAGCCTTGCAGCACACAGCCTTGGACTCAGCAGGACTCTGCTCAAATTAGCTGGAAGGCAGATGATGGGCACACAAATGTGCAAGAAATTAACAGTAGATTTGAGGGCAGCTCTGATATCCTATTCACCTCCCACTAACTCTGTTACTTCATCAAATCACTCAAAGATCTGTAGGTAGAAGATTTTTCCACCCGGGTGGATTTCACACTGAAGCATCCGAATGATTCTGTAGGAAGTGGCTGTGATCCAACTCCTGCAAACTAAATTACAGCAATAAAATAGCCTTTCACACGCTTTTATCTGCAAGGATCCTACAACTCTATTTGTGAGAGCCTTATTACGTGGCACGATTAGCTAATACCACACTGAAAAAGGCCTTAAGATTTCTCTAGCTTAGGTTCCAAAACCAACATACAGCGTGTTGCACAAGCTCAGTCATACTTTTTAATAAAACATGCAAACAAAAAAACCAAACAACCAAAGAAAAACAAAACACAGTAACCTCTTTTTCCACCAGAAGTCCTTTATACTGAGAAGTTCAGGGATACCAGACACCGTTCTCTGAAAAACTAAACTGGATTGTCAGTCTCTCGGATGATGAGGTTTTGTAGAAAATGGGTAGAAAAGTAACAGAGCTGCCTCAGCCTCGGACAGGATTCTGGGAAAGCCACAAATCACAGTGAGATACAGTCCCTTTTGCATAAGTTTCAGCAACACTTCTGTTTACCCGAGTAACCTTCATTACACTGGGCAAGTATTCACTTTTTGTCAAGGAAATTGGATGCATTTCTAATCAATTATGCTACAATGCAATTTAAAGATCAGTAGACATAAGAATTATTTATACCCAGAATCCTCCTTCCTTCATGCAATACCTCACGGCATCAATTTGCCATAGCACTGCCATCCTTGGACAATGAAGTATGACCAGAACTGTAAGTCAGAATCAGTAATCATCTCCCAAATCCTTCACCCACTGGCACTGTATAGATTACTGGCTGTTCTGACTTAACATTAATTACTAACTGTAAATAAGAAAGAAACAAAGAACCAGGAGCTGTGTTCTAACCCCTCCCTCCAACTGCATCGCAATGTGCTCCAAGGGAGATGCATCTCAAGCAGTTCACTGCATTTGCTCCTTTATAAGGAAGTCTTTCCAGACACTTGGAGGAAAGCACTGCTTATCTCCCCAACCTAACTTTCGAGCAGGTTTCAGATTTAAAGCCCAGCATGCAACTGGATTAGCTGGAAGGGCTCCTCTGCACCTCGTCTTTCACCCATCCAAAACACACCAAGAAACAGGCAGAGAAGGGAATGTAAAAGAATGACTCATTTTCTTCTACAAAAATGTTCAAAAGGTTTGTTGACTGTTCAGATGGTGCCCAGCTTGGCATAATCCCCCAGCAGCTGTCCAGCTAGGTGGTCAGTCTCAAGAGATACAACTTTTAATTTACAGATTTTGTGCTTTTTGTCTCGGACAGACATCCAAGAACACCTGTGTCCGAATCTGCCTTGGGAATCTGCCAAATTGTATTAGTCTACAGAGAAATAGAAACAGATGGGCTGGCTAGCAGATAAGCATTATTACTGGAGTAAAAGCTTGTCTGCTAGGAAATCAGATTTACAAAACCAAGCAAGAAAAATACTGCCTTATAAGATATAACCCAACCATTTGTTCCCATTTACAATCACAGGACAAGCAAAAGAGGTTATATAAGCAGATTCATCACTATGAATAAAGTGTTTTTCCAACCTTTCTTCACGTCTTTTTTTTTTTTTTTTTTTTTGCTAGTATTCTCGTTTCCCTCTACTGGATGTTTTCCAGTACAACAAATCTTTTTTGAATGGTGATGTCTGAAACTGGACAGTCTATTCCAACTGAGGTCCCAACAATGCTGACTGGAATGGAATTCTCCCATTTTATATACAATGCTGAGGTTAATTCAACCTAGAACTACATTTTCCCCCACACTTTTTTTGCAAGAGCAGAGGGGTTTGTAGGGTTTGCTTGCTAAAGTTATGCTCGGTTTGCTTAGTTCAACTAACACCTTGCACCATTTTTTCATTACGTTGCATACTGCGCTTGCAAATTTTTCTCAGTTCCTAGTACTTGACTGTATGATTTTCTTGTTGCTCTTTTTGGATCTAATAATGTCTCTAACACATTTAGTACTACTGAAACCCTCTTCACCTCAAGTCTTCTTAACATTCTTATCCAAGTATGTTCAACAGTGCCTTCGCATTCTTGTACAGGTAGAAAAGGACAGGAATACAGGAATAATAAAAGTCTTTACCAAAACAAAGATATATTGAATCTGTTTCTTTTCTCTTATGGATAAGAGCAGCCAGGCAAAGGAAGAAATTTGCTTTTAACAAATCCTCAGCGGCTGCCTCTGAGCACATATTATGTTCTAGGCACTTACAAACTGATTGTCCACCAGTGTGTTTTGGCATCTTTCCACACTATGCACATTGCTCTAGTTTCCGCATCCTCTTTAAGAGAAGTGAGGTGTGTTTTCAGAGCCCTAATACACAGTTACCAACAAAATCAGTAACAACTCTAAACATTTGTCTGCTGTCCTGTAAGTATTTTAGATGTTGTTTTGAGTCAGTGATAATAAATTTGTTTACATTCCCCAACATTCTTTAACATATTCTTGCCCTGGGCCCACGCGTGAATCCTCTTAGTTGTGCTAAGCACTTGTAAAAATTAATCAACTTGAATAAAGATTCAAGAGCATTTGAGTTTTGTGGTGATAAAAAACTGTATCAAACACTGATAATGAGCTATGGCTACTATTTTCCTCTTTCAGACATGCTTGCCTCTGCGGCAGTCTAGCTTACTTCATTTTATTTCCTAGATCCATTTTTGTTGTTGTGTTCTTACCTACTTTATCTTGAATTAATAAATGATACCATTACCTGATAATCTGCAAATTATCCACTCAGTTTATCAGCCAAGAAAATGTGTCTTCAACTGCTTTGACCGCAGCCTGCGTTTATGTTGACTTAAAGTTGATGCTGGTACCAAAGTCTAACATGCTGAAGTCAGACTAAGCCAACCTAACACCTTACTGGTACTGAAACACTGAGTCTTGCTCTCATCTCCTTTCCTCATTTTCAGTTGCATTTGCTCTCTCTGGCTTTTGTGCCAGTTTAGCACTTATCTGATCCCTCAGACAGCTGATACAGCTCATTACACGGACAGAAAATACATTTGTTGTTTGGGCTTTTTGATGAGTTACTTTTCCTGTAGCGACAGATAAAAATGCTGAGCCCATTTCCCTTAATTGCCATCTCATGCTGGTTTACATCAGGTTAAAATCAATCTAAATTGTTGCTGCCATATTCATCCCTTCATTCCCACCTACACAACTGAGCCCTGCCCTTCTGTCCTGGCTAACACTCATGCAAATGGATAAATGATGAGTTTTCAGTTCTCCAGTCCCTCTCCCACCCACATTCCCTACACCAGACTTTTTTAAATAGAAAAGCAGCCTCTTGTTCTTGAACAGCATGAGAATCTTTTCCACAATGCAATGCCGCTTCCTTTATTAGCAAGTCCTATGAATTACAGTGACCTCCTCTACTCTGTCACACCTGCCATGCAAAGGAAAAGATTACAAATAGTTTGTCTGCAAATGTAGTTTTAAGTCCCTTCCATGTGAAACATGAAGGAAAAACTTAACAGTTTACTTACCGAAGGATTTCTTTCCTAGTGAAGAACGTGCAGTCCTGTAAAAAAAAAAAAAAAAAAAAATAAACAAGATGTGTTATTGTACTGTAGAAATAATGAAATCAGCTGCAAAGAACTGTTCTTGAACTTTTTGTAAGGAAAGTCATATCTAGCAGAAAACCATTAAAGGTGCCATTTGTGTACCCTCTGCTTTTGCCTCAGAAAGCAATACACACTATAAAATAACTGAAATATCTTAAGGACAAGGCTATCAGTAAAACAAATATTGTTAATATGAAACTTCAGGAGACGAAAAACTGGCTTGCTGAAATACTTTTCCACTATGAAAAGAGCAGATCAGAAACAAAATTAAATCAAAAGAGTAAGGTAGAGCCAAAAACACTCAATAAATGGATCTAGAAAGCTATAAATACCAAATAAATGAAGAAAACTATTGTCTAATTTGGAGTACTCCTCTATTAGAGACAACTGATTTAATAACAAAAGTCATGTACTTACTTACTAGTTATTAACTCTTTTTGCTACCAGTTACTTTGCACTGTGGTCACCTTGATGAAAGCTACAAATTCCATGGATAAAAGTACAGCTCCTGCTCCAAACAGCCGGCAAACTATCCATCTTTCCCTATGGTATCACCGAGTATAAAATAACTTACTAGAAAGCAAAGTAGAGTTGGCTGAGCAGGAAAGAAGAGTTTACAAGCATTTGCTCGCACCCTGAACTGCTCTGTGGTGGGACTGCATATACACTAGCTTAATTAACTCTTTGTGAATATCTGTGGTTTGCTACGATTCACCCATTTCACAGAAGAACCATAATATGAGCAGTGAAAGGGTTTGCATTTCATTTATTTCTGCATCAGTCACAAAACAAGTTATATTTCCAGATGCTGTGAGGAACCATAATAATTGGTTCCATCCAACTGACAAGAATATCCTCTAGTCCCCACTGCCTTATCTCATACATATTTAAGAGAAAATTCTGCCTGGCATCTAAAACTAGGAGCACTGGTGGTAACGAAACATTGGATGACCAGTTTAGAACCTTGTTCTAACTAAATTACAACATAAATTAGGGCATAAATTGAGGGAATGTGCACCTTCTTGTCCTAGAGCTAGTGGCCGATGAGGGTGCATCTAAAGGGAACTACAACCAAACTACAGAATTCTTCCTGATTATCCACCTCTCTCACAGGCCCATGTGATGCAGAAGGGCATTTACCTAAGGATTCAGCTGTTAGTTGTTTTCCTCCTTTAATGCAATGTATTTTTAAATGAGCTAGTGAAAAGATAACAACATCAGACTTGGTAAGTCCCACTTAAGAGTACAAACAACCAGGATAAGCCACTCAGTCCTGCTAATGAAAAAGCATTTCTTTCCTAAGGTGGGAATCAAGCTGGCTAAATGCCTGCTTCTTCCAAGGAAGGGAAAAGGAACGATCACAGCTAGCTGAAGCAGTCAAACGGCTTGTCTCAGGTATCCAGGGATGGTATCCATCCCGCACGGTATCAATTATTGAGTTTGCTTGCTCTCCTCCGTATAAAGTGGCAGGAGAAGCAGCTATTCCTTCAGTGTATTGTGTAGCAGAATAGTGTTACGAGACTCAACAGAAAGCACCTTGTGAGCTGCTGACACTGATGTTGCCTCGTCTGGAACTGCACAAAGCGAAATAAGAGCCAGTTGGTTAAGTCTTCATTAATTCCAGCACATGCAACACTTAGAATCAAACTGTCACTTAAGGATGCATCATTTACTAACGAAAGGCAGGTGCAATCTCACCAATAACTGTAATGCCCTCAGCAGCAATCATCCTGTAATTATATAGGCTTGAGAAAACAGCAGACACTGCTACTTAACTAGAAAGTTGACACGTAATTGATACGCAAATAGAAATCAAGATGAAAAGATAAGTTACCCTTTACCTTCTATAAATCATGACAAAATGCCACTGGAAGTCACATTAAGAGTTCAGTTCATAAAACTTTTTTACAGAATGTCCACATAATTTTTATTTTTGATCTGAGTTACCTCAGGTCTTGACAACAAACAGTACTGTCTGATTTTTTTTTTAACTAATCTAATCTAAAAAAACCTGATACTGAAAACCTTTATAACAAAAGCAGTTGCAAGTAACTGCCTAACCACTGTTGCTGACTGTAGCATTCCAATTACACCTGCCAGCTGTATGGAACTGGGGATGAGGGGCTAGAAAAAAATGTACAGTGGTTTCACAGACCACTTGCAGAGATCTTAAAGCCATTCTGGGTCAAAGCACCACAAATTAACTGTGTTCTGGCCTATCCTGCTGATCCATAGTCAGATCATAGACATTTAGGAAACGCTTTACCATCAAGAAGCCTGTCTGGTCTCAAAGAGCAGATGTAAGAGCCACAGCTCCACAATATCTCTGACAGGGAAGTCCAGCCACACCTCTAGCTTCTCCCAGTTTATTATTTCTGTCTCTGCCTTTATGCAGACTCCACATCAATGAGTAGTACAACTGCATCAGAGAACTCTGATAGAAAGAACTATCATGTTAATAAATAGCCTAGCAAATTCTAGTGGCTTAGAATACAGCATGGGAAGTTCTGGCACAAGAGATGAAGTTAAAACGAGTATCTACTGATGGCAGGAAAGTGGTGTACGATTATCTTGGGTAGTTTTTTGAAAGCACAGCTCCGAGCTGGATCACAGCTGCAATGGAACAAGGGTCTGAATAACATAATTACATTTTATAGTTGCTGGTACTCCAGCAATTTAATTCCGATTTAATTAAAGACTTTTGGCCAAAGAAACAAGGAGGTGAATCATCCAATTTTCTTCTGGCTACTTCATTCAGACAGAAAATACACAGTGAAGGAAAATAAATAGTAAACTAATAGGTTAAATTAACACCCTCATAAGGAAAGGTGAAGTGGGTCCTGGAAAGGATTTGTCATTTATGAATATGATGACATTCATCTTCCTTCAAGTCAGAATTCTCCTGGATCACACTTGCTATTAAGTGGACTGTACTTAAGTTTATTATGAATTTGAAAAGCAACCTCTTTATCCTGTCTGGACTCTAAAGCCACCCAGAGTCCTGCTAGAGAAGCACGAACTAAACACTGAACAAATAAATGTCACCAGAGTTTTCATAATTCTTGCCAGTTCAAGATTTCTGGAAAGGATTTATCCCGAGAATTGTTGCTTTTATTTCTAATGCTATACAATGGCCTGAAAAACTGTTAGCAGGAAGCCCCTGTGGGTTTTAGGTTATTTAGGTTTTCGGCTCTGCCTTCAAAGGCCACCTCCTCCAGGCCCCAAGAAGATGACACGCTCCTTTTTGAAGGTCTGCTTTCCCACTCAGTCTTCCCTGACTGAAATAAAATAAAGCAAACAGAAAATTTCCCATTAACTCCAATGAGATCATTAGCTTGTGTAATGGGACTTTGTTCTCAAATTTGGCATTTAGGAGGCTTAACTTGTTCTTAAAATATTCAGCAGAGAGGAGAGACAGACAGCTGCTGTATTTAGGTTCTGTGTGTGGCTTTGCCCTTGGTTGGCAGTGTGACTTTCTAGAAGCCACTGAACAGTGCTTGTAAAGTAGGGCTAACGGTTTCTGCTCTTAAAATGTACTTTATAAAAGAGCAGAATGTACAGGTTGTTAGAGCTTTTATCATTTCTGTGTTATGTTTAGCCCTAGAGCAATTTAAATAAATAATAGGAATAGAAACAACTGTGCCGAGAATGCTGATACTTAACTTTATGTAAAGTTGACATATACAGTGTAACTTGAGGCGTGGCTCTAGAACCCAGACCACGTGGAATTTGCTCTGTTGGATAAATCGCCAACCCCAGGGCACAGCGTGCAGTTTATGAATGGCAGCAGAGTCCACTGAATGAAGGATTATCTCTTACCCCTTGGAGAAGTATCATTGTGCATAAGGCATGGTTTTCAACTAAAACTAATTTCACCTAGATAAGCAAAACCCTTCTCTAGAGAAAAGAAAAAAGCTGAAAAATTAAACAATAGAACAATACTACTCTGAAATAATATCTCTCTAGCCCATTGAACGCATATTTCTCCTCTAAGACGATACATAAAAAATTCAGCCGTTTATATGTATAGTTTTATAAAGGTAGGTTTCTTCTGCTCCTGCTGTAGCTCCAGTGGAAAGTTTTCAAAATAAGGTAATAATATAAAACAGCCTTAGCAACACAAAGTCAAACAAATTAGAAGAACGGTCTCAAACAAAAGCCAGCAACCCAGAGATGAAGCAAAGCAATGACTAACAGGAATTTTGACAATAGCCTTAAATGCAAGATAGATTAGATCCATATAATTATCACACTATGCAGTTTTTCTTAAATAATAAGTACTCAATGCTGCAATTTTAAAGGTTAATATTTCAAACAGATTATTTCACAGGTTTCATTTTTAATAATCACAAATGATGTTTTGTAATGTGCCAAACGTACACATCCCGTGTAGCAGCAGGTAATCAAAACACCATAAAAACATCAATCAAAGAAGGAAGCAAAAAAAGTGCTGGATAGAAGCAAAGAAGCTTTCATACCAGATTTATTGTTGACTGTGTACTGGTATCACTTTACAAAAGCAATTCTTTTCTTCTCCTTGCCCTACAACTAAGATTGGTCTAGAATTGTGCAAGACTGAGTCAGCAAGACGTACATTTCCAGTGATGAAAATATATAAAGAGTTACCGGGAGTCAGTGAGACTGGTACTAGACTTTAGGTTGCATAGTTCTGCGAGTACTTTAGACAATCCAGATTTAAACACTAAAACCATCCCATTGGAGTTAGCATCTGCATTAATTACAGTATTGGTACATGGAGTTTTATCTTAAAAAATGCTGGTTGCATTAGAATGTTGATGGAGATTTTAACATCCAGCCCACCTTCATTTGTAACCAGATATATTTGAGAATAAAGCCAGAATAACTGTAACAACCACTGAGTTCCAGGACGAACAATCTGCAGTTGTAAGAATCAGTTTATATATTTTAGACTGCAACATGGGAGTAAAATGAGTTAGACACTAGCAAGGGCTGAGAAAGAAACAAAACTCCCAACAAACGGTAATTTTGTTCAATTTATAGATGTGCCAAATGGTAACACAAAACCTGAATCTAAGGGATAATGTCACAAAAATCTTGTTCCCTTATTATGCTAATTAAAAACTGCACATTAACAGCAATACTCTGTCAAACTGAAAAGTACTTTTCAGTATCCTAGAGAACCTGTGATAAATACACTTTTGTATTCTTGCAAAGGGTTCATTTTCATCAGAGATCCCGATTCAGTCAACTGCAGCTTTTTAAATAAAAAAAAAAGTGCTTGATGACCTAGTTTCACTTTATAAATGGCATTTCTCGACAGATCATAACGTAATGGTTTTAATCTGGTTCTGCATAACGCTCATGAAGTATAGTTGAACCCCACTTTGATTAGAAGTTTAACGAAAGGAAAAGAGTTGGTTTTGTACTAAATGCTTTCTTGTGTAAAAGCAGCAAGTCATTATTTCATATTTCTGTCTCTTATAGCAACACTGCATAGAAGGCAGTCAGGATAAACACCAGTTTGCCTTGAGGCTGCATAAAATAATGCGGAGTAAATAATCCCCCTAATGAATACATACAAAAATAAATGGCTTGCAATAAAACCAGGAATATCTGATATAAAATGTTTGTGCCCTATGTTCTCTAGCTTCTATTAAGAAAAAAAAAAATTAGAAACAAATTTGTATGAAATTCAGACCATTTAATTCAAGTAACCCTGGAAAAAGCAATGAGATTGATTGAACAGTGGTGCAGTTCATCCACACCCCAAGCACAGCTTCTATGTGTTTCCAAGTCAATATAATCGCTTCTCGGTGAAAAATGCAGTGCACTGAGGCCAATCTACAGCTCTGATGTTGCTTCACTGTATACCTTTATTTTCTATCACTCCGAGCATTTTCATACAGCATCACTCAAGACACACCTAAAATCCCCGTTGATTTTCTCTTTGCATTGTCAGACTTGACCTCCAAAACCTGTAGACAACTTTTTCAAAGCTTAATTTAAAATTATGTTTGAAATTAAATACATCTTCCTTGCTGATTAATACTTCCCTTTTCTGTAACCAGACCTTGGCTGGATATTGCATTTTCTTTGAAAAAAACCCAAACCTCAAACCTAACCAAACTAAAAACACTCCCAAAAGATATCAGTACACTAAAAAAAAAGCAGAAATCCCCTGTGGAATTAATTTTCTTACAAGGCTGACTTTTTAAATGAGGAGAATCTCAATAAAGAAACCAAAGTTTGCAAAAGACTGATTTCCAAAACATTTCACTAAACTTATGAAAATTTTAAGAGCTGCCAACAACAATACTATCTTAATAACAGATGATAAAATGAAGTGTTAAGAGACTTGCAGCTTTCCAAGCTTTCCTTAGATAATTTGTCTCTACTTATTTGAAATAAAAAAATATAATAAATAAAGCTACGACAGGTTTAATATTATCAAGTCCTATTATGCATCTCTTTAATGGTTTCAACTGGCCACCCATCAGCAGACCCACAAAAGAGCATTTAAAATGCTTGTATATTAAAAACATCGTTTTGTGGGTGACCAGAGGGATGTACAATTATTTCATTTAAATGCAAAGGCTCCACTAAAAAATGGTTCTTCAATATGACAGTTTCTCCAGGGGCATTTTGGAGAGTTTTAGACAAATCAAATAAGGTTATTATAATATGAATGACCTGAGATTTATGTATCTTAGCTCATCAAGCTGGTGATTTTTCTCCAGTTTAATATATACTCCTGAAAACTAAAGCCACTTATGTGTGATTTTACCATACTTCAAGTACATTAACTTCTCACTTTCCCATTTTTCTTTTACCCATCAGAAGTGTTTCCTGTGGAACGAGCACTTGGAACATAATGCATTAAAAAGTTATATACATGTATTTCTAAATGACTAAAGTAGCATTCAGGCACTACTATAAGCTTAGAGCAATTTGTGTTAAAGACAAAACCAGTGGAAGTTACGATCAGGTAATACAATAGCCAGATATATATTCAAATAAAGAAATGATAAAGTCTAACCATAAAGGGAGTGAGGTGTTGAGCAGTCTTTGATTAGAAACAGTGAGGAATTAAAAAATATATATCAATTTCACAGAACAGATTGATTGGTTTGCTTCTGCCAAATTGACACTGTGGGCTGTGTAACCCTGGGCTCTGACGAGGAGCACAGGGCCAACTCAGACACACAAATTCAAAAGACATTGCCTAGTTCTCATTTGGCAAAAAAGAAGGATTAATCAATGATCCATTTGAAAAGCAATTTCTATGTGGATGGCTACAGCAGCAAGCCCATCATTTCTGTGTTTAAAAGACCTATGAGGTACACAGTAACTAATGGATCAAAACAACTGCCCTCTAAATGAGGGCTATTAGCTGATTGTTCACAGCATAAGGCTAATCAGTTCTTCCTGACAGATTCCAGGGTTAGTTGTTGTCCTGAAATTTGTTGTTTTACTGTACTTACCACACATATATAGTCAAAAATTAGCTAGCACTGTACTAATGAACTAAAGTCTGCCTGTAACGGAGAAATCCCACAGGCTGGCTCAATCCATTGGGTCTAACCACTGCCAGGCTTGGAGATCAATTACCCAGCATTACGAAAGGCAGGGTCTGCAAAAGCCATTAGAGAAGGGCAATTTCTACATGAAGAGTCGTGAATTAGGGATGACATTTCAGCTCTTGCATTTGCCAGTTATGTCAAGAAGATAATATTAATTACATTTGGATTTTGTTTTGTTTCCCTGCAGTTGGGCTCTGTTCTGTGTTCACTTTTATTGTTAATAGGAAGACAGACAGTGGTGTTACACAGATCTTTGATTTCCCTCTTGCCTATCCAGCAGGGATGTGAAAAAGCCTTTTTGGATCTTAGGTTACTAAGTCTGAGGCCACTAACTTGGACTAATATTTCACAGCGACAGTCGGCTGGTGAGGGTGAGATGCATGACAAAGTGGAAATGAAAGAAGATCCAACTTCACATTTCCTACAATTATAAGAAATCTAAAAAGCATTTAATTTATTCATTATTTTCAGCATGGGATAACATTTAAAAGCACTTTAGCATATATCCCTAGCATGACTCTACGTGGTTAAATATCTACACTTGTGAGAAGTCCGTGTTAGCAGTAATTCCAAAGAATATTAATACTTAAAATCATGGTTTCTACTTCAAGGGCTTAAGACAAAAATTCTGAATGTAAAACAAAAGTTATTTTACTTTCACGTGCACTGGATCTGCCCCTTGGTTATTGTGAAATAAACTAAATACTGATTTCCTGTGGTGTTAATTCTATGTTTATCACTTTATGTAAGAAAAGAGAGTAATGCAACCAGCCCTGTCTGCTACTTCTAAGAACTCAGCCACCCCCTCCTCCTTCAGCACACTTCTAATTGGGATATTGTCTCGCTATATTTTCAGAAACTTATTTGAGATGCTTGTTGTGCAGATATCCTACTGAAACAGATTGGGAGAAGCTTTCCAGCATGCTGAAACATGACTGAAAAGTGGAAATTAGTATATTTTTACCCTATTAAACATACAGTTGATGCAATGAGAAGTAAATAAAATCGTAACAATAAGCTATCTCTGGACATAAAATGCACACTTCCTCCATTAAGGTAAGAGGCTGCTCACCAGGAGTGGATACAAGCACATGGACACCTATTCAAAATAATTATATTAAGTGTATTTCTATGACTTAGTCTTAGTAGAAGCAAAATTATACTTCCCCCCCTTTCTATCAGGGAAAGGCATCAGGGAGAGAAAAAGAGGTTATTGCTACACTTTCATCGTTACAGAACACTCAAAAGAAAGATTCTATTAAGAACTCTGATTATCAAGCTGGTCACAGCCTTCATCCTGCTCCAAACACTGAGAATTTGAATCCTTTCCCTGTATAGAGCAAAGGGAATATTCAACAACTCAGCCTTAGAATACTATGGCAATTGCTGGGAAGGAACAGTAGACTATACGCCTGCAGGCTACAAACGAAGTTTTCATTTATATTTTTTAAAAAAAACACTCCCCAAAACAAAACAAACCAACCAACCAACCAAGCACAAATAACTAAGGCTTCCTCTTTTGATTCCTCTGCAGTTAAGTAAGATATCTTACCTGATAGGCATCTAGCTGTTCATCAGTAAATATCGTTTGCTTATTACCCATCTTAAAAGAGGGATTCTTCCTCTATACAGATGCATCCCATTAGAAGTAGCTGGATTCCTCTGTATTGTAGGCATTTAGAGCACGTTATATCCGCGACTGTGCTGAAACAATCCCAGAGCCTGCATTGAACTGGTCTGGAGGTACCTGCCCAATGAGGAAGGACGCGGAACAGGGAAATCTTCGCCAAGGCGTGACTTGAGCCAACCGGGAGTGAAAGCGTTAAAATCGCAGGCAGGTTTTGCCCAGAAACAGGGATGCCATTCTTCTCCTTTTTCAGATGTTTTGCTCAGAGGCACACAGAGCATTCGGCACATAAAAACCCGAGCAGGCAGTATGAGAATATAGCAGGTCCCTGCTGCCCCAGCGCCTCGCTCTGTGATTTCAAGGTGCTGCTGCTTGGCCACTTCATGGTCTAGAGCGGCTTTGTCTCACCAGATGGCTGGACAAATCCCAGATCCCAGATCCCAGCTGACAGATCCCAGCACACACACACACCACATTCAGGGACCAGAATAAAACGGATCAGCAGGTTAAACGATCCTGCAGCTGCCCTTCCCACAGATGGAAGCACATCCTAGTCTGTAACTGGTGCCATGCTCCCAGCCTTACATCCAGCTGGACTGAGGCTCAGGGTCCAGAGCATCCCTAGAACACCTCCAGGTGCTGCAGGGACTCCCCAAGCAATGGTCCCGCGCCCTGGGTACCAGGGTTGCCCACTTACTATCAGATGTATCAAACAGTCCCAGGGATGCGAGGACTCCTCCTCACGTTAAGTCAATACACTGACAACAATGAGTTCACACAAGCCGCTAATCTGACTCCTTCGGCTCAAGCAGGCACAGCTGGCGAGAACAAAACGCTTCGGCAGCCTAAAGCAAAGGCAGAAAGCACCAGCAGAGGGCTCACAGGGTGTTGTAAAGTAACACCGCCCTGCTTCTCTGTTTCCGGGAAAATTAAATGATAGAATTATAGAATAGTTCTAGTTGGACCTTAAAAATGACCTAGTTCCAGCCGCCCTGCGATGGGCAGGGATAAAAGAGCATCCTGGCTTGTATCAGAAACGGTGTGACCAGCAGGGCCAGGGAGGTTATTCTCCGTCTGGACTCAGCACTGGTGAGGCCGCTCCTTGAATCCTGTGTTCAGTTCTGGGCCCCTCACCACAAGAAGGATGTTGAGGCTCTGGAGTGAGTCCAGAGAAGAGCAATAAAGCTGGTGTAGGGGCTAGAGAATAGGCCCTATGCGGAACGGCTGAGAGAGCTGGGGGTGTTTAGCCTAGAGAAGAGGAGGCTGAGGGGAGACCTCATTGCTCTCTATAAATACCTGAAAGGAGGTTGTAGAGAGGAGGGAGCTGGACTCTTCTCCCAAGTGACAGGGGACAGGACAAGAGGGAATGGCCTCAAGCTCCACCAGGGGAGATTTAGGCTGGACATTAGGGAAAAAATTTTCACAGAAAGGGTCACTGGGCACTGGAACAGGCTGCCCAGGGAGGTGGTTGATTCACCTTCCCTGGAGGTGTTTAAGGGACGGGTGGACGAGGCACTGAGGGACATGGGTTAGTGATTTGATAGGAACGGTTGGACTAGATGATCCGGTGGGTCTCTTCCAACCTGGTTGTTCTATGATTCTTGTAAGAGAGTCAGAGAGAGACACAATGAATAAACTCAAACAAAATCATGCTGACACGTGCAGAAGGATGTAACAACCATAGGAGGAAGAAGGCTGAGTGAGAAAGGATGAGAACAGGGATGGAAGATGTGTTATGAGTTTCTTTGGATTGATCGCTTCTCATTTGTGCTTGTAGCAATGAGAGAGGGTATAATTCCTACCTTTATGCACAGCTCTGCCAAGGGCCATAATTTCCTCTGCAAGTGGTACATTTAATAAAAACACCTGGAGACTTGTGCTTCTTCCTACGCTTTCTGATGATCCTGACTTGATAACAGCATTGAATAATAGTTCGATTTACCTAAGCCTATAACAAAGGACAAACTTTTAATAATAATAATAATAATACTAGAAGTAAATGTATTCTATACACAGTAGAAATATCCTGTGAAGTGTAGCAAATACATTTTCTGAAGCGCTGAACCACAGGCTCTTCTAAGAGACAACTAATTTATATTGTAACATTTAGAAATGCAAATGTAATTAGCTGCAAACCAGCACTGCCCTGAGCTACAAAACCACAAGGTATTACCATATATACATATGTGGCTCAGGATGAGAATGTATTCACCAAGACTTACTTGTGATAAGCATGGTGGTAACTGTCTTTCACTGCATAATTACCCTGCCATGCTAACGGGCTAAAATTTAAAGACAGTATAAGGCATAAACACTTTTTCACTTCTATCTGTTTGTATATACCAAATAGCAGATAATTTTCTGGTTTGCTCTTTTCACTTCTCCTATTTGTTTGTGTTGATCAAAGATAAGTTTTATTTGCCAGTTGAGTGTTAAGTAATACTTATTCCCAGCACAAGTTACAGCAACAAATCAATATTTTTCTATGTGCAGAGCAGCAGCTGACCTCAACGGTATCAGCACTAGCCTTTCATCACACTTTACTGTATTTCAGTTTCTCCAAACTGTTTGCCAAATCAAGTGATTTTAAGATATTAGCAACATATATCACTTATCTTGCAATCAGGTGCAAATAGTTTACTAAGGAGGACAGTGCATAATACAGTAGTCTTGATATTACTCTGTGCTTTATACTAGAGAACAAGGTTAAGTAGCCACTTTTTATGTGCTTTAAAAGTTTAATTCATGGAACAGAAAATATACCATGCACCACGTACACCAGATTTAATCTGTTCTAGCGCAATGTCTGTCAGGTGCGATAGCTGAACACCCACCTGAGAGTACAGTCCAACCCCAGCTCAGGGACTGGGACAAATCACACTACATCTCCAGATAGCTTTCCATTCAAAGTCTCACCCTCTGAACCGTTGCTAAATGTGGCTGGTACCTCAGGTGACTCAACTCTGATTTATTAGCAGAAGCACAAGTTGAATAACCTCCAATAAACAGTTCATACTACCCTTAATTACCTCTGTAAATTATGGAGTGAGAATTTGACTGGGGTTTAAGTATGAAAGCTCTTACTCCTCATCAAAGGAAGATCAAGCTACGATGAACAGAGATGGCTTTACATGTTAACAAGAGGATTCACATTGATTTTTAACAACCAGGTTGTGCATCTACTGCTTTCACTGCTCAGGTTGGTTTGCTACAACTTCTAATTGTGGGGAAAAAAGAACCTGCGAGACTTCATGCCCATCACACCCAGCACTCCAACAATTTCTCTCCTGTACAGATGTTTCTTTGTAGGATTATTAGATCTTCCAGTAGCAAAAAGAACCATTCTGATCTGGAAGGGCTGCCTGTACATTGATTTTGTTGCTAGTTTCTGTGAGTCCTCAGTGCCCCCTTCTGCAAGTAACAATGACCATGACTTGCAGTAATTACAAGGGAGAAGTTCTGTCCTCTACTGATCACAGAATCACTAAGTTGGAAAGGACCCACTGGATCATCAAGTCCAACCATTCCTATCAAACACTAAACCACATCCCTCAGCACCTTGTCCACCTGCACCTTAAACCCCTCCAGGGAAGGTGACTCAACCCCCTCCCTGGGCAGCCTCTGGCAGTGCTCAATGACCATTTCTGTGAAAATTTTTTCCTGATGTCCAGCCTGAACCTCCCTTCACGGAGCTTGAGGACATTCAGCCTGATGCTGCAGAAATTCTCCTTGAGTCTCTACGGCTTGTTTTATTTCCTCGAAAGCTATTCACAATTCTCTTTGCTCATGGGGAATCAAGGAATAATAATCATAGAATGGTTTGAGTTGGGCGGGACCTTCAAGACAACGTAGTTTCAACCTCCTGCCATGAGCAGGGACACCTCTCACTGGATCAGGGTCTCCAGAGCCCATCTAACCTGGCCTGGAACCCCTCCAGGGATGGGGCAGCCACAGCTTCCCTGGGCAACCTGGGCCAGGGCCTCACCACCCTCAGAATGAAGAATTTCTTCCTAATGTTTAATTTACATCTTCACCCTTCCAATTCAAAGGCATTCAAAGTCTTTGTGAAGAGCCCCTCCCCAGCTTTCTTGTAGCGCCTTCAGGTCCTGGAAGGTCGCTCCAAGGTCTCCTCAGAGCCTTCTCTCCTCCAGGCTGAACAGCCCCAACTCTCTCAGCCACGGGAGCTGCTGCAGCCCTCACACCATCCTTGCAGCCTCCTCTGGACTCTTCCACCAGCCCCATCTCCTTATGCTGAGGATCCCAGGGATGCACGCTAGACTCCAGAGGAGGTCTCACTAGAGGAGCTAACAGGGGGCAGGCTCCCCCGCGGTGCGGTGGGTCGCTCCAGGGCGGTGCTGGGCGGGGTCCCCGCGGCCTCTAGCCGGTTCCGGTGGCGGCGCCGCGCGTGCTCGGAGCCGCGGGCAGAGCGATGGCGGCCGCCTGGATGCCCACGGTAAGCGCGGGCCTGCTCCCCCGCTCCTGCTCACCCTTTCCCCCCTGTTCTCCCCGCCTTCTTTGCTCGTGGCCTTCTCCCCTTTTCCTCCCGTCCTTCCCTCCCCCGCTTTCTCTCCCCTCCTTAGAATCATAGAATCACCAGGCTGGAAAGGACCCCCAGGATCATCGAGTCTAACCTTTCCCATCAGTCACTAACCCATGTCCCTCAGCACCTCACCCACCTATCCCTTAAACCCCTCCAGGGAAGGTTACTCAACCCCCTCCCTGGGCAGCCTCTGCCAGTGCCCAATGTCCCATCCTTCCTCCTCCCTTTTTTCCCTCCTGCCCTTCCTCCTCCCCCTTTTTCCTCCTGTCCTTCCCCCATTTTCCTGCCCAGCCCCGGGGATCACAGCCCCCGGAGGAGGGTCGCGGTACCGGGTGGGGGGTGGGAAGGTCACGGAGCCCGTGACGACTCGGGACTTGCAGCTCGGGACGGGCCCATCCAGCTCAGCGTCTGCCGGCGGTGCCGCTCTGGAACCCGAGTGCAGAGCATGGAAACATGGAATCAGTAGGTTGGAAAAGGCCTTAGAGGTCATCGGCTCCGACTGTACCTGTCTGATACAACTGGGACAGGGCAATCCCTGGTTTCAGTACAGGATGGGGGATGTGACTGAGCAGCCCTGCAGAGAAGGACTTGGGGTGCTGGTCAATGAGAAGCTCAACATGAGCCGGCAACGTGCTCTCGCAGCCCAGAAGGCCAAACGTGTCCTGGGCTGCATCTAAAGAAGCGCAGCCAGCAGGGAGGGAGGAGATTCTGCCCCTGTATTCCTCTCCTGTAAGACCTCATCTAGAATATTGTGTCCAGTTCTGGAATTCTTAGACATAAGAAGGAGAGGGAGCCGGTGGAAGGGTCCAGAGGAGGCTGCAAGGATGATGCGAGGGCTGGAGCAGTTCCCTTAGCTGAGAGAGTTGGGGCTGTTCAGCCTGGAGAAGAGAAGGCTCTGAAGAGACCTTGGAGTGACCTTCCAGTACCTGAAAGAGCTACGAGAAAGCTGGAGAGAGGCTGTTCACAAAGACTTGTGGTGACAGGATAAGGGGAATGGCTTTGAATTGGAAGGGTGAAGATGTAAATTAAACATTAGGAAGGAATTCTTCATTATAAGGTTGGAGAGGCCCTGGCCCAGGTTGCCCAGGGAAGCTGTGAACACCCTGGAGGTGTTCCAGGCCAGGCTGGTTGGGGCTTGGGCAGCCTGATCCAGTGTGGGAGGTGTCCCTGCCCATGGCAGGAGGGCAGGAACTGGATGATCTTTGAGGCCCCTTCCAACCCAGACTATTCTGTGATTCTATGATTGACTCAACCACCTCCCTGGGCAGCCTGTTCCAGTGCCTGAGAACCCTTTCTGTGAAGAAATTTTTCCTAATGTTCAATCTAAACTTGCCCTGACTCAGCTTGATGCCATTCCGTCTTGTCCTACCACCCATCACTTTGGAGACGAGACCAAAATCCACCTCTCTGCAACCTCCTTTTAGGTAGCTGTAGAGAGCAATAAGTTCTCCCCTCATTTGTGCTATCACCTCCACCTCCTAATTTAATACCTCCAGCTGCTGCCCCAGATGTATGAGTGGCAGCCGTGAACACTGCTGCCCTCTTAAATCTCATGTTGGCTTATGAGTAAAAGAAATTCTAACCTAAATTATTCTCCCACAGCATTCCTTACAGCGTGCATGAGAACTGGATTATTTCCAGTCGTTAGTGCCAACATAGTTTGTTCCTTCTGCTGTGCGGCTGCGTTTAAGCGTACATGTTGGTAAAGATAAGAGATAACAAATACAGACTGGACAAGAGAGGAATAGGAATTGTCAAAGATAGTCCTTTCTAGCCTGATAGCTGCAGGCAGCTCATGTATGTGGGTATGGGAGACCTGAAGGAGCCTAAGTCTGTCTACACTTAGAAGCTTTCTGACTCTTAAGACACAGCAGCATGAAAATTCCTAAGGAGGAGGGTAACACTGGGAGGCCACGATTGTCCTGCAGCTATCAGTACTGATAGGACTGGGGATTTTGTTTGTGGTGCTCAGCTAGGCAAGAGTCCACACTGAGATGTGATCCCCACGTTGAAGCTTCATGCCAGTTTGGAATATTCAGATGTTAGAAAGTATAATTCCTTCACTATGCTGTGTAGACTCATCGCTATGGTAAATTTTGCGCATTGCAATTCTGCTTTTTAAAAGCTGTCAGGCATGCAGAAGGCGACAGTACAAAACCTACAGATGTATGAGGTGGAAGAACAAAATTTACCACAGTTTGAATGGAATAAGTAACTCTAGTGCAAAGTAGTTTTGGAAACATTACCTAAAATATGTAATGATTAAGTCAAGGTCTTTCTCACTTTGCTTTCCATGAATCTTAATCCCTAGCAAATCATCTATTTAGGCTTTCTGCAACCTCATTTCAAGTATGTAGGATAGATTATTGTGCCATAACTTCCCCTCACCCTCTGGCAGGAAAGTGTTTCTCAGCGCAGAGCGTGGCTGTCCTGGGCTTACCTTGCGCTAAGAATACCCACAGGAGGTGTTGGGGCACAGAATGCTAGAGAGCAACTTGGCAAAGTGCGAGGTACTCTTGTTTCACTTGGCTGTTCTTGCTACTTGGAGATAGGAAACTTAAAGTGATAGGATTTTAAAACGCAGCAGATTTGCTATGATACTGTTAACTTTTTAAAATCTCATTTGTGTAGTAAAATAGAATCTTTTTTTGTTTTATATTCTTGCAGGTTTCTCGATTGTTAGGTGCTTTCAAAACCCAAAAACAGGTGACCAGAAGTTTTGGTAGTGCTGTGAGTATAATAGTACCTTTTTTTTTTCTTTTAAGAAGTTTCTCAAGAAAGCAAACAAGAAATTTTACAAGATTGCAGTTGTGATTTCTACATTCTCAAAAAAACCAAAACCTACACAAGTGAACCTTTATGCTCTTAATGTCGTGCTGGATTTATATGGGTTAATTACTGTCTGTGGCAGTTCCAGTTAAGTGATAATACAAAAGGTTCTAGCATTTCACAAAAAAGGCAGTTTTCTGAAACTCATCTGGAATGGGCAAATGGACAAAGTGGAAAGATTGTTGAGAAGCTTCTCATTTTCTTATTTTGCAGACTTTCCTCTCCACGCTAGATTTCCTTTACTGCTGCTTTTAGAATACCTTGCATCAAAGTTCTGCCTTTCTAAGGCCCTCTTGAAAGTATTTTTTAAAATATTAAAGATGCTGATTGTTTATTTCCTTGTAGGTGTTTTACTGTCTTTTTGTGTACCTGTTTGAAGCGCCCAGGGGCCTGGATTTTTTGGGGAAGGTGGCCTTGGAAACCGCTCAGGCAAAAGCAGGGCTCAGCAGCACCGCATGCACCCTTAGGCAGGAGTTAATTTCAAAGTGGAACTGTGGCTTTTATAATTATAAGATTTATAGAACAGTGGGTAGAACAGCTTGAGAAGAAACTGAATGGTCTCTCCTATCTTACAAAAGATTTAGAAGGTGGGGCACCTCTGGTTCTGTTTATACCACAGATGAAATGTTCTGTGGCTCAGGTGGAGTCCTGCTGTGCTGCAAAGCAACAACACAAGGCAGCACAAAACTGATCTGGAGCATTCCATCAGTCGCGCTTGCTCAACAGCAGCATTCTTTTATCTGAGGCTCTTCTGCTTTTGTTGAGCACAGTGAATTTCTTTGGCTCAAATTAATTAAAGACATTGGTCAATGTATATTGAAATCCTGAATATTTTGTGTGGATCGGAACATATCTTGGGAGTTGATTCTAGCTGCAGTTCTGCAAATAATGCTGTATCTGAGCTGCCTTTTTTGTAGGTGATAAGGAGCCCTTATAAAACCTGGAAACCTTTAAATAAAATAAAAAGAGCCAGCTTTTTAAATCAAAGTAGAGTACTTCCCCTGTTATTCAGTGAGCCTGGGCTGTACAATTTATTTAATCTGTTTGAAGATGATGAAAGAAACAAGATGAAGAACATTGTGGAGGGAAAATCATCTTATATTGTTAAAAATGGGTTTAAGATTTTTAGGAATTCACTTAAGAAATTTAGATATGTATGAGATTTTTTAAGTGAATGTAGGTTTTCGTAAGTTTTATCATTTCTAGTGTGTGTCAGTATTACACAGTGTGTTGATAAAATTGGAGAGATAAGTGTAACAGAGCCATAAGTTTGGTAATGTTATCTCCTCTCCTTATTTCAAGAAGAAAGTATGTGAAGGAGTACTGAGCACAAACCTGCCTTTCTGGTTAAACCTCTCAGTTTTGAAATAGGAATAGTAAGCAAGATTTTTGAACAGTCCTCTCAAATAATGTTTGTGCGCTCCCTTTGAAAGCAACCTAGTCATTCTCGCTTCTGTCCAGTTCTGTTGTTCTTCTTAGTGAGTATTTGGTGACTGAAACTTTCTTTTCTAGTAGTTACTTGTTTCCTACAACACAAGAATATGTTTTCTCTGTAGAAGACAAGCATTCATTTGTTGTACTACTGATATTCACCTAGGTACAGACAGTAACTTTAATCCCAGGAGATGGCATAGGACCTGAGATTTCTGCTGCTGTCATGAAGATCTTTGATGCTGCCAAGGTAAGTCAGATTTGTCTTGCTGTGATTGTTATAAGTTTAACTGCAATGAGTATTTACTAGGTGCATTTTTAATGCACTTCTTTAACTTCCAAAAGATCAAGTCACGTCTGAGCTATTAAAACTTCTTGACCTTAGGAAACGTTTGAAGCTTCAGCTAATAAAAGATAGGACTGTGGCATCACAGCAGGGCTTGAAACAGTTAGCTGGCAGAGGAGTAGAATTGAGAGCAAATGCTGTGTTTACTTCTTGGAAATAAAAACTCAGTACATCAAGGGGAATGATCTTGTTGATGTAGCAATCCTGAGTAATTGACATCACTCACCGTGACTTCCAGTGCAGATGAAAGTGTGTCTGGAAGGACTGGCTTATTCCTAGAAATCAAACTGCAATTACTCTGTGGCGCTGCCAGACATGTTCACCTAAGTGGTATGAAAGTATATCCAAGAACTGCCTGTCTGAGCAGCTTCACCGGAATTTGTCCAGTTCCCTTGAAACAGCCCTACAGGAAAGATGCCTGTTAAATTGTTCTACGTTAGTAACACCACCAACTCATATTTCTTTTCTATTACATCTGTCCCACTTAGAATTGGGAAAAGTGAAGTTCTCTTTAATTATACATGAAAACCTTGTTTTGGTTGTTTCTGGGGACTCAAGCAGGAGGTGTAGAGGCATGAAACCAATGTTTGTGTGTCAGTGCAGGTTTGCAGTAATTGGTTTGTTTTAAAGGGGGTTCTGTTATGCTTAAATTGGTTCTGCTTGCTTATGAAGGCCTCTGTATCTTTTCCTGATGAAAGGAATAGTTTACAGCCTGTCTCCACCTAGAAGATTCCTGTGGTAAATGCAAGTATAGAAAACATTGTGGAACATGTGCGGATTCTCAGTTAGATAACAGATACAGATCTATTTTATGTGCTGTCCTCCAGGCAGTATGGATGTTGAGTTTTCAGGGAATTCAGCTGTTACACAAGAATTCCTTTTGCACCTTTTTGTGAAAGGGAAGTTAAAACTTGAAGCAGAAGTCGTGATACTTAAATTAACATAGAGAACATGTGTTTAGGCTCCAATTCAATGGGAAGAGAGGAATGTGACAGCTATCCAAGGACCAGGAGGGAAGTGGATGATACCTCCAGATGCCAAAGAATCCATGGATAAAAACAAAATGGGATTAAAAGGTACTGTAGGGGTTAACACAAAGATCTTGGCTACTGTTGTTTTTATAGTGAGTCTGATTTAAAGTTGAAGTCCCTCATCTGTAGCACATAAAAATGGCTAATTATAGAGGACAGCCTGTCAGGTAGTCTTCTGTAAACTTAAACCAGTCCTTCCTTTCAAAGCCGTAAACTTCCATAGATCTGCAAGGAATCTGTTCAAGGTGGGTATTACCACATACCAACCTTTGGCCTCCACGCAGAATGCATTCCAACCGCTGATTTACAGCACTGTGCAATAACTATATTCCTAATGAATAATACCTTTTTATGTTGGTTTCAGTGAAAACCTTTTGCAAAAGCTCCTACTCCATGTAAGGGTCACAATTTGGCCTTTAAACAACTGATTAATATCACTGTATAGCCCTCTTGATAGCGCGGAGTTCCTATGGCATTTGGAGATCGTGTGTAAGAATTATAGAATCATAGAATCACCAGGTTGGAAGAGACCCACTGGATCATTAAGTCCAACCACTTCTGCTAAGTTTCAACTCTTAAAATCCACAGAGGGGTTATTCTCTCATTCATTCTTGTATTTTTTTTTGCCTTTTTTCATTCAGGGCCTTTGAAGACCCCAATTGCTGCAGGGCACCCGTCAATGAATCTGCTCCTGCGTAAAACCTTTGACCTGTATGCCAATGTACGTCCCTGTGTCTCAATCGAAGGGTACAAAACCCCATACACAGACGTCAACATTGTCACCATTCGAGAGAACACTGAAGGGGAATACAGTGGAATTGAGCACGTGGTATGTTCCTGGAAGTAAAAGGCACTTCTGGCAGGACTTCTGTGTCTCAGTGGCCTAGTACTAAGAGGCTGTGTGGTGTTTTTTAAGTTTTCAACCCATAAAAACATTATTTTATGGTGACATGTATTATCAAGACTGCCTCATTCAGAATTCTGCTTTGTTCCAAACGTTCATACTAGTGACTTGAAAAATGAGTTTGCACTTTTATTGTTATCAGCGCAACTGTTGTCTTTCAGATTGTTGAAGGTGTTGTGCAAAGTATCAAGCTGATCACAGAAGCCGCTAGCAAGCGTATTGCAGAATTTGCTTTCGAGTATGCCAGAAATAATCAGAGAAGCCACGTTACTGCTGTGCACAAGGCAAATATTATGTATGTTGACAGTTCTTTTGAGAAGAACAACTAATAGGAATATGCATTTAATTGTAAATAACTTCTTAAATCTTCACATGTGTAATTTCTGTTAGTGGGAAGTAAGCAAAATGGGCAATAAGGAAAGTAAATGCCTCAAGTCAAATGGGCAATACTGACCCAGTACTGATAGGGCTTTAACAATTACATACTGAGGTGTTTATTCATAACTTTGTAGTAATTCTGAGACTTCCCATGCAAAGTTCTCATGTTAAAAATAGTCTTAAACTAGGAAAATTAATTGAAATACTGAGGATGAAAATGGGTTGTGTCCTCTTAGAGTTTCCAAGCCCTTTGTATGGAAACACGTGATGTTGTGATGCCACCTTTACAAACTCAGTAGGCTTTTGGTAAATGTGTATAAGTCATTCTAAGAATGAATATATTCCTGTCAAACTACTGATACAAAAATATTTTAGGAGGAAATTGAAAAGGCATAACTTCTGACTGGAATGTATTTAAAATATTATTTATATTGAACATAATTAGTCCCAAATTATGTTTCTGCGATATAGCATTTTTATTTAATCCTCTTGTTGCATGCAGTTTTCTTTCTTTTCAGTACTGCTTACTTAAAATAACTGCAATATTCTCTTGCTTATTTAATTGCAGGAGAATGTCCGATGGGCTTTTCTTGAGAAAATGCAGGGAGGCAGCAGAAAACTGTAAAGATATTAAATTTAATGAAATGTATCTAGATACTGTGTGTCTGAATGTGAGTATTTATGTGTTGTAATTGTGGGTTTATTTTTTTAGTATAAATTCTTAGCCTTAATGGAAATATACTTCTTTCTAGATGGTTCAGGATCCATCACAATTTGATGTGCTCGTTATGCCAAACCTGTACGGTGACATCCTCAGGTATGGACCTTTTAATTTAAGTTAAACCAATATGGGAAAAGCTGCTACTTTCCAGTTACTCAGGCTCTATGCTAGCTGTATGGGTGATGATTTTATGCATCCACAGTTTAAAACTTTATAAAACAGACTCTAAATGGGAAGAAAGGATGTTGATTTTATACTTCAGTTATTAGTATATTGTTGGGAGGGACTATATGATGAGAACAGGCTTCTTATTTAAAAAAAAAAAAAAAAATTTTTTTGCTTATGGAAGCTTTGAACATTGTTCAGATGGGGCAGAAGAGAAATTTTTGCAAATATGTGAAGAATTTAATGGCTTAAATTGTAATAAAGAAGGCTTGGTTAGATATTGGGGGAAAACCTAATCTTAAGCACTAAAGTAGATGCCTGTGGAACCATGATGTTTAGAGCAAACTGCTTACACAGTTACATGATTCTGCAGAGTCACTGAAGAATGAAATATGTGGCCTCTTAATATCCTCACAGCTCGATTTATGTAGTGTATTTTTTTCCTTCTCTTCAAATTAAATTTCATATTTTAATAACACTAGTACTGGAGCTATTTGATATTTCAAAGGCAAAATCCATCAGCACAAATTTTCCATTCTGAAAAATGTTTAGGTAAATTCAGCTTATTACTGCGTATAAAATGAACTATCTCAATCTGAACTTTTAAGTGTATAACATAACATTGCTTCTCCTTGCACCTCTAAGGAGAGACTGAAACAAATAGCCTGAATTTGTTTAGAAGTTCAACGGCGATTTATACCTTATAATCTGTCTCCTGGTCTGGTACAAATAATACATGTAAAGGTAACTTACGTAGAAGAAGAAATGCTTGTTGAGCTCTTAACTGCACTCTCTGATAAGGCTTGTCTGTCACTTCTAAGAAAAATCAGACTCCAACTAATGCTTCTTGCTTTGAGAACTGGTAGAGGAGTCCATAGGGCCCTCACTGCTAGGCTGTTGGCTAAAAGAGATCAAATCGGATCAGTTTCATCATCAGTACTATTTCAACTCACTTGATGTAGTTCAGTATTGCCGATTTTAAAGTTCTCATAGAAATTCTGTAAAGAATTCCATAGTTACAGTAATTTCTGGTAAATTTGAGTCAGTTCTTGAAGTAGGGCACTTTTGTCTCTGGGGCAAGACTCACCCATAGTGCTTTTATAAAGTGTGAATGTCATGCCAGACAGGTTTCTTGGTCTGAGTAGCTACAGAAGGAGATCCTTCACCTTGAAGCATCAAATGTCTAAAGTGACAGATGAAGACTAGCAATTTTTCCCCCAGGCTCTATACAACTAAAGCTAATTAGTTTATTTTAGCTTAAATCTAACATAGCTCTGCAAGGTCATACAAACTTTGGCCTTGATTAGCTAAGTTGTAGGCAATAAAACACTGTGCTAAAATATCAGAGTTTGAAGAGCCTTGTTTGTCAGTATGTTCAGCTTTCAGGGTGCTGTGTGATGCCCACGGGCACAGTTAGTTTGTCCTCTCTCTTCATTTTGGAAGAAATCAAACGCACGTTGCTTATGTCTGATGATCTGCTAATGTCAAAGTGGTAGTTCTGAGGCCTGTGCAGAGGAGGTAAGACTTACAGATAGTTACAGGGAATGGCTGTAATGTTATTACCTTTTGAGACTTCTACAGGTATTCTGTGCTTCGCGTACCTTTTGTTGTGCCTATGTCTTAATCGGCTTTATTCTAGTATTTGGGATTTCCTTTTAATTTTCCTTTATTAAATGGTCTCCTGGTAGTAGTTCCACAAATTGTCAGATGTTCCAGTGGAGGACAAGCAGCTAACAGGATCTGTCCTTCCACAATATTATTCTCAGACTGTCTGGGTATCTAAAATAACTTATTGTTGCAATAAAATAAGAAACAAAAATATTTTAATACCTTGCAGAAAGACAAAGTTATATGGTAAAACTTGTGGGGTTCTCCATTTGCCTCTTATTTTTTCCCAGTGACTTGTGTGCTGGACTGATTGGGGGTCTTGGAGTAACACCAAGTGGAAACATTGGTGCTAATGGCGTTGCAATTTTTGAATCAGTAAGTCTCCTTATGCAAGATATAAGTACTTTGTCTCACCTTGAGTACCTGTAACTCTTCCATAACATACAATGTGGCTGTCATTTAATTAAATTCTCCCTACTTTTTACTGTCAAGATGCCGCAACTTCACTGAGAGAGAGAGAGTAGTTAAAGTGTTACACATAGATTTTTGCATGTCTTTTTATTGATATTTTGCTTCCCCTTTTTCAAAAGATAAATACCATCTGTGAAATAGAACTTGAGGGGACAATTGGGAGATATTAGGTGACCTAGTTACCCCTTTCTGATGCTTCTGAACTGAATCGTTTTGGTCTTTCCTATCTCCTTTCTACTAACTGTATCAGCGAAGTAAGTCCTGTTTTAACATGCTTGTGCATGAGGACTCTTGCATACACTTGAGCTGCCTAGGACATTGTAATCCGTGTGTTAACATCCTAACGGATAGGTTCACTTTTATTTCTAGGTTCATGGAACAGCACCAGACATTGCAGGAAAAGACTTGGCCAATCCAACTGCCCTTCTCCTGAGTGCTGTGATGATGTTGCGCCACATGGGACTCCACCAACACGCCACAAAAATTGAGACAGCTTGCTTTGATACAATTAAAGACGGAAAGGTAATGCCAGGGTGTGCGAATAAATGCAATATCACAGCATAAATAAACTTAGAACATGACCAACAGAACAGTGGATGACCTGCTGTGCTGGCCTGATGCATTAGCAATGCTGCTGTTTTATGTCTGGTGCTATTAAGTCATCCAGCTCGGTAATGAGGACAGGCTGTAGCATTCCCGGTGTCTCAGTAGTGCTCATTCTTACACCTCAGCAGCTTTCTCAACTCTTAAAATCTAGAACTGGATGTCTGGTTTTCATGAAGGGGATTAAAGGTCTAAGTAGTGATATTTCACTTCTTAAGTCTATAATGCACACAAACCATATAAATTTAAATCTGGATGTTGAAACATAGGAGACTCGTTTGCCTTTCACAGGCTTAATCATCCACTTTGTTTATAGCATTTCAGTCCAGCCTAGTACTTCTGCTCCAATTTCTTCAGGCAATTTTTTTTTTCCTCCTAACTGCTTTCACTCCTTTTTGGGCTATAAAAGATCAGGTTTTATCCAGTATTTACACAGCTCTATGTACAGACATTTAAGGTTGTACCTGTTTTCCCTTTGGTAATGACTGTGTCTCCAGATTCAAGACTCAAATGGGATATTCTCCTGGCGGGTTATGCTCTATAACCTGACTTGAATTTGTGCAATTAACATTATTGGTTCACTCAGGTACTTTGTCCACCTTTTTAGAGTAGCTGGAAAGATCCTGAAGATTGCACTTAAAGAGGATTAGCCGTTAGCCGTGCTGGTTCAGTTACCATGGGCAGGAGCATAAGAAGCTGCTTTGTAATTAGAAATCATAAGAATGCTTAAACAAAACACTGTTATCATTTCCTAAGTGGTCTGTTTGCAGCTATCCTACTGTGTGTAGGAGCCAGGTTAAAAAAAATCTCTAAACTTACAAGTGATTAAAGAGGTGCTCCTGTAAAGTTCCCATTTACTGCTCTGGAAATGAAATCCTCCATCTGCAGGTCAGTAACTCTACGGAAGATAACACAGTGCAAGTTTTGTGACATGGCTACTTGTTTACTAGTTACTCACAACGTTCTGATTATATGCTCACAAAGGAGAGAATCTTTTTAAACTGAAAAAAAAGCATAATGCAGTTAAAATGACAAGATCCTAAAATAGTAACCTTTATTGCCTCTCATGCTTGCTATTCCTCCCTTCCTCCTCAACTATTTATTAAGGTCTCTGCGTGTGTCACATAAGGGGAGAACTAATGATTTAAAATTCTCCTTTAGGCTGCTTTAAACTAGCCAGGCTGGACAAGCAATGCTGTCCCATTCTTAGGTTTACTATCTCCATGCTGCCAGACAGTTGTACTCGATGAAAAAAGTTTCTTTTAACGTTGCATTTATCCATCTCTTAACTAAACTAAGCAAACTTAAAGAACTGTTAACATGCAGCATTAAGAGCTACCTGTGCTTTTTCTGTGTGGGTTCCCTTAAGAAAAACCCAACCCCCCCCCCCCCCCCCAACCTTACTGAGTGATTCAATTAGTTGCCTTTGCACTGAGCCTTTGTGTATGAATTTTATTGCTAAAGGGACAAACTTTTGATTGAAAATTTAAATGCTTAACAGTTAGTTAGTGTTGGGTGGCCAAGGAACTTTGGGGAGGTGTGGCCAAACATGCTGCCTGCCTGTAGTGGAGATAAAATCATGCTGAAATCTGGTAATATAACACTTGATGATCATACCCACGTTTTCTCTACCTGCTTTGTCCTTCCTGATGAAGGCTGTGTGGGATGCAGAAAACCTCAGACTCTCACCCCTATTTAGTATCCGCACACAACGTGAGAGAAGAACTTACAGTTCAGAGACAAGACTCGCCCCATCAAATATTTCCGTAATATTATTTTCTCTTCCTTTCAGGTCTTGACCAAAGACTTGGGAGGTAGCGCCAAGTGTTCAGAATTCACAGAGGAGATCTGCCGCAGAGTCCGGGACACAGACTAAACCTTCCTCATGCTGCTTGTAATAACTCCGAGAGGAGACATCACAAAAAGTACATTTAATGTAACCTGGTATCCATATGTGTATAGTTTGCTTGTCTCTTTAGAGACCAGTCTTTTAAGTTAGGGCCTCTCCATTAATAAATTTAGTCCAAATGGCTACAAATGATGCTTGTGCCTGCCTTCAGTGGACTTTTTTAAAAGTACTTTTGTCTTATTTATTTTTTTCTATCTGGTGAACATTTTTATGTAAGTGAATTCTTTTATTGCCACTGTAAGCGTGTACCCTTTTCCATTTCAACTAGAAGTTTGTACTTTCCACAAAGAAGTATGCAAATAAACCAGTAACATAATTAGTGAAATGTAAAAGCACCTTAACGGTTAAAACCTACTTTATTGATCTTACTAAAATTTAAAATATAGGTTTTCAGCCTAACAGTAGCACAAGATGATCTTCAGAAAAAGAAACGGGTATAAAAAAAACTTGAAATAGCAATTTCATGTTAAAAGCAATTAAAAAAACCAGTTTAGATACTCTGGGGGTTCCTGAAATACAGCCTTGCCTTCCACAGGCATCAATAAAGAAATACAAAATTCTAGAGATTGAATCTATATGTGTATTTTAAAAAAGCCCACAACCATGAACAGGCAAGGACTGAGAATTAATGTTGAAGTAAGATTATTTTTCAAGTCTCTATACCAAAATAATTCTTTAAGAGTTTTCCCCTCTGCGACGCTCTGTACAGGAGAGTTCTAATGAGAGTACGTCAAACAAAACTGCTTCTGCCATATAGTGTGAGGGGAAAGTATTAACTTGGCAAATTTATACTAAGTATGTTGTGACTTCTGCTAGAATGCGTTCGTGCTGTACTTCTATGCACAGTCTCTTCCGTGTCGTACTGCATTGCCTAGTAATTTTATTCAAGAAACTCTGAATGTAAGGGACTAGGCCTGACTGGATTAAGTCAAACTGACCATTTGGCTCTGGTCCCTGTCTTCCAGAAATAAATTTCATCCCTAGTCAAGGGACCTGTGACTATATTTTCCCTGCTTACTAAGCTTAATGGGCGCAAAAGCAACTCTTTCTTTTTTTCCCCCTCCCTTCTTCCTCCTGTATGGATCATCATGTGAGTCATTCTGATCTCTATGTCTTAAGGTATGCTTTCAACAAGAAAATGTGTATTTTAAAACTCATGACTACAGCACAGGATTATCCCAACTGCCAGAACCAGGCTTCTTGAAGCTTAATTCTATTAATAGAGCTTATTCCACTTAGTTACTTTCTATTAAGACTGTTCAAGCTGGTTGTTTCAGAAGTAAAATCAATTTTGAGTGACAACTTCTAGTGTCACTCTTCAAAGTACGTATCCCAGCTTTTTTTATACAGTCTAACGCGGTGGAGGAGGGACAGTGAGCTTTATTCCTTGTGCATTCTGCTTTTGGTGAACAGGGCAATGTTTCTTTGTGCTTTACAAGCTGCTGCTTCCTTGTTTCCTTTAGGTGAATATTGTTGAAAGAACTTCTGAATTACCATTACGCACAAAATGGGGGAAAAAAATAAACTTTTCAAAGTTCTCTTGCTTGTTCTCTTTGTATAATCCTAGGCTGCTATCGTCTTACATGTTGAGCTGATTATTGGTACTTGCCACAAATCTTAAGTCTGGAAGATGCGTAATGGAACTTCCACAGAAACAATATCCTGTTCTGCATGATTTTTTGGATGAAGAGCAGCGGCTGTAGCCTGTCTGCAGGTGTTGGCTCTACCACTCTGCCAAAGACCCCTTGCTAACAGCAAACCCTTTAGCCAACTTTTTCCTCAACTGTGTCCTTGACATAATACAATTTATTTTTTATACTGAGGAAGAAGAAATGTACCTCACGTTTTTCAGAAGTACAGTGTGAATATTGAAACATGCAGCTACACCCCAGCAGACATTACTTCCAAACTGGTCTACTCAAAATAAAAGTGCTGTAAACAATTAAGTTTCTGTTCTAAAGAACACTTTAAGGTGAGAGTTCCTTTATTTGCCACTTTGTGTCTTTCATTCTTTGGGGCCTATTCCCCCAGCTCTTTTGATTATTTCTTTTCAGGAGAAATAGTAATGCTTATTTCAACATGGATTTAAGAAATGATTAGTTGCGATTTTCACAGAAGTCTGAATTCTAGCCACTAGAAAAATAGGAGTGTCTTTAGGTTCTGTTAGTTAAAAAAAGTCAACTCAGGGAGGGCAAAAACCAGCTCTCTTGCTTTTTTAAAAAAAAAAAAAAAACAAAGAATTTCCTTTATCATTGAAGTGGCGGAACAGCCTCACCAAGCCATAATGCTGTCTGCTGATGTATCAAACTAAATCAGGAGCTAGAGGCAATTGCCTGTAGAACAATAAAAAAACACCAAGATCGCTGTATAAAAAGTGTGTTTCATTCTAGAGGGATTAGTTATACTCACTTCATACAACACAAGAGGATGTTTTTAATCTTAAATGTTTAGGTCATTAAGTGGAAACACTGTGTAGATGCTTCAGTACAAAGAGGTCAAATGATCAGGTGAGTATGAGGAACAACTAAATTGACAGCAATTCTCTAGTGGCTCATTGTTCAACAGACTATAAAGCATAAATATTTGTTAATGCTTTTGATTAGGAAATTCTTTAGCTCACAGATCTTTCTTAGTGCTTGGACGAAAGACATCTTATTCTTCATAGAAGGAGTCTACTTCATCTCTGTATTTCTCCAGCACGCTGAGCCGTTTTAACTTCATTGTCGGACCTTAAAAGAGGGAGTTAGTCACAACAGCAGAAATAGGAACAAAAATTACGACTCGGTTTTAGTTCACACTTTTTCCCAAGATTTTCTGCTGGAGAGCCTATTTGGAACAACATCTCCCTGTCTCTAAATGTAGATACCTGCTGAAAGTAAGATGGAAGTGTGGTATGTAAGATCACTCCCACATAAATAAGGGGACTTCAGAGGGACCTGCAGGTAAGAGGGTGATGACTACTGCTTTTTTCATTAAAAATAATTAGAAGGATGATGCTTTTGCAAGCTTTTAAACAACTCCTAGTTTACTCAAAGAGCCTGGTAATGTGCTCAGGGCTCTGTTGGCAGGTTTTCACTGTCTTCCACTTGCTGCTTTTTTTGTTTGAAAGAGAAATTTACTACTGGAAGCTATTAATGCTCTAACACACAAGTAGTTAACTGGAATTGATTAATTGCCCAAAGCAATCTGAAATTTATAGATAAATTTGATAGACCTGTACTTGTAAATGAGCACAGACTGATACATATGGACACAACAAAACCTCCAAATTTTGCATTTAACACATGCTGCATAATGGTTTTTTTCAGTCCCTTCAGTGGTTGCACATCAAACTGTATGTGACTGCTCTCAGATCAGCAGCCTCTTTACTGTGTGTAAATCAATAATTCTTACCTAGTTCTCCCCCAGAAATGGAAAAATCTCTTGGCAGGACTATCCATTTTTTAATACAATGAACCCGATTAGTAGCCTTCATGTTGACTTTGTCAATTCCCTCCTGGATGGCCTGGTAGATGGCCTGGTCTCTTGTGGCTACAATCTCTGATACTTTGGTGGCTTTACTACCAGTCTTCTGGCAAAAGTCTCTAGCTTGCTCAGTGAGAATGTCCGTGGGATCAGACGTGTCTGGGTCCAGCACACTCTAAAATATCAAATGAAGTGAATTGTCAAATGCTCACTCTTGGAAGGCATTAATTCTTTCTCCAATGAGGTCCTCCCCAATCAAGAAGGCTCGATGAAAACACCTAGACAGTGCTTTTCTTTCCACTTGGCTACCAAATTTTTGGCTTATATGCAGATGACATGAACAGACTTGAAAGATGTCAAGGAATTAGGTAATAAAGTCCATCTAGAGACCTTGAACATCTACTGTTCCCCTGAAAGTATTTAGCTCATTAAATTAAGTTACAGTTTGAGAGAAGCATTCTTTGAAGTTAGACTTCTTAAACTAGTATTTCTATTTATTCTATTCTAATATTAATCTATTATTTGTCGTAGTGGAACATGACTTGAGGAAAACTAAAGGGTCATTCACCATGTATGTATACAGAACATAAAGTATAAGAGAAAAAAACAAGTAACTTCTCACTTGAAGCATAAACCACAGCAAAACTATGAATCGGCTGTTCTGCAGTTATCATAGCATTGTATAAAAAGAACAAATTGTAGAGAAATGTTTCTGTTGCAAAGTCTGTATCTGTAGGAAAGTTTGTTAGAAACTGGGTTTGCCTGTAACAGAAACATTTGTTGGTTTTACTTGTCAGTGAGAATAAAAACTATTATTGTGTTCTGTTGCAGAGATGTCTCGCTCTTACAATATCTCTTAATTAAGAATTAGCATTAAAAAAATATAGATCTTATTACTGGTATGGGAGAAACAGCAGTACATGTGTAGCTGATTAACAGACCATCTAACCATACAAAGCTTGGACCATCAGGATTTGTGTGTTGTTGCTATATGTTTTTTTCCACAACCATCCTCTCTTCTCATTTTATTAGGTGCAGGTGTGGCATTTCACTAAAATTAATATTAAAACTGATATACCTTTAGTGTCAGCAACATTGACAAAAACTTCTTTTTATCTCCAATCACCATAGCGTTACTAACAATTGGGAGTTCTTTTTTAACAGCATCTTCGATTGGAATCGGAGGCACGTTTTCCCCTCCAGCTGTAATAATCAAATCTAGGCAGAAAAGAAAAGCCATTAGCTGAACTCAAATAAATCCCGAAGATAAAGTTAATGTCTGGACTGACCCACTTTTCTTATTCTATCATAATAAGGGAGATTTTTTTTTCAAAGATAATGTTTTCAAAGAGAACAAAGCCTATTCATTTGTTATCTTCACAATAACAATGCGAGTATTTTTCAAACATGTGCTCAAGTTCTCTGTTTTCCCTCAGCACAATATCTTCACTCCAGATAATTTTTACGTAATCCAGTACCAGGGTAGCTGTTCTCAAGGTACTGTGGCATAATCTGCATTTTTTCTGTGAGCAATCACCTCTTCCAACTTAGCACTCTTAGGATTCACTCTCTCTTTTACTGTTGCTGTCTCACCAAAAAAATAAGTTCATTGTTATGACTAAAACTAATTCTTGCAGCCACCAAGAGGGGTCAGACAAAAACAAGTTACTACTGCAGGGAGGCTCCACAAAAGCTACGGGAAAGGAGGGAGAGAGAGAGAGTGAGAGTGAGCAGGAAATCAAGATCTGAGAGAGGGAGTTTGCAGTGCAGTAGTGATTCCTGCCCAGCTTTTGACAGAGAGGAATATAATGACAGATTGGAATCTTAATATTTTCAAGGTTTGTAAACAACTATAGTGATACCTTATTCCAGTGAGAAAGGAATGAGAGTGGTGAGGCCCTGGCCCAGGTTGCCCAGGGAAGCTGTGGCTGCCCCATCCCTGGAGGGGTTCAAGGCCAGGTTGATGGGCCTTGGAGCCCCTGATCCAGGGAGAGGTGGCCCTGTCCATGGCAGTGGTGGAACTGGATGGGTTTTGAGGTCCCTTCCAACCCAAACTATTCTATGATTCTATGAATGTGCATTTTTATTCGAATGCATTCATTCTGCAGTATAACACATACGTTCGTTGGGATTATTACACTTGTATCATCTAAGTAAATTAGATAAGTAAATCTCTGCTCTCATTACACTGGTGACTTTCCACTGTCCTCAAATAACAGTGTTTGCAGTGTTTCAGAACATGCTTCAACAAACAGCACAGAGCAACGATGCTCCACTGCTTTGTCTAACAATGCTGCTGACTGTGCGTATTAAGGATCGGGCTGGTACCTGGTTCTCTCTCAGCAATAAATCTGAATTTAGATGCAATGGAGGCAATAGGGCACCCTTATATCATTCTCAGGCTGAGGCCCTACCACCTCAACTGCTCCATGAGAAACACAATGAGAAATAACTTCTAGTCTCTACTCGACCTCCTGGTTTGTTACAGGCACTGGTCTGATAACTATAGAAGTAATTTCTGCCCTTAGTCAATGCACTGCACATCTGAAGAAGCACAAGTATTTATAGAACGAGAGGCAAACCACAGATCGTGCCCAAGCCAGCTGTGTATCCAAACTTGTACGAGGTCTTTTTTCACCTTTCATCCCCCTTTCTTTTTGCCTTTGTCCCCTACCAATCCCTCTGGCACATTGTTTTTCGTTGTCTGGATGTCAGCTTTTTTCTAGCCAATCCAGACAACATTAACTGCAACAACTTTTTCCACACTTCTACAAATATTCCTGCTGTATGAAATTCTCCAGCTGCATCAAAGTGCTCTGCAGCTAATGACTCCTAAAACTCCTTAGACCCACAGAACCAAAGGAAACATCCTGTTTCAGGCACTGGAAGAAGTGCTTCTTCACTACCTTCTATTTGATTTTACCTTCTTTGGACTTGGATTTAAAATTTTAATCAAACTGGGCAGACAGTTATTATAATTTAGAGTAACTGTGGTTAGTTTAGCAGTCAAGGAAGATGCATTATGACAGAATGAGACCAGGAGTTGCTAACTGCTATGCAAAAGGAAAATAAACCAGGCAAGAAAGCAAGTTAAAAATCAACCTAGCTTGCATTTGGTGCAGGCTATTAATAGTATCTACTTAAGTCCCAGTTCCTAACAGGCCACTACATCATCCTATGACAATTCCCTTCTTAGTGTTATCTCCCTAGTGATTCATCATATATTCTAAGATGACAGTTACGCGATTTTTAAATCTTCTTCAGTTACATCTTGACTGTGACCAATCCCACTCTCTGAATGTGTATTGTGGAAAAATAAGCTTCCTAGTAAGCCGGTGACCAGGTTTACTTGTGTGAGGCTTTAAGCTATGTGCTGTAATAATACTGAGGTTTATTGCTTTTGCTTTAACTTTCCCTCCTGCCCTCAGGCTTCAGTAGGAGTCTTTGCAAACACATCACCTAAGGCATCAGAGGAACCCAGCTCTGACCTACAGCAACAACTTCTACATGACAGAGGACTGTCTCTCATTACTGACTAAACATCTAACATGCAATTAAGGCAACTCGTAAGATTCAAAGGGACACCAGCCAACTTACTGGGTCACCAGAATCAACAAATACACATGAAACGTGGATTATCGTTTTATACGACCAATTGTATTTATTACTGAGTCAAGGTCTGGAACATAAAAAGCCTCATTGTTGGAACTAATTATGTCCACCCAGTAGAGAGTAGAGGGAAACCTTTCCTGAACAGGGCACACCACAGCTTCCTTACTGGAAGGTTTATTTTACTTTCCTGTTAGGTCAATGCTGCTGGCATTAGAGGAAAAAACTCTTAACTAGATGGGCCACATCTGGCATGACTGAACAGCGCTGAACAGTTACCATAAACACGGAGCAAGATTTTGCATATTACCTTTAATTCTTCCAGTGACGTAGAGAAAGCCATCCTTGTCTAGTTTTCCTAAATCTCCAGAATGCAACCACCCATCCTCATCAAAGGCTTCTTTTGTTTTATCTTCCATATTTAAATAACCCATGAAAACAGTCCTTCCCCAGAAACAGATTTCCCCATGGTCTTCTGTTTCCTTCTCCACCAATTTCACTCTGCAGCCAGGTGCTGGTTTGCCACAGCTGTTAGAGAAAAGTATAAAAAAACCACGAGCACAGAAAGATGAAACATAACACTGATGAGACATCTTACATGCCAAATCTCTGAACCTGTCAAAACACTGGTGACTGCAAATCACACTCTGCTGAAACTGTTTGAAAGGTACGGAATATTTATTCCCTAGGACAGCTATGTTAGAGTATTCATGCACTTTTTGGCTCTATCTTGCCCTGTGCTTCCTGTTTTTTTTTTCTCTATATACCTTCAGGCATAAAAACACTTTTATATTTGAGGTCTTGCATTTGAAAGTCATATTTAGAAGCAGTGTTGTGCATGTAATGCTGTAGATTATTTCCAGTGCTCTGCCTCCACAGCATCACAAACGTGTTCAGCTTCTGATCTGCAAGTTGTTTTGTCTCCTAAGGTCACAACAGAGTGGCAATGCATTGAGATAAAATAAAATAAGCAATAAGATCTTTGCTCAACTTAGTAAATACTCTTCTCATAATGAAACATTCTATATTTATATATTTTTTAAAAAGGTAAAATTACCTGTGCTGCCTGTAAATAGAAGGCCCAGACAGGCAATGTGGACCTGTGGTCTCACTCATCCCATAAGCTTCATACAGGATGATGTTCAGACCCAAGAAGAAATTCAGCGTTTCTGTATTGAGGGGAGCGGCACCAGAAAAGTGCTTCTGACAGGAAGAAAAACCCAGCGCATTGCGTATTTTTGCAAGCACTAAATAGTCTGCTAACCTCATCCAGAACTGCTTTAAGTCACTGCTGAGTACAAAACACACGAGAGAAGGAGATGGTAAGTTAGTGCAATCTGTGAAATTTTTAAAACAAAGTCAGACACCACTTTTATTTGGAGATATATTTGCCATTTAGTTTTGGGTGTTGACACAAGTTAAGCCATTAAGAACAGGTTACGTATTTGTCCTTTTTCCATTTATTCAGTCTCTTTATTGCTAGTCAACTCCAGCTCAAGGTGTATGAATAATGCAAATATATAAAGAATCTATAAAAGCGTATTGTATAAAACAAGGCTCTTGTATTCCTGATTCTTTATCAGTTAAAAGTGTCCCTGAGAACCTCCACCACTAAAGTCTGAAATTTGCAGGACCTATCGAAGAATCATTGAATGGTTTGGGTTGGAAGGGACCCTAAAGATTATCCAGTTCCAGACCCCAAATATAATCTAGTTCCAATTTCCTTCTATCTGAGAAGCGGGATTATAACACAATGCTTTGGAATACCACTTTCTGTAAGAATTTCACAGTTCTTTGTGTCACACTAAAGAACTTTGGAACCAGAAATGACTGTGAATCAAGTAGTGAATTTATTCTTTATTTGTACAATCTTATGAATTAAAACACTGATGTTATTCATAAGAGAAAGCAAGTACTTAGAGGACAGAGAATTCTTGGGGGTGTCCCTGAGTTTCTGTGTGGAGATGAGGTGCTCCTGCTCACACGGTGCATGCCTCAAACTCTCACGAGCTACTCTGTCTGGGTTCTCCCCCAAAACTTTCCCCCAGTCATAATACCTTCTCTAAATCCATGCCCTTTCCTCACCTCAGCCCAGGCACACAGTGCACTGCACCAGGGAACAATCCCAGCTGGAAACAAACCTGTTCAATCCACAGAAGACAGAAGGCAGGGATTTATTAGTGGAGTATGTTCTCAAGGAGGATGGAGGGACACTTTTAACAGTCGCTGTGTTTAAGATCAGCTTACTGTAACCGATAACGTCACTTTCCCTCTTACGTTATATTTGCTGTGTGGCCAAATCAAGTTTTGCCCATTTACGCTGATGCTTCATAGTTTATCACAAGCAGACAGCTACTTTCAGGTAGACAGAAATCTCACTTATTATAATTCATACCTGCTTGAGCAGTTTAGGTTTCTCTCTAAGCTAAGCGACATAGCCCATGACAACATTTTCTTCTTCAGAAATCCTGACTGAGCAAAAGCATCCTTTAATTTCTCCATGATTTTCTCCCATACTCGGGGCACTCCCATGTGAGCCGTTGGCTGCACTTCTTTGAGTGTGTCGATCAAGCTGCCCTGTTAAAATCATTAAATCATTTCAAAACATTGCAAAAAGTCCAGTGATAAAGAGGTTTGGTGATACAGTCTGCATCTTGCAATACTAACACGCAGAACATGGCTAAACTTGTAGGATATAAAGGATTGCTGAACCTCCTCTAGTCAGACACAGGCACTAACACACGCCCGCTCTGACACATCAGGGAGGTAGGTACACAAGAAGGAAAATGCAGGGGTGGTTGAGTTCCTTCTGCCTCCCTTTCCTCTGAAAATTCCTTATACTTCTTGCACTTTAAACACAGACTTTTCTGCCTTAATATAACATGCCTGGATTAAATATTTCCATTGGAGTCCAGAGCACTGGATCACAAGTCTAATGGATTTTATTTTTCCATAATTCTTAACATAATGGACTCTCAATCTTCATCCTTTGCACCTCTATAAAGATTATATTATCTCCCTGGGATGTTTTCTAAGAGGAATAAGTCCAAGCCTGATTAGGTGTGATACTAGACAGATACCTTCAGGGCATCCGGCTCAGCGAAGTAAACTTGCTCTCCCCACTTGATTCCAGTCCACAGGTCATATATCTGTGCAGCTATGTGGCTGAGGGGAAGATAACTGACTATAGACTCCTGCTGGACCTCTGCAGGCTGCATATCTCCTGCTCTGCTACAATGTGCTGATGTCCAAGTTATCTGTTTAAATTAAATGATAAAACATATTAGATATGGTAGGGTTTTTTTCTTGTTTCCTTTTAATACAAATGAAGCATCCTCATGCTGTGCTAACGTAAGTATGAAGAATCTGAGTTCACAGAAATTGCTTAAGACGCTGCAGTCTTTAACAACACCCCAGACTTTCTCTTCCCCAGAGGAAACTCAGTCACCTGGCTAAGCACTAATGCAGAAGACAGAAGCTGCACCCTGCTCCTTTGGGAGCCTCTGGGATATTCACCAGGGTGGCTCACAAGTGATACTCCCCTCACGAACACCCAGCCCCACGAGAGGCACTGCATACGTGAACGTTATTTGAAGATGTGTTTGAGTCCTTGCTTGAGTCCTTAGTGAAACTTCATGACACTTCCCCTCCTTCTTTCTAATTCCCACTTTATCTCAGAAGATGCACTTCGAGGATGCTAAATATGGATATCTCCATTATCAGAATATAGCACATGAAAGATCCACAAATATATGAGATGGAATGGGAGGAGTGGGACTGAGTGGACAGTAAAAAAAAAAAAAAAAAAGGGAAAAAACCATCACAAAACAAAACATGGCAAAAAGAAAGAGTTCTTCCTCAGGAGTCTGTTACTTAAAATGGGGTACAGCAGAAATGAGATTATTCAAGATGTCAGGGAAGAGATACAAATCACATGCAATACTTGTTATCACAGTGTGTTCTTGTCTTTTCCTTCTCTTCTTAATAAATTAGAAGGAACAAAGGTACATTTGGCCTAAAAAAAACACAGATTCTCAAAAGAAGTCTTCAAGGAGCAGCATGCTGTCAGGCCAGGTCTGACAAGTTAAGAAGGCAGCGCTGGACAAGTGGCGATGGGAGACTTAGACAGAATGGGATCTTTGAGATGTGCCTATACTGACTGCTTATCCTCCTCACCCTCCAGAGCATCGCAGCACGCAGGCACACCCACAGCACTTCTGTGCCACTGCGTATATGACTGACTCAGCCTTGATTTTGCACATGGACAGTGGCAAATGTCTTTTGACTAAAGAAGGCAGCAGCACAGTTAGAGACAAGGCATCTTTTCCACTCTTCATCAACATAAAAATAGCCCGTTTGTGCTCAGCAGCCAGGAATAGTTTGGCAGCCAACATGGAAATGACACCAGACTCCTTTGAGATGGAAGAGCATGGGATTTGCAACATCAGATCAGTGGGTTTTGTCTATCAAGTCCACTGTGTTCTGCTTGCAGGTACTCCCGTGCTGATCCGCTACATCTGGGTTCCCTACATAATGCTCCTCACGGTGTGCACATCTGCGGTAGTTCCTGCATTGTTTCAAGAGGAGAGGCCACAACTTAAACCAGTCTCTTCATGGATTGTCTGCATGTTCAGAAAGGCTCCCTAACACTTCCCACTCGAGCTCAGCCACCTTCAAAAAATTAAACATAGAAAATAACTGCTAGCAGGCTTCTGGGGAAAGTTCTTTTTGCAAATGACTTTGCTTTTTTCTATCTCCGGAAAATTTTCTGTTCCAAACAATGCAGGTAGAATGATCCCAAGTACCAGGACATGCACTAGAGCTGTATTATCCTCCAGTGAGAGATGTAGAAACCCAAATCTAGGAATACAATGATGCCAAAGTAAAAAAGCCATACATCCACCCCCAATTCTAATACGATTTGCAGAAGCAGTCTATCAGGCTGATTCAATAGTGTCTGGGTGATGTATGCTCCTTGTTTAAGACAACCCTCAGGGGACAGGACAAGAGGGAATGGCCTCAAGCTCAGCCAGGGGAGATTTAGGCTAGAGATTAGGAGGAAGTTTTTCACACAGAGGGTCACTGGGCATTGGAACAGGCTGCCCAGGGAGGTGGTTGATTCACCTTCCCTGGAGGTGTTTAAGGCACGGGTAGATGAGGTCCTGAGAGACATGGTTTAGTGTTTGATAGGAATGGTTGGACTCGATGATCCGATGGGTCTCTTCCAACCTGGTTGTTCTATGATTCTATGACCCATGATATGCTGTGGCAATCTGTGAATTACATTTATGAACACACGCACTGTATCTCACAAGAAAATCAGTGAATAAAACATTGATACTCACAACAAACAGTTCAATCTTGTGAAGTGCCACTTTGAATGGAGTTTCATTCTTTACCTCGCTTATACTTTACCATATAAAGGTCAATGTATTTTGCATCACTTTGTACTACAATATCCATGTCGCGAAAGCAAAAGGATTTCAAAGTTCTAGCACGTGCTAGTCATTTCCAAACCCAGGAATAATATCCTCATACTTTGCTATTTTTATGCTAAAGGAAGAGCCCAAGTACCTACATTGTCATGACTCAGCATGGCTCCTTTTGGTTTCCCAGTTGTTCCGGATGTGTATATCAGTACACAGCATTGATTTGGCTTTTGGGAGTTAATAATATCATCCAAAGCAGCATCAGATACATCATCTCCCAAGTCCAGAAACTCTTCCATCTAGATAGAACATGTAACAGAAAGTACAAGATATCAAATGATTTCTTACAAGCAAGAAAGATGCAGAACCTCATCAGTGTGACCAGTAGCAGAAAATGCTAGTGCCTTGCTCTGGATGTGTTCCCAGGGCATTTTCCTGGGGTCTTGCCTGTGTAAGAAGCATGATAAGAGTAGCATAGAGCTTATGCATGAATTACAAATAGACTGTCTAAAATTGTGCTGCCGTGAGTCTTTTCGGTGCCTAAGAAAGGAATGGTAGTACTATTCCTCCTCTAACATGGACAAGTCATAGAGGCTAAAATTCTGTTATGTTCTCACACTGTTACAATGATTTTGAGTCTTATTTAAAGGAATGTGAATGTCTTGTGACATTCCTCTATATAAATGCCAATACCAATATAAATATAAATACAAAGCAATTGGATTAAAGGTTCTCTACAAAAGCGCCATCATCTAGATGTGCAAATGTCTGCCTGTAAGATCTACTGTTTCATAGCAAACAGAGTATTTGATGCTGGTCACAATTTCCATTCAAATTTGGCTCAATCTAGAATGAGCTAAACCTTTTACGATGCTGGACTTTTGTGCAGCACAGACCGGCCCAGGAGAATGCTGAGCCTGACCCTCTGTGTACATTGGTCGCTCCCAGAGACTTCTATTGCACGCACCTGAAATGCTGCTAAATGTACCACTGGTTTCAAGGCTAACTGAAAACTAGGGTATAACAATTTTTTTTTTTTAATCAAAGACAATAACCAAACTGTCAGTTTCCCATTGGAATCCAATGATTCAAACCGCGCTACAGACCTGTGTTATCCAAATGCAAGATGCAGCACCTCCATTCTTCAAGGATTTCTTGGAGCTGTATCTAGGATCACAAAGTAGTAAAAGAGACGAAGGAAAGGAGAGCAGTAAAAAGGAGAGCCTGTCTCGAGGGGGAGCTCTTTGTTTCTTTCAAACCTCTGCCACTGTGGGTGTGCTACCAAGGTTACAATAGTTCACCTCTGTGGCACCCAGCCTTCCTTTTCCTGGGTGGCAAGGCTGTCATAGATTCATAGAATGGTTTGGGTTAGGAGGGACCTTAAAGATCATCTAGTTTCAAACCCCCTGTAATGGGCGTCCCACTAGATCAGGCTGTCCTAAGGATCCTTCTTATTATCAGTCACCAGCTTTACACTTTCTTCCAACAAACAGCATCTCTGCAAAGGGCAGCAGGACAATGCCCAGCTCTGTAGCCAGTAGAGGATCCGTCACATCCTATCCCTTCCCACAGAATGTGGCTGCATCGATTTCACTGGCTCCTGGGAAGTCGGAAGGTGTAAAGGATGCAACTGGTGTTACGTGACTCGGCAGTTGCTCCTGTTTTCCTGACGTTACTGTCTTCCCATACTAGAATGCGTTAATCCCTGTGAATGTGTTGCCTAGGCTTTGTTTACTGAACAGCACCTGCCCCAGAGCGTGTCCCACTCCACAGAGCGAGAGAGGCACAAACAAACAGACTCTGCATTTGCCTCCTGGTAACATGCTCTGATGAGAGAACTAGGGCTCCATCCCTCCTGCAGTGAATGCTCATCACACGTTAGCTGTCAACTTGCAACAGAAATTCCCTTTATCAAATGCCACGTGGTTTGGGGGTTTTCCTTTATATCCAACCTAATAAACAATCATATCTGCCTTTGTCATCTAAAGGAAAAATCTGAGATCAAATCACCAAACGACAGCAGCTGGCAGATGCTCTCACAGCCACACAGTGAGGAAATACATCCAACCTGACACCCGAACAGGGGTGAAAATATATATTGATATATTTTCAAATATATCAATTTGCAGGTGTTTGGGTTTCAGAAACTGAACATTGTTCAAGAATTAATTGCTGGCACTTGTTCTTTTTAGAAAGAAACAGAAATACTAAGATATCTTTGCATTAGTTTTGTTGTTTTACGGAGATGCAAGGCATACTCTACACCATAGTACAGTCTAGTAACAGTAACTGTTTATTATTAACAGTCACGTGCTATTCAACACAGCAAAAGAAGAAATTATTAAAACAAGTACAGAAGACTTTTTCTTATAGTCCCCCATGTTATCAAAACTGCAAACATTTTTAAATATTTCTACACTGTTCACTCTTCATTAATATCTTTTTACTCCCCAGCTGAAGTTTTTCAGCCTAGAATCTCCCTAGTCCACTCAAAACGCTGATTTTGTATTCTTATTAGAAAACTATTTTCAATTATATAATCAAAACACATTGGAATAAATCATCACTCCATTATGCTTAAAGGCCTGATATTTATTAAATCAAAGGCCGGACTTCAGAAATATCTTCTGCTTATTTTGTCTCTTTTTCTACTTTATTTTTTCCATGTGATATGAAGTTTCTACATCTGCAAAGAAAATGTGCTCCTCTGTGTATTCCACACTTATTTCTCTTTGTGTGTTGCGTATTCCCAGAAAAATTTGGTGCAAATAAAATACAACTATCATCTGTAAAAGTACAAGAATTTTCACGTCCTTGGATCCAGTGTAAATAACCACAATTCACTTTTCATTAGCACCAGTGGCCAACTTTAGTATTTAACAGTTTGAGAGTAGAAGTTCCCACCTGAGGCCTATGGGTGTTTTGTTAATCCAGACAAGTAAAAAGCCAGGAAAACACAAGCCAGTTAACCACAGTAGCTCTAATTTTGAATGTCAAGTATCAAACATTAAATCACAGGTAAATTAAACAGACAAAGCCAATGAAGGTTTTGAATGCATTTGCTGGAACATATCAATGTGTTCGAAGCAGTAGACATTCCACAGATTAAACACAGTAGGAATTCATCCAATAAATAATCCCCTGTGAATTATAACTCTGTTGTAGTATTCACATACCGTGTACAGATTTGGCTGTCTCTCTGGAACGGAGTCCCTGTATAGCACAACAGCTTTCAAGTGTGGCAAGCGATTCCAGATCTGTTGGATTTTTTCAGACAGAATTATTTTTTACTATTCAGATCTTGTGTGGGCTATTCCCCACTAAAGTATCGCCAAAATTATAATGCCTTGACAGTCACAAGAAACCTGTTTCCCACCACCCACTATTTTTCTCCCCTAAACTCACAACTAACTGCCTCAGCGAGGTCGGGGTGAGGTGAAGAGGAAGGTTAAAAAAAAGAAATGCTAGGCAATCTGCTCTAGAAAATTTGTTTTCAATCAAAAATCTTTTTAAAATACATCGTACCTCAGCATTCCTTCTCATAACGTACCAAAAGGCACATCAAGGAACAGTCTAGGTCAAGCTAGAAGCTGACCCTGGTTGCTGAGGTTACCAATATATGGCAAGTGCCTCAGCAAAATCTGCTGTTAAACTGATAAAAAAACCCCAAAGTTCCACCTTCTTAAACAAAAAAGGAAAGGAAGTCATGTGCACATTTTAGGGATAAATATAAAGCTGCAGTCTTACAGGCAGACAGCAATGGATGCTACAGCAAACAGAGCTGCAAGTTACCCACTGGCTCAAACACCAGATACCAGATTTCCATATAAGAACCACTTCACGGAAGGTTCTGTGATCCAGCCAGGGAATGTGGCATACAGACTGCATCACAGAATGGGAAAATCAGGGGCACTAAGTAACCATGCAGCCATCTTGTACCTGCATTATCTTGTCCAATTGTTTCCGATTTTCCACAACCATGATGTTGGTTTTGCTGTCAGAAGCAATGTAGTGGCAGGCCTCTGGAGAATTGGTTGTATATATCCCTGTGACAATTCCTCTGGATCAAAGAATGTACATGTATTTATAAACACACATGAATGCATGCACTTAGTACCAAAAAGCAGAATAATAATCAAAGAACATACAAAAGCTGAAAGAGTATTGAGATGTGGAAATAAACAGCAGCTCAGCTGTCATGATTCTATCAAGTACTCAGAGACCCATGAAGATCCCTGATATATGCACATTGCAAAACCTGATCTCCATATTCTAGTCAGGAGAAGATGCCGTAGGCTTAGGATTCAGCATTTTAACCCATTTGAGGCTACACTTAGGTCTTCTTGCTGTTCAAAGCTGCACACAGATATTAATCTGAATTTCACTGGCACAGAAACAGCTTAAGGCATAAACCCCAAATCGTATAAACTTGTATCAGGACAGAAGGAATCAGGCTAAGTAGCATTTATCTGTCACTTCACCTACTTGAACACATCCTGCTGTAGACAAATATCATTAACATCAAGCTGGGAGTCTCACCCATTTCCCATATCTTCCAGTGATGAGATCACAGAATCATGGAATGGTTCGGGTTGGAAGGGACCCTAAAGCTCATCCAGTTCTACCCCAGGCATGGGTTTCTCAAAGCCCCATCCAACTTGGCCTTGCACACCTTCGTGGAGGGGACATCCATGACCTGTGCCAGTGCCTCCTTACCCTCATCAAGAAGAATTTCTTCCTAATGTCTAATCTGAAAACAGTGTATGATAGTTTCTGCGTGACTGTCACAGTTAAGTCCATAACAAACAGGACCAATTTATGAGTGTTTGGACTATTTTGGATATACTGAAAGCTAGGAGACTCCTGTAGGGCTCATCAGCTGCAGCACAATTTCCAAGATATGACACCAAATACAGATTTGCGCTGCTTCCAGATCTAACTAAACAGAAATCCCTAAATCCCCCTAAAAACCAGACCAAAAAAATCTTACCCAGCAAAAACAGCTCCAACAGCTGAGATGAACCACTCTGGAGAGTTAAATCCAAGGATTGCTACGCTGTGGAATCGTTCAAGACCAAGCTTAAAAATAAGAAGCATAAGGTTATAGGATATAGGCAAGCCAGAGAGAAACATACAGTAAAAAACATGCATAAGTTTTGAGTTATTTCTTATTTTATATTACTGCTGATCTTCAGTTAGCAGGGAAAACCTCTTGTATTGTGGTTTGGGGTTGGTGTTGGTTTTTTTTTTTTTTCAGAGATAGAAACAGAGGAAAAAGAATTGGTTTTGTTTCCTGTACCTACCTTCAAGAAGCTCTTGGCTGCTTTCCTGGAAAGGTAATAATACTCTGAAAAAGTTATCTTCTCCCACTTCCCATTCTTTTTGCTGGCCAAAGCATTAAGGGATCCATATTTTTCTAGGCTTTCCTTGAACATCTGATGAACTGTGATGGGGGTCTGCGGGCATGAGTTATCTATTCTCAGCCTGACTCTGCCATCAGCAAAAGAAGTCCACAGAGACTCTGGAAAGTAAAGCATCATCATTAAGCTATTCTACCACTGGAAAATACCATATGACTATATACCAAAACCCAAGAGGACTGAATAAAGGCTGCAGGACCAAACACAATTCTGTCCCTTCCCACCTTTTGAGAGGACTTTGCAATTTTATAACTGTCAAAAATTCCACGTAGAAAATGAAATCTTTATTTCTTACAATTTTTTCCTGCATCTTGAATAAAACTGCTGCCCTAAAGAATGATGCTGGTCTGTGTGCTACAGGCATATCACCAACTCCAGAATAATCTGCCCATGCTCAGAACTGCACTGTCCCTTGAGCTCACAGAGGAGTTGAGGAATCAGAAAGCTACAGAGACTGAAAGATCCAAAATCTTTGTTCCTGTTCAGCATTCAGGTTCTTTTTGCTAGTCACAGCTCTTTCCTTCCTCCTCCCCTCCTCCCATCTATTCTGCTTCATCCTGCCCATTCTTCACTAATTCCCACAGTTTTTTTCTTGGCCATCTGCCCTGTGTTCTAGAACATACATCCACTTCACTCATTTCTGTCTTGCCTTATTTTCATGTCATCTTTCACCTTCTTCTGCTCTTCCCTTCCTTACCCTCTCTTTCTGCCATTCATTCTCTTTCCCTTTTATTTTTCCTGCCCTTCCTTGACAGGACCCAGGACACAGAGTACCAAGTAATGTCACTTGGCTCTCACCAGGGGCACCAAGGACTGGGGCAGCCCCTGGCATTCACAAGAAATTACAGGCTCAAAGATTCCACTTGGCTCTTGCAAACCCAGCAGGAGGTAGGCTGAGCATAAACACCCTCCTTAAAAGAATCGAAGGGTTAGTAAGCTGACAAAATGTAGGTGAATTCCCACAAGGAAGACAAAAACCACTCACAACTGCCCTGCTTGTTAGTTCCCACACTTCAAAACAAAACAGTACAAGAATATTTTAAGAACAACATTTTGTTTGGGGAGATTTATTTCCATAAACGAAGAAGTATTTTTAGTGTGTGTATATATATATATATATATATATAAAATATACATATTCTATGGAGAGCTGGTAGAAAATTTCAGACCAAAGAGCTTTGATTTGTCAGAATTAAGAGTAAGAGAAAAGGTGACTTTTTGAAGTTTCTGATAAAAGTTACTGAGCATGATTGTCTTTTACTACACTTAGGGAAAACAAAGACTGTAAGGAATGCTCAAGTAGTATCTATACTGTTTCCTGGCACCTCAAGTGGCTGAAATAAGCAGTTCTGGAGTGTCTGGAAGTACAACACACTTCACATCCCTCTCAAATGCTGTTCTTCCTCTAGCTGGTTCACATCGAGTCTGGAAACTACCTCTCTGAGTATTCCTGGCAGTCTGTGAACACATCAACGCCAGCTGGATCCACATGAGAGCTTCAGAACACACGTGCAGCCTCCCTCAAACCAGGCTGGCAACCTGCACAGGCAACCAGAGGCACAGCAAGCTGGTGTAAGCTCACAAACCTACATAAAAAAACCCAGACACAAACAACTCTGTCTTACAGCACAAAGTCTCATTACTTAGCTGTGCAGAAAAGCTCACTCATAATCAGCTAATCCAAGTCCGACAACTAAACTGAAAAATACCAAACCCAGTCTAGTCTGTGACTGGTGTTTTGTGAAACTATTTCTGGGGATTTCTCTGCCCCAGGCCATATCCTAGCGTGTGCAGGGCATTTTGGAAACAAATTCACCTTTCTCCCCCCTCCCATGTAAGAAGATAAAATGCTGGTGTGGAAAGCAAACTGAGCCGTGAAAGATGTGATGTGTGTCAGTCCAGGATTAATGTTCCTGACTCACATTGTGTTCCATTCGTGTTGCTGACTCACTGTCTTGCACTTGTTCTCTTGATCATCCTGACAAACAGAAAGTATTAATGACAGTAATAAATACAAATAAAGCCACTTAATCTCTGCGTGCCATCATTTTCTCCTGTAAATTGCAGACAATGATTTTCAAAACATAGATGTGGAGTTCTGCTTTGGTCAGTGAAGTAAGGGCATCATAAATCCACACAGTTTAGAAAACAAATAGCTATGAAGGAGTCTCAGTAATAGACAGAGTTTATCAAAGTGTAACCAGTGGCACTTAATACATGTTTTATGAGTAGGGAAGGTGTAGCAGGTGTTTCAGCACTTAACCCCAATCCTGGTGTGAAAAGGATGAGGGATAATACCTGTCAGAGACAGAAGGTCAAGTTAATCCAAATGTTTATTCTCCGCAGTGACACACCAAAGCCCAGACAAACAACTCTATGTGATGTTCTGGCTTCTAAAAGATGGCAGGGACTGCCAGGGTGGTTGGACACAGGGAAGTGACTGCTCTGTTGCAAACAGAATCATACCATACAGAGCTAAAATAAAACATATTAGTCTATGTATTACAAAAATGCTCTTGAAGAAAAAGCGTTGTCACTCTTCAAGGGAAATGAAAATACTAGCAACATTCCCACAACAACATTATAAAAGCTGCACAATTACCATCTTTTCACTGCAGACTCAGCTAGTTAAACAGTTTCCAGAGTGAAGACTGAGAATCAACCAACTAATTGCGATATATACACAAAAACCAAAAATGTACTTGGAAACTGGGACTCTTTTTGCTTTTCCTTATGCAACTTCTTTTCTGGTGTCATAAAGACATCCTTGATTCACACCAAAGACTAAGAAAAGAATCCATTTCAGAGAGGTTCAGTGAATCACCTTAATAATTCACAACATATATTGCAAAGGAATGCAAACTTGAACACCCACTTATTTGCAGGTAGAACTTTAATCTAAAAAATAGATTCTAGATAATAAGACAAAAAAAAAAGTCTAAAGATCTAACTGGTCTGTCCCACAGAATGTGAAAACCAGCAGAATATGAACACTATATTCTGCTGTTTCTTTGCAAAGAGATTTTGAGCAGAAGGTTCACCCTTTTCAGAAAGCGACTGGGAAGGAATGCCTGGCTGAACACTGAATGAACCCATTGTGAACTCTGGGAAAAGCAAAGTAGGTGCTTGGCCTCCTTAGTGTCTAAAAGTTAAACTGTAATGCTCAGACGGGAAATGAACCCAGTACTACCTGAAAACAGAGTGGCAATCGGAATAAGAGCCTTTAAATACACTACAAGTGTTGGTACATTATACCAATTACACTGTATTTTTTTCACATGTGTATTCAGTCTGGCTAGAACTGCTGGATGTAGGAAGGAAACTTCATACTAGTAAAAAGAAAGATATACATCAATCCCACAGTCTAAAGCCAACATATGAATGAAATCTCTCTACTCACTACCTGACTTGCAAGCATTCTGGTGACCACCAGAGTGGATTTGTAAATGTAAATGACTTCTGATGTTTATGGAAGAACTACTCAGAGCCATATAAAACACAGAAGAACCAAGGTGACCTTTTGAACAGGTAAACAAGCAGACAGGCTGGTTATGGCACAGCTCTGCTGCATGACCTGAGTAACTCCAGGTGATTCTCCATAGATGTGCCCTGAGAAGCAGGAACTAAACCAATAATTTAACTTTGGCTGGAAACTGATTCACATTTAACTCACAAACCAGTATCTTGATTATATGCCAGTTCCTGCAAAACATCGCTCTGCTCTAATGAGGAGAGAAGGTAATCAGCTCTCTGCTGAAGGCATTTCTGACTGGTAGCCATCATCTCAGATTCCACAGCTATGATGCCATCACATTCTGCTGACAACAGAAATACATCATGCATCCTGTCACCCATTATTTTTCCATTTTTGGGGTACCCTGAAAGCTTAACTTCTCTTTAGTGAAAGCTGGAGCTGAATACACAAAGAGAGCTTGGCACCTATGTCAAACTTCCCCTTGTGCCAATGAACAGAAGAAACACAAGTATAGTACTTCTGAATTTCAAGTGATCCTGAATGTACCAGACACAATCCATACGTAGTGACTCTTTTACAGAAATACAGAAACCAGATTCCTGTTGCTTGCCTTGCTACGGTTTAGGAGAGGAGGTGGGTTTTCTGCTATATTATCACTTTTCCAGAATAAACTCGCAACTTTAAACTCTCAAAGAGAAAAGACTGAATAAATAGCTGAAATATTTTTAAATAAGTCAAAACACACACGAATATTTCAGTTCATGGAAACTTGTACCTTTTGTGTTGGAGGAAAAGGGAACATTGATGAACTGCAATAAAATACACTGCTCCTCCCATCAGTAAACTCTCACCAATGTGGATCAGAGAAATAAGATAAACTCCAAAGAGTGCCTCTACGAACTGACGTGGAGGGAGTGGTGCACCAGGACAAGTACCAAATAAGCTTCGTAACAATACTGACGCTTTTAAAACTGATTACAACGCACTAAAATGGAAATATGTGGTGGGTGTAATCAGAAAAAAACATCACTACAGAAACATTGCCCAGGCACGCAGGAATGCAAAGTCAAAACTCAGGTGGAATTGAAATTGGTGAGTGATATGAAGAGCAACAAGGGCTTCCACAAGTACAGTGGCAACCAGAAGGAGAATTGAGGATATCACGGGCACCTGATTGATACAGGACATGGAAGGGGCTGATGTACTCGATGCCTTCTTCACCTTGGTCTTTACTGGCATCATAAGGTTCCCTGGGTTTCTGTGCCCAGGGGAAGGTGAGAAGTTTTACCTGCCTCAAAGCTGGTCAAGTCTTGCACATGGTGTAGGCTTAACCCCACACAACAGCACAGAGTGGATGCCAGTTGGCTCAGCAGAAAAACCCCTCTGGTTCCCAGTGGACAAGCTGGATGCACATCAGCAGAAGATCGCAGTGGAGATAGAAGCTAACTATGTCCCAGTCTGATTAGCAAGATTATAATAACAGCAGAACAATGAAAATGACTATTTCCCCATTCCCAGTACTCCTAAGGGTGCACCTGAAGCTGTGTACAGTTTTGGAAGCCCCAGTGCAAGCGAGAGATCCTGACAAATTGAAGCAAGTCCAACAAAGGGAATCCTGGAACATCAGGGGCCTGGAGTGTAGAGGTACGAGAAGCCCTTCTGTGAACTGGAACCTTCAATCTGGAGAAGACAAGAATGAACCTAATTTCAGGCCACCACAGTCTGGAGGGGGTTGCTATAAAGAAGATACATGCTTCTCGGAGAAACACGGTAGAAGAACAAGAGGCCCCAGACATGAGCTGCAGCAAGGAAAATTGTTGCCAGAAAAATAATTTCACAAATGCTAGTGAGTCAACCCAAGAAAAGAGATGAGAGGCTCTGGAATCTCCATCCTTGGAGGTTTTCAAGACTCAGCTGAACAAAGCCATGAGCCCTCCTAGGAGCAGAAAGATGAATTAGCTGTCCTCCAGTGGTCCTCTCCAACAAAAGTTTGCAATTCCATCTGTGTAAACCCACCATGAATGAGTCCTCTTAACTTTACACTGGTTTCAAGCCAATACAACTCTTGCTGCTAACAGTAAGGTTACTCAGGATTTACATGCACATTAGAAAAACCAAAAACCAGCCTGCTTCCAGCACAATGTGGGTCCTCATTAGGCAAATTTACTCCTGAGGTTGCACAGCATATTGACTATAAAATGAGAAGAACAGCTCTGCACAGCTAGAAAACATCAGAATCTCCTTTTCTATTGATACACAAACCAGGCCCACCACAACTAGACACTGAGCTTCCTTCTCCTGAGGCATTTTAGGGAGAAGGTTTTGACATTCAGTCCTTAACTCACCGCTCAGCATCTGCATAGCTGGGTGATGCTTCCAAGACAAACACTGCTTCTCATTTAAATGGATAACAAGTAGTGTCACAGATTCCCAAAGTCAAATAGAAGACGAAGGCTAACTTAAATTGCAAGCTCCTGATTCATCAACTTAGAAACATACCTAAAGTCAAATAAAGGAACTGCTTAATTAAAATGGATAGGGTGTGACTGGTGTTTGCAGGAAAATTATGATGGAACAGCTGGAACAGCTTCTACCCTCAGTTGTTCACCTCACCTTTCTTCCAGAGGCTGTGGTCACCTGTGCAGGAGTGGCTGAATGGCATGTGCATTCCTTCCTGAGCACTGGGGTTTTACAGCCCAGTGTTTTACCCTGAACCGCAGCCAGCGGCAACCTCTGGGACAAAAGCAGGGTAGGTAGCTGACAGCAGCAACCAGCGCCCCAGATAAATTCTTAGAAAACTAGGTCAGAGCCTCCACGAGCACACAGGCAAGTACTCTGCAGAACTACAGCCTCAATAATCCACATATACAACATGCATCTCCAACAATTCAGTAAAACACCTTGTAAATTCAAACCCAGAAGTTAATCATCACCTTTATCCACCCAAATTTACTTCCTGCTTACTGAAAAACAAGAAGCGAGTGGCTAGCAGTTCAATTCTTGTAAAGAAACCTACTGTGTATCAAAGAATTACCTTTTTAAAAGGTATATAATTATACACTTGTATAAATGTATATATATATAGACATGTTTAAAGTCTGCATTTGAGATTCCTACAGAGATCTGCTATTTCTTCAAAATCCACTTAGTTGTTGCTTCAATTGTCTCATGTAACAAGTACTCCCTGTTTAAATGAACAAATTTAGACACCAGGAGCAGCCTCACCAAGGCAAGAGGAAGCTCCTTCAGGACTGCAAACCTCCCAAAGAATCTCTAGTTCTACTCATAAACTTCCTTAAGCCGCAAGGTAGCACAAACAGCTTAACATACCACAGCAACTGGTTTAAAATTATAATAATTCGCACATGTTAGAATGCAACACAGAACTGACCAAAGTAGAGTTATTCCTCTACCGCCTCCAGTTATTCCTCAGTGTGCCAAATCCTCACAGCTGACAGCTGTGATGTCAGAGGTTAAACAAGAATCGCTTTGATTTTCCATGGGATCAGGCTATTTTTCAGTTTTATCTAATAATTGTCTCAAATACAGGCAAAAACTGGGAGAAACCACCAAATTCATGCAAGTTTATAGTAAGCTCCTGAATTTTTTTTCAGTTGCCCCAGTTCACTCCAGTTTATTTTTGGCTGCCTCTCCTTATCTCAGCCTGGAAAAACTGTCAGTTGCAACATAACTAGAATAGATACAATACTTATATAAAAAAAAAATCTAAAACCAGCTTAGATCTCGAAGGCCCATTTAGCTTACCTGCTGACTCTGTGCCTTCAGGCTGGGTCTCCTCCAACTCAGGCAGAGAATCTCTGCAGTCAGTCTGTGCATCTGTAAAGGTTCTGAAAGAAAATATACCTATTAAAAACTTATCAAGGAGTGCTAATAGGATCTACATCCAGGATCTTCAGGATCGTTAAAGTTGGTACCACTGTGTGAAAAGTAGTTGTCACCTGCCCTATGGACTGAGTGGTCAGTTTGAGAGCTGGGGGGCTTTTTTGCCCTGAAAGTACAATTAAGACATTCTCTTTTCAATCAAAAATTTGTGTGCATATTCATAACCACCCCTCCCAGATGGGGGTTCTGCATAAATTATTTATTAGTGCAGGGGCAGCACATTTCCAAATCCAACTACCTTTTTAAAAGGGGATTTTCTACATTTGATTTTTGCATTTAAAAATGTGTATGATTCCAAAGGTAAGATGGAAAAACCTCTACAAGGCACACACATGGGAGCTAACAGTAGAGGTCACTTTAGCAAGACAATCAGAACAAACTGAGATTACGTTACACAGTGTTGACCAGCTAGAATTAACCCAAGCACACTTCTCAGAGGAGGCTGCAAGGATGCCCAGGGAAGCTGTGGCTGCCCCATACCTGGAGGGATTCAAGGCCAGGCTGGATGAGGCTTTGAGCAACCTGATCCAGTGGGAGGTGTCCCTGCCCATGGCAGTGGGGTTAGAACTGGGTGATCTTTAAGGACCCTTCCAACCCAAACTATTCTATGATATTCATGCAGCAAGAATGGAAATCACAGAATCATAGAACAACCAGGCTGGAAGAGATGCATCAGATCATCGAGTCCAACCATTCCTATCAAACACTAAACCATGTCCCTCAGGACCTCGTCTATCCGTGCCTTAAACACCTCCAGGGAAGGTGAATCAACCACCTCCCTGGGCAGCCTGTTTCAATGCCCAATGACCTTTTCCATGAAAAACTTCTTCCTAATGTCCAGCCTAAATCTCCCCTGGCGGAGCTTGAGGCCATTCCCTCTTGTCCTGTCCCCTGTCACTTGGGAGAAGAGCCCAGCTCCCTCCACTCTACAACCTCCTTTCAGGTAGTTGTAGAGAGTAATGAGGTCTCCTCTCATCCTCCTCTTCTCCAGGCTAAACACCCCCACCTCTCTCTACGCTTCCTCATAGGGCTTGTTCTCCAGCCTCTTCTCCAGCTTTGTTGCTCTTCTCTGGACTCACATTCACAATTGCTCTAAAATAAAGACTTAAACACTTTTTTGCAATTAAAGCAGCTGGTAATTCAGCCCATGAACTCATCCAGAGTCCATTATCTCAGCTTCCAGACGTAAGCTGCCTGGATTCAAGATGAAGATAACATGCTCTCCTCCCACTCCTGGTATTTTCAACTCAGGCTGAGATTTCTCCATTTTGCAGCTTCTCCACTCTCCCCTTGCTCCTGGATAATGCTGTACCATACGCGTGGGCTCACCATAGTGAAAATATTGTTATTAATTAATTTTATCCTGGTTTAACATATGAGAAATGCTCACTGTTGAAGATATCTGTCAATATATTAATGCAATAAAGTGAGATTGATGTCATGCCTAATTTTAGAAGAACACTATGCTCAAGGCACAAAGCTATGGTCAACCATGTTACTGCAGCTCCTGTCTGCTTCACTTCTAAAGCTTTATTATGAACTATTACATCATTTTTGATCTTTTGTTCCTTCAAAATAAATTATCCTGCAGATTGCTGACAAAGAACATAGCCAATAACAAGGAACGCTCAGTTACAGCGTCTGCTGAGTGTATACAAGTGTCTGTCACTTACACACTTTTTCCAAACAGCAATCTGTTTAGCTTCTGCTGGGAATGCTCTTACAGCACTGCTTCCAAACTCTTGGGAAGACTCACTCGTGTTTTCCCCACACTGTGATGACCCAAAACATTCCAGCTCCTTCATCTGCTTTGCGGCTGCTCTGAGCAGATCATTTTTGATAGGAATGGTTGGACTTGATGATCCAGTGGGTCTCTTCCAACCTGGTTATTCTGTGATTCTATGATTTACATCCATCAGATTACTTCCAAGCAGCAGCAAGCATGTTACTACATATTTCTTACAACACAGTCTCCACCTTATAATTAAACTCCTTTCTCTACCTACCTGCCCAAAGAAACACACTGGGTTTGACTTTGGGAGCAAGGTGTGCAAACCCCCATTTGTACAAGTACTTTTATCTCAAATCCTAAAGTTGAATTGGCTTTCTTAACTATGAAATATGAGTTTTCTTCAACACACATACAAAAAAGGCTGAACTGGAAAACATGCATTTTTAAAAAGGCACAACTTCTTCACTTCTTCATAAACTTTGTTTTAATCTTTCCCTGCTCACTTTTTCTGAGGATGACTTAGTGAATTTAATCTCTGAACATCTACAGCTCAGTTGCTTGATTATTTAAGCAGATGAAAAAAAAAACCTTCCTTCCAAGCAGTGTGCATCTTTTGCTGTTTCATTCTTTGTGACAAGTGTCCTAAATATGATCTCTTCCTAACAACAGGAATTTTTTTCCCTAAGCTTTTGTTACATATTTTCCAGGACAACCTGACTGTACAAATTCCAACAGCCTTAAACTACATCAGAGCTGCTTTTGGTAATATGTTTGGGGTCTTTATCTGCACATTCCAAAGTACTTTTCATTGAGTGTTAGGCATTCTCAAGAGCTCACCAGGGCACGCAAATTCAAGATGGAATCATTAAGTGATGTACTGACAATTCTTCTGGCAGAAAAAGCAAAGGCTTAAATTTCCTCTGAAAACTTTAATGATTCTGGCACTTTGCCTAGAAACTTCAGAAACTAAATATCTTCATCTGGATCCCATTCACGAGTAATCCTTTCCCAATTCCCCATGTATGCCAGAAGTGCTGAATCCAATATTTCAAAACAGAGCTCCGGGGAAAGGTTGCAGGAGTGCAAGACAATAAATTTAGAACCACAGATCTGTCCTAGAGTTCCAGACAAAGACAATAAAGTCACTCTGACTTAAATCAACACAGCAGCATCGTGCCAAAGCTTTGATAGTTCAGCAGCTACAGAGAAATCTGTGACTGGCACATAAATAGCCAGGCAGCAAACACTATCTCCAGACCCTGAGGAGCTGTGAATTCTCATTTTCTACAGCGTAAAAAAAAAAAATTGCCAGTAAAAACATATAACACTAGTTCTTTAAATCCTAATTCTGGGTTATATGTAAAATTCTTCCTATACTAAGGAGCAAAGTAATGAGTTTCTCATGGTCCTTTACAGGGATACTGCTGTTTATTTACTGATTACTCCCGTATTCAAATTAGGGCGATGTTATAATAACTTCCTTGTTCATTTGATTTAAAATTTCCCTTTGTCCTCCAAGAACAGGTTAGATTCAGGTTTTAATTGGTTTTTGTGTCCTCATGAGACTTAAAAAGGAGGCCACAAATCAGCCTAGATATGTTCCTACTCTTGCCAAGAGAGTCAGCTGATTCAACAAGCAGTTTGCTTTTCACACTGCACAAGAAACTCATCTTTCTCAAATTACTCATGTAATTTCTTCCCACATAGAGGTATATTTAAAAGCAACAGAAATGCTTAATAAATAAGAAAGTACTAAAGATAACAGCTAAGACTTATTTGCCATATAACACTGCTTGCGCACACCTCCTGTTAAACCTGTCTCTGTCCTTGCAACAAACGAAAATACTCTTTTCTTTTGCTAGGACTAAACATCCTCAAAATCAGGCCATTTGTTCTGGTGAGCAGACCAGTTTCACAGGCAGTTGAGAACTATGCAGGTGAATGGGAAGAAATGAATAATGGATCCAGTCTTTTTTATTCCCCACCCCAAGAAACCACTCTGTTCAGCAGTCAGGAGGATACCACAACCCTTCATTGACCTTGGTGCAGCTTTTCTGGCTCTGTTCTCCCCTGCACTGCAAAACCCAAAACCTGAAGATGAAATCTTCCAGTAGCTGCCTCTGCCCAGCTATTTGCAGAGCACAGCAAAGTCAGGTCACACAGAACTCATTATTTCATCTCTTCCTTTTATTTTTTAGGTCATGCTGATTCAATCTCAGCCTTATAAAAGGTCTTTTTTTACTCCTTCCATTTTGCTAGATTTTTTTTTTTTTTGTCTAGTCCTTTCTACCTGGAATCCTGCCTCCAGCATACAAAAAAGGGGATATGAAGCTGCTACCTAATTTCAAACCACCCCAGCTAAACACCAGTATTTAACATGACATCAGGTAATGACTTCTTCAAAATCACTAACAAAGTAATATTTATGCCAAGGACTTTGAATGCATCAAAAGTATTTTGAGATCGAGTCAAATGCAGCTGGAGTATTTTTGAAAGTCTATTCAAAGCATGTTATATGCCCAATAATATGTGCACAACAACCACTTCTGAACTTCCAGAGTCTTCAGTGCTGCTCCTGCCCTCAAGAGACACGTGACGGGACGCACAGGAGCACTGATTGGTTTGGGTTTTTTTCCCCCTTGACTATCTAAACATCAATATTTTCTAGTATTTGAGATTGCCTGTAATCTCACCGCATGGCTGAAAAGTCATTAAGCATTTAATATACCGAAGCATAAGAGTAGCAGTTTATTAGTATTTCCAACGAGCCTTCCACATAGCTCCAGTGGCTGAGCCACAGATGCTGAACACACCTCTTGCTGGAACCACTCTACACGAACTTCTGCTGAGCCACTTCTTGGGGTAAGAGCATCTGTGCGATACAACACTGTACAACTAGATACGTGCAAATAGGATACAAAGAACGTACCAAATGATGCCTTTAAGACCAAACTGGAGGCTAGTATGGGATAAAGCCATTTAGAAGCTTCATTACCATTTTCTTTCATTCTAACCTCAAAAGACACACCTTTATTAGATATCAGAGACACTGTTATGCAGACAAGGTTCTTGTGGATCTGCATGGCAGCAGAAGACAAACTCAAGTTGTGACAAAGTGGTAAATCGGTTTGTTAAAATAAATATCGAAGCTACTTTACCCGTTTTCAGACCTTTCTGAAGTATTCTTTGCGTTTTCATCTTGTGATTTTTCCTTAAGAGTCTCTCCACTGCTAGGCATGCTGACAAACCCTCTAAAGCTGGTCACAAATATGCTAAAGAACTGTGCGGGTCAGGCATAAATAAGCTACTCAGACAACTGAAGAAACCAACAGTAACTGGTTATTTGTTAAAAAAAACAACACGTAATACGAGAGGAGGAGACTACAACTACAAAAGCTGTTTCTTTCTGATTTTAACATGCTTGAAATGTCGCAGTGCCTGTGAGCTGCTTACTGCTAAACTTTCCTTTTAATTCAGTTTTCTTTAATTATCCATGAGAAGAATTTTAATGAGTCTGCAATGCTTTAAGATGCAAATCTTTTCTTTCGCCAAGATTTCCAGTGGATTTGTTCACAGAAGTTGAAGTAATTCTACTTTTATGAACTATAGTTTCCTAAAAGAACATTCTATGAAGTTATTTTCCTGACGAAAACACAGATTAATTACATTAGGAAATGCCTTCAAGTTAATTATACCTATAAAACCCAGTACTGCAGCAGCAAAGCACCTCTTCCAGTATCACAATTGCACCAGCACCTCACTGACTTCACCAAAGCAAGCTGATCATATACCACAGAATTTTACACTCATGACTAAACAAATTACTTCCTAGCATGTAAGAAAGTCTCAGTGCCAGAGAACATGAGCTAGAATTTTTTATTCAATGGTACAGACAGACGTGGGAAAGTATAAGACTAGTAGATATCTAACTTTCTAGAAAGATGTGACTTTCATAAAGATGTGACATGCATCCCAGAGTACCTTGCACCATATCCAGATGTCTAATTGTAGATAATGCAATTTGAAATGAAAGAAAAAGGAAGAAAAACTGCAGAGTGGGACCCCAAATGGTCTATTCTCATGCCAGGAACTTGCTTTGAAAATACCTTTGAAAACAGGAGATATTTCAATAGTAAAAATGTGTCATCTTACACAGCTAAACTTAAGTTCTGTTGGGACTGATTTAGTTCCTTCATTTTGGGATAACTCTCCAAATTCCCACTTTGATCTGATGATTCTTTTCCAAAAGCCACTATATGTCTTCCATGGGCTTGCAACCAGCTTTCCAGAAATATCATCAAAGAAAAACAGGATTAGGCTTGGTTGTAAGAAACCTCAGCCTTTTTTTCTTTTTCTGGTTATCTAAGATGTTTTACATGCTATGTTACATGAAGGAATCCACTTACACTACTGTTAATTACCTCACTTGGGTTAATTCTTGAAAAGGCTGTTAATTCTTGAAAACCTGTACTTCCAGCAAAAAAACCCAGAAAACCCAAATACACTCTTCTGTACGGACTGTGCTTAGAAGTTATTTCTTTGGTTTGTTTCTCAGACAATCTTCCTTAAACTGCCTGACGGTTAGAAAAGTGTTTTGACGTAATCAAGGATTCTCCACTGCTGAATCACTCCCCCAGCAACGAGTCCTGCAGGGCAGATGTGTACTCCTCAAGTTTCAAGTAATAAATCCTAACGATGAGGCCAGCAACTTATTTAGAGTTCAGGAAGAAATGATTTTCACCTTCCGATGATTTTTATGTGCTGGAGGGAACACAATGCTACAGGCTATTTCTTTTATGCCTATATGTACCTGCATGCAACTTGCACAAGACTGTACTAGACTCAAGCCCACTTTTTCCAACATGATGGGCTGCTTTTTCCAGCTACAGGTTAAGATTCCTGAGCATTGACAGGCTTATGAAGCATATTAAGAGGCAAAGACACATATTCTTCAGGTTCTTTATCAACAAATACGCCTGGTGTCTTTCAGGAATTAGACTGGTTGAAGACACTGTCACTACAAACTTGCACTATTATGAGATCCCAGAGTATTACAGAGGCCAAAACAAAGACAGTTTGTTACTAAGGTCAACAACCTGCAGAAGGGCAATGCCCAGCTCAGCCCCAGTGTAGGTGGAGTACATGGCACCATTTCATGTTTGCAACAGCACGTTTCAGGTTTAATTCACGATGCCACTATGGCAACGCGAAGCTGCCCGTAGCCGTGTACTCCCTCCTTTCTTTACCTGTAAGGCAAAAGAGGAGAGTGTGGTTTGCCCTAACCTTGTGTTTCTTTTAAATGAATGGACACGTACACTAATCCTGGATGCTCCCAGCTGTTCAGCCCAGTTAGTTTATAAGCAGGTTGTTCATAGAATCATTGGGTTAGGAAACACACCTTTTGGATCAAATCCAACCATTCCTATTCATGCATGTGACAAAACAACTCTGTGAGGCTGGCTCTTTTTTTTCCCTTAAATCATATAACTTGTTACAAACATCTTAACATAATCAATGTTTTCTAGGACAACCATGATGTTAAATTGATAATCCTGTTGTTATTCTGGACTTCTAGCACCAGGTCAAAAACCAATAAAAACCCAGCCCACAACAACCAGCATCACAAACCTCCAACGCTCTACAGTTTCTATTTAGAATAATAAAATAACTAGGTGGACACCAGGTACTCAGGAGCATGGCAGGGTCCAAGCAGTTTCAATACAGGATAGGGGATTATGGGATTGAGAGCAGCCCTGCAGTGCTGGTTGATAAGAAGCAGCTTGATGTGAGCCAGTAATAGGCGCTCACAGCCCAGAAAACCAACCATGTCATAGAATCATAGAATCACCAGGTTGGAAAAGACCCACTGGATCATCGAATCCAACCATTCCCACCAATCTCTAAACCATGTCCCTCAGTACCTCATCCACCCGTACCTCAAACACCTCCAGGGAAGGCGAGTCAACCACCTCTCTGGAAAGTCTGTTCCAGTGTCTAACGACCCTTTCTGTGAAGAATTTTTTCCTTACGTTGAGCCTGAACCTCCCCTGGCAGAGCTTGAGGCCATTCCCTCTTGTCCTGTCCCCGTCACTTGGGAGAAGATCCCAGCTCCCTCCTCTCCAAAGCAGTGTGGCCAGCAGGGAGGGAGGGGATTCTGCCTCTCTGTTCCTCTCTCGTGAGACCTCACCTGGAGCATGATGTCCAGTTCTGGAATCCTCAGTGTGAAAAGGAGATGGAGCTGGTGGAAGGGTCCAGAGCAGGGGGCAAGGATGGTGCAAGGGCTGGAGCAGCTCCCATGGCTGAGACTTGAGGGTGTTCAGCCTGGAGAAGGCTCCAACACCTTAAAGTGACCTTCCAGGACCTGAAGAGGCTACAAGAGTGCTGGCGAACGGCTGTTCACAAAGGCTTGTGGTGATAGGATGAGGGGGAAGAGGTATAAACTGGAGAGGGGCAAAGTCAGACTTTTTAAGGAGGAATCTCCTCATGATGAGGGTGGTGAGGCCCTGGCCCAGGGAAGCTGTGGCTGCCCCATGCCAGGAGGGGTTCAGGGCCAGGTTGGATGGGCCTTAGGGCCCCTGATCTAGAGGGAGGTTCCCTGCCCATACCAGGGGGTGGAACTTGATGATGTTTCAGGTCCCTTCCCACCCAAACCATCCATAGATCCTAACAAGGGAAGCGCCTCCCCACCTCCCCGAACCGGCGGTGACGTCACGCGCGGCCGTTCTAGACCGTTCCAGCGCGGTGACGTAGGGCGGCGTCATTCCAGAAGCTTCGGCCGGAGCCCGTATATAAACCCGCGGAAGGGGCGGGGCGAGCGTGAGCGGCGCTGCGGCCGGCGGGGAGTGAGCGGCCGGAGACAGGGGTGAGCGGCCGAGGGGCGGGCAGCGACCTTAACGGGGGAGGGAGCCCTTACTGAGGGGTGAAGGGGACTTAATGGGGAGAGGGAGCTTTTAGTGAGGGGTGAAGGGGACTCAATGGGGGAGGGAGCCCTTAGTGAGGGGTGAAGGGGCTTTAATGGGGGGAGGGAGCCCTTAGTGAGGGGTGAAGGGGCCTTAATGGGGGAGGGAGCCCTTAGTGAGGGGTGAAGGGGCCTTAACGGGGGGAGGGAGCACTTAGTGAGGGGCGAAAGGGCCTTATTGGGGTAGGGAGCTCTTAGTGAGGGGTGAAGGGGCGTTATTGGAGGAGGGAGCTCTTAGTGAGGGGTGAAGGAGCCTTAATGGGAGGAGGGAGCCTTTAATGGCGGTAGAAGGGGCCTTAACGGGCAGGGGGCCCTTAAAGTGGGGTGAACGTGCCTTAACGTGGGGAGGGAGTCTTTAATGTGGGGTGAAGGGGCCTTAACGGGGAGTGGGAGCCCTTAGTGCCGAGTAAAGGAGCCACAAGTGGGGCGAGGGTGTCCCTTGAGGGGGGATGTGGGGCTGAAATGTTCACGGGGTTGAGGAGGGGGGTTAACGCGGTGTGCGGTTGAGGGGCGCTTAATGTTGAGTGCGGGGCCTCCATGCAGCATGATGCGGGGTGAGTGGGTTAAAGGAGGTCAGAGGGCGCTGTGATGCGGCACAGTGCAGGTTGTGGGGCGGGTGGGGCCATGAGACGGCCGTAACGCAGGCTGAGGAGGCCGAAACGCGGTGCTTTGGGGTGTAGTGCGATGGCATGGGGCGTGAAACAGCATAACACGACATGGTTGGACTGCATGATCCGGGAGGTCTTTCCCAACATGTGTTTCTGTGGTTGTGTGGCCTCTTGCAGGGCACCATGGTGAAAGAGACGGGTTACTACGACATCCTGCAGGTGAAACCCAATGCCTCCTCCGATGAGATCAAGCGGGCCTACCGCAAGCTGGCCCTCAAGTACCACCCTGACAAGAACCCCAGCGAGGGAGAGCGGGTATGTAGGGGCCAGGAAGGGTGTGGGGGTGCGTGGGGGCAGAGGCGGAAAGTGCAGCTGTTGTATCACTATAAAGCCCTAAAAAACACATATATTGTCTTACTTGTAGAACGGGGCAAGTAAAGGACGGTTCGACAAAGGTGATCTGAGGCCAGGCTGAGAGTGGAGGTTGTTCAACCTGGAGAAGGCTGTGGGGAGACCTTAAAGCAGCTTCCAGTACTGAAGGGGGCTCCAGGAAAGCTGGGAAGGGGCTTTTTACAAGGGCATGTAGTGATACTACAAAGATGGGTAGCTTTAAATTGGAAGGGGCAAGATCTAGATTGGACGTAAGGAAGAAGCTCTTCACAATGAGGGCGGTGAGGTGCTAGCATAGTTTGCCCAGGGAAATTGAAGCTGCCTCGTCCCTGGAGATATTCAAGGCCAGGCTGGATGGGGCCTGAAGCTGCCTGGTCTGGTGGGAGGTGTCCCTGCCCATGGCATGGGGGTTGGAACTGGGTGATCTTTAAGGTCCCTTCCAACCCAAACCATTCTGTGATTCCTGCTCGCCAGAGGGTCTGTGAAAGCCCTGTGCAACTGGCAGCCCTCCTGGCCATAATGGCAGGGGAGGCCTTAGTTCCACTTCCTGGATACAGTTCCTGCTGCCTCCCTTTAGCTGCCATTGGAGCTTATTCTTTTACAGAGGTGTAGGTTAAAACAGGCAAAGCTGTTGGGATTTCTCTTACTTTGATGGCTATCATGGCGTGTCCAATGTGCAGAGGCCAGTGGATGCGGCCACCAACGCTGCCCTGTGTGGGCTGGGGCTCCTGAACAGATTTCCTTAGAGGAAAGGCTAATTTCTATTTACAAGGTAACTGTCCAGAGGAAATGGCTGGACAGGTAACAACAGAAATGTTTCATGTGCTGCTACCAGAGCTCTGCTCAACTAATTGGAGAACTATGCAAAACTTGAACAGTAGGATTGTTTATGTAAAAGCTGATCTGATAATACCTTAATAAGGAATAGAAGATCCATATAGGTGTATTTGTACACTAATTTACAAAACTAAATCAAACTAAATAGTAAAATGGTCAAAGGTAATATTTTCTGCTTTTGTTTTTGGCCTGCTTTTTTACTTGCACTACTTTACCTGGTCATAGGTAAATCATGTTCAAAATGGAAGTAGTCATTTCAGTAAAAGCAAATTGTGTTTTAAAAATTTTACTTAGTCATCTTAGCAGTTGGAAATTGATAGCTGTTTTTAAAAAATGGCTTGATTTTTATCGATAAAGTGGATGTTTGGGTTTGTATCTTTCTATTTGCAATGAATAAGCAACTCCAGTGTCTGGTCACTAAATCTCTGTTCAGTCCTAGCTGGATGTAGCAGCTGAGCAGCCGTGAAGGATCCCTGTGTAGCTCTAAAATGACTGGCACCACTGTGGCCACTGAGCATCTGGGAACCTCCAGGACTTTGGGGATAGCACCATATCCCTTTCCAAACGGATTTGTCAGAAATGTATGATGGTTGCAACTAACACGGTTCTCAAGAGCAGTTTCTATATGCTTGTAAGTGGGACATGGCTCTAAAATAAGCCTGATTGTGACACAGGAGAAGGGGAGAAAAGGGTTGGTTTTCACAGACAAAAGAGTACAAGCGTAGCCTATTACCTAGGGAGTTTGGAAAGCACAAATGCTACGAGAGAGCTGTAGTGGCTCAATCTGAAGATGGAGTTGAATATGAGAGAGTTAATTTTCCTCTTGGTCATAGTTGTTCAGAGCTTCTTTTTTCTTTTTAGTTTAAACTCATATCCCAGGCATATGAAGTTCTGTCGGACCCAAAGAAAAGGGACCTCTATGACCAGGGTGGGGAGCAGGCTATTAAAGAAGGAGGCCTGAGTGGCGGCAGCTTTTCGTCACCCATGGACATCTTTGACATGTTCTTTGGTGGTGGAGGCCGAATGAATAGAGAGAGAAGAGGTACACAGTTCTAAACAAGTTCTAGAAACTCTAACCATGCACTTCAGCATAAAACACCTGTGTGATGGTTCTACTCTTCTGCTAAGTGCACATAGTGTCGATATTGAAACAACAGATTAAGTAAACTATGAATTATTTTCAGTTAATCTAGCGTTAAGATTCATTAATATAGCAGATAAACTGGTGTAGCTATAGCAATCTCTTTGAGTTCTGTTTATTTGTTATTAAAGTGGGTGTGGGTAACCTGTAGGGGAGGGGGAAACTTGGGCAAGTTAGAGTGGTTGAATTAGACCTATGTGACTTTTTTCCAGATCTGTGCCTCACTTGCTCAAATGCTTTGGGCAACTTTCTTAAAAGGACACCACCAACTTAATATTATTAAAATATCTTAATTTTTTTGGTAGAAACTATGTGAAACTGAGTACTGAGTGCCTCCAAAAGCACAGTATGTTTTTTCTGCCTGTTAAAGGAGCAAGTAATAACTTGCTGTAAAATCATTGAAATTATGCATGAAAATTTATAATTAGGCACAACAGCAACTTGTAAATTGACTAGATCTGAAGCTGGTAGTGTCCTTGCATCTTGCTGATTCAAAAGTCGGGGTAGGTGGGCTTTAATGGTGCTTTGCTTAGTTACAACTGAAGTTTATGTTCTGACTTAATTGGGGGCAGCTCAGTGGAAGCTGATGGAACTGCATGTGCTTTTAAGGGGGCTGAGCTGTGTTCAGAGTTTTGAATTAACTTTACATTTCCTCAGTTGAGACTGCATGTATTAACAAGTGTAGAAGCCTTTAAGTAGACATTTGTCCTCACAACAGCTGAATCAGAATTAATCTTTCTCTTATATCTGTTTTCTTAAAGGCAAAAATGTTGTACACCAGTTAGGTGTATCTCTTGAAGACTTGTATAATGGTGTTACAAGGAAACTGGCATTGCAAAAGAATGTCATTTGTGCAAAGTGTGAAGGTAAGAAAAAAAACCCAAGCAGTGGTTTCAACCTTATCCAAGCTTTTTTTTTTTTTTTTCCCTTCCCTTAAAAAAATATATATATTGGAGGGGGGCTGTAAATCAAGTGTGGGGTTCTCTTCTTTTTTGATCCACCTCCAAAAGTCTGCCAGGCTAGTTAATTTTCACTTAAGCTTATCAAAGAGTAAGGCTTTCTCAGTTAAGGGTGCTCAGGTTAAAAGTAACTTAACCTGGAACTTTTTTTTCCCCCTCCATTTTAATTGCTGCTGGTAGTGGTCCAGCTTGTATTACACAACTCATTTAACATCTATTAAGTATCCCTAATGACAGGTCTTCTTTGAAGTAAATATTAATGAGGTCTTGTATTTTAGAACTCTTAAATACTTGGCAAGCAGATGCTTTCCAAAGTATTAATGGAATGTCTGGGTGTTTGAGTTAGTTCACTGGTTGTTCCTTCAAAACCCAGATGTATTGGGAGATGGGGCAGAGGCTACTAAAATAACCTATGCATAGAAAAATGGAATTGATTAACTCTGTAAAAACTATGAACTTGAGGCATGTTTTGTGATGAAGACTGGAGTTCTAATTACATTGAAAATACTTTACTGAGCTACTCTTGGGTTGCTCTAAAGGAGTTGTTGAAGTCAGCAAGTTCCAGCCTGATAGCGTTAGAGTAAATTCCAGGGTATTTTTGAGCCTGAGATCAGATTTAACTTTTTTGTTAAAGGTTATGGTGGAAAGAGAGGGGCAGTAGAGAAGTGTCCGGTTTGTAAAGGAAGAGGAATGCAAGTTCTTGTCCAGCAAATTGGACCTGGCATGGTACAGCAAATCCAAACTGTGTGTCCAGAATGCAAAGGCCAAGGTGAAAGAATAAACCCAAAGGACCGATGTGAGAACTGCAATGGCTGTAAGGTTGTACGGGAGAAAAAGATCATAGAAGTTCATGTTGATAAAGGTAAGAATTGTTGGTTTGTCTGTGTCCCTGGTTGTAGTTCACAGTTCTGCAGAGAGTAAATGGGTTTCTCTTCTGTAGGTATGAAAGATGGCCAGAAGATAGTATTTCATGGAGAAGGGGACCAGGAGCCTGATCTGGAGCCTGGCGATGTTATAATTGTGCTTGATCAAAGGGATCATAGTGTCTTCCAGAGGCGAGGGCATGACTTGATCACAAAAATGAGAATTCAGCTCTCAGAGGCTTTATGTGGTTTCAAAAAGACGATTGAAACTCTGGATAATAGAGTTCTTGTTATATCATCTAGGCCAGGTAAGTCTTGAGAGTTCTGATGCCGTTTAAACTGCTTGCCTGGGGTTTTGGGGGGGCTTTGGTTTGGTTTCTGGTTGTTGTTTTGGTTTAAAAAGCAGTCAATGCAATGACCGCACATGTAGTTTTTTTTAGTTGGTTCTTCATCATTTTTGTTGCTCTTTTTAAAACATTACATACAGAACTATAGCTGAAGCTGTCAAGTGCTTCTTGATATGATTCACCTTTTGTGAGTGGATAGCCAGGAAAGTATTCAAGAGGCTAGAAACCTAAAACTACCAGGCTGTGTTAAGAGAAACTGCCTCTCCTAGCGTAGAGCAAACTCTGTGTGGCCTTACTACTTCGTAGCTTGAATTTAGTACTTCACAGCCTGCAGCCTTCTCTATAAGTAGCTTTGTCATCTCCTTTGGCTGCTGTGGGAACACTGCTTCTGTACAACCCTGCTTTGCATGGTTATGAAATGCCTGTCGTGTAAGCTTACTTAAAGCTGTACCCTCTGTGTAGGTGAAGTGATAAAACACGGTGACCTCAAGTGTATTCACAACGAAGGGATGCCAATCTACAAATCTCCAATGGACAAAGGAACCTTAATTATACAGTTTTTGGTAAGTTGGCTGCTTGCTTTTCAGTAGCAGAGACACCTCTTCTGGCACCAGGAATAACTGTTCATTTAAACATATGAAATTGTAGGTGCAATTCCCAGAGCACTATTGGCTCCCAAGGGAGAAAATGTCTCTGCTAGAGGCTCTGCTTCCTCCCCGAGAAGACATTATGATTACAGACGAGATGGATCAGGTGGACCTTGAAGATTTTGATCCAAGTGAGCCAACCTACCGTAATAGTGGGGGAGAAGCATATGAAGAAGATGAGGAGGGTCCAAGAACAGGAGTACAGTGTCAGACATCTTAAAGCAAGGTGAAGTGGATGTCATCTAAAATGTAAATTTTCACAATGAAAACTGCATGGCTGTAATAGCCACTGCTTGTGGGTTTTGTGTTCAGCAAATTGAGTTGCTGCGCTGTCAGTATCACCTTTTTGTAACTAATTTATATTGTGTTCTCGTAGTCTTTATATATAAAGCAAATGTTACACAGCTGAGAACCAACTGAGTTGGTCTACAGTTGGTCTACATTTTCCTTTGCTGTGAAGGTTCTCGATTAAATTTCATGCAATATTGATAGAGGTTAAGTGGAGTGTCTTATGTAAATACTTTCATACTGGAAAATTAATTTCATAGAATAAGACATAGCATAAATAACTTCTAATAAATAGACCTCTTCACATTTTGTCATGCTTCTCTTGTATTTCCTAAGCTGCTATAGAACCCCCTTTATCTGAATAAGTTTCTCTAAGCTCAGATTCTTGTCACAGAGTCTGTTTTGTTCTCCATGTTCAGCTTTGTTAGTTGGAACACCGGGACCTGTCTTGTATTTTGCTGCCCCACTCCTTGCACAGTAACACTCTTGCCTCTGTTCTGCTCAATTTAGAGTAGGTAGTGTTCCTCTATACATATAGCTCTGTGTGAACATAACTGAGAGTTAGCAGGCTTCTTTCTAATGTTTACAGAGTGTACCTTACCTTACTGTATTCTACGTGCAGGCATATAACCTCTAAGTAATATTTAGAGCTCAAGTTGTGCATGTTTCAGTGTGCTTAAAGGGCTTTCACTTCCTCCTTAGTGCTGTGTCCTTCAGCCCTGATGAATAAACCACAACCAGCTGATGAATATATATAGCTGCCACTCTGTATCATGACAAGATGCCCCAGTAGAATGATCACATAAAAGGAAAAAGCTTTAATCTTGTTTCCCTGTAGTGACTGTATTAAGGGTTGGAAACAACTGTTCCCTGTTAGTGAAATTAAACTGAGTGAGCTACACCTCCCTCTACAGTTGCTGGAACAGGTGTTCAGTTTAAGTGACCTCACTGCAGGCTGTCGTTTCCTATGCATAGAAGGCAGGGCTCGGTCACTTTCATTTCTCCTAAAATAGGCTACTGTTAGACACCATCAACACTTCCCACCTCCATTCTATTTCTGTACAAAGGCAGAGGAGATTAACTGAGCAGTTACTTCAGTTATGACTACTTATTTCCACAACCACGCTGACCAAAGATTGAGATACAAGTTACTTGCAGCTGTAGCTTTTATTTTTAAAAAAGTAAAGCTTTCTCTTACACAAAACCAAATCAAAATTATGAGCAGAAGTGATTTTGAAGGTCAGCATGATGAAAATTATTATATATTAAAAAAAATTACATGGAAAGACAGCAGTTTTTCTAAAAACTGCCATGAGAATTAACCAGAAGGTGAGTCACGACATTTAAACTGGACAGTCATAAATATGAATTTCTTGGTCATCTCCAACAGATACAATTTTGGACCCACTTCCATTGTACTTCACTCCCCAAACCTGCAAACAGGACATAACACAAGATTACCGACAGGAGAATTAAGAAAAAACATCAGAGCAGTCATTCACTGACGAACAAGCAGAAGAGGGGAAGATGATATAAGATAGCTATTAGTTTTGGTTCAATTATAAACTGCTGCTTTAACAGCAGATGAGTTGATGAACCAGAGGAGGACACTGCCACCTAGCAGACTAACACGTTCTTGTATTCCCCTCCTGGATTACACAATCTAAAGGTACTTGAGAAAGGCTGGAAAATACTTGCCCCAGTTTGCATAAATCAGAACATCTTAACCCATCCACTACTTTCTGAAAAGTATTTTACAGTGTTTTCAGGAAAGCAAGCAAGGAAATGTTTATCACTGTGGCATCCTGACTACAGCACATCTTGAGGAGCCTCATACACCATTCTCTATGTGCATCTAAAAACCAGCCTTCCCAGCAGCTGTGACATCTCTGCCTTCCCTAAGAGTTAGCTGCTGTTTGTAATCTCCTAAGACACCACCAGAAGAAATCAGTTTGTGTTCAGTACTTCACTAATAAAAACCCCATAGCTGTAGATAACTGAAGAGCCCAAGTAAAATTATTTCCTTTGTTATGTCTTCCTCTATGAGCCATTAAAAATCCCAGCATTCTTCTACTTAACATCTAACATTTCGGAAAAGCATAACTTGGTAGATTCCCAGCTTCCTCTTCCCTCATGGGTAGTTAACCACTGAATTAAAAAAGAATGGGGTAATGCAGACATTTCAGGAGGACGAAGTCCTCAAGTTTCAGGCATACTTACAAGCATCTTTTTAGACAATTCCATCCTTTTAAATTAAGTGTTTTCCCTCCTTATACATGTATATTTTGTGGAAGTGATAGAAATAAGAAAGACAAAGGTTGAAGATAAGAGTTTGGTAAAAATTCTTTTGGCCACTCAGGGTTGTCCTTATTTGAACCTCAAAAATGTAATTACTTGGAGAGATCAACCTATACACTGGGCATATTAGGTCAATATTAAATGTAAATTAATCACGAAGAACACTTTTAAGATTCCACAACAGCAGGTGCAAGGCCAACCCCAAAGAGAACACAGCGACCCAGATAAAGCAACAGCTTTGTCTGCATACCTGGTCTTGGTGGTCAAAGAAAGTGTGAACACAGGTTCTCGTTCCAGCATCCCAGACTTTGACACTTTTGTCAGATGAACTGAAAGAAAAGTAGTTTTGATCAATATTAACATTAATAGATTAACTAGTTTAAGTTAACTTGAAAATGAAGACTCCCATATTAGCCAGAAAATTCTTTGAAGCAAGCTCTTTGGATACAGGAACTCCTGTTACATACATTTGGCTCCCAATTGCCTGAGCTGTTCTAAGAGTTAATGCTAAAATCCAACTAGATTAATGCACCACTTCTATATTACATTGTACTTTTTAATCCAACATCAATTTTTTTCAGCTGTTTTGGATCAAACAGCCCTTTTCTTAGGTGCAGATGTTATTCACTTGTAGAAAATGACACTGCACTGGGATGGCTTACACTTAAACCATTACTTACTGCAACTGGTATCACACAGGTTGGCTCTTGAGTCTTGAATTGCAAGTTATTCCATTGTAATTTGTGCACATTTACTTTTTTATGCTACCTCCCTTTATAATTATTTTTTTTAGGAAGCTTAAACAAGTTAAAAATCATAAATACCTGGAAACAAAATGAGTATCATCAGGGCAAAATGCTACATTTAATACCCAGGATCCGTGACCACTTAACGTGCCAGCCAAGTTGGCGTGTTGTCTGTTAAAAGAACAAATGTTAGAAAAGGTAGAATTTTAACATTTGTGAATTCCAGAGAAAAAGAAACAGGTATGTACTCTCTAGCTAGCGCAATCAGGAATGGCTCAGAGCAAGGTCATGGAAGGTGACTTCTGGACATATGTTCATCCAGGCTGAATTAGTGTTACAAGAGATTCTTTTTCCATTTCAAATGGTTTACACAAAAAGAAGTCACTAAGAAGATAACTTGGTGGAAAAACAGTTTCACAGTGAAGAAGGCAAAGTAATGCAGGCTTAGGAAAGCGAAGGTCACTGAAGCAGTGCCTTTTCCTCCCTAGGGTCTTCCAAGTTGTTGGACAATGCACAGGTCATAAATACATTTTCTTGGGTACAGAACAGATGTTTAAGATGTGTAAACACACACAGAGGACACATACACAATCAGCTTGTTGCCTTCAGGGCCAAATATGAGGAAAGTAATTTGTTTTCAAGTTAAGGCCATCATCCACCTATGCATCTCTTATAAACTAAGGGAGGAGTATTTCATTATTTCAGATTATTTGTTACATAAAGAAGTCACTGAAAGCTGAAGGGCATTAAAGAGAGCAGAGGGTTGGATACATTTTTTACAGTCTCAGCCTCCTTGAGTTAATTTCCTGTGAGCAAGTCTTGCAAAATAAGAACTTACACATCATAAATTTTGATGTAGCCATCATCTGAAGCAGTTACAAGTAATTGAGAATCTGGAGAAAACGTCAGTGAACGAATGGGCATCGCGTGACCTGAAATTCAAAGTTACATATGGCTAAGAAGGTAGGTATTTCTCTTACTAATGACAGATACAAGAAGGAACGGCAATTGAACAATTCAGTTAGGCATTTATGAGTTTACAGTTTGCATCTAATATTTTAAGTGGTTTATAATTTACAGCACTCTACTGTCTAATAGCCAGAAACACCATCTCATTTATGCCACAGCTGTTGTATATTACTCTCACATGCATTATATCTTTTCATTTTGTTGAGAAACAAAGCCAGAGCTTAGATATTGCAAACAAACCATTACCTTCTAGCGTATGCAGAAGTTTTCCAGTTGCAATATCAAAAATATTGATAATGCCGTCTATCGCTCCACTGGCTAAGTATTTTCCATCTGGACTCTGTAATAAAAACAGAAGAAATATGCATAGATGGAAACAAAAATATCTGATTTACAACATATGACAACAATAGCAATTTCACAGAAGAAATTATCAATTGTGCTTCTTACATATGCAATGCTCAGGATGAACTTCCCTCTGGTGTCGAGAGAATATTCTTTCTTTCCCGTTTCAACACCAAAAATATTTACTTTTCCCACATGACTTCCTGTTGCAAGGAATTGGGAATCAGGTGAAAAAGCCAGGGACCAAGCATCAACTGTATTAAAAAGAAAAAAAAAAATATCAGCTGAACACTGTTTTCTCATTCTTACTCAACAACATCAGTTCTGTATGCATCTGATCAGACATTTAATCCCCTAACTATAAAGAGTGTATAAGCTCAAAGTTAACTTCCTTCTGTGTAATTAATGGACCATTAATTTATATTAAAAATTAATATAATAATGGAGCCATTTATTTCCCTTTAGTGAAAGATTACATTTTCTAATAAGAGCCTGAGCTTTCCAGAACCTCCTGCAAAACTGAGCTTAGACTATAAGACTGCATGATTTAAGCCTAAACTCTTGACTTTTCTGCTGGTACCAAATGGTATTAAAGTAGTATGAGAAAGCAACACCAGTGTCTAAGAAAGCACAGAAGAAACACAGATACACAAATGTTAACACAGATCATTCCTTGCAACAGCATTTTAAAAACACACCTGTTTATAGCAGTACAAAATATTAATCTCACACAATGTAATTCAGTTATTTCTCTATAAGCTCAATATTCATTACCTAAAACACTGAGATACTGTTCTTAAAGTAGTGATTGCCAGTGGCCCAATGAACTATTTAGCGTAAGATCTTTAGCTTCTGAATTCCAACTAGAAAGACAACGCTGACCCAGGCTTCAGCTTTACTGTGTTTTGGCTTGCAATCCTCACACTAGGATGTGCTGCATAAGTAAGCATCACATTTATGTCTCAAATTGAGTGCAGTGCTTACAAAGAAAGATCAGACCTTCTCTGTAAAGCAATTAGAATTATGTTTTAAATTATCCTTTTATCAATGCATGTGTAAGAGCAAGGTGGTTTCTTTCCATTCCACCTTATGCATCTAGCAAAAAGCATATCTAAAGGTATCTGAAAAAGTGTAAATAACATGAAAAAGAAATGTTACATTGATAGTACTTTGTGTTGAGTTCATAAAAATCACCAAGATTTTTGCAAAGAAGGACAGATAATGGTTAGACTCAATAATCCGATGGGTCTTTCCCAACCTGGTGATTCTATGATTCTATTAAAAAAAAAAAACCCAAACCAACAAAGTACTCATGTACCTTCATTATAGACTGGGCAGTATTTGCCCTGTAGAGCAAGTACACAGCCTACGCAGACAGCTTAGTGCTCAGATCTTACCAGGACCAGCATCAATTGACTTGATCTGTTTGCCAGTTTCTAAATCCCAGAGGCGAATGTGGGCGTCGAGGGAGCTGGATGCTGCAATGGAGCCCGTGTGGCTGATGTCCACAGACACCACGCCCAGCTGGTGACCCTCCAAAGTCCACTGTAAATCCAATTTTTCATCATTCCTTTGGTTGAAGGGAAAGAAAAGACTAGATGTTAATAGCTGGGAGTACTTCACCGATCTCCAGTCTCTGACAAGACAAACAAGACAACCTGCATTTCTCCATTTTGTTCAGCAAAAGGGGAGACAAACTTTAGCCATGAAACAAGGAGAGAACTGCACTCAAACCGCTCTCTGTACCTAAGGGTAATAGCTGACCAATCATTTACCACATTTCTGGAAAGCATTTACTTCATCTTAAGTCTGTGAGCGGTCCCACCAAAATGTTTGCTACACAACACCTGGGTCCTTACAGGGCAGCACAAAATGCAACCACCAATAATTTTAAGTCACAACAGAGCTGCTCATGTCACTGAAGTGAAGCACACACTTGTTAATGCTCTGGTTAAGAGACAGAACAACTCTGCAAAAGCACAGTTATGTGTCCCTTATGTGAGGATTATGGCAAATTTTTAATTAAAAAAAAAAGGAAGATGTCATTCCCTCCTTTACTCCTGTTATTCCTCTCACAGTCCACATGCTCACAATGCACTTTCTCATCAAAAGTTGCATTTCTCATTCTTTGGTTTAGAAATACATCAAATTGTACTATTCCCTGACAGACGAGATGTAAAAGTTGATGTGCATTTACAAAAGGGTTCAAAAACTAAAGCACATGAGAACACAAGCACATCCTGTGAAGATAAACTTACTCAAGAGAACAGTTCTGTTTGCCAGGCTACCCCTTCCCTCATCTGACTTGTAACATCCCTGCAGATGATTGCAATTCAGGACTGCTCTGCCACTACACTGACTCCTTCCAAGGTTTACAACTGATTCAATCACTGAATACAGAACACTCACCACTTCCAGACCTTCACCAGGTCATCCAAAGAACCAGAGATCACTGTTTCGGAACCATCATTTTTATTTTTTCCCCAGGCAACTGACCAGATGGCATCATCGTGAGCTAAGAGAGAATATAAGCACAGAAATGCTGATTTGGTGGAAGCCAACTACCAGATTTGGTAATGCTAAAATCTCCAACTGCAATGCTGGCTGCAGAGCGCTTGCTCTTCAGATCTATCAGTGCTCCGAGAGCCTTGTCACCATTTTTATTGTTTCAAAGCACATGATGCATTTCATTCAGCGATTAAAAATAGCATAATTATTTTTAGTTATTCAGGTATATGCTTAACGTAAACAGAATCCAATATTATTATTATTAAATATTAGGAAGAAATGTTCTCCTGTGAGGGTGAGGAGGCACTGGAACAGGTTGCCCAGAGAAGTCGTGGATGCCTGGAGGTATTCAAGGCCAGGCTGGATGAGTCTTAGAGCAACCTGATCCAGTGGGAGGTGTCCCTGCCCAGGGCAGGGAGGTTGGAAGTGGGTGATCTTTAAGGTCCCTTTCAACCCAAACCACTCTATGATATATTCTGCCGTTATCAACTTTATCATCAAAAGAAGCCAGTTCTATTTAATACATAGAATCAGAATCACAGAATTCTATCGTGTTAGTGTTTCCTCACCTTGCTCTTGCTTGAAGAGAATACTGTACTAGAAAAAAAAGATAATTAATATTAAGTATGACCAGCCTAAAAAAATAATCTTAAGCTAGCAAGGAGTTTAATTCACAGTTTAATGCATTTTTATTTACCTGTGTAGTCATATCGTTACGGAAGCCTTCTTAACAGGGGTGCTCTGGAAGGAGAAAACCCATTAGGCTGGGCAATGAGGCCCTGGCCCCCAAACGCTGGGGAAGGGGGAACCCGGCAGGCCCAGCAGTGAGGCCTGGGGACACACACGGACCCAGCAGCCCCTTTCCCCTTCCCTCGCTGTACCAAGACGAGCCTTGGCGAGCCCCACGGAGCGGAGCCCAGCAGCCCCTTTCCTTCCCCTTCCCCATCCCCATCCCCATCCCCATCTCCATCCCTATCCCTTTCTTCTTTCCCCCATCCCCATCGCCTTCCCCATCCCCTTCCCCTTCCCCTGGCGCACCGAGCCGAGCCGCGGCCTCCCACCCCCTCACCGCCCCCGTCGCCGTCGCGCTGTGATGACGCAGCCTCTACCACCGATGTCGCGGCCAGAGCGGCTCCTCCCGCCGCCTCCCTTCCCGCCACCCGCAGTCTCGCCTCCTCCCACAGCGGCGCGCGCCCCCTACCGGCGCCGCCTGGGTGAAGGGAAGGTTCCCCCCTCACCCTCTTGTTTGAGAGAAAAAACAAGGTGTGGCTTTGTTAGATGCTTCGTTTCCTCAATTTGCTCCCTCTGCCTGGCTGGAAAAGATGTTAGAACTAAAGTTCAGGAGAATAAATCGGATTCCCTGAGGCTTATGGCTAAAGACGAAGGAGCGGTGCCCTTTCACAGCTTTAATAATGCTGCCGCACACACAGAACCCTTCGGATTTGTAAGAAATGCTTGTTCTCTGGTAAAATATTGAAAAGGACAAAGTCTTTGAAGCAATGACGCTTTCAGCTTAGGCAAGGTACTCTGTAATGTTACTGTGGCTGCAGAGGGCTGGTTTCCATTACAGGTCCTTTTTATGGCTGGTCAGTCATAGAATCATAGAATCACCAGGTCGGAAGAGACCCACCGGATCATCGAGTCCAACCATTCCCACCAATCTCTAAACCATGTCCCTCAGCACCTCATCCACCCACACCTTAAACACCTCCAAGGAAGGTGAATCAACCACCTCCCTGGGCAGCCTCTGCCAGTGCCCAATGACCCTTTCTGTGAAGAATTTTTATCTTATGTCTTGCCTGAACCTCCCCTGGCAGAGCTTGAGGCCATTCCCTCTTGTCCTGTCCCCTGTCCCTTGGGAGAAGAGCCCAGCTCCCTCCTCTCCACAACCTCCTTTCAGGTAGTTGGAGAGAGCAATGAGGTATCCCCTCAGCCTCCTCTTCTCCAAGCTAAACACCCCCAGCTCTCTCAGCCGTTCCTCATAAGCCCCTTCACCAGCTTCATTGCTCTTCTCTGGACTCGCTCCAGAACCTCAACATCCTCAAGCCTGTTTTTGATGTAGACAGGCACCGTTTTCTACTGCTATGATATATAAACAGTGCCCTCTTTAAAGGTTAGGGAAGAAAATATGCTTGCAGCATGAACAGTATCTGCCTGTTTCACCTGATTATATTGGGAGCAAATGGATGTTAAACCTCTGACTTCAATACTTGAGCTGCCGCTGTGTACACCAGATTGATATCATATGCGTTATGTTGGTATTAGTGTCCTGAGATACAGGAATGTAGAGACTGAATAAGTTTTAAAGCCAGAAAACACATTAATTAAAACAAATAAACCCTTAGGTCAGAATCTCTCTCGCACTTAACTCTCTGTATAAAATTAGAACTCCACATTTACAACAGCAGTTTCAAAAGTTTTATTTTTATGGTTTGAAGTCTGAAAGAGAGAAGTGTATCATCAAGTAGGCTACATTCTTTTTGATAGATCTTATTCAACGCAGCAAAACCAACATAAATCAGATATTGACAATATTCCAAGACCGACTGAGATAAGCCAGATTTATTTACTTGAAGGTAAGTGTCTAGTCTAATTCTATGACAAAGAGGTGCATTTTTACAGAGTATGCTGTAAATTGGGGTAGTCATATACCCTACTTCTATCAAGGGCAGTGTTTAAATAACCATTTTGAGATGGCCCACAAGTCAATAAGTGTTTTGAAAAGGTTAGATCCACTGGGTGATAGGTACGAGGTACCATCTGTGTGACAGGTGGTATGGCACCGTATTCACTTGAAGTTGTTTTAAACAGCAAAAGCTGAGGCTTTGTCAAAGAACCACTGGTCATGAGTGTTTTGGGGTCCAGCATACAGGAAAACACCGGATTGCCAGGATTTGCGCAGCGAGGCGCATGAGGACATTGGGTTTGTTCCATGTCTGGACCTGACGGCAGTTTCTTGTCAACTTCTTTTCCTGGTAAGGAGATAGATTTTAATTTAGTCTGAAATAACAAGGCAAAGCATTTCAAATTTCTTAAATGTTTGTGGTCAGAGCAAATGTTGCTTAAGATGTGTATTGAAATACAGGCACGGGGAAGAGTGAGGAACTTAACGCTGCTGACTTTTGACCATATTTAGTAAACAGAGGATGGTGATAAATGAACTCACATTGACTATGAGTGTAGTAAACATTGACATTTGCCTCAAATTTCTGCATTAGTCATGAGCATAGGTAGTATCTTAATATGTATGGCAGAAATAATTAGTATAGGTAATCAAAATATGCATGTGAGTAAGAATATACTGAGCCTTTGGATGGTTTCATTTTGACATTTTCTTTTCTAATACATAGAAATAAGTATAGAATCATAGAATAACCAGGTTGGAAGAGACCCACTGGATCATCGAGTCCAACCATTCCTATCAAACACTAACCCATATTAAACAGCCAAGAACCAACCTGTGCCCTCATGCTAAAACGGAGCCCTAAACAAACCTCCAAATGACTATTTCTTTGCTCATGTTCACATATGAGCACTTCTTTTCTCTGTAGTGAGCAAATTATGACATGATAGGTACTTAGTATGCTGACAGAAAGTGCTCTGATGTGGTGTTGATGAACATGCAGTAAAACTGCACTGAATAAGGTAACTTCCTTAGTTTTTCTAAGTGAGCTGTTCAAAACCTACTCTGGAGCAGCAGTGCAATAAAATGTTTTTGTTTCTCAAGCATGTGACAGTCAAAATTTTAAAGTTGGTAATGTACACAAAACTCAAGGAATTTTGCACTTTGTTTATGAATGAGGCTGTTGTCTCCCATTTAGTTTTTGCAGCGGTGTTAGAGCACTGCTGGGACTCAAATCGCTGCTCTGTGGGGTGTGCTGGGCACTGTGCCTGTCGATGAGATGTGATCTAGGTGTGCAGTGGGTGCAGGAGCTCCCTTACCCCTGTCACAGTGGCTGTCAGAAGGGACAGCTTTTCTGAAGTGGCACGGACACACGTGTCTGGATCCAAGCCTGTGCAGATGGGGAACACCAAATTAGTTCAATTACTGTCACCAGAGCTTTTCCACCTGTCATAGAATCATAGAATAGTTTGGGTTTGAAAGGGTCTTAAAGATCATGTAATTCCAACCCCTCTGTGACAGGCAGGGACACCTCCCACTAGATCAGGTCGCTAACGGCCCCATCCAACCTGGTCTTGAACCCCTCCAGGCATGGGGCAGCCACAGCTTCCCTGGGCAACCTGGGCCAGGGCCTCACCACCCTCATGGTGAAGAAATTCTTCCTTATGTCTGGTCTAAATCTGCCCCTCTCCAGTTTATACCCATTGCCCCTTGTTCTATCACCACACGCCTTTGTCAGCAGCCCCTCCCCAGCAATCCTGCACCCCTTAGAATTATAGAACAACCAGGTTGGAAGAGACCTATCAGATCATCGAGTCCAACCATTCCTATCAAACACTAAACCATGTCCCTCAGGACCTCGTGCACCTGTCCCTTAAACACCTCCAGGGAAGGTGAATCAACCACCTCCCTGGGCAGCATCTGCCAGTGCCCAATGACCCATTGTGTGAAAAACTTCCTCCCAATCTCTAGCCTAAATCTCCCCTGGTGGAGCTTGAGGCCATTCCCTCTTGTCCTGTCCCCTGTCACTTGGGAGAAGAGGCCAGCTCCCTCCTCTCTACAACCTCCTTTCAGGTAGCTGTAGAGAGTAATGAGGTCTCCTCTTAGCCTCCTCTTCTCTAGGCTAAACACCCCCAGCTCTCTCAGCCGCTCCTCATAGGGCCTGTTCTCCAGCCCCTTCACCAGCTTTGTTGCTCTTCTCTGGACTCGCTCCAGAGCCTCAACATCCTTCTTGTGGTGAGGAGCCCAGAACTGAACAGAGGATTCAAGGAGCGGCCTCACCAGTGCTGAGTCCAGAGGGAGAATCACCTCCCTGGACCTGCTGGTCACACCATTTCTGATCCAAGCCAGGATGCCATTGGCCTTCTTGGCAGCGCCCAGCCGCACAGGTGCCCCTGCCCCACACACCTGTCCGGACGGCGGGCGCCGCTCCGTCCCGCTGCCCCCTGCCCCGGCTGGGTGCCGGCCTGGCCCCGCGCGTCCCTCCGTTGCCATGGCAGCCGCGGGGCCCGGCGGGCGCTGCGCGGAGGCTCCGCTGCGCATGCGCGACCCGCGGTGTTTGTGTCGGCGTCACGGGCGGCGGCGGCGGCGGGTAGGAGCGGGGCCTGCGGGGAGGGGGCGAGCTCTGGGGAGGGGGCGAGCGATCGTACAGCGGCTTTCGAAGGGGAAAGGGAGCTTAAAGATCAGTTAGTCCCACCCCCTGCCACGGGCAGCGACGCCTCCCGCGGGGTCAGGGGCTCCGAGCCCCGTCCAGCCTGGCCTGGAGTACCCCCGGGCTGGGGCAGCCACAGCTTCCCTGGGTCAGCGCCTCACCACCGTCATGGTGAAGAAATTCCTCCTAATGTCCAGTCTAAATCTGCCCCCCTCCAGTTTAAACCCATTGTCCCTCCTCCTGTCACCACAAGGCTATGTAAACAGTCCCTCACCAGCTTTCTTGGAGCTCCTTCTGGCACTGGAAGCTGCTCTAAGGTCTCCTCGGAGCCTTCTCTTCTCCAGGCTGAACAGCCCCAACTCTCTCAGCCTTTTTCTCTTATGGGAGCTGCTCCAGCCCTCTGATCAGCTTGTAGCCTCTTCTGGACCCATTCCAACAGCTCCATCTCCTTCTTGCATTGAGGATTCCAGAACTGGACACAATACTCCAGATGAGGTCTCACAAGAGAGGAACAGAGGGGCAGAATCCCCTCCCTCACCCTCCTGGCCACGCAGCTTTTGGTGCAGCCCAGTTTTGTCAACAGGGTTTCTTTATCATCCTTGTTTTTATCTTCTGTTTGTTGTGACAACAAAGATGCTGCTGTGGGAGAGAACTGTGAGTTCTTACCTGGAGGCACAGGACAGCAAACTTAACACCACCAGGTCACATCGGTGCCTTGCTTTGTCTAAACACTTAGTGAGGTTTCTTTTCATAGAATCATAGAATAGTTTTGAGTTGGAAGTGACCTTAAACATCATCTAGGTCCAGCCCCTCTTGTTATTGACTTTTTTAGTCTAGGGGAATTCTCGTTGAAGGAGGAAGAGTGTGGGGTTTTGGTTATGCTGGCATGGTTGTTTTTTCTGAGACTCGGATGGATGGGATGTGCTGTCTCATTTATTTTTATACAGCTACATGGGATAGCTTGGTATTATGTTAACAACAATACAAGCCTGAGAAAGCTGTTCACACTTGTAATTCCC